>CM069859.1:79594363-80794363 GCA_036172795.1 Pelodytes ibericus
CTACCTTCAACAAGAGCCCAAGAACATTATGATGGGTTGATCTCCCAGCCTGGAGGGGTAGGAGCACGCCTGCTTATATTCCGAAGGAGATGGGAGTCATCTACCAAGGACAAGTGGGTACTGAACATCATCCACAGGGGTTATCTACTAGAGTTCAAGGATGCCCCACCTCGTCACAGTTTTCTGATGACAAAATGGCCAGGAGACAAAGACAAAAGACTGGCTCTCCTGGAGTTTATGTCTTCCCTCCAGCAAGAAGGCGTCATCGTGGAAGTCCCGCAGGTGGAAAGGAAACAGGGGTTTTATTCCCACCTGTTTCTCACAAGAAAATCTTCGGGAGCATGGAGACCCATCCTGGATCTTCACACCCCCAACAAGCGGTTAAGCGTAAGAAGGTTCAAGATGGAGATCCAGTCCATCATCAAGGCGGTTTTCCCAGGGCAATGGCTGATGTCTATAGACCTGCAGGACGCCTATTTCCATGTCCCTATTGTGTCGCTGCACCAGAAATAGCTAAGATTTGCAGTGGAAGGTGGACACTTCCAGTTTCGGGGACTCCCTTTTGGACTCAGGACGGCTCCACGAACTTTCTCCAAGATCCTGGTGGTATTCATTGCAGACCTAAGAAAGAGGGGCATTGCCATCTTTCATTATCTAGACGACATCTTGGTCCTTGCAGAGGACAGAGGCACTCTCAGTCAGCAGGGGCGTATCTGCATTCAGTTCCTGCAGGAGCATGGCTGGAAGATAAATGCAGAAAAGAGTCATCTTCTTCCTTCACAGTCCATGCTGTATCTGGGTGCTCTGTTCAACACAGCACTAGGGACGGTTCAGCTCTCCAGAGAAAGAGGACTAAAGATCATCAGGAAGGTAAAAGAGATGCGTCAGAACAAGACTACTGCAGCAGGAAAGGTCATGAGCCTCCTGGGCTCCATGTCGTCAATGATAGGCCTGACAAGATGGGCTCAATGGAGAATGAGATCACTCCAGAGGAATTTTCTCTCCCAATACAGAGGAAGAAGTCTTCTCCAGCCCATCAAGATTCCCGCTTCGGTCCATCTAAGCCTGTATGGTGGATGAACAAGAGAGCCCTGTTCTCAGGGTTTCCCCTGGGGGTCATCCCCTGGGTTACAATTACAACAGATGCCAGTCTCTGGGGTTGGGGAGCCCACATGCGAGACGATCTGGTTCAGGGGAAGTGGGAAATTCCCACACTGGAGACTCACTCCAATGTTCTGGAGCTACTGGCGGTCTTCAAAGCACTGAAACACTTTCAGCAGTCCTTACGGCACAAGTGGGTAAAGGTGAGAACAGACAACGCCACGGTGGTAGCCCATATCAATCACCAAGGGGGCACCCGAAGCCGCGAGATGATCAGATTAATGATCCCCCTAGTGTCCTGGGCACAGAAGAACCTTGCGGGGCTGGTGGCAGTTCACCTCCCAGGAGTACAGAACACGGTGGCAGACTTCCTCAGCAGAGTGGAGATGGACCCAGGAGAATGGAGCCTCTCAGACAAAGTCTTCAAGGGTATCGTGAGGAAATGGGGTCTCCCTCAGGTGGATGTGATGGCCTCCAGCAGCAACAACAAGCTACAGGTATTCTTCTCGAGAGGTCACGATCCACAGGCCCGGGAGAGGGATGCCCTTTCATGCAGGTGGGAGTTCACGACAGGATATGCATTCCTTCCCACGCCCCTCATATTCCCTCTACTGAGGAGGATTCGGCAGGAGCCGGTATTAATGATTCTAATCGCCCCATACTGGCCTCGCCTGCCTTGGTTTCCTCTTCTGTTGAGCCTCTGTCAGGAACCTCCTTGGGACCTACCAGCAGTTCCATCTCTCCTGCACCAGGGGCCCATTTTACATCCGGACCTGGCAGCTCTCAACCTGAAGGCTTGGAGGTTGAAAGGGAAAGGCTTCTAGAGAAGGGTTTCTCTGCTACGGTCACAGATACCCTATTACAGGCCAGGAAGCATTCCACTTCTTCTACTTACTATAGGGTTTGGGATGCCTTTTCTTCCTGGGCTTCTCCTAAGCAGGTCGACATACAACATCCTGCGGTTAAGGACATCCTGGAATTTCTTCAAGCAGGGCTGGATAAGGGGTTAAGCTACAACACCTTAAAGGTACATGTCTCCGCTCTGTCAGCTCTCACCGACCACAGATGGGCCTTTAACTCAGATGTAGTCAGGTTTCTTTCAGCTGTACTGAAGATCAGACCCCCGATCAGGCCGTTTGTTCCCCCATGGAATCTACCTCTGGTGTTACAAGCCATGGGGTCAACACCCTTCGAACCCCTGGATTCCATCTCTCCACATCTTCTTACTATCAAGACCGTTTTGCTGGCGGCATTAGCATCAGGGAGAAGAGTGTCGGAACTCAGGGCCTTATCAGTGAAAGAACCTTTTACGGTGTTTCAGAGGGACAGGGTGATTCTGCGTACAATCCCTGAATTTCGCCCCAAGGTAACCACGGCCTTTCACGTAAATGAGGACATAGTGCTCCCTGCCCTAACACAAGTGGACCAACCCCCAGAAGGAGATCCTGCGCCTCTGGACTTGGTAAGATGCTTAAGAATCTACATTGACAGATCTCTTCGCTGGCGTTCTTCGGATCAGCTCTTCATCATTCCAAGTGGAGCTAGGAGAGGTTGCCAAGCATCTAAAGAGGCCTTGAGCAGATGGATTGTTTCCACTATCATCCAAGCTTACCGTTCCAGAGGGGTTCCAGTTCCAGACGGCCTTAGAGCTCACTCGACCAGGTCCCTTTCTTCCTCTTGTGCTGCTGCAGCAAGAGTTTTTCCAGAACTTATCTGCAAAGCAGCTACATGGTCTTCGGTGAACACCTTCATCCGCCATTACCAACTGGATGTCAGAGCAGGTCGGCAGGACGCCTTTGGGCTAAGTGTACTCTCCGCTTCCAAATAGTGTCTGTCTTTTTTTTTTTTTGCACCTTGGTTGTGCTAATACACTTGCCTTACTAAATTTTCTGAGTCTTATTTTTATACCCTCCCTTGGTTTTGCTTGGGTATTACCCATTGTTGTGCTGCCATGGCTATGGCCAGGAAAGGGGAAAATTTATTTATACTTACCGTAATTTTCCCTTCCTGGTCATAGGCCATGGCAGCACAGGAATCCCGCCCTGGGATATTGTGGGAATACAAGACTGAGGGTATGAGGGGTAGAAGGGGGTACTTATGCACTTGTTTTAATTGGTTCCTGTCTAATTAGGGATGGGGAGGAGCTAGCCATTGTTGTGCTGCCATGGCCTATGACCAGGAAAGGAAAATTACGGTAAGTATGAATACATTTTCCCCTATCTACACACACACACACACACGTTTAAATGTTCTTTTTTTTTTTTTTATTGGGGAACAAGAGCTACATATAATGTTTGCAAATAATTACTCATTGTGTGATGATCAGGGACCAGAGTTGGTTATTGCTATGTTTTTTCTTCTTCTGTTGAGCTAGTTATTTCATGATTGTCACCCATGCAAGTCAATAAACTTTGATTATTACTTCATACTTAGCCAGACTATAGTTGTAGATAACTAGGTAGTATGTAGCATTCATTCGCTAATGAGTGTCAAAATAATTACCTAGGCTATTTATATATTACGTTTCTTTTTTTCTGTTTCATAACACAAAAAAGGCATACATCATGCTTGCAAAGTTCACAATGTTAATCAAACAAAAGAAGTATAAAGATTATTCTGGTACATTATGGGCAAATTAGCTGAGCCAGTTATTTCTTGTGCGATCACATACATGATTCTTCAAATGCCAGAATCTTATGCCGTGTGATGATTAACTAACAGTTTGCTGGGAATTTTAGATTATCTGTATTTCTCTTTAGCTCAAATAACATTCTGACATGGACAACATCCTCTGCAAACGTTACTGTCACGGTACCCAGAGGCGTCACTAGGGTTGGTGTCACCAGGTGCAATAACTCATGGTGTCACCCCTCTGGATTTCCTCCAATACCATGCCAAACAGATTCCTTAGTAATGCCAGTCAGATGGCCCATTAAATATGCCACATACAGGAGCCCCACAAATTATGTCACACACAATAATAATATGCCAGTATTATTTTGCTGTTAATAAGCCAGACAGACAATTTGCCTAATAAGCCAGTAATATTGTGCCATTCAGATGCCAGTAAGATTGTGCCATTAAGATGCCCCAGCCAATTTGCCCATCAAGATGCCAGTAATATTGTGCCACCAAGATGCCAGTAATATTGTGCCATTCAGATGCCAATAATATTGTGCCATTCAGATGCCAATAATATTATGCCAGATACCAGTAATATTGTGCCATTAAAATGCCATAATTATTTTGCCATTCAGATACCAGTAATTGTGCCATTCAGATGCCAGTAATATTGTGCCATTCAAATGCCTGTAATATTGTGCCATTCAGATGCCTGTAATATTGTGCCATTCAGATGCCCAGGCCCACCATCAGGAGGTGACTGGCGATACTGGCGTCCCGGGCCCGGCGGGTCCAGGGTCATGTCAGGAAAAAGAAATAAATAAATAAAACACATATCCACTTTTCTTAAGCCGGTCCGCGGCTGTGAGGGAAGCGTTGTGCGAACCCCTCCAGCCGCGCGGTTTCAATAAAATTTGTTTAAAAAAAAAAAAAAAAGTTTATTGAAAGCAAACTTTATTGAAGCCGCGCGGCTGGAGGGGAGCGCACAACGCTTCCCTCACAGCCACGGACCTGCACCGGGAGACAGCAGCAAGGAGCTAAGTACTGGCTGGGGAAGGGGGGAGGAGGGTGGCATAACGAGCATACTGAGGGGAAAAATCCTGGCATATTAAATGGCATAATCCTGGCATATTGAGGGGCTAAATCCTGGCATATTAAATGGCATAATCCTGGCATATTAAATGGCATAATCCTGGCATATTAAATGGCATAATCCTGGCATATTAAATGGCATTATCCTGGCATATTGAGTGGCTAAATCCTGGCATATTAATTGGCATAATCCTGGCATATTAATTGGCATAATCCTGGCATATTGAGGGGCAAATTACTGGCATATTAATTGGCAAAAGAATGGCATATTGAGGGGCAAAATCCTGGCATATTAAATGTGAAAAGAATGGCATATTGAGGGGCAAAATCCTGGCATATTAAATGGCAAAATACTGGCATATTGAATGGCAAAATAGTGGCATATTAAAATGGTAAAAGAATGGCATACTGAGGGAAAAATACTGACTTATTGAGTAGCAAAATATTACTGGCATATTGACCAACTGCTCCCAACCACCCTCCATATTACATTAGACCGGGATAACATGCTTGTGATGGTAGGTGGGGCGAGTGGGAGATATTTTCGCGAGGGGGGGCCCAGAAAATGTGTTCAGTAAGGGGCCCTGAAATTCTTGGTGGCGGCTTTGCAGATGCCTGTATTATTGTGCCATTCAAATGCCAGTAATAATGTTCCATTCAAATGCCTGTAATATTGTGCCATTCAGATGCCTGTATTATTGTGCCATTCAGATACCACTAACATTGTGTCGTTCCAGTGCTCATTATTCCTCCCTCCTCCCCCCTTCCCCAGTACTTACCGCCTGGCTGATGCTCCATGTCCCCGGACGCCTCCTCATTGCATTCTTCCATCCTGCATGGAAGAGGGAAACACAGACACTGGCTGTCACATTACGTCACATCCGGTCGCAGGGATTCCCGGCGGCTGAATCCAGCGGATGCGGCTGCCAGAGAAAAAATAAAAACGAAAGTACAGCAGCGCGATACGCTGCGGGGGGATGCAGGCAGCATGGGTGTCACCCGGTGCGGTCCGCACCCCCCTCAGGACGCCACTGACGGTATCTGTCATGAAGTGAATCATGACATTCTGTGTGATTTGGGTTTCGCTCCTCATGAGCTTCGACCAGGCGTCTCGAAGCTCATGAGGAGCGAAACGCGTAGCGATCTGGACTCAACCTGCTCTCTTACTGTATTTGTGCTTTAATTTTATATTTAAAGTGTATTTAAAGTACTGTTTTATCATCTGCAGGCTGGAAGGATCTTTGTCAGATTGTTCGTGTGGCGCCCACCCTATGTGACATAAAGATCCCCCATGTAAGCAGCTACTATTTATATTAAATTTGTACTATTTCTTCTACTAACTGGATGTCTGTCTATTTCTCTGAGACCTACAACTTTGAAGTCTGATTTCATCAGGATACATTTGAAGTGCCTTCTTATCTCAGAGAGTCTGTAAGTGTATCCCCTTGAGGGGGACCAAAAGAATCTCCCTGAATTTTGTATAAGACATTTTTAGGGATTTTTAAGGGTAATGTACTGAAAACATATAGGATTTTTGGGATAATTGTAATTTTAATTGCCGCCATCCTTCCAACCCATGAGATCTCCAGTTTTTTTCCATCTCTCTAGCTATTGTTTCAGTATTTTCCATTTATCACATATGTTATATTGTAACATTTTTGTGCTTTGGGTTGCTAATTTCACTCCTAGGTAATATATATATATTCTTCTCGCCAATCGAACACATTCTTTTTTCAAATAATTTTTTTCTTTTTCTCCCAGACCTATCAGTAGGGCTTGTGTTTTACTAGTATTTATTTTATGATATGATACCTTCCTGTATTCCTCTAGTTGTTCAATCAAGGCCGGAAGTGATTTTGATATTTTAGTTAACGAAACCAATATATCGTCTGCAAATAGACCTGTTTTTATTTGGTTCTTTTTTGTAATTTGCACTCCTTCTATCCTACTATCTGCTCGTAGCTTCATCGCCAATGGTTCCACTGCCATAACATATAATAAAGACGACAGGGGACAACCCTACTACTACTGCAGACGGTTTCCTGTATATTGCTTGTATTGCTTCTACCAATAGATCTGGGAATCCAAATCTAAACATCACCAGTTCTAAAAATTTCCAATGAAGTCGATCAAATGCTTTTTCAGCGTCGATCGCTAGCATTAATCCTTCTTTTTTGGAGTCTTTTAGGTGTGTTATGATATTTGAAAATGTCCTAATATTGTCACCTGTTTGTCTACCGTTAATGAAGCCAGTTTGATAGTAGTGTATTATTTCTGGTAATATTATTTTCAATCTATTAGCCCATATTTTCGAATAAATTTTCATATCTGTATTTAGTAATGAAATAGGATAGAAATCCACACACCCAGTTAATTATTTTTCCTGGTTTCAGAATGGTCACAATTATCACTTGTAATATTTCCTCTGTGAATCCGTTTTTCCCTTTACATTTATGATACAACCTTTTTAAATATGGTGTTAATATTGAATTAAAACATTTGTAATACTGATTACTATACCCAATCGTCCTGGGGATTTGTGCAATGCTAGTTCTTTAATTAGTTTGGAGATTTCTTCTTCCTCTATTGTTTTTTTAAGAATTTCTACTTGTTCAGTATTTAATTTGGGGAAAATTATTTCCTCCAGATATCTTTCCATATCTTTCTGAGTTGGTTGAAAAGTGTCTTGGTCTTCCCTGATGTTATATAGAGCTGCGTAATACTGGGCAAATTCTTCTGTTATATATTTTGGATTAATTACGTTTTTCCCTTCTGCTGTTATGATTTGTGGGATTACTGCTCTATTATCTTGTTGTCTTAATTTATTAGCCAGCATAGTATCTGCTTTATTCCCTTGTGTACAATAACTTTTTTAATTTTTTAAAATTTAAATTCTGTTTCTCCTATTTGTAGTTTTGCTAGTTTTTTTTTGTCTGTTATCTCTTTATTTACTTTTGCATTTCTATCCCCTTTGTTTTTAGTTTCTAGTTGTTCCAATAGTTTTAATAATTTCATTTTTTTCTCTTGTCTCTGTTTGTTATACCATGCTGCTTGTTTTATAAGTATATGACTACTTATGACTACTTTATGAGCCATCCATAGATTTTCTATTGTTGTTTCTTGTTGAGCCTTTATAATAAAAAAAAAAATCTTTTAATTCTTCTTTTATCTCTTTTTGTATATATTCCTTGGCTAATAGATGTTCATTAATGCGCCACAGACCTCTGCCCGTTGTTGCTAACCCACTTTTTAATTCCAACTCCACTGGGGCATGATCTGACCAATTTATCAGATCTATCTTGCATGATTTTATTTCTTGTAGTGTATTTTTATCTAAGAATATATAGTCCAATCTACTGTATGTATTATGTACCTGCGAGAAGAAGAAGTAATCTCTGCTATCCATATTTTCTATTCTCCACGCATCAAATAGACCAAACTTTCTTAACAAGTTTTGGAATTTCAAGCTTTGCTGCCTCTTTTTCTTTCTATATTTACTACTTTGTTGAGTCTAAATCTACAGTGAGTTCATATCTCCGCACACTATCCACTTCCCTGCTTCTTAGTTTTTATATTTACTTAATGTTGTTTCAATGAAACTTAGTTCTCATTTGGTGCGTACATATTAACAATATTGCACAAAATACCATTGATTTTACAGTTTAGAATCAAATATCTACCATTTGTATCCACCTTCCTGCTTTGTTCTTCATTTAAGATTGATCTGTGTATAAATATTGAGACATACAGGAGGGGAGGAGAGCGAGGAGAGAAAAAGAGAAAAGAAAACAAACAAAAACCATAAGCTTTACAATATGAAAGCACAAAATACAATACACAAACTCCGCACTTAACACATAACAGCTAATGCCATCCTTAACTAGGACGCTTCCCAGTTCTCTTGGCTCGCATCTCATTTCCCTCTCAATTGGACGCGTTTTTAAGGGGTTCTTCCTTCCTTTCCCTTCCCATTTTCCTACCCCTTAGTTCCCTTTAGTTCCCCATGTCTCCCCATTCTCTCTCTCCCCCCCTCCACCCCACCCCAACAAAGAGGTCTGGAGAAGAGTGTGGAGGCAGGAGGGAGATATTGGAGGAGGGGGAAAAAAAAAATTGCTGTACGTCATTTATACCCTAATAATTCCCTAATGCAATCTTATACCCTCTCCTTTTCTCCCCCCAAAATTATTCCTTGTGTTCCTCATATATTATTTCATGACTATTTAAGTGATACCACATTCAATTATCCCTTTCTCCCCTCCCCTCTATGTGGGAAAAAAAAAACAAAAACAAAAAAAAACACTTCATTTAACATTAATAATTCCATTTTACTGCTCTATACCCTCTCCTTCTTATCTCTTTCCCTCCGTGTTCCCCAGAAAATTACTCCTTGTGTTCTTCAAATATAGTTTTATAACAATTTAAGTTCCCTGCTTAATTATCCCTTTCTCCCCTCCCCAAAATACTAAACAAACAAAAAAAAAAACCAAACACACTGTGCTCCACTTAACAATAATAGTTCCGTGTTACAGCCCTATACCTCCGCCTCTTCTCCTTTTTGCTTCTCTCTACATTCTCTAAGAGTTACCCTTGTGTACTGCAAATATTATTTTACAGCAGTTTGGTTCCCCTGTTCTAATATCTCTTTCCCCCATCCCCCCGTGTGAGAAAAGAAAGAAAAAAAAACAACACTGTGATTCACTTAACATTGGTAATTCCGTCCACACTATAAAAAAAATAGTTGGCTGCGTGATGACGTAACGTTGCGTCGAGGGCGTGGGGGCGTGTTGAGAACCTGCAGAAGAGAGACTGACTAACGCGGAGGGGGGAGAGAAGGGGAGAAAGAGAAAAAAAAAAATCAACTGTTGCACCGATTTCTGGACTGAAAGCCCGGTCAAGACCCTTTTGGTGATAAAAAGCAGCGGTAGCTGCAGGGCTCCTTGTGGCAAGACGTTGCAGGAGAAGGAGGCGAAGAAGAAGCGGGAGAGCATTGACTCGGCGCCTGATATCGGACACCGCCTCCGGACGCCACAAACTCTAACCTGCTGCCATTAGTGTGTACACCCACAGCAATTCTCCCAAAAATACCCACGGAGAAGAGGAGACGGGAGTGCTCGCGTCGGACAGACAGTGGCCTGCCTGAGTGAGTACCTTGTTTCCTCCATCTCATATACTTAAAAACCTGTAAAGCCTACCTGAGGAGGGAGGGAGCTTGTGGTGGAGGCGGAGGAAAGACTGTGGAGAGAAGCACCACAAGGCAGGCAACGCTAACTTAGCAATTAGAGCCTAAACGAGTTTAAACTAGTGCCACTTCTGTAAACCCCAAACGGGTACTACCCCAGTGCAGTGCATAACTATCTCAGTGCACAAGATGGGGCCTAAAAGTGAAAAAGCTGAAAAATGTAAAAATCCTGGGAAAGTAAATAAACATCAGGCAATTAACGCCTATTACTCACCCAAATCCCATACAAACGTTGCAGCAGTATTAGATGAGACTACCCCAGATCTTTCCCCAAATGCAAGTATTGCAGACGCATCAGGATACCTAACTCAAACAAGTCTCACAGAGGCTCTGGATACATTATACACCAGAATTAAAACAGATATGGACAGAAACCTAAAAGAATATAAGGAAGAGATTACACAACTAAAAGAAACATCACTAACGCACTCTAAAGATATTGAACAACTCCAGCATAGCATCAAGGAGCTACAGAACCAAGTGGTCTCCAATAACCTCACACTTGATAAGATGACCCTGAAACTAGCGGATATTGAGGATAGATCCCGACGTAAAAATATTAAAATCCGGGGTATCCCTGAAGACAATCGGGGACTTGGATGCATATCTAGAAGAACTGCTACAAACATATATTGATCCTGTTATACTTGGTATATTTCCAATCCAGAGGGCTCATAGATTGCCGAACCCATTACACATTATGCAGTCCAAACTCCCCAGAGATGTAATAGTGTGTTTTAACAACCCCCGGATAAAAGACATCTTTGTTAAGGAACTAAGAAACAACCCCTCAAAGGCTGCAAAGTTTTCTACACTGTCTACATTTGCGGACTTATCAATGACAACGAGAATGCAAGAAGGAAATTTGCCGAAGCTACAACACTTCTACGTAAAAATGACATATCCTATTCTTGGGGTTTTCCAACAAAGCTTCAAATTAAATTTGAAGATAAAATTTATATATGTATGGATAACCAACAGGCCACAGACAAATTGAGACTCTGGGGTCTGTTGAAACCGTAGTTTCAACACTGTTATACAATGTTTTATAGTGTTGATGTTGATAACGGAAGGGAGTACGAAAGAACGGGCAAGGGAAAAATGTATATACCTGTCCGAAATTAACAAGATAACATGCCCATTTGATCCCTGTAGGCACTATTGGAGAGTAGAGGATTAGGGGGAGAATGTAAGAAAAATATTTTTTTTTTTTGGGACTAGACATATCGATATTGAAGATTCCAGAATATGAATGTGGTACACGGAATAGGGGAATCTAGACCACTAAATTGATAATGAAGAATAAAACACTAAATATAAGTCTTTATATACACAGAATCTAGGAAATCTTAAATTTGACTACACGATTAAATTGGGATAGGGGAATCTAGATCACTACACTGATAACGATGAAGATACAACATTAAAATATAAGTCCTCATACACTTAGGAATTGAACACTTTTTGACTACACGATTTGAATTGGGACAGGGACCAATTAGTTAAGTTCCATATTAGAGATGGAAAAAGAAAAAAAGTTTTTTTTTTTTTTTTTTAAGTTATTAAAGATTTCAAACACGATTGCAATATACGGTCTCAACCGGGATAAGGGAATCTAGATCACTATACTGATAATGAAGAAGATATAACACAATATAAGTCTTCATACACCTAGAGATTGAAGAACTTTATACTTTTTCGATTACACGATGTGAATTGGGATAGGGACCAATTAGTTAGGTTCTGTATTGGAGATGGGGGGAGGGGGGGGAGGGGGGAAAAAAAGGAGAAAAAAGAAAATAAATTTTTTTTTTGTGTGAAGTGGCAAACATAATAATATTAGACAGAGTAGAATCAGCGTAGGACTATGCTGGCCATATAAGGACTGTGGGGGGGGGGGTGGGGACAGGAGATGGAGGGGTACTGCGTTGATAATATCTGAGACTAATGAGATACCCGTAGAATTGCTGGTAGTTTGTATTTGACTTATAAATTAGTATGCTGGCCTGTGGGCTTGACCATGCGGATCGCACGGAGGCTCGGATCTACAGCGGGTGGGACTAAGTCTGGTCCCAAGGTCGGGAAACCCCTGTATAGTGGGGAGAGGGGGGCTCCCGGGGGAGGGGGGGGGTGCTCACCTGGTCAGATAAAGCATCACTGAAACCGAGATACCCAATTGGCATCTGCATGGTCAACATCACCGACCATTTTTTAAGTCCATAGGACCGGGTATGTATAAGATATGTCGAATTAAACATCACTGAATGTGGAATACGTGGACTTGGTCCTGGTTATCCCCCTCCCCCCTTTTTTCTTCCCGCCCCCTCTGCCCTCCCCCCCCCCTTTTTTTTTTTCTCTCTCTCTCCCCTCTGCCCTTTGCTTCCCCACCTCTCCATATGGGACTGATCTTAGACCTTACTCTCCTTCAACAATCCTTTAATACTGAGGACGTTACTCAGGTTAAACATGCACAACAACAGTATAGAACAATTATGGTTGAATTGAACTCCTTTTGTCTTCTCAACACGCCCCATCCCTGATGGGTCAGGGATTCTTTTTTTTTTCTCCCTTGCCTCCCGAGCCAGGGTGACAGACCCAGAGATTTTTGTTTTTCTTTGGATTCTGTTCAGCCATTAACAGCTGGGAGACATGGCTGATTATCTGAGTGAATGGATGATATGTACGAAGAGGGAATGTGTAGGAAAGGGAGTGAGGCCGGACCGGGGGGGGGACTAGGGGAGGGGGGGGCCGAAGGGATTGGACCGTGGGGTCGGTTAGGTTGGCGACGATTAACGCGCGGGGTCTTAATTCACCTTATAAGAGGTCCTATTTGTAAGACTTACTTGAGAGAGAGAGGCACTGGATGCGATCCTCGTTCAAGAAACACACTGGAGACAGGGCATGGAATCATTATGGAAATATACCAGATACCTGCATATTTATGCCGCTTCTCTTGTAACGAAAAAAAAAAGGGGAGTGGCGATCATTGTAGCTGCCAAAAACAAATTTGAATACTTGCATCACGAATCTGACCAAGAGGGAAGACGATTAATCCTGGTCTGTCGGATTAAGGATGTAACCTATTCATTGATGAGTCTCTACGCTCCCTCAGACGGGATTGTTGCCTTTATGGATATGGCTATGGAGGAAGCGGGGAGACTCTCAAAGGGGCTGTTGATCATAGGGGGAGACTTGAATTCTCTGGGAGACCCGGATATGGATCGAAAGGCAATAGGCAAACCTAAGCATGAAGCCCGATTAGCATCAAAAGCCAGGTCATTCTCTGGTAGTCTATCTGGCCATAATCTATATGACGTGTGGAGGACCCAACACCCCGAGGAGAGAGACTATACTTTTTTCTCGGGGGTGCAGGCCTCCTACTCACGCATTGACTACTTTCTTATGTTGGGCCCGACACTGGAAAGATGTGTGGATTCTAATGTGGGGAACATTACATGGTCGGACCATGCACCAGTTTTTGTGAAAATATATGAGTGTTGCGCAATAAAACACAATACTTATCTAGACAGTTGGTTCTCCAGAAAAAAAAAAAACATTCTCAATGAAGATATAAAAGAAAGGGAGAAACAAACAAAAAAACAATCTGAAGACCTGTAAGTACAGGATAAATGGATAATACCCCCAAAAGAGATATACTCACACTTTACAGAGCCAAATATACCGGCTCTGGGTGTGAGAAGCAAGTGGACTATAAGTCCTATAACCCTCCAGATCTTTAGGGCTCCTCTCTGCTCATTCATACAGGGGATGATGTTCTTGTTCAGTATATAGAAGGAGGCAGTGGAATGTAGGTAGATTTCCAAACTCTATAAATGCTTTAATAGCCCCTTAAGTATCTTTGGAGGCTTTAAAAACGGATTATAAATGACATACTTGTGCAGAAGTAATCAATACAATAATGCTGAGTCCACCGTTGTAGACGTCCAGTGTTTATACCGACCAGCGTATCCAGACAAAACCGGAGATAAGCAATTCTCTGCAAAGCTTCCGGATCTCGCGGGCAAACAAAGTCTCTAGCATGGACATCACAAACTGCGACGCGTTTCGCCCAATCCGGGCTTCATCAGGGCAGTGACGTCCTAAATCCCGAGACTCTATTTATCTTAGTCACACCTCCAGTTCCCATGGTCACCGGAGCATTCAACACCCAGATGGGAGGGTCTGCAAATGAAGGACATCCAGCGGGGATGTATAGCACAAGTAATAACATTTCGCAGACAATTATTAAAAACGAATACATAAAAGAGATCAGGATACATAAAAAATTAGATATATATATATAAAACCAATAATAATAAACCACCATTATAGAAATATAGACACATGCATGTATAAAATATGAAAAAAAACCATTTTACAGAGAACCTCCAAATATTAGTTATTTTCTTTCCCTATATATTAGAGGAAAAGCTTACATTCTGCAGAATTTAATAAAAATACCAAAGAGAAAAGAATATAGATATAAGAGGAGACAAAAAACAATAAAGGACTCAATCCCCATGAACATAGGTCATACTATATCAGGTTCCACATTCACAGAATCAATATAAAAACAATATAAAAAACAGGGTTCCCACTAGAATGGTAGCAGAGTGTTTTTAAAGGAAATGATATAATTCAAAATCTGCATTTAACCCTCTGGAGGCCAGGGTGTCTAATTCGAAGATCCATTTCATTTCTATCTGCCCCAAATTTTTGATCTTATCGCCACCTCGCCACTGTTTTTTAGGTTTTTCTATAGCTTTAAACTGTAGTCCAGATGGATCCTTGTTATGTGTAGTTGTTAGAAAATGGTAGGATACACTGTGTTTCGTATAGCCATTCTTGATGTTCCTCACATGTTCACCTATGCGTGTTTTAAGGGGTCTAGATGTTCTGCCTATGTAATGCAACCCACATGGGCAACTCAACATGTAGATTACTCCACTAGATTCACATGTGATGATATCTTTGATTTTATATATTTTACCCGTACAAGTGTTTTTAAAATTGTAGATAACCCTATTTTGTATTTTGTTGGTCTCTTTGCAGGCTTGGCACATTCTGCACCTGTAGAAGCCTGTTTTTCCCCCAAACATATTTGTGCCTCCTTGTTGTGTTTTTTTAGTATTTAAGAAACTTTTACTTAAGTGGTTTTTTAAATTAGGGGCACCCCTATATATAATACGGGGGTATGGACCCAAGACTGATCCCAAAGCAGGGTCTTGAAGAAGTACGGGCCAATACTTATTAAAAATGTTATGAACGTGTTTTTTTATTGCCACTAAAATTAGTAATCATAGGGACTTCTTTGTTTTTAGACTCTAATGTCTGACTTTTTGGTTGTAAAAGAGTAGTCCTGTCTAAATGACCTATTTCCTGGATAGCCCTTTCTATAGGGGTACTTTCGTAATTTTTCTCAAGGAATTTATTTTTAATTTTATCAGCTTGTGAATAAAAGTCTTGAACATCACTACAGTTCCTTCTAATTCTACACAATTGGCTCCTAGGTACATTTAAGAGCCAGGGGAGGAAATGGCAACTGTCTGACTCTATGAAGCTATTTGTGTCGACTTTTTAAAAAAATGTGCGAGTTTTTAAAGTGCTCTGGTCATGAAATACTTCTAAATCTAGAAAGTTAATACTTCCTTTACTGTATTCAGCTGTCAATACAATCCCCCATGTGTTAGAATTCAAAAACGACAAAAAGGCTTTCAAGGAGCAGGGGTCGCCTTTCCAGACGAAAAATAAATCATCTATATACCTTTTGTAGGACACCAGGTTTGCAGCCCAGTCATGCTGCCCATACATGGACGATTCTTCCCAGAATGCCATAAATAGGTTTGCATAACTGGGGGCAAACCTGGTGCCCATAGCTGTACCTCTACGTTGTAAATAATACTTATCCTCATACCAGAAGAAATTGTTTTCTAATATGAGGAGTATACCCTCAACAATATAATCTACCTGGGATTCTGGTACTCTCTGAGATTCATGTAAAAAATGTCTGACTGCTTCACATCCCCTTTTATGTTCAATAATAGTATATAGTGAGCTCACGTCGCAGGTAACCAATATATAATCGTCCTGCCACGTGAGCTCACCCAATTCCCTTATAAGGCTCATTGAGTCCTTTAAATATGATTTTGTCTGGGATACAAAGGGTTGCAATAATTTTTCAATGTATTCTGATAACCTGGATAACAGGGAGTTAATACCCGATACTATCGGTCTACCAGGCGGGTCTTTTAGATCCTTATGGATTTTTGGTAATATATAAAAAACTGGAGTCTTGGGGTACAAAGGGTTCAGATAACTATGTTCTTTCTTATTCAAAATGTTTAACAGCAGACCTTTATCCAAAAATTTGGTTAGTTTGTTTTTAATCTCCTGTGTAGGATTCGAATTGAGTAATGTGTAGACTTCTTTGTCATTAAGTTGTCTATTAATCTCGGCACAATATTGTATTTTGTCAAGTAACACAATTCCCCCTCCCTTGTCTGCTGGTTTTATAACCAAGTTTTCATTTTTGGCTAAAGTGTTTAATGCCAGAGATTCCCCCCTAGACATATTTTGTTGAAACTTATTGAGATATTTAATCTTTTTAAGGTCATGGGTTACCATCTGTTCAAAAGCCTTCATTTCATCTGATCGCATGTGTTTGGGAAAAAAAGTGGATTTCTCTTTTAAAGTAGTATGTATAAAAGAATCATGCACCAGTTTTTATTCATATTAGAGATAGTTCAGGGTATCCAAAACGCAATAAATGGAGACTGAATAATTCAATCTTGGCCTCACAGGACAGTAAACAAGATCTCCTCAACCAAGCAAAATCCTTTTTGGAATACAATGACAATCAACAAGTATCAGAAACAACTTTATGGTGTACAATGAAGAGCTTCTTGCGCGGCCATTTGATAAAGAAGGGTTCCTGGGCTAAAAAGCAAAGGGGAAGGAATCTAGCAGAACTATTTGCTCTTCTGGCTAGGGTGGAGAGGCAAAACAAACACTCACCCGACAGGAGGAACATTCAAGAAATTCAGGAGTTGGAACATTTGATTAGGAAAGGGTTAAAGCTTAAGGCAGATAAAGCTATGCTAAGATTGAAAAGCTCCTGGTACTACAGCAATGACCGGGTAGGGAAAGAAATCACAAAGAAATTAAAATATATTACTCAACGCGCCAGAATAAATAAAATAGTATACGAGAATAAAACACATCTGTCCCCCCAAGCTATTGCTGCAGCATTTAGAGCATATTATGAATCCCTATATAACCTCCCGAAACCAAAGGCAGGGACAACAAAAATGGCACAATTTTTAGCCACCTTACACCTTCCACAATTAAAAGAAGAAAATCTGACTAAGTTAAATGAACGTATAACAGAATCTGAAATTACTGAAATTATTAAAGGGATGGCCAGCAATAAAGCACCGGGTCCCGATGGCTACCCCGCTTTGTTCTTCCAAATACTAGAACCAGTTATATCTCCTATTTTGGCGAGAGTCTTTAATTCCATCGGAGACAACCATGGGTTTCCAGATGAGATGATGGAGGCCAGCATATCCCCAATTCCGAAACCAGGGAAGGACCCCACCGCGGTAATTAACTATAGACCAATCTCGTTAATCAATTTAGACATTAAAATCTATTCTAAAATATTGGCAAAAAGGTTGAAAGGGGTCCTCCCTGATCTCATTGGCAGAGATCAGGCGGGTTTTATGCTCATGAGATCAGGGGAGGACAACACCCGCAGAATTATTAACATTTTGGACATAATACATCAAAGGAAAACTCCCTCAGCTATACTGGCACTGGATGCGGAAAAAGCATTTGATAGAGTGAACTGGACATTTATGACCTACACTCTACAGGCATTTGGAATAACCGGTATCATGCTAGATCGGATCTTGGCACTGTACGTAAACCCAAGGGCGAAAATAGCTGGTCCTTCCCTGGACTCGGAATATTTCACGGTTCAGAATGGAACGAGGCAGGGATGCCCACTGGCCCCCCTTCTCTATATCCTAACGATGGAACCATTCGCAGAATATATTCGGAGATTACAACTAATCCAGGGTATAGAGATAGGACGCCAAACTCATAAAATCATATTATACGCGGAAGACGTCCTTCTCACCCTGGCTCAACCAGAAGCTGCAATGCCGGCCCTCTTGGAAGCAATTGACCTATACGGATCCCTTTCCAATTATAAAATAAACCTACTTAAGACCCAGTGTATAACGTTGTACTTAACTTTGTCCCAACAGCAAGCCTTAAAACGTCTAGGGCTGGGTATGGATAGAGCAAGATCAATAGACTATTTGGGAATAAAAATTAGTCCTAAAATAGAAGAGATTGGTCCCTTGAATCATTCATCAATCTTGGCCACTGTAAAAAGGTTGGTAAAACAATGGACAAAACTAGAAGTATCCTGGTTGGGCCGAGTTAGTATACTGAAAGCATATTTAATCCCCAAAATTCTTTACGTTTTAAGAACAATACCATTCAGGATTCACCCGGACACACTAAGGGAAATGGAATTGGTTTTTTCAAAGTTTGTCTGGTCAGCCAGAAAACCCTGAGTCCCCAACAGAATACTTAGACACGGTCTAGATCAAGACGGCTTGGGATACCCCGATCTTGATAATCTTGTCAATGCCTCCCAGTTGGCCCATATCCTGGCCTGGAATCAACCAGAGAGGAAGAAAACTGGGTGGTACGATATTAAAAGAGCAGGCTGTAATAATACAGACCCGGTGCTTTTATGTTGGCTAACACCTAAATACTATAAATTGCCCAGAATAGAATCTGTAATAGTAAAAGAACTAATGAATTCTCTTTTTAGGATTAAAAAAAAAAAAGAAAATTAATAACTTTATATCGAAAAAAGCTCCATTGGAAGTGATATCGCTATGCATTGGGGATTTAGATCTGAAGGAATGGGTCAATGGAGGACTAAGACACATTGAGGACCTTTACGTGGATGGTTTCATAGCCCCATATTTATCTATTTGCAATAAACACAAACTCCCACCTAGAGATGTGTTCAGATACCTTAGAGTTAAATCCTTTTTACTCTCGGATATTTCAACACAACCAGACACCTGGGAAAATATGATAACCCTCAAAATAACAAATAAAATGATCTCCAGACTTTTAAGACTACTAGACTCTAGTAGAACAATTGAAAAATCTAAAGCTGTGCTTTGCTGGGAGACAGATATCAATGCAAACTTTCCAATCCAGGTATGGTTCAAAAACTGGACTAACATCAGAAAGATAGTACACTGTATCAATTTGCACGAACAATTTTTTAAATTGATGCATCGCTGGTACCTGGTCCCCACTAGGCTGGCTAAATACCAGCAACCTTCCAACAACAAGTGCTGGAGATGTCTAACCGATATAGGGACCCACTTACACATGTGGTGGACTTGTAATAAACTGGATCATCTCAAAAGGAAAATATCAGACCAGTTTTCCATAATCTATGGCCACAACTTTGAACTCAAACATTTCTATTTCACTTTGAACTCCCTATTCCGGATAAAAATGTAAACATTCTGAGCACGCATATCCTACTGGCCTGCAAACTGTGTATAGCAAGGCACTGGAAAGATGCGGACCCCCCATTATGGTCAGAGATTAAAATACAGATTGAATATCAAGCCAACTCAGAGAAATATTTTTCGGCACGGGATGAGATCTCATTAGATAAATATGAAAAGATATGGAGTCTCTGGACAGAAACCCTCTCTAGAGAGGGGGACCCTCCCCACCTACCTTAAGAACTTACCTCATTGCTGGACCCCGTGGGAGGTCGTCGCCTCCAGGCGCCGGACTTCTTGGTTCGGCTCCTCGGCCTGGGGACCGTCCCGTCCCCTCCCTCCATGCCCCCGTCCCTCCTGGTTTGGCCCACAGAAGTGAATGATTTATGTATGATGGTTGAAAGGATGTGGTGAGAATGATATGTAGCCAAACCGGTATAAAAGAGCACGGAGACGGTACTAATCTAAAATATTCAGAAGGTAATACTAGACATCACCCCCACCCCTTTTTCTGTGTCCCCCCCTCCTGCCCCTCCCCCCCTCTTTTTCTTTCCTATCCTTCCCCCTCCTTATCCTTTTTACCTTCCACCTCCAATGTTAAATATAAAAGTAGCTACCTGAAAAACAGGACACATACTTGTTATATTGATCTGAAACAATATGTAACATTCTAGTTTACTTGGAACCAGATGTTTGTATCAGTATACCTAATTTGTGCTCAAATATTACAAACTGGAATGCAAAAAGTTAAAAACTTAATAAAGATTCAAATATAAAAAAAAAAACAAAAAAAACAAAACATTGGTAATTCCATACTACAGCTCAGTACCCTTCCCTCTTTCCTCCTTTTCCCTCCCTCTTTGTTCCTCCTTGTGTTCTTCAAATACAATTTTACAACAGTTTAAATTTCCCACTTTCAGTTATCCCTTCCCCCCTCTGTATAAGAAAAAAAAAAAAAAAAGGGAAAACAAACTCAAAACCAAACCCCATTTTCCCCCCATCCCTCCTCCCCATTCATCAAGAACTTAAATAAGGTCTTTCCTTGCTACTCTCCCTCCTATCCACTCCTTTACCGCTTGTGGTGTATTAAATACTCTTCCTTTTCCCGGGTTCTTGAATGATTACACTTACGGGGAACCCCCATTTATAGGCAATGTTCATATCTCTCAGTTCTCTTGTAACATTAAAGACATTTTTCCGTTGTCTCGTTTGGTAAGATAAGTCCTGATATATTTTTACATTTTCAAATTTTCCCTTCTTTCCTGAGTTGGCTCGTGCCGCCATTATTACTTTATTTTTCATTTTGTAAGATTGAAATAGCACTACTACGTCCCTTGGAGTAGATGTTGGAATAGTGCTGGGTTTGTATGCTCTATGACAGCGTTCTATCACCTCCTCTTTATTTACAAAGTTAATACCTAGGTACTCGTAGTATTCTAACAGGTAATCTTCTAGTTTGTCGTGTGTTATTTCCTCAGGGATATTCCTTATACGTATATTCTGTCTCCTTGTTCTGTCTTCAATATCATTCATTTTTTGTTCTAAATTACAGATTTTTATCTCCATTGTTCTTATTTGTTCTTTGTTTTCTGCGTTAACCAAGTCTATTGTCTCTATCTTATCTTCAAGGTTGTTTACTTTGTTGCTGATTTGGAGAATATCCTTTTGAAGTTCTTTCAGGTTTTCTTGAAAATCTTTTTTTATTTGTTCGAGGAGTGAGTCCATTCCTTTTTTAAATTCCTCTAAGGATACTAAGGTTTATTCCTTAGCTCTGGGAGATTCCACTTGGGTTTCCTCCATACTTGACTGGTTATTTAGTATACTTTTCTCCCCTCCTCTCTGCGTTGTTGGGGAAAAGAAGGCTGATACGTTCTTCCTTTCTCTGCCTCTCTGATCTTGTTCTTTCCCCTTTTTGTCTCTTCTCTGCTTATCCTCCAAAGTTTTCCTACTGGTCATTTTCCCTTTCTCTTTCCTTCACTTGCTCTTCCTTCTCTCGAGCTCATTAATTCTCTCTCTCCTTTCCCTCCTTCCTTTCTCTCTCCAGTGTTGATCCTTTTGGGGGATTCTGTTTCACTTCTTTCTCCTCCTTCCCACTCTATTGTTCTCCCCTCTTACAGACTGCTTTTAGTTGTTTTTGTAGTTCCAACCTTGCACACCTTTATTTAATTTCCTTTTCATTCACTGTCTTCTATATTTTAGATTCTTGTTCCCCCCCCCCCCTTTCTCCTCTCACCTCCAGACCAGATACCAGATGTGCTGTGCTTACAAAAAAAAAAAAAAAAAAAAAAAAAAAAAGAGAGGGACAACAAATAATTATGTGTCTTCAATTCCACTTTAGTAGATTCCCAGTTATAACAGAACCTCCGTATAGACAAGATATAGGGGTAACTCCCGTGGCTGCCAAAAGAAACGTTCATTCAGAGCCTTGTAGTGCAAAAATAGTATATTAATATTTTAAATATGTCAGTCCTTCAGTAATTGTACCATTAGTACATTCCATTATGCAAAAAGGGAAAAAGAGAAAGAAAGCTTCAATTTCCTTACATGAGTGAAATTTCACTTTCCCATATATTTTTCTTGCCATTAGCTTTTAATAGGTCCGCAGATGTATCTTGTGACCTCAATGTATATAGTGTATATAAGGGGAAAGTGCTTCGACTTTGGGGAGAAATGTAATAATCTCAAAAGCATAAAGAAAAATAGGTAAAAGGCAGTTCTTTCAATGTTCTTATATATAGACCGATATTACGGAAGTCATACCCAGGTGA
This sequence comes from Pelodytes ibericus, assembly GCA_036172795.1. Classification (NCBI taxonomy): domain Eukaryota; kingdom Metazoa; phylum Chordata; class Amphibia; order Anura; family Pelodytidae; genus Pelodytes; species Pelodytes ibericus. Next base: position 79,616,737 of record CM069859.1, read on the forward strand.
GAACGCAACAGGTTAAATTCTGTTTACTCACTGTGTCCGATCCGACCACATTTTCGGTTTAGTGTTTCCTTTTTCTTTAGTTTTAATCGCTCTGTGCCTCTTTTACTATCTTGTATTTTAGCACTCAGGCTTTGGGTAGTACCGGATCTCCATTCAGATCATCACTTTAGACCTGGATAGTTGCCTTCCACCTTCGCGTCTTACAGCAAGCCGGTCTTGTTAATTCCAACCCACCTTCAGAGCGTTAGGAGGTTTTGGTCTGCGTGTCTTCCTAGGGCCGAACCCTTTCTGACTGCCGCGTTTCCTCTCCAGGTTCACTTCCTGGTTTGTAAATGACTTGCTAATAAATCTTTGACTGCTTTTCCTTCTCTCCGCTTCAAGTTTTTTTTACGTGTGTCCGTTTTTGGTTAGTTTTAGTCGGCTAGCTCAGCAACATTCTCCCTTCATCTCCCTTCGTTTAGTGCTTCAGCTCCTAACCTCGGAGCGCGTGAGCGTGCGTCCTCACGTCATGCTCCTCCCCCCTATTACAGGCACTGTGTATTTAAGTGTGTGTGTGGCTATGTATGTATGTGTGTGTGGCTATGTATGTGTGTTAGTGTGGGTCTGTGCATGGGCGTCCATGGGGGGGGGGGGGGGGGGCGGGGTACGCTTGCCCCCCCTTGATTTTTGCAATTCCCCTTTTTAAATTCTTTTTTTTTTAATTATTATTTTTACTCAGTGTGCAGCCCCTAGTTGTCCCTAGGGGACTGCACACCAGTTGCTGGGGTAGGAGGTGGAACCCAAAGCTGTTGCTCTCTGCAACTCTGCTTGCTGTAATACTGGTCTCCCATCCACATTGGTGCAGGTCTCTGCAGCTGTCAGTCATGCTGCATGGAGAGCCAATGACAGGGGTGCCCGTCGATATGAAGTTATAGCCCCGCCCTTCAGCCCTCCATGTGGCAGCATGACTGACAGAAGAGAGCCTGCAGTGCAACATCATGGAGGAAACAGGGGAAGATACTCAGAGACCATAGCTGAGCCTCTGTAACAGGTAGGAAGAGCTTATAATAGCTTTAAGGTACATGGAAGAGTGGGGTAAATCCAAGGAGGTCCCTCCCATTTCCCTGAGGTCTCCATTTGTCCAGTCTGAGCAGCTCCTCTGACCAGGCTCTGCTCACATCAACATGGTGACAAGTTGATGGGGCAGAAAAGATAATGGAGGATAAAAATGATGTGATAGATGGAAGCAGATTGCAAATAAAATGGGATGACATGGGGCAGAAAAGATAATAGAGGATGAAAAGAGGTGATTGATTGGAGCAGAATACAGACAAAATTGTGACATGAGGCAGAAAAGATAAAATGTAGGTGAAAAGAGGTCACAGACATGGAGGAATAAAACACATAAAATGATGGGGAAAGAGATGGCAAACATGGAGGAATAAAACATATAAAAAAGGGGGAAAGAGATAAAGAAATGTCATGGATTTAGGAATTTGGGTGTTTAGGGAATCTGTTGCTTTGTGTTTATATTGTGTGCTATAGTGTTGTATCTGGTGCCGTATGCTTATATTGTGTGCTATAGTGTTGTATCTGGTGCTGAGGGGTTATATTGTGTGTGCTATAGTGTTGTATCTGGTGCTGAGGGGTTATATTGTGTGTGCTATAGTGTTGTGACTGGTGCTGTTGGGTTCAGGGCCGGCCTTAAGTGTCCCGGCGCCCTGTGCGGGCTTGCCCCGTGGCGCCCCCCTGTCTTTCACCCCCCTATGTATGTGTCACTTTCCTCTTCCTTGCCATGTCTGTCTCTCTCTCTCTCCCTCCCCTCTGTTCTGTCTGTCTGTCTGTCTGTCTGTCTGTCTCTCTCTCCCTCCCCTCTGTTCTGTCTGTCTGTCTGTCTGTCTCTCTCTCTCTCCCTCCCCTCTGTCTGTCTGTCTGTCTCTCTCTCCCCTCTGTCTGTCTGTCTGTCTGTCTCTCTCTCCCCTCTGTCTGTCTGTCTGTCTCTCTCTCCCCTCTGTCTGTCTGTCTGTCTGTCTCTCTCTCCCCTCTGTCTGTCTGTCTGTCTGTCTCTCTCTCCCCTCTGTCTGTCTGTCTGTCTGTCTCTCTCTCCCCTCTGTCTGTCTGTCTGTCTCTCTCTCTCTCTCCCCTCTGTCTGTCTGTCTGTCTCTCTCTCTCTCTCCCCTCTGTCTGTCTGTCTGTCTCTCTCTCTCTCTCCCCTCTGTTTGTCTGTCTGTCTCTCTCTCTCTCTCCCCTCTGTCTGTCTGTCTGTCTCTCTCTCTCTCTCCCCTCTGTCTGTCTGTCTCTCTCTCTCTCTCCCCTCTGTCTGTCTGTCTCTCTCTCTCTCCCCTCTGTCTGTCTGTCTCTCTCTCTCTCCCCTCTGTCTGTCTGTCTGTCTGTCTCTCTCTCTCTCCCCTCTGTCTGTCTGTCTGTCTGTCTGTCTCTCTCTCTCTCTCCCCTCTGTCTGTCTGTCTGTCTCTCTCTCTCTCTCCCCTCTGTCTGTCTGTCTGTCTCTCTCTCTCTCCCCTCTGTCTGTCTCTCTCTCTCTCCCCTCTGTCTGTCTCTCTCTCTCTCCCGTCTGTCTGTCTGTCTGTCTGTCTGTCTCTCTCTCTCTCTCTCTCTCGTGTTGTATCTGGTGCTGAGGGGTTATATCTTTGCTATGTTGTTCTATCTGTTGCTGTGGAGTTTCAGCTAGAGCTCTGGATATTTATCTGGTGCTGTGGTTTATATCTTGTGTCATGGGTTTTTAGCTGGTACCGTGGGTTAATATCTGAAGTTGTGGTTCTATATCTGGCACAGTGGATCTATATTTGGTGCAGTGAGGCTATATCTAGTGCAGTTGGTTTATATCTGGTGCTGTGGATCTGTATCTGGTGCAGGGTTTATCAACCCTTTGCATGCTTTCACTGATAATGACAAAGCTCCTCCACTTCATGATAACTTGTCAAAAAGAGGCGCGGCGCAGAAAGGATGATGGTAAAATTATGCCCCCCCCCCTAAAAAATTTCTGCGGATGCCCATGGGTCTGTGTGAAAGTGTGACGCTGTGTGTGTGTAGTGTGAATGTGAATCTGTTTAAGTGTCATTTTGTGTATGTGTGTGTTTATGCATGTGTGAAAGTGAGTCTGCATGTATTTATTTGTGTGGATAAGTGTGGATGTACATCTCGGTGTGCCTGTTTATTTGTATGTGTGACTGTGTATATTTGTGGCTTTGTATGTGTAAGTATGTGTGGCTGTGAATGTGTGTGTGTGTCTGTATGTGTGACTGCATATTTAACCCTTTAAGGACCAGGGATTTTCCTGGGCCAAGGACTACAGCGTTTTTCAATTTTTTAACATTCTTTATTTGAAGAAACCATTAATACATAAGTCCAAGATTTCAATAGTATACAATATACAAATGATACCATTACATGACAATACAAGAACACATACAGAAAATATTAAAAGGACAGTACATAAGTTCAAGACAACAATAGTACACCATCAACAAATGGTAACATAAATACAAAAACATTAATAGGACAGTAGAAATAGTTCTTCAATCAATATTTTTATAATTAATTAATAAAAAATAAAAATAACATAAGCTCGTTGTCTGCTACTCATCAATTTGTTAAATCAACCAGGACAGACAAGGTTATGGGAAATATGATAGGAAAGTAGATAAGAGAGAACATACAACACTTAGGGTAAAAAAACAAAAACTAGTAAAATAAAAATAACAAAAAGGGAGAGGAAAAAAAAAAGAAAAGACATATATTACCCTGGGAAAGGAAGATAAAAAGGAAGGTGAATCAGAAAAGTATTAACAGGAATGGGTAAGGATAAGGGGGTATTGATATAATATAATAGGGGGACCCAAGGGTGGAGGAACGATTATAAGTTTCGAAAGTTAATATTATGTTATGTAATTTAGTAAACTATAAAGATTTAAGGGAGGGCCAAGGTCCATAATGACCAAATTTTTTGGAATCTGGCTGGAGTATCATGTACATATGCAGTTAAGAGGTCCATGTTTTTTACCTCAATAATCATGTTTTTAACTTCCGTTAACGTAGGCATGTTGGGTTGATTCCACAATTGTGCTATAGCTCTACGAGCTGCCAAAGTAATTTTAGTAATCAGTACATTTTCATGTTTGGTGCATATGTCAGCAGGTTTGGACAGTAGGAACAGCTCAGGTTCAAATGGTATTGGCTTAGCTATAACATGGATGAGGAGTTTGTGAATTTGCCCCCAAAAGGCTTGCAGATATTGACAGGACCACCAACAGTGAAAGTAGGTACCCAATTGTCCACAATCTTTCCAACAAAGAGGAGAGGCTGAAGTGTACATTTTTGACAAAGTAGTGGGGGGCCGGTACCATCTCATCAGAGTTTTATAAGCCTGCTCTTTATGAGTAGTACAGATGGAAATTTTAGAGGTGGCTTCCCATATGTCAGACCAAGAGTCCACTGGATGACCCAAATCACGTTCCCAAGCCTTTATATAGGATGGAGAAAAATTTGAATTTAAGTCAAGAAAATCTTGGTATAATTGAGAGATCAGACCCTTTTGTCTAGGATCATTCAAACAAAGCTTTTCAAACCATGTCTGTTTGATTTGGGCTGAATTAATTGAAGAGTAAGTGAGGGCAAGGTCTCTAAGTTGTAAATATCGGAAATAATCAGGCGAGCGTAAAGGTAAAGTCTTTTTAAGATCATCAAATAATATAACAGAATTATTATGAAATAAATTACAGATTCTTGAGATCCCCCCTTGATCAAAATTTCTGAACTGAACGTAATCCCTACCAGGCGGAAAATTTCTATTGCGACAAATAGGCTGAAGAGATGATTGTGCTGTTAAATTAATTTTAATGGCATATTTGTCCCAAACTCTAAGGGAATTAAGTATCATCGGACATCGCGTCTGTAAAAGAGGTCTGTGATTTTTAGGTAACCAAATATAATGGTTTAAGACATCTGGACTAAATAAATCATTCTCCAAGTCAGCCCATCGAATTGTAGCAACAGGGGAATGCCAGGCTGAAACTTGTGCAATCTGGGCAGCTAGATAGTATTTTGAGAAATCAGGAAGGCCTAATCCCCCAGCAGATTTGGATTTGTACAACGTAGAGATGTTAATTCTAGATTTCTTACCTTGTCAGATAAAACGATTAACTGATTTTTGCAGTACCGAGAAATCTTTGGTGACTAGTGGGATTGGCAATGCCTGGAAAGGTACAGCAACCGAGGTAGGAGGTTCATTTTAATTTTAGTTAATCGTCCAATCCAAGAGATTAAAAGGGGATTCCATTTATCCAGATCTGATTTAAGTTTGTGCAGGAGGGGAGTGTAGTTGAGTTGATACAATTTAGTGTGGTCAGATGAGAGTTGTATACCCAAGTAAGTCAATGGTTGGTCAGATAATGGTATTAAGAAGGTGGACTGTATAGTCTGACGAGTTTGAGCAGCTAAATGAATCGGAAGTCCCCTGGACTTTTCTGGGTTAACTTGAAAACCAGAGACTTTAGAATAAATTTGTAATTCTTTAAAAATGTGTGGAAGGGATTGAAGTGGGTCAGTAATAGAGAGTATAATATCATCTGCATAGGCAGCTACCATGTATCGATTATTGACTACTGTGAATCCATTATTTTTTGTGTTCTGTCGTATAGAATGCAGAAGGGGTTCCAAAGGAATAGCAAATAAGAGGGGTGAAAGAGGGCAGCCCTGTCTAGTTCCATTAAAATTATACAGTCTTAAGGGTGTAGCCCCAGGTATACATATTTTAGAAGAAGGTTTATGGTAAATTGCCGCCAGACAATTTAAGAATTGTTGTGGAAAATTAATTTTTTCTATGACCAGTCTTAAGAAAGCCCAATTTACTCGGTCAAACGCCTTCTCTGCATCCAAAGAAAGAAACAGAGAAGGCGTTCGAGACTCATCTGCCATCCACAGAAGATCTATGCACCTCCTGGTGTTATCCAATGCCTGCCTACCAGGGATGAAGCCCACCTGATCCGGGTGAATTAGCTTAGGTAATATAGTATTAAGACGGTTGGCAAGAATTTTTGTAAAAAGTTTGTAGTCTATATTTAAAAGTGCTATTGGTCTGTAGTTGGTTGTATATTCCTTTGGTTTACCTGGTTTGTGAATGAGAGTAATGTTAGCTTCTTGCATGTCATCAGTTAGGTAGTTCCCCATCAAGAGACTGTTGTACACTGGAAGTAGTTGTGGAATTAGAATTTCTTTCAGGGTTTTGTAATAAAGAGCTGTAAAGCCATCTGGTCCAGGGGCCTTATTGGTCTTCAGGGTTCCGACAGCCGATTCAATTTCCAATTCAGTTATCGGGCAACCCAGAAGACCAATATCCTCTTGTGTAAGAGAAGGTAGCTGAATTTGATCTAGGTATTTAGAGACTTCATCAATATGTTTTTTGTTAAAAAAAGTTTCTTCAGGCGAATGATTGTAAAGACTCGTAAAATAATCATGAAACTCTTTAGCAATGTCTTGTGGGTTGGTTACCACAGTCCCTAAACCAGTGGTAATTGTAGAAATTAACCTAGACGACAATTGTGACTTCAACATAGAGGCTAGTAACTTATCTGCTTTGTTTGCATTTTCATAGTAGTATCGTTTGGTAAATTTAAGTGATTTAGCTGTATCTTTGAGCGTGAGTTGTTTAATTTGGCTCCTAACATTATTAAGCTGAGAAAGAATGGGCGCTGTTGGATTGGCTTTGTGCAAAGTTTCTAATTTGTAAAGATCAGTTTGTAGTTGATGAAGTTTTGCTGAATCTTTCTTAAGTCGTGTACTAATGCTAATTAAGTGACCCCGTATCACCGTCTTGTGAGCTGCCCAAAGCGTAACAGGATTATCAACTGTTCCCTCATTCAAATTAAAATAATCTTTTAGTTGCCGTTTACACAATAATAAGACCTCTTTATTATTTAAGAGTGTATCATTAAATTTCCATGCCCAGTGTTTGGAGAATTCCTTATTTGTAAAAATTAATTAAATATCAGCATGGTCAGACCAAGTAATTGAATGTATTTCTGTGGATTCAATGAGTGGGAGACAGGCATGAGACACAAAATAGATCTATTCTTGAATAGCTATGATGAGGATGTGAGAAGAAGGTATAGTCCTTACGTGAGGGATGCTGTAGCCTCCAGATGTCTAAGAGATTGTGATTGTTTATGAAATCCAGAAGATGTGTATCAGCAGGATGAGTTGACCCTGTAGGACTGATATAAGACCTGTCCAATTCTGGGGACGGAGTAGCGTTCATGTCTCCCCCAAATATTAATTTATCATAAGGATGTTTGTCTAAGAAATCAGAGAGTTCGCGCCAAAAGATAACGCTAGGGATAGAAGGTGCGTATACGTTGAGAAGGGCTATTGTGAGCGAACCTAAATTCCCAGATAAAAAAAAATGTATCTACCCTTAGGGTCTGCATGAGAGAAAGTAACAGTGTATGGACAATTTTTCCGTAGTAAAATAGCTACTCCCAATTTTTTGGTTAAAAAATTAGCTGTATAGCAACGAGTATAAGTTCTGTCTATTAAACTAGGGGGTTTAGTGGAGGCAAAGTGTGTCTCCTGGATAAAAGCAATATCAGTATTACGTTTTTTAAGGTGTCTTAGAAGGGTTCTCCTCTTTTGCGGAGAGTTAAGGCCATGTACATTAAGCGATAATAATGATACAGGGGACGACATATTAATTTATAAGAACTGGGGTAAGTACTTAATAAGGACTATAATATTTTGGGTCATGAATGGAAAGAAGGGGAGGGAAGGTTAGGAAGGGTAAAGGGCTCTGCTACAATTTAAAAAAAAAAAAAAAAAAAAAAGGAAGGGGGGGGGGGGGGTATAAAATTAAATTTAACAACTGGGCTTACATAGTTGCCAGTTAAAAACAAGGTGAGACAATAAGTGGCAAGTAGAGCTTAAGTTATAAAAATAATTTTTTTTTTTTTTATAAGTGATGACACACCCACCCAATATAAATAAATGGGTATATAGGGATGGAATAGTGTGTCTTGCAACGAGAGCGAGCTTATGTATATATAATCCTTACCTACTAATAAATTGTAAGAAAGAACAGTTTAAATGAATACAAATACCAAAATGCAACTTAGAACTGATCCCAGAACTAATATGAAAAACAAATTACTGCGAGGGCATTAGAACATTACAGAGAGATCTAGAGAAAGTATAAATCGGAATTATTGTGACTGGGTGATATGTGAGCCTAGAACTGTGGACTCACATCGTAGCCAGCTTTAAATGATTAGAAGGGGCGAGAGAACAGAACTTAGTAGAAAGCCTCCTATAATATTGTGCTAAAAAGTACTGAAAAAACATGTTAAACGTAGCAAGAGTAAATACTACCAAAGCAGATGAGACTTCAAAAATCCTACACAATAAAAGTATATATAAATGTAGAAATATGAAATTACAAAATAAATGAATAACAAAATTCATATAATTACTTAACAATTGATATACTGTAATTATCTTAACTCACTTGTTGTATAGAGTTAAAACTGGTAGGGAGTTACGTAACATTTATATCAGACTCTTTCAAATTAGAGCACCTGAAATTAATGGAAAAAAATAAAGTCACTATGATCCTTAAAGTTGCTTTTTTAGTGAGTTGTGTGTGATTTGTTTATATATAATATATTGTATAAATACCTCTTGTTGTTTTTCCCAGAAAACCTCAACAAATTGACATTTATACCAGAAAGTTTCTGGAAGCAAGGTATTATTACCATGCCACGTTAAAAAATACAATAAAACTATTAAAAGTGTTCAACTAAAATTGGTAGCGATTATTTTGGAGCCAAGCCAATTTGCACCGGGTTCTTAGTCAAACAAAGAGTGTGAGAGCTCTTATGGAACAAAAACGCTATAAATTTATATCAGAGAAGCATCACAAAAGGTTTGCACTAAAGCTAAAACACGGTCTGTTGTTCACTAAATTTTAAAAGGGAATATAAGTACTTATCCAAAACTATTAGATAAAACCCCAAAATAAATATAATAGAAGCTCAAGGAACACTAACAGACAAATCCACAGGGATGTGCTCAAAGGCATACCAGATCAGAGTAACAAAAGGTGAATCGGTATGTATAAAAACTATTAGACGGGCTAATATTATCTTTGTAAAGATTACTTTTAAAGACGTTAAGACGGCTACATACTTTCTTAAAAAATATCTATACTCTGTGTCAAAACCTGAAGAATCAATCAATTAATAACCACTCCTCAGGTCTTGGAGTATGTGCCTGCTAATGACGGTGAGCCTCATAATCGATACAATGAAACATCAGAGATCATCATCATGAACCGCAGCTAAAGTTACATTTATGAACATGAAATAAAACTGCAAAGGTTTAATACCTTTACTATCAATACAAAGTGGAATATCCTTAAATGGAAACTTACGGATAAATCAATAATTAAAATTCACCACTATTGCTTGCAAAAAATAAAAAAAAAAAAAAAAACAGGTAAGTTTATATGGATAAAATTTTAACTTTTGCTTGTGATTTATTAGATCATGGCATTTCGAACACTAACGACTCATCCCCCTTCATTTCCTCAAGTTACATATTTGTAAATGGATTAACCTGCATTTTGTCTAGCTTATACTCCGTGAATTTTGCAAAGCAAAAACAATCTTACTAAATACAAATATGCGAAAAAGAATAAAATAACCGTCGTACGTAGACGTTACAGTAACCTTATATATTTGTAACTGGGTTTACTTTATATACATTATATATTATAAATTTAATACCTAGTATTGAGAAGGTAGCTCTAAAGTAATTGAATCTGAACCAGTAACAATAAAAATGTAAGCAATTTCAGAAGGAAGGACAAGAATAATTAGGATTAGAAACTAACAGACCCAAATACTGAATGATAGTAAGATAGACTAATGGCGAAGGGTGGACCTTGAGGAAGTTAAAGGATGAACCTCTTCTTGTGAACCAGTACCAGGGCTCTTTGCACAATGCCTAGGGTTCACTCGCTCGATCTCCTCATCCACAAAGCTTTGCAATTCCTCAAAAGTAAAATTGGAGCGAGTAACTCCATCATGGGAGATAATGATTTTAAAGGGGAACCCCCAGGCATACCGAATACCTGCTTTTCTTAGCCTATCTGTAAGAGGTTTCCATTAACGCCTACGGTACAATGTTATAGGTTCAAGGTCTTGGAAAGTCTGAATTTGTACACCTTCATACATTATAGGGGAACGCCTTGTAGCACTCATAAGTATTTCTTTAGTTTGGAAGAAGTGAAAGCGAACAATCACGTCCCTTGGACGAGAGCCCGGTGGACCAGGAGCTTTAAGCGATCGATGTGCTCTGTCCAAGAGCAATTTTTCCTCAGGTAAGTCAGGCATGGCAGCTTTAAACAGCTGTTCAAGCATCTGGGGTAACTCATTCATCTTTATACGCTCAGGTAATCCTCTGAGACGGACATTATTGCGGCGGGACCGGTTACCCATATCTTCCATTGCAGACTCAAGACCCGATACTCTATGGTGTAGATCAACCGAATCGTTTGCCAGTTGGTCATAATCTCCAAGTAATTGATTAATCCGTACATCATGTGTCTCAGTCAGATTTTGTAGGGTTTTCACCTCCGTTTGTATCAATGCTAGAGCAGAGCTAATCTCATCTCTGATACACTGTTGCACTCTAGTAAACATTTCTTCAAGATCTTGTTTAGTGGAAAGGTGATGATGAGAAACGGGGTTGTCCGCCATATTATGATCCAACGGCTGTCCGCACTGAGACAGAGATTTATTACTGAGTAAAGTACCTTCCCCAAGATCTTTCTTTGCGGTTCTCCGAGTTTGTGAGTTTTAGGTAGGTAGGATGTCTAAGTTATGCTACAATTGGCTCAATCGTTGCAGAGCAGATCTTTTAAGCAGCCATCTCGGAGCTTAGCCAACTGTCATCTTTTCCGTTTTTCAATTTTTAATATGCGTTTTTTTTAAAACATAATTTCCCTCTCTCTCATTTAACGTACCCATACAAGTTATATGTTGTTTTTTAAAGGGACAGTTAGAGCTTTCTTTTGATACCCTATACATAAAAATGATTTACATTTTAGTATTAAAAAATACATATAAAAGAGGAAATTTGAGGAAAAAAAAAGGTGTTTTTCCCCATTATTTTCCAAATAATAAGCTACACAACTAGTGCAACACTAACCCACTTATCCCCCCTAATTAACTAGCTAATAAAAAAGAAAAATATTGGTTCCCAAACCCCCCTAAACAAAAAAGACAGAAAAAAAACTCTGAAGAGTGCGATGTCAGATCCATAAAAATCATGCAACAGGCATGCAGGGGTTAAATTTTATTAAATAAATATATTAAAATTACCTTTATTTATAAAAAAAAAAAACTTTATAAATTGCAAAAATAAAAAAAATTGTAAAAAAAACAAACGAAATGAGGGCCATAAAGTGGAAGGAAACTGATCACAGTTACAAACTGTGATCAGCAATGAAAGGGTTAATTTATTTTTTTTTCTTCTTCTCAGCAACGTTCTTTATTAATTTATTTTTATTTACAGGTCACTCTCTGTGCTTCACTATAAGAACGTGAAGCACAGAGAGTGAATTAGAGGCAAAGTCAGCGTGTGAACACACTGACTTTGCCATCTAATTTGCATGTTATCACGCGGTGTTCACGTTATCACATGCCCGGAAATCCACCGATCGGGTCCAGGAGCTTTGCCTCGGGTGCGAGGCTTAGTCCTGGACACGTTGCAGACTGGCTGGCGGTGCCCACGGAGCGCACCGCCGGCTAGACTGCATGACGAGTTAACTCGTCATAAGGTCGCTAATGCTGCGGCTGGTCGCAAAGGGGTTAATGTGAGTTTTATTGCTAGTGCAGTGTGTGTGTCACAGACTCCACAGCAATAAAACTCACAGTATTGTGCCGTGTGTGAGTGTACCACAGACTCCGCAGCAATAAAACTCACAGTAATGTGCAGTGTGTGAGTGTATCACAGACTCTCCAGCAATAAAACACTCACACGCTTGTGGCCACATGTGGCCCACGCACACATTTATTTCTGGTGAAGTGGACCTCTGCCGAAAAATCTTGGACACCCCTGATGTAACCAATGAGCGGAGTGATGGTTACAAAAATGCACCCTTACATCCAATACCTTAGACTACATGTGAAAATAGAAGAGCAAATTCCTTCATAACATAAAATATATTTTTTACATTTTTTTTTAACATACTTTTCAATTTTGATTGCCTGAATAAATGGCAGGGAAGTGCTGAAGATCAAACAAGCCATCATGATTTCTGAGAAGGAACCTGTCACCCAAGCAAGGTATAGAAATGTGTAACTCTTCAATGATTTTTAAAAATTAAAAATTACTGTGTACCTTACATTGAACTTCTAAGAAACTTTGTGAACTGTGCAGTCCCTGCACCTAGACATAATTTACATATTAAAGACAATGCAGAAAAACTGATAAAAACTCACCTCATTAAACTATGAGTGGAAGAAGGGGTAGACCTTACTGCAAGGAGGATTGTGTCACACTGAAATGCTGAGCAGAGGATGGAGATGGGCAGATCAACTAGCTGCCTATTAGCTCATAAAGACGTGATAATGTCACAATAAGCATGTGTGAGTGAGGGTGAATCAGACTACTGAGCAGAGTGTCAGGGCCTTTACCGGGTCAGGTAGGAGTTTTAGCGCAGGAATGGTGGAGGTGTGTGGTTGCATGTTATATATTGTGCAGAGGGAGAACAAATAAAGAAACAAAGAGCTAGGTATTGGAATAAAGACTGAAGGAGAGACAAAAGGGAATTTAGCAAAGAACTGCAGAATAGGAAAAGGGTTTGAGTAGGAATTGCAGTTTGAACAAAGAGCTATAGCAGGGACTGTAGACAAAGCAAAGGTAGGGGTGGAGAGAGATAAACAAGGGGAGAGACCAGAGGCAAGGGTTAAGGCCAGAGGCAAGGGTTAAGGCCAGAGGCAAGGGTTAAGGCCAGAGGCAAGGGTTAAGGCCAGAGGCAAGGGTTAAGGCCAGAGGTAAGTGGCTAAACAAGAACACCCGAGAAAGGGTGAGGTCAGAGGTTGGTAGCTAAGCAGGAACACCCGAGAAAGGGTGAGGTCAGAGGTTGGTAGCTAAGCAGGAACACCCGAGAGAGGGTGAGGTATGAGAAGGGGTAGCTAAGCCGTAAGGAACACCCTAGTGAGGGTGAGAAATGAGAAGGGTAGCTTTAAGGGAACAACTTAGCTGAAGAAATCTTGATGTAGTCAGAGGATCTCAGGAGATGCTGAAAATCATCTACTGAGTTGGTTGAGCCAATCAGGTTCAGATTCCCAGTTCCTGGACAGGGTCACAATGCAAATGTAAGCAGAGGATCAGGAACAGAAGAAGCAGCTCTCAGAAGTCAGGCATCCAACTTCAATGGAAAAGACCTGTTTGCCAGAAACTGCAGCTATTTAACCTGGGTGTGAGCAAAAGGTAACGAGCCCACCTGACACCAAACAGAGGGGAAGGAATACAAGCAAAGTAAGGTAGGGAGGCCTCTAGAGGAGGCAGGAGGAATATAAGCACATAAATAATGACTTTTAAATGCATGAGTCAGACGGTCAGTGTAGAACCTTGACACAGAGATTGGCAGATCAACTAGCTGCCTATTAGCTCATAAGGACGTGATGATGTCACAATAAGCATGTGTGGGTGATAATCATGTGTGGGTGAGGGTGAGTCAGACTGCTGAGCAGAGGATGGATATGGGCAGATCAACTAGCTGTCTATTAGCTCATAAAGATGTGATGATGTCACAGTAAGCATGTGTGAGTGAGGGTGAATCAGACTGCTTTGGAGTCCAGAAGGATGTTTCCGTATGAGAAAGGCCTGTCTTAATCAATGGGCAAAGTGGGCAATTTCCCAGAACCCACTGCCAGAAGGGGACCCCTTGCACAGCTGGAAGAAAATTACTGTCGGCATTGGTGTGTGTTTGTGCATGTACCGCGATATCTTCTATGTCAGCCGGTGAAGTGGAGCAGAGTAGTCTGAGATCAACTTCAGGGAGCTGTCAGGACACTTCCTGTAGTTACTGGCTACTGTAGGCCCCTCTACTGCCCTTGCAGGACCAGCCTGATCCTAGCGTGTGCTCCTCTGCTATTCATCAACAGCTCCCTTTCTGCACAAGGTAATGTGTTTCAGTAAAAAAAAAAGAATCTTTCAGTTTTTGCCTGTCTGTCAGTCTCTATATCTGTGGCTTAATCTATCACTGGGCCTCTGTCTCTCTAATTCAGTGTCTTCCTATGTAGCTGTGTGTGTATGTCTGGCCTGGATCACTAGCTCTCTCTGAGCTTCCTGTCTCAGTAATTGTTTGCCTATTATTGGAGCCCTCTGAATCTATGATTTTCTGTATGTATCTGAGCTGCCTGCCTGAGTAGCTCTCTGTCTGTCTCTGGAACTCTGTTTTCTTCTTTAATTCAGTGCCTGCATCTGTACGTTTTATGTCTGTCATTTTGGTGCTTTGTTTATTTCTATATGTTACTGCCTGCTTCATTAGCTGCCTCCCTCTCATTTGCTCTGTGTTGTTTCCCGCTCTGTCTGTCTTGCACATTGTCCATACCTGCTATCAAATTTATATCTTAGAGACATTAATAACATAAACTTTGCTTATGAAGCAGATTGGGCACAGTGTTTAGCACTGTGCACAAGCGGCAGCCATATGTGATATGCCCAGTGGTGGGATCCAAAAAATGTAATAACCAGTTCCGACTTTCAAGCATGGTGTAATATGTTTTTCTCTAATGTCAAACAAAATAAAATAAAAATGACTAAATAGCAAAACATTTTCTACAATTTATATCATGTGGGTTATTTAAAGTGAATTTCAAATTTAAGGCTAAAAGTAGACAAGCTGGAAAAAATTTCTAAGCAAGCTATGCTTTCAGTTTGGTCACTCTGGTCTTAAATTTCAAATTCCAGTTCACTAAAGAGACACACTCAAACTCCCACTTAGATACGCACACACTGCCACTTAGAAACACACGTCCACACACAGTCACATTTACACACACAGACTCACATGAACAAACACAGTCAGACTTACACACAGACACTTCCAGAGAGGGAGAGACTGCCACTTCACGCAGACGCACACAGACTCCCACTTACAAACACACAGGCTCACATTTAGACACACACAGTCACACTCAAACACTCTCACACATACAGATTTTTAAAAATATATATATATTTTTACCGGTCTGCGGGCTTCATGCTGTCCTGTTTACCCGCCCTCTGACCTTAGCGTATGATGTCACGTTCAGGGTTGAGGCGATAGGGATTATGCAACGTTGTGGAAACTTAGTTTCCCGACACTATTACAGGTGCGGAGGGGGAGGCGGGTTTCATGGGTGCTGTTACAGCTGCAAGTGCACCAGATCTCCATATGCAGCGGGCTGCATTAGAGGGGTGCCATTGGCACTAATGCCCAGGGTCTAAAACCGTTTATTAGACCCTGGGCCCCCCTGCCAGTAGGACCCAGGGCGGACCCCCTCCCTTAGTCCCCACTGGTCGACGCAGGGCCATCATAAATTTCAGGGCCCCTTACTGAAAAAAAATTCTGCTCCCCTCTGGATAATTTATCCATTAATATGCCCCTGATAATTAGATGAGTAATATGCCCCTGGTAATTAGATGCTTAATATTCCCCTGATGCTTTATATAATGTTCCGATGCCCTGCGTGGGCCAACCCTGTGGCGCTCCCCCCTCTTTCTCCTCCCCATATCTCTATTCTCTCCCCTCCAGTTCTCCCCCTCCTCCCCATCTCTGTTTTCTCCATCTCCTCCCAATCTGTTTACTACCCCCCCTTCTCCACTCACCTCCCGTTCTCCCCCTCCTCCCCATCTCTGTTTTCTCCATCTCCTCCCCATCTCTGTTTTCTCCATCTCCTCCCAATCTGTTTTCTACCCCCCCCTTCTCCCCATCTCTGTTTTCTTCTCATCTTTAGCTAGTGCTGTTAGCACAATAAGTGCTGTAAACAAACCACACCTAGAAAATGCAACGCATCATCCTAGACTTCTTGCCAGTTTTATGTGTATGGAAATGCACACGAGAACCCAGCAACAAATGGAAATGTTTTATTAGCTTAATTGCCTTACTGTAATGGGGAAAAACACACTGAGATATATATTTTTTTTGAGTGTGCCAACAGTAAAAATAAAGGTATGGTAATAAAGTAAAATCCTCCCATGAAGAGTCCTCTCACATAGCTCTCGGTTAGGCAGATGCCCTACAAGCATTATTTATGGTGGTTCTTGTTCAAAAACAGATTATAAGCTACTTTTTGACTTGGCATAAAAAAGTGGTATACAAAGGTGGTGAGTTGCACTGAAATGAATGCGGATGTAGTTATTTCATATTGGGTGTTCTTTAACAGGTAAGGTAAAATTACATCACGCTAAAATGCCTGTCCTACAGCCTGTATTCGTTGTTGTTAGAAATCAACATTATTATTATGATTTTTATTAGTCTCTTATATTAAAAAAATCTAGTGAAAAACAAGATATAGTGTATAATACACACATAAAAAAACCATGAGGTGACAAATAAAAATCAATGTTAGCCTCGCTCAACCTGGTGCTAAACAGGCACAATAGTTATATGCTGTTATACACACCCCAGACATAGGTGATATTCGTATAACACAAGAAGGGATTAATCCCTTAGTGACAAGACATTTTTACCTTGACTTTCCCTTGGTGACAATGGCTGTTTTGACATTTCTGGGGTGTTTGTGTTTAGTTGTAATTTTCTTCTTTCTCACACAAATATGTTGTTTTTATCGTCATAAGGGCTTTCATTAGATACCATTATGTTCATCATATCTTATAATTTACTAAATAGAAAATCATAAAATATGCTGAAAAATTACAAAAAAACCCCACCTTTTCTAACTTTGATCTAAAATATAATTTACACAAATAAAATCATTAAAAAAGACCCCATCTAAATAGTTTCTAAATGTTGTCCCGAGTTCAGAAATATGCATGTTTCCATATTTTTCAGTATTTTTTTGCGAGTTATGGGGCAAAAACCAAAAATAGTGTTTTTTTCCTATATAGACCTTTTGACCCCAACACAAACCCTGAATTTAACCCTAACACTTATGCTGCTCCGTCAATATGGCGCCCACGATCGCTCCATGGGGGCGATCATGGGTGCCCCAGAGAGGAAATTTTGGTGCTATTGCCTCGACATCCACGAAAACCGCTTGTTTCTCCGCAGGGCGTGCCAGGCACGTCCATTGTCTGGAACAGAGTTCCCAGCAGGATGTGCCTGACACGTTCATTGTCGCGAAGGTGTTAATTAGTCTGCGGATCATTATAACAATGACATAGTTGCCAACGTATATATAAAAAAAAATCCAGGGACGCTTTGCAGCTCAGCTTCCAATTACTTACTTTAAAATTTACCACACCTACTGACAAAAGCTCTGCCCACTCCACATAATTAGCGTAATGCAACTCTACCTTTCTGTCACAGTGTAGATTATATCACCAAGTTTACCATGCATCCTTGGTGTACAACAGATACTATCGCAGCACAACATCTACATCAGGCAGGTGCATTTTATCACTTTTACATGAAATATAGTAAGACCTGGTGCAAATGTGCTTCAGTCAGAGAGCTGTGTCTACACCATAAAACATACATTAATATGAACCTACCACTTCTGCTGGAAGGCCATTCCATGTATCCAATACCCTATCAGTAAAGTAATACTTTCATTAGTGCCTGGCCTTATCTTATATCTAGGGTAGCTTTATGCCTATCCTATGCCTGCTTAAACTCATTTACTGTATTAACCTCTACCACTTCTGCTGGAAGACTATTCCATGCATCCACTACCCTCTCAGTAATTTATACTTTCATTAGTTCTTGAACTTATCTTATATCTAGGATAGCCGTATGCTTATCCCATGCATGCTTAAACTAATTTACTGTTTTAACCTTTACCACTTCTGCTGGAAGGTTATTCCATGATCCACTACCCTCTCAGTAAAGTAATACTAAGTTTCTGACCTCCACTGTGTTAAATCCACAACCCTCTCAGAAAGTAATGCTTCCATTAATCCCTGGACTCATCTTAAAACTAGTATAGCCTTATGCTTATACTCCTTCACTAAACAACCTCTGCTGAAAGGCTATCCATACATTCACTACCCTCTCAATAAAGTAATATTTTCATTAGTCTCTGGCTTTATCTTATATCAAGGATAGCCTTATGCATATACCATGCATGCGTAAACTCCTTAATGTATTAATAACCTCTACCAGTTCTTCAGGAAGACTATTCCATTCATCCACCACCCTCTCAGTAAAGTCATACATTAATTAGTGCCTGGCCTTATCCTATATCTAGGATAGCCTTATGCCTATCCTATTAATACTTAAACTCCTTTACTGTATTAACCTCTGCCACTTATGCTGGAAGACTATTCCATGCACCTACCACCCTGTCAGCAAAGTAATATTACTTTTTTGACCAAAAAAATATTAAAATATATCCAGCCTTTTCAAAAGCTTGAGGTGGACCTCAAATATATGTATATAACTAGTTGCATGTATACATATATGAACTTTTTAATATTATATTAAACTATTTTCCTATGTAATAAAAATGTTATTGAACATTTTTTAATTTCCCCATAGCCCCATAGTAAATGTTATATTGCCCCACAGAACATGCCACAGTATCACTTTGGCCACAGCAAATTTGCCCATTAATATGCCACTATTAGACTGCCCATTAATATGCCACAGCCAATTTGCCCATTATGCCACTATTAGCCTGCCCATTAATATACCACAGCCAGACATCCAGATTGCCACTTAATATGCCATTTTCCCCATTAATATGCCACTATTAGCCTGCCCATTAATATGCCACAGCCAATTTTCCCATTAATATGCCACTATTAGCCTGTCCATTAATATGTCACAGCCAATTTTGCCATTAATATGCCACTATTAGCCTGCCCGTAAATATGCCACAGCCAATTTCCCATTAATATGCCACAGATAATTTACCCATTAATATGCCACACACAATGTGTCCATTAATATACTACCCTCCTCCCCCCTTTCACCAATACTCACCTGGCAGTCTCCTCCATGTTTTATTTTGCCATTCATTTTCCAGTATTATTTTACCATTCATTTTCCAGTATTATTTTGCCCTTCACTTGCCAGTGTTATTTTGCCCTTCATTTGCCAGTGTTATTTTACTCTTCAGTTGCCAGTGTTATTTTGCCCTTCATTTGCTCGTTGAAATGCCAATTAAAAATCCCCCCTTCCCCAGTACTTACCTGGATGCTGCTCGTCCCCGGCTGTTTCCACTGAAGTGTTTACAGCCAACAGATATGACGCCATCATTTCTGGTGGCTGATGAAAAGGCGGGTACGGCTTCTGCCTGATCGTGGCTGTCTCAATGTGAGATAGTTACACGGGCAGTGGAGGCCCACGGGGCTGCTGCTTTGGGCCCCAAGAATGAATGGGCCCTGGGCAGCTGCTGCACCGTTTCCCCCCGCTTTTTTCCCCACAGGGGTCGACAGGGCAGCCGGGCCCCGTCACAGCTGCGACCCCTACGACAACGATGGTTCCGCCACTGTATCAATCATACTAAAGGAGACACAACAGTCAAATCAGTGCACAGGTTACAGAATTCATACAATTTTTTATTATGTAAAAATGCCTTTATTTGGCTTTTGTATGCAATCAGGTTTTATTCAATATCTAGCTAAATGGAATCAATTTATTACAAAATGATTACAGAAGTAGTAAGTGGTTCTTGGAAGTAGCTCTTTAAGTTGACAGAATAAGAAGAATACTATCTGATTTTATAAATTTGATTTTGGAGCATATAACAATATTTAGTGACATAATGATTGGAAATTTGAGATTCAAGCCTTATGTGACTTTCCATGAGTAGGAGAGAACATATAAATGCATGCATAGGAAATAAAAAAAAAAACAGGGATAACTGAGAGGTAGAGGAAAAAAATGCTTTAGTTTGTCTATTGACAAAAATCTAAAAGCAAATACCGTATTTTCCGGCGTATAAGACGACTTTTTAACCCAGGAAAATCTTTTCAAAAGTTGGGGGGTCGTCTTATACGCCGGGTGCTAAGGGTTAACTTACCTACTTTCTGCTCTGTCTCCTCTCCCGCTGTTAAGCCGGTCCGTGGCTGTGAGGGAAGCGTTGCGAGCTCCCCTCCAGCTGCGCGGTCAATAAAGTTTGTTTAAACTTTTTTTTTTAAACAAACTTTATTGGTCGCACGGCTGAAGAGGAGCGCACAACGCCTCCCTCACAGCCACGGATCGGCTTAACAGCGGGAGACAGAGCAGAAAGTAGGTAAGTACTGGGGATTGGGGAAGGGGGGAAAAGGGTGGCAAACTCTATATTTAAACCTCAAAAGGTAAAATATAGATACTATTTTCCGGCATGACTTTAACCCAATAAAATCTTCTCAAAAGTTGGGGGGTCGTCTTATACGCCGGGTGCTAAGGGTTAACTTACCTACTTTCTGCTCTGTCTCCTCTCCCGCTGTTAAGCCGGTCCGTGGCTGTGAGGGAAGCGTTGCGAGCTCCCCTCCAGCTGCGCGGTCAATAAAGTTTGTTTAAACTTTTTTTTTTAAACAAACTTTATTGGTCGCACGGCTGAAGAGGAGCGCACAACGCCTCCCTCACAGCCACGGATCGGCTTAACAGCGGGAGACAGAGCAGAAAGTAGGTAAGTACTGGGGATTGGGGAAGGGGGGAAAAGGGTGGCAAACTCTATATTTAAACCTCAAAAGGTAAAATATAGATACTATTTTCCGGCATGACTTTAACCCAATAAAATCTTCTCAAAAGTTGGGGGGTCGTCTTATATGCCCAGTCATCTTATACGCCGGAAAATACGGTACTTAGAAAATCATGGTCGCAATGAGTTTGTTAGTGAGAGAAAAACATTACAGAAACTTCTTTAAGACATAGTTACAATACATTTTGGATGCCACATACAGATAAAATTCATTATTAAAATAGTAATTATATATTTATATACGCACAAACATTTATACTGTTTATGCAGTTGTTGTTAGGTGCTAAATAAAACACATCATATATATCTTCCTTAAGATGGAACACTACAGTGTTAAATAGGATTATTAATAGATATGTTTCTAGTTATAGATGACAATGAATTACCGATGGTGACCGATCAAAAGACAGAGGGCATCATATTTGCCTTATTTTAACCTATATTCTCTTTTTATTTTTACAACTACTGCCATCTAGAAACCAAGTGCATGTTCATAGGATATCTATGTGCACCATACAATGCTATAGTGGTAGACATAAACGGTAAACAGTATCTTAAAATTTCTTCAAACATGTGACTGTGGCATATAATACTTCTATAAACTTTTTAATTCTATGGGATGGGAAATCATCTAAAAGCTTGCAAATGTTCTGAACACATCACAATGGTAAATGGAAGTCAACCTGAACTATAAAGATAATGGGCAGTGAAAGGAGTGATGGGCTGGTCAGTGAAGAAACTGAACATCACAGTGTGCAATGATTATGCATGGCGATAGTGCCTAATAATGGGTCTCTCTCAGTATACACATATGTATAAAGAGGACATACAACAGGTGTGGGAGTCACTTCCATCAGTCCCAAACTTCTGAGCTGCTCTGGTGCTCAATGCACATGTATAAAGAATCAAGTACTTTTCAGCACAGGAGTTTTTATACATAATTTATAGTCATAGATGCAAAGGTACACTGAGTGTAATTGCTTATTTCATGGAAATACGCAAAATGTAAGATGAATGCTTGGCTTACTTATCCATGCCATTTAATTCAAAACAAAATCATAAGCTGCAGCATACCTGTAGGTAAGAGATTTACCTTATGCGTTTCGTGCCTTACCAATGGTTAATGCACTTCTTGGCACAGAAAGCTGAAAGGATATTTATTTGGCTCAGTGATCTGGATCCCTGTGAACACAATATGTAGGTAAGAAATTCATGAGCTAATAAAACATTTGTTGTCCCCAAATCATAAATCCACAGGAAACTACTAGAATATGAAAGCAGGGCCGCCATCAGGAGGTGATGGGCGATACACCCATCATGGGTCTAACAAAGACAAAAAACGTGCTGGAATAGACACTGGCTTGAGAGCATCTCCACGTGAGAAGGCAGCATGGTGTCTGTGCAGTGCACAGACATGCTTCCATACTGCTTCTCTCACGCTGTACGTCCACTGATCTAACATCAAAGCGTCAGGTTCACGTCACATCAGGTGCTCAATTAGATCAGTGGGCGGGGAGCGCGAGAGAGGCAGCATGTAAGGCTGCTGTCTGTCGCACAGGAGATAAGGGGGGATGACGACTGCCCGTGGCATATTAATGAGCATACAGGCTGTGGCATATTAATGAACATACTGTATGTGGCATATTAATGAGCATAATGGCTGTGGCATATCAATGGGCATAAAGTGGCATATTAATGGGCATGAAGTGGCATATTAATGGGCATACAGTGGCATATTAATTAGCATAATGGCTTTGGTATGTTAATGAGCAAAGCGGCTCTGGCATATTAATGGGCAAAGAGTGGAATTCTTTTTCAGTAAGGGGCCCTGAAATTTCTGATGGCAGCCCTGGTTGTAAGTTTATTCAGTAAAGTGTAAAAACACAGCCTGGAAGAAACGGGGTCTCTACCACTCTAACCCCATTTCTCAAGTCATCAATTATTTTTCATACAAATGAAAAATATTTTCAGGTAAACCAATATGCTAACTGTTGCTCCACCTGGAAATAGCCATAATTGTTGTAATATATGACAAAAAGTACACAGGTTGCAGTAATTAAAATGTTGAATTAGGGAATATCTATTGGATATTACTAACAAGATGAATATGACTGTTGCCCAACATATCATATGTGCAGTTCCAGTAACTTGAAAATTTCCCCTCTAACAGTGATAGCAGTAGTTAAAAGTGGATCTAGGGGAGGAGGTATCATCTTACTTTTTTTTTTTTCTTACTTTGGACACAAGTCAGCCAAAGTGAATAAATGCAGGATATAGTATTAATATATTCCTCCCTTAGATACATCATTTTTGTTTAATAAGGGGATATGACAATTTCAAGGCACTAATCAGCCCTTGCTTTTGACATAAATTATATACCATCGTATATATTTATGTATATCAGAGAGTTGATATAGAAACATGTTTAATTGTAATATATGTATATTTTTCTAGGTTAATATTTTATGTACATTGTATCAAATAGCACATGTACCAGTGATTGTACAATAGTGTAACATGTAGTGTGGATAATTGTTTACTCACCCGTGTGTGTGTATATATATATATATATATATATATATTTTTTTTTTTTTTTTCTGTGCCAGATGTACATGTGCTATTTGATATAATGTACATGTGTATATACAGAAATCCTGTGCACTCCAGACACAACAGCGTCAATGCCCCAGCAGAAATTGTAGTAGTTGAGAAAGAAGCACTTTGTGTACTTAAATCGACTAAGAATCAAAAGTTTATTTCACACACAACTGTACAAATTTTGGGGTCAGTTAGGAATTCCCTTGTTTTACAATAAAACATATCAAATGATTTGCAAAATTAGTAGAAAATACATTCAAGATGCTGACTTTTAAAATGCTAACTGATTTGCCAACACGTTGTTTAGACGAGTTCTAGCTATTTGATTGGCTCATATTTAATTAACACATGATTTCAATGTTTAGCCTTCAATGAATAGTTGCACTTATGATTAAGCCTTGGTAAGCCGTGAAATGTGTAAAATGTATCCCTTTCCCCATCAGTATGTTGCAGTTTATAATTGTCACTAAGTGAATTCTGACAGCCTGCCTGACTGGGGTTCTTGGAGTGGCCTGAGGGCCAAACATCTCCTTGTAGTTTATGGGCCCTTGCTTAGGTGCCATAACGCTATATGTTAATATTGTTAGTTAGTCATATTCTGTGAGTATATTTGTTTATGTGTAATATTTAATTCTGTGAGTAGACCACTCTGAAGGATTATAATGGGTCAGTGACAATAATTGATAGTTTACTCCAACATCCATTGTTCTGTATTAACTGGTAAACTGATTATGTTGTGTACATTATGTGTCTTACCGTGGGTTTTGTAATTAGGTCTACTCACTGTATGGTAATTCCCATTTGGTTTGCAGTCTGAAAGTCTAATGTATTCCTAGTCCCAGTTAGTTGTAGAACTATGTTTAGTTCCACCCCCCCCCCCATTGTATACTTATGTCTGTGATGTCATGTTTATGTCATTTTATAAGTCTGTGTTGTTACACAAATAAAGTAGTTGTTCATTCTTGCTGTACCTAACTGCTAGTGGTCTCCTGTCTGCTATTTGGGTACAAAGAGCAAGGGTCCAGCAAAGACTTGCTGGGTGACTGCTCCACTGTAAGGGACTAAGGAGGTGATTTCACACAATGGACAGAGGTGCTACTGGCCTTGGGTAGCCGTTCCGTTACAATAATTTTGTTTTTCAAATAAATGGCTTGGAAAAGTAAACCCAGACTGCCGAATATTCATTTTCTATTTATACCTAACCTCCTTAACCTCAGTGTACTGAGCAGCAGCCAACCATAGAGCTTCAAGGAGGTATTTATAAACTTCTGGCAGTGAACACTGAATGGGAGTGACCCATGTAACAATTTTTTTAATAGAACATTGAAATGATTGCGTGTTATCATTTTTATCAGTTTTCTCTTGATACGGTGAGTTGATATTAGATTTACTACATAAAAAGCTGTATGGTTTGTTGTAGAAAGAGACCCTTGCATTGACCCCAATGACTCCGAGTTAATTGGGTAGCTCAATAATGTGCGTGTGGAACAAATGAACAAAACAACTTGTAACAACCACTTAATATTAAGCAACTGAACACCCAAAACAAGAATAATCAGTGATTATTTGCACTAAATACACAAACTTCCAATGGTACTCAGTGTTGTTATTATCCTACCTTACCTGTTGTAATTACTTTTGGCATATAGCACAGACGGGAATAGATTTATAATGTGCTAAATATTTTGTCTACTGGACCACATTCAATACTTTCCAAAGTGGATGTGGACACAAGGAGTAGCAACAGAAAATTATGTTCTACATTGATAAGAATGTTTGTCATTCTCTCTCGACCTTATTTGTTCATGCAGTTCCAAGTGCTTTAATATTCATCACTCAGAACAGTTTATATTTGTAGGTTAGTTAATTTCAGTTTATTTACACTTTACAAATTGCTTATGTCCTTATTATGTATTGAAAAAAAAAAATCTTCAGGTACATGACACATCTGTGTGTGTCGTTTATAGTGTTCTGGAAAACATTACATAAAACAAGACAAGGGTATCAAATGTTTTAAAACAATTATTTTCTGCATAAGGTTTCAATGTTAACAATAAACTGGTAACATATTTGGGTTATATTGGGTGCATGACCTAAATCAATATTACATTTAGCAGACAGATCATGCTCTCAGGCTCGGATTGGTATTAATGAAATAGCTTGAGTACGGATGACAGTTAGAATGAACTAAAAATTTGGTTTAATTTAGGAAGCACAGTTCTCTTTGTTTATGAAACAACATGAATATAAAGTCCTGTATACACACATAATAGGCACATGCATTTTTTTTGCTTCAGGTTCTATAAGAGCTATACAATCTAAATAGAGTAGCTTAAAAGCCATATAACAGTTTACATTAAATGTCTTCCAGTAATGTAGTTGGTGAAACAATGAAGATAAATGATGCCTAATTAAGTAAAAAAATAATAAAAACATTTTTTTACATGACTTTCTGCATTGAATTATTATCATGAAATACGTTAAATACTTTAAGAATGGTTTGATTCCTATTCTTCCTTCTTCTTCCTAAAAGAAACTTTATCTTTGGTTTCCTGGAGCTTCTCAGAAATTTTATCCTTAGTTTCTTCCATCTTCCCACTAATTATGTCTCTTGTTTCTTCCATTTTCTCGCTGAAACGTTCCTTTGTCTCCTCCATTCGGTCTTGTAAATAGTCCTTCACCAGTGGGGGTGTGGACAGGTAGCCATACCTCCGTAGATATTTAACGCTAAGGGATGTTCCTCCTAATGTTACAGTGTATCGAGCTGGTGTTGCAATCTGGACAAGGATAAAAAGAAAAATGAAGATTGTCATTTTAGATTCTCTTCATGAATAGGTAGTATACACATACATTAAAACCTCTTTATTTTTGAATTTATATATGTTCTGAATATATTTAGGATTATCCCTCCAATTCATGCTGAACACCCAAACCAGAAAGCAACTTATAAAATGCCATTGTTGGATCTATACTACTTATTAAGTTATAATATTCTGTGTGTATTGTCCTATGCAGATCAAATATATATTTATAGGTCCATGGTGACACCTCACCTTGAATATGAGGTTCAATTCTGGGCGTCTTTAAAAAAAACAAACAAAAAAAAACAAAAAAAAAAGAAGACATTATGGAACTAGAGAAAGTGCAGAGGAGGGCTACAAAACTAATAAGGGGAATGGAAAGTTTTAGTTATGAAGAAAGGGTGGAAAAGTAAAATTTTTACATGCTAGAAAAACGCCAACTTAGAGGGGATATGATAATGTTATAAAAATATGTACAGGGCCCATACAAAGGGCTTTCTAAAGAGCTGTTCATTAACAGAAAAGTACAAGCGCTAAGACCTGAAGAAAGGAGATTTAGTATACGACAGCGGAAGGGATTTTTTACAGTAAGGACAATTAAGATATGGAATTCACTGCTCGTTAGATGCCTTTAAAAGTGGCCAGAGCATAGTTAGTATAGGCATTAATATTGATTTAGTGCTTGCTGATTCAAGGAGAAATCTGATTGCCATTTGGAGTCAAGAAGGAATTTTTCCCCCCACTAAAAGCAGATTTCCAAATTGCTGAAGGTTTTATTTATTTGCCTTCTTTTGGATCAACAGTGGCAAACATGGAATAGGAAAGTGGTTGAACTTGATGGACGCAAGTCTTTTTTCAAACTAAACTACTATGTAACTGGAAGTGGTATTAATGGAAACTGGAAGCTTTTAGGAACAGCAGCAACTCAGCCATGAAGCAGAAGACCATGTCATGTCACAAAGTGGGGTTATTGAGGCGCATGGTTCATAAAAGTCATCAATGCTCTGTGGATTCCATAGCCAAACTTACACTGGCATTAATACCAGCACAAAAACTGTGGGCAGGAGCTTCACCAAGTACAATGCCAAGCGTATGATCAAGTGGTGTAAAGCATGACGCTACTTGACTTTGGAGCAGTGGAAAAAAAAAGTCTTCACTGTTGGATGCCATGAGAATGTTACCTGCCTGACTGCATTGTGCCAACTGTAAATTTTGGTGGAGGAGGGGCTATGGTACGGGGCTATTTTTTAGGGGCTGAGCTAGGCCCCTTACTTCCAATGAAGAGAAATCCTAATGCATCAGCATACCAAGACATTTTGGACAATGTTATGCTTCAAACTTTGTGGGACCAGTTTGGGGAAGGACCTTTTCTACACCAGCATTACTTTGCCCCAGTACATTGTGAATGGTCACTTTCTCCCTGGGTACTTCACACAGGAATGAAGAGTGAAAGAAAGGAGACCAGGCCCAGATTATTGAGTTGAAATAAGCGATGAAGTTTAATACAAACGTATATACGTAGGGTGGCGTCTGCACAGACTGCTCTGCCGCACCCTTTTTAACACACATCTTTATAGTAAAAAAGAGCAGCATAATTTCCTAATGCACTGCTAATAGAAGCATATGATTGGCTATAATTTGTCGCAGTGCTACGTATTATCTTAATAAAACCACATTGTTTACCAGTTAACTTACTGGAATATTCTAGAAAGACCACCTGATCATTGCGGTTGTACCCTGGCTAAGCAAGCCTGGTTTCCTGTGAAATATCCCAAAACTAGAAGCAAAACTCACTTATACGTCCCCCTCAACTTCCACATTAACCTGTCACTCTATTTGGGTATCACAAAGGACAAACATGGAAGAAGGCATATAAAATGGAGTCAGTAGGACAAAATGGCTTCCAGGGAAATTTCATCTTCCACAACATAAAGCAAGATCCATAAAAACATGGTTGTATGAGTTTGGTGTGGAAGACCTTGACTGGTGCTGACCGAAACCCCATTGTTCAACGTTGGGAAGAACTGGAACGGAGATTGTGAGCCAAGCCTTGTTGTCCAACATCTGTGCTTGACTTCACAAATGCTCTACTGGATGAATGGGCAAAAATGTGCACAGAAACACTCTATAGAAGAGTGGAAGCTGTTCTAGCAGCAAAGAAGGACATATTGAAATACAGACATTAATGTGTATGTCTTATAAGTCCTTATGGACGTAATGGTCAGATGTTGCTCCATATAGTGTATACATAATGATATAAAATGTGTGTGTGTTAAGCAAAATACTTTTGGATTGTAACAAGATTTAAAAAAAAAATTAGATGTGAAGGCTTTAAATAAACAAAAAAAGAAAGATTACTCTGGCTAGCCCGGAGTATACAATATGGAAACACCTCTTTCATGTATAAGTTAAATTGGATCCTAAACTCCATTTAAAGAACTAAATATTAGCATGGGACTGAAGGCAAATTATGAGCATGGGCAGGTCCCAACATTGTTCATAGTTGACATTTATGGGACTTTGTGACTGACAATTTAACGATCTTCTGTGGACCTTGCTAGGACACTGGTGTCCTCGTACAAACACTTTGCCTAACCTTGACAATGAGGATTAACATTGTTTTTGTCCTATATATTATACACCATAAATATATTTTAAAATAGACAAAGTCTGAGAATTTTATCTTTACAAAAGAAAAAGCAGTCAGCTGACTACCTGCGATCCAGGGACCTTTAGGTAATATTTTATTTTTACATTTGGGCAGGATGAGCTATTGTGCAGTCCCTTTTGGTCGAGCAATGCACCTTGGTTATCTGCTTGGCTGTAATAAGGAATCATTTATGGCTAAAAGGAAATCCAATATATAGTGAGTAACACTTTAATGAGGCACAATCATCCATGGAAGTGTTTTGCACATCTGCTGGTGTTCTCATTTTTGCTAAACCAGCAACAGTTTCTAAAATGAGCTCACGCGGGGTCCTGATTTCCTTTTTCACCACTATTTATGTCTTTTGTGTTAGTGCTGTACGATAAGGTAGATGGTAAAATATAACTTGTCAGATAATCATAATAAGGACTTGACGTCTCATTTACCTGCTGCATCTACACTTTACCCATTATTGCAAATACATAAATAGATGCAAATCATAAATCAAACATAATAATGAAAGACTTTGCACAGGTTTCTTGTTGATTTGCATTGTGTAAATAGCCAGTGTTACACCACAGGGCACTAGTTACCCAATGTAAAATATCAGAGATTTTATAATTGTAACTAAAAGTTTTATTAAGCTTGGAGAAACTGGGATAAATAATGTTTATCAATTGGCATAAAATATAAACGTCGTATTAGAAACATCGTTGGGATGGAAGAACTAGGTTGGCGCGGGAGATAGATGCAAACAATTTACAACGAACTTCGAGGTTACATGTCACAGTTACATTTCCCTCAGAAAGTATGACAGAATTAGAAGTTCTATCACGGGAAGCTTGTGGAGTCTGTGCTTCTCTAGAATAAAATCATTTGTTTTGGTACTACACCTGAGATATATATGCTGTTGCGACTGTCCTGACTGAAAGCTTAATTATCAAGCTGAAAAGGTACCTCATATGCTTCTGCTGGGGACAAATAATCAGATTCCCTGTCAGAAATCCCTTCTTTTGACAAACACAGTTCATGCCCATAAGACACAAATTATATATTAAGCATTAGTGATATCTGTTACAAAACACATCTCTAATGTTATGCTACCGGTCATATAAAATGTTCAACAAAAGGCTTACTGGAAACATATCGGCACAAAACCGTACAATAATTACAATGTGCATTCAGAGATGGTTCACAGTACGTTAACATAACCTGGGGCAATCTATTAATTAACAGTGATGAATTGTGTGTTAATTTGGAGGTTAAAATTAGTAAATCTTATTAATATGTGTAGCAAAAAAACTCGTCAGGTGCGGCCCGCTTGAGATTGGCAGTGGTAGCCGCACCTGAGCCCTGCTGACCCCCGTGCTCCAACAAGGTCAGAGTGTGAGGGGGCGCAGCTTCCTCCCTTCACGCTGCACAAGTGGTTGGCTCGGCCTGTGGCCAATGTAAACAGCAGCAGCAGTAAGAGCCACAATCCCCATCCCCGCAGATAAAAGGTAAAC
Organism: Pelodytes ibericus; assembly: GCA_036172795.1. NCBI lineage: Eukaryota > Metazoa > Chordata > Amphibia > Anura > Pelodytidae > Pelodytes > Pelodytes ibericus. Next base: position 79,647,143 of record CM069859.1, read on the forward strand.
TAGCAGGGAGGGGGGGCAAACAAAATAAAGTTTTTTTTTTCTTCTTTAAGCAGTCTCTATATATGTGTGTGTGTGTGTGTGTGTGTGTGTGTGTGTTTAAGTGCGTCACTCTGTGTGTGTATGTGAGAGTGTGGAAGTGTGACTGTGTCCATGTGAGAGTGTGTGTGAGTGTGTTTGCATAAGTGTGACTGTGGGTATGTAAGTGTGACTCTGTGTGTATTTGAGAGTGTGTGTATATATGTGTTTACATTGCTGGAGAATCTGTGATACACTCACACAACTGTTTTATTTATATGCGTGTGTATATATTTCTTCGATAAAACATGAATGCGGCCCACGCTCAAATATATTTGCAGTGAAGTGGCCACTGCAGAACAAACTTGGACACCCCTGCTATAGGGTATAGATACTATAAAGTGCAATAGTAAGTAGGGACTTGTACTTAACACACATTACTTATCTTAACCCCTTAGTGACAAGACATTTTCACCTTGACTTTCCCTTGGTGACAATGGCTGTTTTGACATTTCTGGGGTGTTTGTGTTTAGCTGCAATTTTCTTCTTTCTCATATACTGTACCCACGCAAATTATATGTTGTTTTTATCATCATAAGAAGGGCTTTCATTAAATACCATTATGTTCATCATATCTTATAATTTACTACAAAAAATATAATTTAGACAAATACAATCATTAAAAAAGACCCCGTCTAAATAGTTTCTAAATGTTGTCCCGAGTTCAGAAATATGCATGTTTCCATATTTTTCGTTTTTTTTTGCGAGTTATGGGGCAAAAAACAAAACGTTTGTTTTTTCCTATATTGACCTTTTGACCCCAACCTGAACCCAAAATTTTACCTTAACACTAAATTTAACCCCAACTCTAACCCTTATGATATCTCTTAATATATTTTGATTTAATTTTAACCCTATTCCTTATGCTAAAAATTATTTAATTTTAACCCTATAGGCTAATTTAACTATATAACCAGTTTTTATTTAATTAAATATTTAATTTAATTTTTTTTACATTGCTATGCTACTTAACTACCACTAGGGGCAGTCAAGTAGCATATTCAGAGCGAGGGAAGTGAAGTTACTTTCACTTCCGATGCTCAGACCTCCAGAGGGCATAGCCATATTGACGGAGTATGCTGCTCCGTCAGTATGGCTCCCGCGATCGCTCCTTGGGGCTCAATGTCTATATAAATCAGTACTGTTGTACCTGCAGTAAACATGCAGAATAATTATTTTGCATAAATGTGATTTATGCAAAATGCCTGCATCAAATCACACTGGGAAAAAAGCCTGTGCATTATACAAACAGTAATATTCATCTTGCACCAAAATGGGTTTGGGTACTAGACTGTACCTTTAAGTATATTTAATTTCCCACAAAAATGGGTTGTTTTGTTTTAATAAAGTTTATGGAAAATGTTTTGAGGGTGCATTGTATAACTGCTACATAGATCAACAGTTCCATCGTTAAATAGATGTTGTTCTATCTAAGAAACACTAGCCATGGATGTGATAGTTATAAAACCTACTTAAAAAAGTGCAGTATGATAACCGATAAGAAAACATCATTTATATGTTTTAAAAGGTGGCAATTTTAGCGGATAGCAAGTTCTTACCATATGTGGAAATTGGACATTGTTTAAAACATGAACTGGTGACCTATTTATTTTTAGCAGTTAATCATTACTTGCAATACTTTTACTTTCAGCAAGAAGGGGATGTACCAAAAGTAAGCACTGTAAGGTAAGCAGCTTTGATCAAGCTGAAAAGCCTGCTTACCAGTCTAGACAGTGGGGGGGGGGGGGGGGGGGGGGTGTAGAGAACAACACTTGGACTAGTGGTTAACTCTGCAGCAGAAAGCTACCAAATCTGTGCGAGATGACAAGGGACTTGGAGTCCTAAGTTGTAATCACACCCACAGTCCCATCATACTGTGAAACAGAAGGTTAAAAAATAATAAAAAACATTCACTTCTATAAATAGGGAAACTGTACTCATTTTTGATTGCAGCAAATAGGGTGATAATTAATGTTACTATGGTGGATAAATGCATACTATTCAAGCCAGTTTCAAATGTCACTATATGATTGGTTACATGTTGAGCTAAACAATTGAAACAAATTAGAAAACTACATTAAATGCATCGAAAATGTGTGTTTTTTGTTGTACACAGCTAAATATATACAGTAGGATAAAGCATAAGGCAAGGGAAAGAATGCTAAATAATATGGATAGGACATAAATGTGGTCATTCTGCAATCCCACAGGATCACCCTACTTAATAAATGTTAGAGAATTGGGAGGATGACAACTGCAAACCTCTTTATTATTGACTTTTTCTTTTGCTATAGTACAACTTTTTACAGCAGGTCAGGTTTGTAACTTATACTGGTATGCACATCCAATCCCATCTGCATTACAAGTAGGTTGCTCTTGTGTGGGTATTGGATTGGAGTCCTGAAGCTGTAGTGCTCATGTCCAAAGGAGCTACAGACAAATGCAGCTCGATGATTGTTTATGTTCAAACTGGTTAGATTGCATTTATGAAACAGCCTTGCACATCCCACACAATTGTTATGTGATGCTCCTTGTTGAGGGAACTGAACAATTAAAATGGCAATATTAGCAGTTTTGCCACAGTGCTTTGTCACAGATATTTAAGGTTCATATAAAATCAATTTTATTTTATAATCATTACAGATTTTCAGGCAAACACACTATAGAAATGGCTTATATTATCTATATGTGGCCTGTTAATCTCCTGCTACATATCAAGACCATTAAAAGAGTGGCTTAAACTGGCTACTAGGAAGCAAAAACTGCCACATTATTTTCTCTTAAAAATGTTTCTTTCACGCTGTAATATGCTTGCAACTTCTGCTTTACTGAAAAAGTCACAGCGCAGGCGAATTCACGGCTTTCATTTAATATTTATCAGTTGTGAAAGGTGACATTTATTGAAGGCTAAGCTGTGCTTTCTGTTAGTTCATAGCTTTCCATTGAAGATACATAACCTCTTAATGGTAGGTAGAAATGCTGCGTTTCAGTTTAGAATTGTTACATCCAGTCTAATAAATCAGGGGGTTTGGGTTTTTGCACTGAACTTGTTACATATCAAAAATACCAAAATGTCATCTTCTCCAAACATTAATGTGAAGACAACAAATCAGTATTATTTAAGTTGCATTTACTAGTGTTCGCTGAATTATAATAACAAGCATTTAAAAAAATGCCTTAATTTGAATATTTGTATTTAAAAAACAAACACAGCATAAACAAGGTTTAACTCCATTGTGACATTATCTTTTGACCTTGTATTTCCCTTGGGGACATGGGCTGTTTTGACATTTCTGGGATGTTTGTGTTTAGCTGTAATATTTTGCCAGACAAGACGGACCTAGTCCGTCCTATGTGGGAAAGGGATTAAGTGACAAATACTGGTGATGTGTGCGCGCCTATGTAGAACGCCGACTGCAAAACGTATCTTGGGAGTCTGCGGCAGCTCTATAACCTACAGGCGCTTGGGTTGCGCCGGCACACTAAACAGGTTCCTTCCCCCCGCACTGTAAAATGTCGGGATGAATAATCACTGCGCCTTTTTCTCCCCACTTCCCGACACTTCACAGCGTGGGAAGTCTTATAAATGTAACCCCCATTGTGTTAGCAGAATTGCAAGTAAATGCATAGAGAAAAATGCTGAATTAACTTTCAATGATAAAGTGTAATTTACATATCAAGCTCCAAGGTGGTGTCTAAACAAGAGACACTGTACGCAAGTTTAAAAACACACTTTTACCTTATTTATATATTTACTTGCATTCACTTTATAATGGGCAATAATGTTTTAAAAAGCACAAGAACAGCAAATTGAGGTTTGTATGAAAACATATTCCTGTACAAATGATCAAAGTTATAATAAAAACATATATATAGTATAGAATTAAAAATATAAACACAAGCACAAATGTAGCTAAATGTACTTATCATGTAAGGTGCTGTTTGACTGACGTCTGGTCAACTATGCTATTTTATTTTACCACACTCCGGTAGATGACAGCTCAAAACAATTAGTCACTGTATTTTATTTATTATACAGCGTGATTAGTTATTCGATCAAACAAACTGCCTCTGTCCATACCCATGACCAATGTCAAGCCTGGCAGGCTACTCAGTACACTAAATCATAATAATCATTGTAACAGAACCTAGGTGTCCGCATGTGTGACATAAACTAAAACTGCAATATTTCCCAGAGTGAGAATTGTGGGAGTTTTAGTCCGGACACAGCTGGAGGGCCACAGTTGATCCACTACATAACAATGGAGAGAGATTATTTTTTTTAAACCTTACCTTGTATAGGGCATAGGCTGTAAGCGCATTCCCGCCTTGAGAATTCTTCAGAATATTTACAATTGCATCTGGGAGGCCGATGAACTCCAGAAAAGGAACCACATTAACACCTCTATAAAATAGAGAAACAAAAAGGAAAAAATGTTCACTATGACTAATTATTACAAATGCTTGAAACTCAAGATTTTAGTTTGGGGGAAGTGATGTAAAGCAGCAAACCTGTCATTGTATAACAGGGTGTTTTGGTACAGCAAAGGCTGCTCACATCCCATATTTTAAAAGTTTTGTAAGCTGTTTTTACATTTTTTGTAACTATCGCTGGATTCAGGAAACAAGGGGCTGTTTTAGATATTGTCTCAAAATACATGTTTTTCAAAAGCCTGACTGAAGACTGAAATAACATATGTATTGGAAACTGCTAAATAATTTGGGAACAATTTTCTGCTGTATAGATAATTATTTCATGTTCTATTGGTATAATGTATTTTCTTTTTTAAATTTTTAAACATCACAGTTGCTTGGACACAAATAGCTTTCAAGATAGAATATAAATTACAGGAAGTACAGTTGGTATTAAAAAACAAAGCCGTAGTCTATCTTAATGTAAAATAAGGAATTTAATATTCATGCAGAGTCCTTGTCCTGCTGGAGAACATTAAAGCATCTGTTAAATTAACAGTTTGGAAATGATTACCAAAATGCAAACTTTGCTTAAAAACAACAACAACAACAACAACAACAACAACAACAGATGAATAAAAAAAAAATATATAAGTATTCATTCACGTCAATGGTAATTAATAAAGAAAAATAAAGTTAAGAATACATGTTTAAAATGTAATCGATTGCATGCAGTTATATGAAATAACTTATATTTTGACATGTGCCGGGTTTCATAATAGTTTATAGATAGTGGTTTAAGGCTGCCCTCTTGTGGAATTGGAGAATGCTGGAAATGTGAAGTGGTCTCAGCCACTGACGTGCAAACACAATGAACCATTAATTTCTTTGGACTCCGGTGTAATGCACTATGGTTTGTTTTTTTAATATATAAAAAGGATGATTTTGCTAAAACTTTTTTTTTTTTTTGACAAAAACGATTACAAAAAAAAAAAAAAAAACAACTAAGTGGTAAATATTAATTTAATATTAAGTGGTACATTAGTATTTGTAGGATATTGAAGTGCTGAAAGCTTATTATTCATGTCTTTATTGTGCCATTAAGTTATTTTGTTACAGATTGAGATGGGTGCGCACATACATCCAATTACAGAGTGCAATGCGCCAGGGTCATTTAGTTAAGTACATCAAATGTAACCTACAAAATTGACATGAAGTAGATTAGATTAAATTAACACTTTTTTTGATGGTAGGTCCACTTTAAAGCTTACATTAAACAGAGAAAAAAAAGCCCATTTTGTTTTTGTAGTTAGAGGGGAAAAACAAATATTTTTTTATCGTACAGCCCATTTCTCCAGGTTTTAAATTATTCAATTTACTATTATTCTTCTTCTTCAAATTTGATCTCATAGTCTTAGCTCAGAAAAAAAAGGATTAGCAGAACTTTTTAAAGAAAGTTGCTACTTCATTGGACTGGTAGACCAACTCGTAATGGTTTGGCTCTGTGCCAATCATGAAAGCTGGGAGGAAGAAAAATATTTGTGAATACAAAAGAAAATAGGAATGAGAATGTGAATCTGAACAGCTAGGGATAATAGCAGTGAAGTAGGAGGGAATCGTAGATACTGAGGAGATTGGTGGGAGCCAGAGCCACTGAAGAGTTGTACAATAAAGTATGTAGGTGCTGAAATAGAAGGAGGGAACACACAACCTCCTGAAAATTCAGGGGTAAGTGGTTTGTTCCAGCACATTAGACCAGCACAAAAGAAAAGGATAAAGGTAAATCCTTTATGATGGCAATAGGTTTAAGGTTTCTTCTACTTTATGTAAGCTTGAAGCCTACCAGCTGCACCCATGATTAAAAAACAAGTTTCAAAAGATTTAGAAAGACAGATGAGCAAGATTGCTGTTAATTGGTGAGCTATTAATAAATAAAGAGATTGAACAGATTTTTCACTGATGAATACAAGTGTCTTTTTCCATGTTATGCTTTGTAGAAAAAAAAAAACAGCCCAAAAAATTGGGAGCCAGTGCCAAAAGTCAATGTCACAAAGGAAAATGCTGGTTGTGTCCCAGTCCATACAACTGTATTGCACAAGCTGATAACCCCCCCCCCCCCCCGCTCCACCCCCCACCCCTTACAACAATAAAAAGATTTGCCATGTGCCCTGTATACCCTACACTGGATGGGGCTTACAGCCATTCTCACTGTTCCTAATTTCTCTGTTGAGTTATAAGACATGGTACAACAACCAGCCCAGAACAAGGAGGTTGGGGTATGAGTCCTGGGCTCCTGGGGCACAACGAAAGGCAACGTGAGTGTTTCACCAACACAGCAGCAATGTTAGTGCTGAACTGTCAGCGCTAAACAATCACAGTAAATCCCCCTAAAAGTTACCCCTAACCGAACCCCCCAAATCCTAATACTAACCCTAAGCCTTAATACTAACTCTAAGTCATAACACTAATAATACTCAACATGTGCGCGAGAGTTCACGGTGAAGCGGCTGCGTTTAAGAAGCTGCAAAGAACTGTCCCATCTCCTCCTGGGGCAAGCAGACTGCCCAACATAATCACAGATGGCAAAAAAAATATTAACACAACGAATGGTAATTAGAGCAATATTTTTTTCCCTTGGAGCGAGAGATCCACTTTAAAACTGTATTTATAGGAGGAACTGCCCTCCTCTTCTTCCCCCTAATTCAGTATAAAGTGGAAGAACAGCACATTCTCCTGTCTTAGGCACACCATTTTAATAGATTGGAACACATAATGCAAAGGGGTACACTAAGTTTAGATTGACATTTGGGATAAGCAGCTTCTAGAAAGGGCGAGAACAGCAGCTGATACAGAGGTAACTAAAACAAACACTTGACATCAAGGCATAGCAAAAAGTGCCTAGACGTCCAGCTGTAGGCTGGGTATGTGGATGCAGCTGGCATGTGTATTCCACATACAGTCATTGTTTTCCAAAACAGAAACATGTGCGGAAACAATAACACTGTCAAGGTTGTTTAATCTGGAGGCAGACAAAACAGAGGAATAAAACACACACATTGCAGTGCGGCTTAAAATTACTTAAGAATTACACTGAACGTGTGCTACACTCATTTTTCTATAAAGGTCTGTCATATTCTGCAATACTGTACAGGACAGTATACAAATAATACAGATAATGAAGCAATACATTTGACAGACTTGACCAACAGGTGAGCATGATCATGTCCCGTTACATAAAAACTGAATAGGTTTATACATTATGCGCAATTAATTAAAAAAACTTAATCAAATGGGAATAAGAAAGGTTAACCTTTACAATAAATTTACATAAGGAATCAACCCATTATAATGCATTTATATTATTTCCTGGGTTCTATATTCTAACTTTGACAGGATATCATTTTATATAAAGATCAGCAAGGCAAGGGTGGTGTCATTTAAGTTCTCATGCATATCCTTCATAAATTTGGGAGAACTTAAAAATTGATTTAACAATTTGTTTTTATCCATTTCTACTCTCTAAAAGCAAAAACAAAACAAAAAAATAAAAGAAAGTTATAAACAAGAAACAGACTATGGGGCATTTGTAGACATTCAGCCAGTGTTGCCCTATAATACTAGATGTATAGTTTATATCACTAGACTGAATAATTATTCAAGCCTTCATTAACATAAAAAAATGAAGACTGAGTGCTGATGCAGCTTTCTGATTAACATTACTACTATTAGTACCAACCTCACTTTGTTTTTAAAGATTAAACAAGGTTTATATTTTGTACACTTCAGTAGTTACCTTTCCTAATAATTTCGGGGAGTATTCTGTATCTATGCAGGGTAAGGGCCATAGCGGACCGTGGCAGCATCATTTTCCAAGACAATTTTTTTTGTGTATAGAAATGTTGCATCCACAGCTGGTCTTAACTGGACACTGTATATATTAAATACATATAGGAGTATGTATCTCCTCTAATTTTACAATGTGTATACATGTATATCACTAATTAACAGTATGCCACACCTGCATATTATAGACAGTGCTGTAGAATATGCATTTTTGTTTCGTACAGAAAATGAACAGAAACAAAAACATATATGAAATGGATACAGGTTATGTATACAACACCTACAGCCCAGTCAGACCAGCTCACCTTGTCAAAAGGGACCAGGCAAGGTCCTCTTTCCCTTCTAATTTTCATGACCTAGAACACAACTTGAGGGATTCAGAATTGATGGGGAGGGGTAAGGATGTATATAAAAAGGAAGAATATAGATGGGTGGATTTTTGTTAGACTGTATTAGGTAAATTTAAGTTGGAGATTTGTGTGATAGGTTGTTTGTATATCACAATATATAGATAGTCATATTGTAATATTTTGCTGTGGTATGCCGTGTAATTTGTATTACACTTTGTAAAAATGTATCGCAATAAAGCAAAATCCCACAGGTGAAAAAAAAAAAAAAATCCTCCTCAGCAGGGTCCTAAATAATGTATTTTTCTTTCGTTGCAATGGATTATGTGCAAATAGCACTTGGAATTGGAATAATGTAATGCTTCCATTATTGGATTTATTATATTTTTATAGTGGTAGGGGGCCTGAGCAAGTCCCAGGGCCTGTAACAACCACATACAGACTCAAAGATTAAAATTGACTTGGCACTCCAAAGAAACCAAAATGATTTATTGGTACATACAAATAGCCGAGGTTGTGACCCTATTAATAGTCTTTGTCAGGCACAAAAATAAAAATCAGGCCTCCTCCATTATAGAAGTGAAAAGATCAGTGGCCCTATTATATGAGAAAAAAATGGTACGTGTTTTTTTAAAATACAGGCCATATTATCCACAAACTGGCAGCATCCATGCTTTGCTGCGGATTTGCTTGCTAATACTCACTCACTTGTAGTGCAGTGAGAGACCCTTGTTTTTATAAAGCATCAATAGAGGGGGGCCTACATTGTAGGGCTTAGCAAATGTTATTTACTTCTATGAGAAACCAAAATATTTAGGAGCCAGTATCTGTAGCATCCCACCAGACACACACTAGATATGCCACATGTTGGGAACAGCTTTGCATCATGGGCCCTGTATTTGCTGATGGAACGCTAGCCATTGTGAAACAAATGCTTTATGTGCTGTGTTCGTTCTGCTGAGAGGCAAAGTGGAGTGTAAACCAGTGAAGCTACTGTTCATAGAAGAAAAAAAAAAAAAAAAAACACTTTAAATGCATTTTTTGGAAACCTTGATTGTAGTTTTCATAAATTAATTCAGAATGTAAACAAGGGACACTATTAGCTCCCTATTCAAATATGGAGGTCTGGGTGTTATCTACACTTTTGGCTAAATCAGAAACATATACCTCAGTATGTGAAACACGCTTATATCAGTCACAGAGAAGAAAAAAAGAAAAAAAAAGTAACTAGATAGAATGGAGAAACAATTACATAACCAACCAATGCCACACAGCCAATATTTTCCCTAGGTTGCTGGAATTTTAATTATCAACAACTAAATAACATTTCAGCCCTTAATGCAGGGCTCGACAAACCCCAGGCGCCAGGTCGCCATGGCGACCAGGAAATTAGACCTGGCGCCTGGGTGCTGTCAGCCTCCTGGTCCCCTTGCCGCTGCCATCCGATTTTTCCGCAGCGCGAGGGGGTAAAGTCTGTGCCGATGGCCGATGGCACAGACTGCAAGCTCCGCCCCCTCGCGCAACGCGTGTCTGAGTGCCGGGTGTCGTCACGTGACATCCTGGCACTCAGCACGCCGACCAACGGAGTTAAGCTGCAGCGTGAATGTCCCCCTCCCCTGCAGTGAGGTAAAGCAGCAGGGAGGGGGACACATCAAGAAGAAACCCCCAAGAAAAGACTGTGTGAGGTGGGTGTGTGTTTGTATATATATGTAAAGTAGGTGTGTGTGAGGGGTTTGTATATATGGGTGTGTGAGGTGTTTGTAAATATGTGTATATGTAAAGTATGTGTGTGTGTGAGGTGTTTGTATATATGTGTATATGTAAAGTATGTGTGTGTGTGAGGTGTTTGTATATATGTGTATATGTACAGTATGTGTGTGTGTGAGGTGTTTGTATATATGTGTATATGTAAAGTATGTGTGTGTGTGAGGTGTTTGTATATATGTGTATATGTACAGTATGTGTGTGTGTGAGGTGTTTGTATATATGTGTATATGTACAGTATGTGTGTGTGTGAGGTGTTTGTATATATGTGTATATGTAAAGTATGTGTGTGTGTGAGGTGTTTGTATATATGTGTATATGTAAAGTATGTGTGTGTGTGAGGTGTTTGTATATATGTGTATATGTAAAGTATGTGTGTTTGTATATATATGTGTGTGAGGTGTTTGTAAATATGTGTATATGTAAAGTATGTGTGTGTGTGAGGTGTTTGTATATATGTGTATATGTAAAGTATGTGTGTTTGTATATATGTGTGTGTGAGGTGTTTGTATATGTGTGTGTGAGGTGTTTGTATATGTGTGTGTGAGGTGTTTGTATATATATGTGTGTGTGAGGTGTTTGTATATATATGTGTGTGTGAGGTGTTTGTATATATATGTGTGTGTGAGGTGTTTGTATATATATATGTGTGTGTGAGGTGTTTGTATATATGTGTGTGTGAGGTGTTTGTATATATGTGTGTGTGAGGTGTTTGTATATATATGTGTGTGAGGTGTTTGTATATATGTGTGTGTGAGGTGTTTGTATATATGTGTGTGTGAGGTGTTTGTATATATGTGTGTGTGAGGTGTTTGTATATATATGTGTGTGTGAGGTGTTTGTATATATATGTGTGTGTGAGGTGTTTGTATATATATGTGTGTGAGGTGTTTGTATATATATATGTGTGTGAGGTGTTTGTATATATATATGTGTGTGAGGTGTTTGTGTATATATGTGTGTGTGAGGTGTTTACATATACACATATATACAAACACCTCACACACACATATATACACAAACACCTCACACACACATATATACACAAACACCTCACACACATATATATATACAAACACCTCACACACATATATATACAAACACCTCACACACACATATATATACAAACACCTCACACACACATATATATACAAACACCTCACACACACATATATATACAAACACCTCACACACACATATATATACAAACACCTCACACACACATATATATACAAACACCTCACACACACATATATATACAAACACCTCACACACACATATATATACAAACACCTCACACACACATATATATACAAACACCTCACACACACATATATACAAACACCTCACACACACATATATACAAACACACATACACATATATACAAACACACATACTTTACATATACACATATATACAAAGTATGTGTGTTTGTATATATGTGTATGTGTGTTTGTATATATGTGTGTGTGTGAGGTGTTTGTATATATGTGTGTGAGGTGTTTGTATATATGTGTATATGTAAAGTATGTGTGTTTGTATATATGTGTGTGTGAGGTGTTTGTGTATATGTGTATATGTAAAGTATGTGTGTTTGTATATATGTGAAGTAGGCGTGTGTGTTTATGAATTGTGTTTATGTTTGCGTGATTGTCTGGCTCCTAAAAAAAATGTCTGGCTCCTAAAATCAAAATAAATTTGTCAAGCCCTGCCTTAATGTATTTATGTGTATGAGCTATGAGAGGTTTGGGTTTGGTAAAGCAAAACTATAGCACACTTGGCATATTATCAGTACATTGTCAGTCACAAAAAGAATAATAAAATGCTAATCAAACTTCCACTTTATTTCTGAAGCTCCTAGTTTAGCAACTTATTAAAAGCTGAATAATAATCAAACTATTTTAAATGATATATTATGTTGCATGTGTGACTAGTTTGATACAAGAGACCTTCACTCCATTCTCTGTGTGTTTGTTACATTAACATTACACAATATTAATACATTGTTACATTTCATTAAGTACTTGCAGTGCCTAGCACAGTACAAGTTAGACAACTTTGATATGATGCCAAGCCTTATTTATTTCTCAAAATAACTCCAACAGAAGAATGCGATTTATATGCACACACTTACCTTGGAATATATACGCTAGATCTGTTTATATCCAGACGTGTTTATTGATATTTAATATCATGCACTGGAATAAATACTTTAACAAGTCACAAGTAGCAATGCCAACTTATTACTGATCTTCTGTGTGTAACAGAGTTGTTGGCTCTCTGCATGGGCATCCGCAGAAATTTTGCCAGGATTTAGTCATTTAATATGCCAGGATTTAACCCCTCAATATCCCAGGATTTAGCCATTTAATATGCCAGGATTTAACACCTCAATATGATAGGATTTAGCCATTTAATATGCCAGGATTTAGCCATTCAATATGCCAGGATTTAGCCATTCAATATGCCAGGATTTAGCCATTCAATATGCCAGGATTTAGCCATTCAATATGCCAGGATTTACCCACTCAATATGCCAGGATTTACCCACTCAATATGCCAGGATTTAGCCACTCAATATGCCAGGATTTAGCCACTCAATATGCCAGGATTTAGCCACTCAATATGCTAGGATTTAGCCACTCAATATGCCAGGATTTAGCCACTCAATATGCCAGGATTTAGCCACTCAATATGCCAGGATTTAGCCACTCAATATGCCAGGATTTTTGCTCGTTATCCACACCCCCCCCCCCTTCCCCCCACTTACTTCACTAGCTGTTCTGTCTCCCGCTCGTCTCCTCCGTGCAGTCTTCCCTCCTGGAGGAGGGAAACACAGACACCGGGTATGACGTAACGTGATATCCGGTGTCAATGTTTTGTTTTTTGTCGGCAGCCAGAGGATGCGGACTGCCGGCTGCTGTCCGCATGACTGTCTCCGTGTGAGACAGTCATATGGGCAGCGGCGTGGGGCACTTTTAAAGCAACCATTGGTGTTGTTAATAAAATGCAAACTTACTGTAAAACCAACGTACGATATAAACTGTAGCAAACTATGTGTTAAAATGCCAAACTATATAGAAAAGAAAAAATATATATAGTGTAATAAAGTACAACCAATAATGCTAAAATGCTACTTAGAAATGGTGCACCATTATAATGTGCTTATGTACGCCACATTTTCTCAATGAAAACTGGTACAGATGAAAGGTAATGATGAAGTGGAGATGAAGTCCACAGTGATGACTGAAGGAGTGTCGTCATGGCATCACAGTTCTGGTTTTACTTTAGGTGTCAGGAACAGTTTGGGAGTAAAGAACAGGGCGGTGAGCCACAGCAGTGGGGGGCACTCAGACGAATATCAGAAGTTCCAGGTATATCACAACAAAAGGAGAAAGCAGAAGAAAGGTTCCAGAAGGTCAGGGCAGGCAGGGTATGTTTTTAAGCAAGAGAGACAGGCCAAATACAGGGCAAAAGCAAACAGAGTAATCCAGTAAAGACAAGCCTGGGATCCAAATCCAGGAGATCCGGAGCATACAAAGCAAATTATCACAAGAAGAAATTAGACTTTGAAGAGGCACCACTGCTTAACGAGCAAGCACTGCCTAGAGGGAGTGCAAGGGATTTATAGGGCTAGCAATCAGGGACTCCTCCCCCCAGCACCTGGTAAAAGCTCTTCCACCATTGGGCATTGGGAGGGTGAGTAGCTGTAGCTCCACTCTCTTCTCTAGCCCCTTGGATTCCTCCAATCACACTGTGCCATTGAGAGTGAAGACAGGGCCGTGGACATCACAGACACTTGGGAACCCCGGTGTGCCTGCAAAACAAAGCTTTGGAAGTGGCCTTACCCGCGACTGTGCAATAGCAGTATCTGGGAACCTGGAGGCGCCATCTGAAGTGGGGACCCTCAGTGTCAGTTAGGAGCGGACCCCGGGCCTTGACATTAGGTATACTGTATGTTCAAAAGAAGCACCAACAGCGGAAGACTACACTGTTGATGGAGGGACAAAAAGAAAAAAAAAAAAACCTGTTGGTAGTTATGTGCCCCCCAGCATTTTTTTTCTTCTTTTTGTTAAACGGAATGTTTCTGTGGCAGTGTGAATGGATTTCCGTGGTGAACCTATATCCCATAACATTTCTTTTTTCAGTAATTGATACATTGAGGTTTGCTGGCGGTGATACTTAGTAACAAGGTGGACTCATTTAGGGACACTACTGTCTGCCTGAATTTATGTGATCACAAGTACTGTGTTTAAAGTTTTAGATTTATATTTTTGTATTGTCAGAATTTTTTATTTTATTTGGATTTATAATTTATGGATTTTTTTTTTTTATACTCATTTGTCTATTTTTGGACCCTACCCACTGTGGTGTTATGTAGTATTTTTAGAATTGGGATAATTGTCTCCTCCTTCCTTGCACATTAGTTAGTAATATATATACTTTGTACGTTTATTGCTATTAGGACATTAACGCTATTAATCTATACTGTGTTGACACATTTTTAGTGCTTCCCTCTTAAGGGGCAGTGGCATATTTGTTCTGTGTTTTTTACTTTTTTATATATCTTTTTTTTCTTTTTGGTGGTAGTGGACGCCATTGAGTGTGTGCAGCTGGATGTGTATAACCACACCTCCCACGAACCTATCTGGTGCTGGTAGATATTTGGTACTCTCAGCCTTTATTTGTTTTTATCAAATCTATAAATGTTACTGCAGCATTGCTGCATAGAAGAGCTTACAGTTCAGACCTACAACCTGCAGCTCTTCTTGATCATTCAGCTCTCCTTATATTTCTACAATACGTTGCTTGCTTTAGATTATAAACTAATTTTGGATTACCAAATTAGAGAACGTAAACTAGTCATCCACAAAACTTGTATATAGCAAGTTCAGATTCAGGCTGGAGCAAATATATAGATTTATAGATATACATTCCTGCAACACTGCCCACAAATTAGACATTTTGTTACCAAAGACACAGATGTGAAAAATACACAAGTCCCCAAATAGTGATGGTGACATCCCACAATTCCCAGTATCCGGGCCTGCTTAGAATTGTAGAAGGGTTCCATCACCATTTGGGAGCAGGCAAAAGTGCACGCATTCGTTTGCTTCTGTTGATAATAAAAACACTTACTTCATGGCTGCATAGTAAAAAGTGCCAAACCAGATGCTGGACGTCACTAAATGAACAGGAATCAGGACTTTTCCATGTTGTTTAAAGGTTTTTTTAAACCTTTGAACTAGACCAGTGGACTTATCTTGCAAAGGATCAGAGTCCGTAACATCATCAGTCTCAGTAACATTCAACTGGCCTTTTGAGGAGAGGTTTTCTTCACTTTGCTGTGGAAGTGTGTTTTGAGGAGGTTTTTTTTCTTGTGGCACTTCTTGTCCTGTTGGGGAGTGTAGCCAATGCCTCTGTTGCCCCTGCACTACTAAGATTTGACAACCATATCTGTAATAGGGAGGATGCCATTTCGGCTGTTGACATAATCGAACAGATGATGTAGGAAGGGAGAGTACGTTTTTGGCATTTGATCTCAAAAACAAAGTTCTGAGCAAGTGCATAGTGGCAGATTATCTGTGGTAAGAGCAAATAACAAAATAAATAGAAGTGCAATATGAACAAGCAGACAAAAACAGATATCACTAGATACATAAGATAAGATATTCATATATAAAGCTTATGGCTAAAGGTGCTGAAAACAGATGTGCCTGAGTTTTGTGCTTATATTAAAATAAACATTAAGTTCTTTTGAAATGTCTCAAATGCATTCAATGTTTAGTTCAAGCACTTTATGGTCCTCAAAATTAACAAGTGTCCCTTTATATAGGGAAATTATTCTGACTAACACGGTGTGCTCTTTGGGTGGTTGTTATTCTGTTTCTAAGGATCAATGTTAAAAGCTGCTCTCAAAAATTCAACACAATGATTCCAGAAGCTATTACAATTTTTTTTTAGTATATATTGTAGAAGCCTCCAAGTGTCTTTGCTGTGAAAATCCTGCCTGTAAACTGCTCTCTATGCACCAGTTAGTTATAAGACACAAAATAACAGTAAAAATCTTTTAAATTTATATAGTGGCCACACGGTAATCTATACATAAGCTTGCAATTCAAGAAGCTCGTTGTACAGATAGATACAAAACAGTGACAATCTTCTTAAAGGACCAGATTTGTATGGGAAGTATTTTTCATTTTGGTTCTTTTTGAATATTAGTTCTTAAAAGGACCTTTCAGGACTTTTTTTTTTCTATACATATAGTGGACCATGCTGCACAAAGTATATACACTTTTTTGCATACTAGCTTTGCATGTTTGAACATGAAAAATAAAGTAAAATGTGTAGATTATTACCAACATTTTATGGTTAGAACTGTGCTTGCCCAGCATAGGATATAGCATGCACTTGCTAACAGCACCTCTGGGTTTTACAAAAAGCAAAACTTAGCACATTAACCAGGCTCGACTCACTTTGGCAAATACTGGCAACTTGCTTGCTATAGCACATCCTTTGCCCTATTCACAAGGTTG
Source organism: Pelodytes ibericus (assembly GCA_036172795.1). Taxonomy (NCBI): domain Eukaryota; kingdom Metazoa; phylum Chordata; class Amphibia; order Anura; family Pelodytidae; genus Pelodytes; species Pelodytes ibericus. The sequence goes on from CM069859.1 coordinate 79,664,122, forward strand.
TTGATTTAAGGACATGAAAACTTGCCTTGGAATAAACATAGCCTTGTGACTAAAACATGTCTTATCCCAGTTTCACTGACTATCAGGGATAGGTGCCAACATTGTTCATGGTCGACATTTACTTGAATGATGTTCTATGGACCTTGTCATGCACAGTGGTGTCCTTATATGAAACTAGCTATCCCCATCCATCAGCAATATCAGTAGTGATTTCACAGGAAGCTAGCAAGAAGTTAAAGATGCTAATTATAGATAGAGTATCCCTTTATCCAGAAATCCGTTTTAAAAAATGATCCATTAGCCAAACATTTTTAAGGAACTTGCCACAAGTTGCAAACTGCACACACACCTAATATAGCCTTTCCATGCATGCTCAGATTCCCCCACGCCCACAAACGTTAATACCCACACTTGTGTAAGGTCCCGACACGCCAACTGAAGGCTCCCAACAAGGCCTCACATCACAGTAAAAGTGATTTATTTCCATTGCTGTTATTGTATTTCATGAGTACTGGGAGGCTTTAATATATCTTATTGGTGAAAATTATTTGTTATCAGAAATGATCCGTTATCGAAAATACTTCTGGCCCCAATTTACTAAGTTACGTAACAAATGTAATTGGCAATGGTAGTTAGATCTTTTTATATCAAAAATGCATGATAAATTCTGGAGAGAGGCAGGCTGGGGACGTAGGGTGGCAGAGAGAGGCAGGTTGGTTACGTAGGGTGGCAGAGAGAGGCAGGTTGAAGACATAGGGTGGCAGAGAGAGGCAGGTTGGAGACGTAGGGTGGCAGAGAGAGGCAGGTTGGAGACGTAGGGTGGCAGAAAGAGGCAGGTTGGAGACGTAGGGTGGCAGAGAGAGGCAGGTTGGAGACGTAGGGTGGCAGAGAGGCAGGTTGGAGACGTAGGGTGGCAGAGAGAGGCAGGTTGGAGACGTAGGGTGGCAGAGAGAGGCAGGTTGGCAGCAAAGGGTGGCAGAGAGGCAGGTTGGCAGCAAAGGGTGGCAGAGAGGCAGGTTGGCAACAAAGGGTGGCAGAGAGGCAGGTTGGGGACGTAGGGTGGCAGAGAGAGGCAGGTTGGGGACATAGGGTGGCAGATAGAGGAAGGTTGGGGACATATGGGGAGCCCATGGAATTTCATAGCATTGGATCCCTGTGGTTCCTATATACGTATCTGCCATCACTGGAATGTTTTCGCCTATTTGTTTAATGGGGTTCTGTTTCTGTGTGTAAAACAACTGGGACATTTTGTGCAATATCACTTACTTGAAGGTGAGCCGGGCCACTGCAAAGACCATTCTCTGCGCAATTTGTTTAACTTTCTATTTGTTCATTATTTTAAAGCTAAAGTAAGCCTTACATATTGGGGGCCAATAAATATTTTTATAAATCTACTATAATACTTCTCTCTTTATTTTCCTCTCATATGGTTGGTTTATTATCGTGCTGTGGGACTTAAGTGTCAGCAAGTGGTGGAGATTTATTTTCCATTCTGCAATTCATACCAGTGCTGGTTCTGTAAGCTCTGTAACATGTGAGTTCCATACCAGGGTGGTCCAAAATTACTTTCTCTTATTTTTACAGAATAGAGCTTAGAGTTATGTAGCATGAGGCTGTATATTCATCCAATATTTTGGGTAAAGTAATTCAATTAATAAAAGCTATCCAACCTGAGATAACACACACTTTTTAACAGTAAAAATGGTATAAAACAATCAAACTCCAGGAAACAACACATAACCTTCACAGATTAGCACTTCAGTTAATAAATATTGACATTTAAGCAAATACAAGAATATATATGCTTTACATTGCTACTGTTTAAGTTAAATGAAACAATTTAAGCCATTCTCCAAATATAAGTGATTAACCTATTAAACTAAAATCAGTTCTGATATAATGTACTTTTTTTTTTATTTTACTAATCTGACAGGCTAGTCTAAATATGAAATCTTCATCTGGTTGCAAATATTAAAGAATATAAACTACCAGCAAGAATGAGTCTTTCCATTTAAAAAAAACATGATTTGACTAGATTTAAATCAAATCCACCCTGTTTACATCACTACAGACTTGAGAGAAAGTGTAGTTTAGGGATACTATCAGGTTTTGTCAATTTTTAATGTTTCTGTTCAGGGCCACTGTAAGGCATATTTACATAAAGATGAAAGATTAAAAAAAAAAAAAGTACCTTTCTTTTATAAAAGAAACAAACTATTACCCCTCATCATAACTCCTAGTACCATGCCTGTGGTGGCGGAAGGTGTGCCAGTTGAAAAATATGTATGTCCCTTAATATGCGTTTCCTTTAGGTGGTGTGCCCATGTTGCCCATTGAGTATATAGGCCCTGGTTCTGTCCCGCAATTCAGGTATCCAATATAATTTTTTTGGAACAGAAATGCAATAACTGTAGCTCTGAGCAGAGTAATACAAATGTATTAATATACAAAACTCTATGCATTCACATTTTATCTACCAATATACACAGGAAGAACTATATGCACCTAACCACATTACACACTTTTACTGTACCTCTCTCAGCAGAGATAGCAAGGCAACCAGATGACCAACAACCAGTCAGGCCCCCTCTAATGTTGTCACAAAGCTCTACTGGTCTGGAAAAACATGCCACTAATCTTGGACTGGACCTTGGATGAAAACCATCAAACAGTGACCTGTAAAGTAAAAAATAAAATACCATTAAGTATATTTGAAGTTTTCCCATATATATTTCAACCTGTTTGGTATAGGGAACACAATTTTTATGTTAAGGAAAAATACACTTGTTCTAAACGGTCTGTACATGACAAATTGTGTTAATTGTAAAGCAATTAATCATGTTGTATACTCCTTAAAATGTCCCATGGCCTGAAAGATTCTTAAAAAGCAAAATGATGGTACTGTCCCTTATTATCCTATTTCATTCTAAACACAGTCTAGTTTATTGTAAGATGATTTGGAAATAAAAGTGAATAAACTGGATACCCCAAGACTGAAATTTAGCACAAATGGCTTATCCCCATGTTTAGATCTATCAAAATAATGGGGGAAACATTGTGTATATGGATGTGGTGGTGCCTCACTCATTGCACAAGAGCAGGTGTTATTCATACATCAAAATGCATTTGGATTTCCCATGTATTAAGAGTACTTATTCACATATATGAGAGGTGTCCGAGAAAGCTCTTTTATGAGAGAAAAAAAAATAGCAAAGATGATCCTAATTAGGAAAGGAGGCAAGTTTTTAAATGTAAGAATTCCAGAATAAGCACATGAAAATAAATTGAGAAGTGTTTACTTTTTATTTAAAATGTACATTCTAATATGCATTAATCATGATTATATATATTAAGTGTCCCTTAAAGTTTGGCACCATAAACATATCTATTTAGGAATGTCGTACATTTCACAGTTTAACAAAACAAGGACTATTTATTGCAATATAGACATTAAAAGTTATATGTTTATGACCAAGCAGCAGATTTGGATCTATAGAAAATAGATGAAGCCTTGGATAATCCACTCCCTGCCACTATTGTAAAATGGGAAGGGGACCTACAAGTATCGTACCCCAAAGAGAAATGGTATAAGGCTATACTCCTCAATAGGTCGGTTATCCATTGTGTTTCACTACAAGAAGTGTACTATAAAATACTGTATAGGTGGTACATGGTTCCCGTGCGCCTGAGTAGATTCCAGCGCGGAACATCGAATCGGTGCTGGAGGTGCGAGGGGGCCCCGGGTTCCATGTACCACATTTGGTGGGAATGCGGAGGATTAAGGGAATTGAAGGGAAAGTTGCAGCATTTTTTGCTGGAAACCTGTGATCTTCGATGTCCACTTACCGCACCCCTCTTCCTATTTTTGCTGGACTGCCCATCAATGAGTAAGACGCAGCAAAACTGTTTGGTACATATTTTTTCTGCGTCAAAAATTTGCCTGGCTAGGCATTGGAGAAGCCCTCACCTCCCTACATGGCAGGAGATCATGGCACAGTATGATTACCAGAAACAGATGGAGGGATCCGTCTCCAAGCCTGATCAGGCTGCAGGTTCTTAACTTCACGTACTGATTGTCTCAGAAAAGGATTTAAAGGGGGTTCCACCCCTCCCCGTCCTCCCCCCTACTTGGGACGAACCGGCATGGGTCTACTATATCAGCTGTACCAAAGAGCAAGGGTAGGTATGTATGTGCTTGTGAATGTTGAAGTATACAAGGTTACGTCACTAGTTTGAATGGAAATAAGGATCTCTTAATACCACTATCTGCATTTTTTCATTGTCCTACTGTTAATGGAATTTACCTATAAACTAGAGTTTAGCACAAGGATCTCTTGGTAAAATGCACCGTATTATCTGTATGTTTGAATTTTTGTTACTGTAAAGTTTGTAAAATAAAGAAGAAAGTGAAGAAAAGATAAAAAAAAAAAAAAAAAAGAAAATAGGGTCCTGATGACAACATAGTTATCACACAGACATGTTTGGAGGGTACAAACTTTGATAGTCACCGAGTGTTGCATGTTCTTAATCATATACATTGCCATAACTTGCTAGAAACATTTATTGGAGGGAAATACGGTACAAACAGGGTGTGGACAGACTACAAAAGGAATAAAGGCAAAGATAAATAACTTAGTAAGGGCAAAGGTTTTTCCGTATAAGGCATGCACGTTGTGAATCATTGCACTTGATTTCACCACGCTGTAAAACTCAATGGACTTTCAGTGCACAAGTCACAGCAAGCGGATTACTTTCACTAAACTACCGAGAGATTTAATCAAATGTCACATACTCTAACTCCTAAAATCACGTGCAACCTTGAAAGAGTGAAAGCAAGGAGCATGTGTGCATGACATGATGTGTACAATAAAGTTTCTTATGTTATATTTATGTATATTTATGCCAAGTACATAGCAACACAAAAATAAAATTACACCCTCACGACCCTCAAAATCTATAACAAAAAAAACGTATTTTCCCCTTTCCCTGCCAGAGAAAACTTGAATAGCTTGAGCTGTTATTTTAAAGGAACTTTGTGGCAGTGAGGAAGGTGTAAGTAGCAGCAGCAACATAAGAGAGGGCACCTTCATTTCCTACAGAGAAATATAACCCACTGGGGATATTTTAACAGGAAGCAAAAGCACTGACCCTAGTAACAAGCAGTGTGTAACCAGGACGACTGTGTCCTATTATCCTGCCAGTCCCCACTGGTACCTGAAGTAAGGTGGGTCTCCTAGCTTTGTCCATCAGTCCTGACAGGGTGCGTTAGGAACTTAGGCTCATGGCCAGTAAAAACGAGTACCTCCCACTCCATGCATTGAACGTACGTACAGGGCCAGCACATTCACCATCACACAGCCCGGGAGCATCACGGGAGTTGTAGTCTAGTCTGCCATATACGCAGTTATGAATAATCTATGGTGTGTTTAACATTGTACTACAGTCTGAATTCTGGAAACATCAAGTACACTTCAACTTCATGTTTCTCTGATCCGGAGATGCATGCATCAATATTTTCTTTTTACTTCTGTTTGACATTACACGACAGATATAGCAAATGCTATCACCAGCGATATAAACCAAAAATTGTTTTCGAACAACCAGATAAACAGTGCGGTGTGTGTACAAGTGTCCTCCGCGCCGCTTGTGGCGCTGTGGCTTGAGAAATTTGGGGGCGTTACACGTGTGTATCTATGGTTCTTGCGACGGAAACACGAGCAAACGCAGAAATACACAGACACTGGGTCCAGGAGCTTTGTAAGTGTTTCGGGTTACTGAAGGAGTTTTTTCACCAATTACTATAGCCACTATTTATTTTTGTGTGAAGAAGAAGTGGTATAATGGCAAGCTAATCGTTATTGTTGAAATGTGTTTGAATCCTTAATGTTGTTGCATGTATTGGACTGTGCAGTGCTGTGCAATGTGAGGATTCTTACATTGGAATACTCTGTATGCATTGTAATGGCAGGGTAAACAGTATAGTCTACACTGCTTCCTTACTTAGGAACACAAAATATGCAATACTGCATACATATAATGACTTTTTCAGTAAACGTGTCGTATGTATTGGACTGATATAGGATAAATCATCCGGAGTTGTTGTTTTTTTTCCTTTTTTTAAATTGCTTGACCTTTTGAAATATTTTCAGCGTTTTTCATAAACCATTCTATAACTCCTCGCTCCCTCTGATTTAATCGATTCCATTTCAACATTTTTACATCAGAATTACTAGCACATGCATGATTTAAGTGAAAAATATGTTTTAAATGTGTCTGTGGTGTGTTCTGGTTATGAATTCACAAGTGGCTTGAGAAGCAAATTAACTACTTTTAACGTGAAATGTGTCATTTGTATATGATACCACAGCCACATTTCAATATGTATCACTTATTTTATGCATTTGATTGAAATGTTGCTAACAATGTATAAATTGTTTTTATTATCTACGATCACAATAGAAGCAATGTTTAGTTTGACAGTAGTTAACAAAACAGTTTTTTTTTTATTACACACCTACCTTTCTACGTGAATCAACACTTGCAAATCTTCTAGACTGGTATGCAACATTTTATCCTTTTTAATTGCTGGTTGTCTGTAAATATTTTGTTTTATTGTTTGTTATTTTACAGAAAGTAGTGATGAAGAGTTGTATTATAATTCAGTAAAACAGCATCCAGATTCCCTAAAACCATGGATAAAACCAGTACCATTGAAGAAACACATCCACAATCAAAGCCTCTACCAAATTCAGGCGGTAATGGATGCCAGGTTTCAGAAGGTGAACAGTCAAGTAGACCTCACGAAGGCTCTTCATCCAAAGATGAAAAGTCGCCACAAAAGAGGAAACTTGACAGTTTAGATTCACCGTCCAAGCGAATGGTATGTAACCTATCAGAATTGTCAACTTTTCTTCCTGTTGCTTAAAGTATGTTGTAGAATGAAAGCGTTTTCATGCTTTCCTTTTTATATTTGTATTGTACTGAGCTAACCCTGTAACTGGATTGTTTTGGCAGTGTTCTACAGTTTGTTAATCTCTTCTGTGGTGTTTTGTGTTTACTATATTGTTTCTTTTTTTGGGATCAGAAGTCCTTTCTTTAGATACCATTATTTTGATCATATGTATTTTGCTATTAATTTTTTATAAATTATGAATATTGAACATAAACGCTTTTTCTAACTTTTTACTTTAAGGACGAATAAACTTTTTAACACTGAGTCAAAACTGAAACAATAATGTTTTTTTTTTTTGCATTTATTGATTTTGCATGGCTGACAATTGTGTCAGCAATGCAATTCGGAAGATTCCTGAATGCAGAATTATGTGCGATCGTGCCTTCCTGATTTTGGCTTCTTCCACAGCAGAATTGTGGGAAATTAGTTCCCACTGATTATGCTTTCGTTTTAAAGCTGCAATCGGGCATGTTCGATAACACACAGTTTCGGCATCATACAGAATTGCATTCCCGACACAGGCTGTGTCATAAATGCAATTTGGATTCCACATTCGGCCGCTTGGTATATTTGTGTGTTGGTAACACAACTGAGCCAAATGGTCAGAAATGAAAGTAGGAAGGGCTGGGGACTTTATTAATCAAATAAAGGTTAACGTAAGCCTCCCCCCAAAAAATGCTAATGGAAAAACCTGCTAATATTTGACTTGTTATATGGCAATAAGTGCACGTGGCATATCGCTTTTTCCTAACCATTTATTTTTTCTTCAGAATTAAGTCTAGTGATATTTTATCCCTATCCCTAGCCTAAATGTTTATTTTTTACATTTTGAAAATATCTGTGGGTGCTTGGGAGACATGGGCAAGCTGATAGACAATAGAAAAGGTGGAGTCAACACTGACTGCATTTTATTTGGTGATGCATAGTGCTTTCCACCAGTGTTTTTAAAGGGAAACTAACATGTAACTAGATTCCATTTAAAACAAACACATATGCAACTTCTTTTCCTATGTTTGAATTAATTGCATATAAAAATTTGAATTAGGTGTCTGTCTCCAGCATCCATTTTCAGAATTTTACCCATGATGCAACATCTTCCAGCAAGTCTCACTTTACAACTGTGTGCAGAGCCTGCATGATGATGTCATAAGAGACACCTCTGCTCTCTTAGTGGCACCTGTGAATGCAGGACTAGGTGGCTATGTTCACCTTTTTTATACCTGCATAGTTACATTACCCTCCCATTCAATGCAAGCCTATAATCAGAATTCTGACTTATAGACTGCTTTCTGTGTCCCCAGCCCCATAGTGAGATACTAGTGCTGTAATGTTTCTGGGGGGTGGCACTCAAAACTACTATTTCACAAAATGGCGGTGCCCCGTCACACTTGTTTAGAAAAATATTTTATTAAATAAACTCATATAACAAAAACAAAAGACATATCTGAAATCAACAATGCAAAATAAAAAAAATCCTTTTAATTTTTTGGTGGGAGTGTTACTTTAACAGGATCCTCCTCACATTTCACACTGTATTTGGGCTTAATCATCAGCTTAACAATTAAAATGTGTCTTCAATATAAACAAAACCATTGACAAATTAAACCAATAAAGAGATGCTTGCTACAATTGTTGCCCAGTTAACATTCCCATTCACTACTCCAATCAGTGATGTGTAGTCTGTTTTACTCAAGCTATATAACAAAATAATGATTTACTATATTAATAGTGATTGACTAATTGAATTCCCATATGCTACAGCTGATAGCTGGATACTGCCCATTCTGCAATTATCATTGCTTGTACTTGCTTGAACAGCTATACACATACGCTCTCTGTGATTGACTGTCATAGTGTTCGGATGTGAGGGAGGGAGCTTCTGCATACAGGTCTGGAGGTACTCAACCATGTCTGTTTCCACCCAATTGCAGTATGCCTGCGTTCATATCTCAGTTGGAACTGCATACCTCCCAACTGTCCCGCTTTGGGAGGTATATCCCGCTGTCCTGCTCACTCTACCTCTGTCCCGCTTTTAGGGACAGAGGTAGAGCTCAGAGAGACAGCAGGACTCAGGACCGCAATCCCGCTGTCCTTCTCGCATTCTTCAGTGTCCCAGATACCAGAGAATGCTTACTGGTCATGCGCAGCATTGTGCACATGCACAGTAGCGATCCTGGCTTCAGAAGCCACTGGGTGACAGAGTTACCTCACTTGATGTGAAAGCACTGACACATTCCGCACCAGGGAGCAAAGTTGGGAGGTATGGAACGGCAGTATTTGCCAAACATGTCCGTTGTTTTCAAGACCGTGTTTCTCCTGGTCATATCTGGTGCGTCCTTTGTCGGTAAGTGGTTGAATTCCACTGCCATCAAAGCATGTTGTTCTCTGCCTCTAGGGGTGTTTTATAGCACAAAATCACAAAAAAAACCCACACTTGCTTCAAATAAATGATGGCTTAATTACCCCTTTTTTCCCTTGTAATGAGCTATATGCTTCACATAGGGATTATACTTTGTCATTATCTTCTTAATGTAGCACTGGTTAAAAGACCACAATTATTATTTTAATAATACATGAGGATCAACTGATCATGTGTGTACCACTATGCACAGAGCAAATGCAGCATGCAACCAAAAGCTAACACTAGAATCCTCTACTTATCTTACTACGGTATATGTGTTACCACTTCTTATGTTCAGAGTCTCTCCATGTCTGCAGTCCAGTCCATTTTAAGCAATATACTTTCTATTCAATATGATAATGCGATGAAAAGGAGTTGCTGCTCTCTTAAATACTTATTTCATAATGCTATCTGGCTTGTTAGTCAAAAAGCAAAGGCGACATCTGTGGCATGAACATTTATGGGAATGAAACAACAAAATATATCTGGTCACTGTATTGTTATAGTTTTAGCAAAACGTAGTGGATGCAGCCAGTGGGTAGCTCTGACTGCTTATAATACTTAACCAGCCTTTTCAAAGCCAATCATTTCATGAGAATTATTTTTGTAGTTCAGCAGCTATACAATACTCCTCTATATTTGATTCGCAAGCAATGAAAAATATACTTTATTTTTTTAAGATCCTGTGATCCATTTTATATTAAGAAATGTGAATGTTTTGAATTGTAACATGATACATTGTTTTACATGGTTAAAATTGTAGTATTCTCTTTCTTAAAACAGCGTACACAGGAAGGCCATTCCTCAAAGGTTGCTGCACACTACAATGAACTTCAAGAGTTTGGATTACAAGCACGTAGTCAGTCTCGCATTTTTTACCTCCGAAATTTCAATAACTGGATGAAAAGTGCTCTTATTGGTAGGTAAAACTGGAACCCCTAGGATACACAGCATGCTCCAAATGTCTGGCATTTCGAAACATAAGGCATTTATTGCTTTAAAGCTTGTTAGCCTGAATGGCCCTTAAATCTTCTGGTATTATTTTGGCTTAGCTCGGTAAACAAACTGTCTGGGTTTTATTGGTACTTTGACCTTATGCAGAATATTTTTTAGCTGCTTATTTATATAGATAGTGCAACAATAAAACTTGTGGTATGCAGTGCCCATATTTTTCAGTCATTTTGCCTTTTATAAAAAGAATTAACCAACTTTTCGGTTAAACCACAGTGGCATTTTGCATCAATTATTTTCTAAGGCTGTTGTGTACCTTCTTTTTACTGCTTTTATTTAACTGCCCAGCCAAAGCAAACCCTTCTTCCCCTCACCTCCAGCTGTTTTTTTTTTTTTTAATCATTCATCGCAATCACACTGAATTTCTACCATTTTTCTTGCTATTGACCTTCAATAAACCTTAACTGTACTTAATACTGATTCCATGCATACACATGTGTGTTCAGCCTAATTTGGAGGGACACGTGTAACGTTTAGATTCTGCCCTGCAGAATGAATAATTCATATGTTTTAGCGTGAAATCAATTAAGTAGTTGATATTGGATCTGTTCCTCTGTTACTGAACTGGTTTCTCCCGGGCAAACTTATAATCTGCAGATATGTGCATATAACATGCCAGAAACCAACCTCATGCTGGGTATTTTTTTTCCATCTCTGCTTTTAATGCCTGATTTTTTTTCTTTCTGTTTTCGTATTTGCTCATTACAGCTCTTTGTTTAATTGATAGATCCCAGAATGCACAAATAAAACATGGGAGGGGAACCATATGCAATATGTTGCTCTATTTTTGGGGGCATGTTTGTTTGGATTTTTGGTGTTTGTTTGGTGTAACCTTTTTTTTCTTTTTTCCCTTATCAGGTGAATTCACAGACAAGGTGCGGCAGAATAAGAAGGGGGACATAACTGTGCTGGATCTAGGATGTGGAAAGGGAGGAGACTTACTGAAGTGGAAGAAGGGTCGAATTGATAAACTTGTATGTACAGGTAAGGCTGATAATCTATCCTCTACTTTATCTGTAGCACACTGGATTTACTGTCCTGCACACACATAAATAAGAATGAAAAGTGGTATTGATTGGAGAATATGTTCGCAAATATAAATGAACTATGGGAGGTTTCATATTTTCTAATAACATAGATACAGATCAGACAGACCAAAATCATAAATAAAATGTCAGTTCCCTTCCAATTCAGGTAGCTCTGCTTGAGAGGACAAAATGGTATGGAAGATGAAAGTAAAAGAAAACAAATCATTAAAACGTTTAGTGACTACCCCACTAGTGGGACTGTCAGCAGCAACATTCAATTGGTTACCATGGTGATTGCTCCCCTTTTAGAAAATTGCAACAGATTTTGTTGTTTATCCAATCCATGGCTTACTGTGATGAACCTCAATAAGAGTTATAACAATAGCACAAAGGGTACAGAATTCTAATTAAAAACTGTTGAAGTAGGAGTGATCAGTATGTGATGATTGTCAGACTTGTGTTTAATGTACAGTGTAGAATATTTGATTGCAAAAAGCCTTGATTGCCTTACTTTTAGTAAGCTTTTCACTCAAAGCTATAATTTGGAGAAATTCACTCTCTGGTAGAACTAATTAACAATTAAACAAGATCAGGCCTGTAATTCAAAACATCCAGTTTCTCGCTTATTTTGCAGACTGCAAGTGAAGCCAAGAGCGTGAATACAGATTTAGCAGTGCTTTTTAAAACCTGCACTCTACCGGCTTTGCATTGTGTAAGAGAAGCAAACACTATGATGTAGAAACACACTACCAAATGCCTTCTACATTAAGGTCATTGGTCCTAGAAGAAATTTTGCTGAGCATTGCCATCAGGAAAATTATGGGATCAAACATAGAATGTACCATAGAGCAGGACTCGCCAAGGTCGCCATGGGGACCTGAGACCTGGCACCCCGATTACTGACTCACCTCTGGGACCGATGTGTTTGTTTGTGGAGCGCAGCACGAGGGGAAAAAGTCTGTGTCTGCCCAAACTGCTAACTTTGCTCCCTTACGCATCATTTTCAAAAGTCAGTGCGCTGGGTGTCACATGACAACCCAGCGGTCCGCAGGACGACACTCGTAGATGGTTTATAAAAGTGTAATAGTGTCCCAGTCCCCTGCAATGAGGTAAAGCAACAGGGAGAGAGAACACATTGAATGATGGACTTTTTTTCTTAAATAAAATAGAAAACGTCTTTCAATTTGAAAATGTGTCTGCCTGCATGAACCTATGCATGTGTATGTATGTACATAACTGTGTGCATGTGATATTGTCTGGCTTCTAGCTTTTTTACATTTAGATTTTTGCTGGCTCCTTAAACTAAATTTAAATTTGTCAAGCCCTGCTGTTCTGTGTTTTTTATTCCATAGTCTGTGATGCTCTCCCAGAAGAACATAGCATTCCTTTACAGGATCAGCTTTACTATATAAATATTTTTTGCCTCATTGTGTTCTTGGCAATCAAAGACAACACTAAAATAAAAAAAATTGCAAATGTAAAATGTATGATACAGTGAGCAAAATAAGTATTTTTACAGAACTCAGTGCATCAATAGTGAAATATGCAAATGTCTGGTTTTTTTTTTGTTAATTGTTACAGATATAGCAGATATTTCTGTGAAGCAGTGTGAGCAACGTTACTCTGATATGAAAGCACGAGGCCGAAATGAGTATATCTTTGCTGCTGAATTTGTGACTGCAGATTCTACTAAGGTATTGCTTTATAAAGCTGTGTTACTGGATCCACACACTAAGCGGGTCACTATTCCATTCCTAAAGCTATGGTCATTTAACACTATCAGGGTATTCAGTAAAAATCGAATTTGGTGAGACGAGGTCAAATTTGACTTAGTCTGAAAGTCAAATTCGTCCTACAACTTTTACACTGGGAGTAAAAGTAGCACACACAATTTTAACTTGGTCACAAAATCCCATTTCACCTCCCAAATGACAGTAGCTATTTTTGGTTGGTGGGAGAGAAATGACCGTAATGGTTTTTGAGACTATGTTCAATTCAAGACCTCCTCAGCTTACCTCGCTTGGTAGTCATTTCAGATCATATTGACCTCGCAAAACTGGTTTGTGAATACTATTTTGCAGGTTGAAATGAGGTAACCAAGACCAGGGGGGGTTTGAATTTGTCTTAAGTTGGAGGTCAAAATTAGTGCTAATGTGACTATTGCTTATAAACTGAATGGTAGTTAATAACATTCATATACCTTGCTTTTTTGGGTTTAGCTAGATGACCTCTTATTGAAAAGCACCAACCTAGAGCAAATTGTCAAATTTGTTTTGTTCAATCAAATCTACACATTTTTTAGGAAAAAAATCTTAATTGTGCCGCATTGTGTTGTCCGATGGACCACGCATTGGATGTGCCTGGTATAATCGAGATAGGGTTTTTTTTTGTAACTTCTATTTTGGTAAAACGGAGAGCTGAGAGATCTTTCAAAAGCATCATAGCGTATGATACCGGAAGCTGTGGTTAATTTTTATTAACTTTTGTATGCACTTTAATTTCTGCATATTGGTCTGGAATCATCATTTTATCTGTTTAGTATAGCTTTGTTATGAGGGTGGACCCGTTTTTATGTATATATTTTGTATGCCACTATCTGTAGTGCAGTGGTAATGCAGATAAAACACATTGGAGCCATCGGGGCACCAGATCTTGCTATAACTACTGTATTAAAGTGAGAGACTTTGGGGATCTCATCGCAATACTGCTTAGATCACGATGTGAGTTTGAGGATCCAGAGCCTCTCTTACCTGTACCAGGATGTTGTGTAAATGGCAATCTTTATAAATGCATAGCAATTGCTATGGAAACCAATTACAGTTAATTCCTTCATTTTTAGAACCTTGCCCTAGAGTTTCTCTTTATAATAACATGTTTTATTTTAAGAATATAATACAAAAGAAAACAATGTCCTACATAGCCTTTTATTTAATTATTAATTTTTTTCTAACATCAGATTCCGTTATTTTGTTACCATGGCATTTTTGTATTAATGCTCATAGTTGTATGTTACTTTTATTTATAGGAGCTTTTGTCTGAAAAGTACAGGAATCCAGAGATCAACTTTGACATCTGCAGCTGTCAGTTTGTTTACCATTACTCATTTGAGACACATGAGCAGGCTGACATGATGCTGAGAAATGCTTGCGAAAGGCTTTGCCCCGGAGGCTATTTCATTGGAACAACTCCAGATGGCTTTGAGCTAGTGTAAGTGCTCTTGATCCTTTTTTATTGCTACTTAAATTGTTTGGAGAGCAAAAAGAGCTGTCTATTTAATTAGATTGTCTCTGTTTGGTACACAGACACACTTTCCTCAATTTTTTGAGGAATGAACAGTTTGTTATAAATTGAGATAATCTGAGAATGCCAAAGTGGAAAATTTTATGTCGCACAACAAAAAGTTCCTGATTGTATATTTCCTAAATCTGAGCCTATGTGTTATTACTGTGCTATTGCACCTTAAAGGGACAGTCTAGTCCCCAAACGTCAAGTTGGTGCAAGATGAAGACTGCTGCTTGTATAGAGCACAGGCTTTTTTTGATGCAGTCATTCTGTATAAAGCACATTTTTACTGCAGGTGCAGCAGCACTGATTATATAGACACTGAGGATACACAAATTTGTAAGATTTAGTCGGTTCCTGTGCTTCAGGAATTGAATACATTGTGTGGACTGTGATAAAGTTTTAAACTCTTGTACACAATAGGATCTCTTAGCAGTCAACACATTGTCTGATGACATCATTAGAGAGACAGGAAATGCCATTCATTTGAATGAAATTATTATCATTGGTTCCTGCTGCAAAAACAAATATATATAATATAAAGGAAGTTACTTTTTTTTTTTTTTACTGTAGTAATTTTACAATTTCATCTAGCTGGAAGTTTTTTTTAATTTTTATATTTTAAGCAATGTAATATGTAAAACATGCATTTTAAAGTACTTTGAAAGCACATGAATATGCATTTTGGGCAATAGGCAGTCCCTTTAATCAGATTTAGTTGTAATTATACATACATGTCTAGGAATTTATTGTTGAATCTACTTATGAAAAATGCAATCAAGTTCTTTTTTTTTCTGTAAAGTACAAAAGATAGTCTGTACAATAAAGAATACTTTCAGAGTTCATTATATGTGGAATAGCCTTCCTGTTTTTGCCAAATCTTCATCTTGTCGAAAATGAGTGTCTCCCAAATCGTCAAAACAGATTGTACCTGTTATTAGTTTACAAACTCCTTAGTACACTGTACAAGTTGTTCCTTTTTTTTTTTTTTTTATTAGTAATGATTTACCCTCTATGTTCTACCAAATTGTTTAAATATATGTATGTATCTATGTTTAACCTACTGTTAAATGTGTAACTCCATTCTGGACTGGGTCTCCAGGATATACTTGAAAACGAGAGAAATCTCAATGTATTTTTCCTGGTAAAACACTTTCTAAATAAATAAATAAAAAATAGGGATGACTTCAGGTTTAGATACTAGGGTAGCTTTGTAAAATCCTGGTGTGTACAGCATGCTAACCCCTCTACGTATTTAATATTATGGTCTTTCATTCTTAATCAAGTAATGATGCTGAAGCTTCGAATGTTTATTTTTTTCATCTTCAGTATTATAGGGATACTATATACATAATACATGTTCCAGTATACATTTATGCAGAAATTAAAAGCCTTCATTGCGTGCAGTTTTTGGACAATACTGGGTTATATTACCTGTTTATTCCATGTATGGCATATATGGAACCTTTCTGATTTCATGTGCACTCAGCTTTCTGAACAGATTGGAAATGCTTTAGTTGGCAAAACTTTCCTGCAGGCAACTGTTTGCATCTCACTGGTACAAGACTGGGTCTTGTGCCTTATATTAATGATATGGTGTTTGCCACAGACGTCTTATAGTTTTGGAGACAGAAATTTATTTTTAAACTACAACAAACATATAGTACAATTCCATATATATGTATCCCTGCCTGAGACAGATTATAAACAAGAAGTTATATCCCGCATCAAGAATATATGATTGCATATAAGTATTTTTGCATTTTTCCTTTATTTTTCCTTTTTAATTAAATATATATTTTCAGCGCTCCCAGTTTTTTTTTGTTTTATTATTCTAGGTTGTAGGAATTCGTTTTTGTGTTGCCTTTCTTAAACTGTGAGCAGCTTCATTTTCTTTTCTTTTGTATATAAATAATTTGGTAGCGCCATTTTTGTCACTATATTTTTGTATTTGTATTATTTCAGTTCCAGAGCTGAATACTACTATTCATCACACAATCAGATGGTACAGTGCTACAGAGTTTGAAGAAAACAAAAATACAATAGTCATTTTAATGTATGGAGCGAAAAACAATATTTATATACAACAATTAGACCCATCTAAATGATTGGCGCACTAAAGGTAGTGGACTAGATTCTGTGATCATGCAAACATTAGCTTAGTCCAGTATTTATGAATACTAGCAATGAGCACTGATACCAAAGTGTAAGTTTAGCAAATCTTAAAGACATAAAAAGTATTTGAACAGGTGGAGCTCCCTGTACATTTAAAACATGACTTAGCAGCCTATAGGGTTATCTGGGATGCTTGGTTCGAAAGGTCCTCAATATAATAAATGGAGCATTTGAGTTTCATCCCGAGCATTTAGAAATAAGACACTAGTGTAATCTGACCTGAAGTACATAAACTCCCACGCACCAGGATCTAAAAATTAAACTGGACAATAAGATCCGGGCTCTCGATTGCCCCACCGACATCTAATTGTTGTATAGTCTATGTATTTTGTAGTGAAGTTACTGCCCTTGATGATTTTATTCTGAAATATTCCATATTATGAAAATGACTCGTGATTATTTATAGATTGTATATCTATTCCTTATTGTTGAAACACTTTGGACATTTATATGTTTATAATAAGAAAGTTTTAAAAAATTACTAGGTTTATAAGGTAAAAGGAAGAAATCTCACAGACTGGGAACTTAGAAATATGATGTGAAGACCTCCATATACAAGAAATTGAACACATAGTGAATGAGTGCTGCTACAAGTCCCAGTCAGTAGGGCTAACTCATTTGCTTATTACCAGTCTTTAGTCAAAAAAGCTCCAAAGCCTATAGCAGAAATAAGGTATGAGCTATACAAGAGCCAAATTTAAGTACACCTGCTACGGTATAGTTTCTCATTATGTTACCATTGTTTGTCCATGAGCTATACTTTGGTTGAGGCAGATGGGATTTAATATAGATAGATAACTGACCTATACAGGGAGACCCAAGATAAAGCCTGTATGGATAGTGTGGTACCTGGCAGTGTGCACAGTGTGATCTAATAGCCTATGATCATTTTGCAGTGGCCCCATTGCAAGTAAAAGGAAGACACACTACTCTTTAATCCACAACTGGTATGCTGTGTCAGAATAGATACACTAGCTAAATTCTATTATTTAGATCGGACGTCTTTAGTTTCATGATGCTTTTTGCCAACTAATGTGAACAGTAGCTTAAACTGTATTTCTGCCATAGGCATTTGAGCCTTTTTGTTTCTAAAGACTGTTAATAAACCAATAAGTTGGGCCACCTGATTGTGACTTATAGCAGCACTCGCTAAGTGTCTACACATCATATATGAGTTTCCACAGCCCGTATTGACATGTTTTTTTTCTTTCTTTCTGATGTTACTTTTATGCATGCGCCACTAGGTTCAAGCACTGTTATATGTATTTTGTGATTATCTCTCCTTGTTTGTGAAATTTTTTTTCCTTTTACCTTTTGAAACCTAATAAAACCCATTTTAAATGTACAGCTTTTCCTTCACTAATCAGGTTTTCGTTACTCACTCCCCTCAGTCACTGTACCAACCCTATAAAGAATTTTACATTAACAACATGCTCCTACATTCATTTGTTGGTATTTAAACAATTGTTTGTTTGTTGTGTATATGCTGTTTTGGTATTTGTGTAATTATGTGGCTTTAGTTATGTACTGTCCTTTTTTAAATGTATGTAAATAGGTTCACCTTACTGCATTTAATGTGTGTGTGCATATTTTTGTTTCTTTGATTAGCCCATTTACAAAATGTATTTATTGTTTTCTATGTTAAAATGTTAATTTCTATATTAATCTCTAATGCTCAACAGAAAACGCCTTGAAACATCAGAGACTAATTCCTTTGGTAATGACGTGTATTCAGTGAAGTTTCAGGAGAAAGGGAACTATCCGCTGTTTGGATGCAAATATGATTTCAGCTTGGAAGGAGTAGTTAATGTACCTGAATTTTTAGTCTATTTTCCAGTGCTGATAGAGTAAGTATCCTTTACTTCAACTTAATAATATGTGAAAATATATATCTTTTTTTTTTTATATGTTCACAATAAATGACCACATCATGTAATTGTAATTACAAGGAAAGTGGTGTGTAGTTATTACTAGTAATTTTTGAACATTTTACATGCCAGTACATAAACCAAGGTTTGTATCAACTACATACAGGGAGTGCAGAATTATTAGGCAAGTTGTATTTTTGAGGATTAATTTTATTATTGAACAACAACCATGTTCTCAATGAACCCAAAAAACTCATTAATATCAAAGCTGAATATTTTTGGAAGTAGTTTTTAGTTTGTTTTTAGTTTTAGCTATTTTAGGGGGATTTCTGTGTGTGCAGGTGACTATTACTGTGCATAATTATTAGGCAACTTAACAAAAAACAAATATATACCCATTTCAATTATTTATTTTTACCAGTGAAACCAATATAACATCTCAACATTCACAAATCTACATTTCTGACATTCAAAAACAAAACAAAAACAGTGACCAAAATAGCCACCTTTCTTTGCAAGGACACTCAAAAGCCTGCCATCCATGGATTCTGTCAGTGTTTTGATCTGTTCACCATCAACATTGCGTGCAGCAGCAACCACAGCCTCCCAGACACTGTTCAGAGAGGTGTACTGTTTTCCCTCCTTGTAAATCTCACATTTGATGATGGACCACAGGTTCTCAATGGGGTTCAGATCAGGTGAACAAGGAGGCCATGTCATTAGATTTTCTTCTTTTATACCCTTTCTTGCCAGCCACGCTGTGGAGTACTTGGACGCGTGTGATGGAGCATTGTCCTGCATGAAAATCATGTTTTTCTTGAAGGATGCAGACTTCTTCCTGTACCACTGCTTGAAGAAGGTGTCTTCCAGGAACTGGCAGTAGGACTGGGAGTTGAGCTTGACTCCATCCTCAACCCGAAAAGGCCCCACAAGCTCATCTTTGATGATACCAGCCCAAACCAGTACTCCACCTCCACCTTGCTGGCGTCTGAGTCGGACTGGAGCTCTCTGCCCTTTACCAATCCAGCCACGGGCCCATCCATCTGGCCCATCAAGACTCGCTCTCATTTCATCAGTCCATAAAACCTTAGAAAAATCAGTCTTGAGATATTTCTTGGCCCAGTCTTGACGTTTCAGCTTGTGTGTCTTGTTCAGTGGTGGTCGTCTTTCAGCCTTTCTTACCTTGGCCATGTCTCTGAGTATTGCACACCTTGTGCTTTTGGGCACTCCAGTGATGTTGCAGCTCTGAAATATGGCCAAACTGGTGGCAAGTGGCATCGTGGCAGCTGCACGCTTGACTTTTCTCAGTTCATGGGCAGTTATCTTGCGCCTTGGTTTTTCCACACGCTTCTTGCGACCCTGTTGACTATTTTGAATGAAACGCTTGATTGTTCGATGATCACGCTTCAGAAGCTTTGCAATTTTAAGAGTGCTGCATCCCTCTGCAAGATATCTCACTATTTTTGACTTTTCTGAGCCTGTCAAGTCCTTCTTTTGACCCATTTTGCCAAAGGAAAGGAAGTTGCCTAATAATTATGCACACCTGATATAGGGTGTTGATGTCATTAGACCACACCCCTTCTCATTACAGAGATGCACATCACCTAATATGCTTAATTGGTAGTAGGCTTTCGAGCCTATACAGCTTGGAGTAAGACAACATGCATAAAGAGGATGATGTGGTCAAAATACTCATTTGCCTAATAATTCTGCACTCCCTGTAGCCTATGCATTAATTTGTGAATCTGTCATTCAAGAAAGTACCTCAAACCTAACCCTAACCTAGCCTATTTTTTGTACTGTATTGTTGCCCGGTAGTCACTAAATTGTGAACTGCTACTGTAACTTGTTTGGGAACCACTGGTCTAGAGGCAGTTTGCAACATTACAGTACAAAAAAAGAGGGTAGGTTAGTGTTAGGGTTAGCTTACTGTAGGAGAAACCGGTTAGGAATCAAACCCAGCTACTTTATTGCTGTATTGGATATTTCTAAACTCAGGACAAATATTAATACATCTATTTAGCCGGATTTTATTAGTGTTTGTAAATGTGTAAAATCACACAGAAACGAGCTGGCCAGGTTTTGTGTGCTGCCTTCCCCCAACAGGGAAAATAGTAGGTGTGCATTTAAAATGTGTTGTATCAAATACTGTTTTAAATGTCAGTATTTATTATTTGTATACTTGGATGATGATATTTGGATCAATGGTGTTAGAGACCAGTGCAAAACATGTATAGATCCACTTACTCCTACATGTATGTATGGTTGCACACCAGTGAATGGTTATAAAACATGTTCATCAGTATCTTGTGTATATATATGTATAGCATCCATATTTGATGATATTTTTTGCTTCTAAATATTAAAAACTTTTTTATACATAGGTTTCGGTGTGGATTTGTAACATTAACTTTTGATTACTAGTTAATGTGTTAGCGCTGTCTAAACAATCATGGAGTGTGCTGAAAAAATTGGAGGAGGAAAAGGCTAATTACTAGAGCCAAAGTGGTGTTATTACTTTGTTAACCCTTTCCTAATAAAAGGATTAAAAAAAAAACTGTTAAGTTTTTGATATGCACATAGTAATAATAATTAAAAGCACTAACTGGATACTTTCAGATGTAGCCTACAGCTATCCATGCCAGCTTAATGACACAGCTCCCGTCTCTACCATTCCATATTGGGTCTTTCTGTGTTGGGTGGTAATTTATAGATTTATGATAAATAGACTCGGTATACAGATGTAAACTGGGTCTTTGACGTGTTCTTAACCTCCCCATCCTAATGAAAGTGCATTAAAAATAGCACAACCCTCCAAATTCATATTTGATTTAAAATATAAACGTTTTTGTGAGGTTTTTCTATTCTAATGTTCTGTGTCATCCTATTTTAAATTTGTACATGACATTTTGATTGTTCTTCTATGGCATGTTAATATTTTGTATTTTTGTGGGTGCAAAAATCAAACCTATAGACACAAATTTTGTCTCTAGCAAGGTGTAATCATTTTAAATATGTGGTCAAAACACAACAAAAAGCCCAATCACTGTCATTTTGTTAAATAGTTCCTCCTACTATGTTAGAATGAGTTTTCTTTTTCCTACTTTAGTTTATTAAGGAATGGTTATGATTAATTTTGTAGAAATGATTGCAGTTCTGCTGGTAGCCACACAATGTCACTGTGACTCAGAATATACAGTGCAACTGTAGTTTTGTCCTTTTGTTCTACAGGAGAAACTGACTATTATTTTTCACAGAAAATATGTGTGGGAGGAAGTAACATGTCCATTTTATGTTTCAGAATGGCTAAGAAATATAAAATGAAACTAATTTACAAGAAGTCCTTTCG
Organism: Pelodytes ibericus; assembly: GCA_036172795.1. Classification (NCBI taxonomy): domain Eukaryota; kingdom Metazoa; phylum Chordata; class Amphibia; order Anura; family Pelodytidae; genus Pelodytes; species Pelodytes ibericus. Next base: position 79,686,188 of record CM069859.1, read on the forward strand.
TGAATTTTTTGAAGAGAAGGTTAAGAATGACGAACAGAAAACACTACTAAAAAAGATGAAGGGTTTGGAGGTAATTTATTACATAAATATCTGTATGTCGAAAACGATGTTTGCTTTGGTAAGAAATACTACAATAAACAATTAATTGTAGGCACACGCTGGAATTGGTGCGATCTGTATGTAGCAAAGGCTGTGAGCAGCTGCCAGTCTGAACATTTTGGATTGCTGTGGTGCGCTGCACAACCTATGTATATAAAAACAAAAGTTAAGAAGCACCTTTTTTTTTTTTTTTGTGTGTGAAGGTGTATAAAAAGAAATAAATACACATTACCATTATAGAAAACAACGCCGCCTATTTACATTTTTAAATTTTTTTTTATATAGAACTTTCTGACGTTGGAATATTCATACATAATACCCAATGTGCAGTGTAGTGTGACTTTAATTGCATCTTATTCTGTTGCAAAGATAGAAGTAGCAATAATGTTTTTTTAGTTTCCTTGGATTGTTTACAATTATATAATGGTTGGCATGTGGTTGGTAAAAGATGTACTGTATTGAATTGTTCTCCTTGCTAATAGTTGTATTTAACTGGTTGAGCAATTAAATAAGTTTTGATTTATTTTTTTTTGGTTCTAAATCATATGTTTATTCTACTATTTAAGAAAAACCTTAATTCATGTACTTTATCGAAGGTATACATACATATATACTATAGACCATGTGTATGCGTACGCAAACAACTTAAAAAGCATTCCATCTTACTCTCATATTTTTTTAAAACAAAAGCTGGCTGAGGATGATGGACATGCTAGCTCTTTCTATATCAAAATATCAACTGGCTGAGGGTGATAGGTATCCCATCTCTCTCGTAAAAAAATAGCAGCTGGCTGAAAATGATAGGCAATTCAATCTCTCGTAATAATAGCATTTGGTGCCTTCAACTTGCACTAAAGTCAAACTGGTGATTAGACTGTCCCTTCAACTTTTACAATAACAGAATTGTATTCTATTTTACAGCAATATCCTCCATCTTACTCCAGATTAGCTTCTGAAAAGGAAGAGGATTATGAATATGCAAGACATTTGGTGGAAAGTGGTCAGGCCAGGCTACCATTGGTAAGGACCTATTTGCTTTATTGATTTGTTGATGAACATTCATTAACTAACCTAATACTATGTTAATAATTGTGTTGTTAAACTTTTAATTGTACCTGAAATGTTTACATAGTAACATAGTAATTTAGGTTGAAAAAAGACACAAGTCCATCAAGTTCAACCCATCTACCTATCATCATTCCAGCTTTTGATCCAAAAGAAGGCAAAAACCCCTAAGGAAGCTATTTTGAATTTTGCCTCCTAGAGGAAAAAATTCCTTCTTGACTCCAAGGGGCAATCAGATTTCTCCTTGGATCAATAAGCTCTATTGTCCTTACCGTTTATTTTATTGTCCTTACCGTTTACTTTTCCCTTAATGCACAATTCTCAATTTATCGTTTTGGAAACTTAAATTGGTCATCCTTAATATGTTTTTTATGTTGATATAATTCTACCTCTGATGTTCTTTCTGTAAAATAAAAGGATAAACACAGGGGTTCCCACCTTTTTTGTGTGAGCACGCTCACCTTTCAATATTAGACAGTCTCACAAACCCTCTCCATTTAGAGTCCTAGTGCCTTTTCATTGCACCACCTTCATTATGGTATTGCCCAGGTGTGCTTAGTGCCTGCTAACCATCATTGTTTTTCTTTCACCGTATTGGCCAGCTTCACTTAGATGTCACCTTTCATCCACCTGACATTTCTGCTATTCACTGACTTCCTTTACTTTGGGTTGGCTGGCTTTGTGTTTCCTCTGCCTATGCAAATGTCTTTTATATTTAACCCTGTAAATGGCAGATGGGGCATTGCACACTGTTCTGTGAAATAGTGGTATTCTGCTGTTAGAAACAAAATATGGAGTGTTGGTAGTGTTTGGTGAGCACTAATGGGAAATATTGCGCAGTGTGTGTCTTCCCATGTCTGAGGGGGTGATGACAAATTTGAGTGAGCACAAAGTCTGTATTGCACACTGACAGTTTATTTCCCTGCACAATTGGTTTTGGGTCTGTTGGGAAACTCGGGTGAACCCTAAAGATAATATGTATTTTTTACATTTTATTTAGGGTACATTAAGCAAATCTGAATGGGATGCCACAAGTAAGTACCTTATATTTTTAATAGACTTTTTTTTTAGACAAATCTCTGCTGAAATTATGAATTAACCTTACTATCTCATGCTTCATCTTTGATGCAAACAGTATAGAACATCTATCTTGAGTAAAAGTTTAATGCCCTTGCAAAGGGATAGCATGAACAGTGTTTACACTTCTGTTGATTTAATAGTTTATGCAAAACCCGTTTTTATTTTTACCTATTTCCCCTACCCTTATCAAAATGAACATTAATGTTAGTGCTTGGGTTAACCTAATTTTAACCCGAATGACTGACCGGATACAGTGCAATTTTTTTTCTCTCCTCATATTCTGCAGGTTTTGATGATTTTTTTTTTTTAAGGAAAAGTTTAATATACATTCCACACATTTTTTCCAAATATAGAACTTTGCCCCAATGGTGCACTGAGTAATAATGTTATTTGTACTGTACTGCCATTATTGATTTAAGTTTAGGTATTTATTTTTTCCTTCAAAAGTTATATATATATATATATATATATATATATATATATATATATATATATATATATATATATATTATAGCTTCTCTAGTGTTTTTTACCTACTGTACAATTTCCTTATGATACCTGAAGCCTTGCTAATATCACATTGAGTGTCATTGCTGGATGGTTGTTACAGGAGTAGACTAAATTACTTGTAAACCCACAGGGGTTGGTCCACCAGCAGGTTATAGGGCTACACATTTTTATGTGTGATCCTGTGAGATAATACCATCTGATCTAATTGACAATAACATGCACTTTGGCATGTTCTATTTTCACTCCAGCTGTTAGCAAATCAGCTGACGTAAATCCAAAGCAATACTACTGATGCAATAATTCTACTCGGTGTTAGTAGTCTGTCACTTCTCCTGGCTAGATGAGATTTAAAATTTTTAATGCTACATTTTTAATGCTTTAACGTATCGTGCAGACATCCCCCGGCTGCCCCCACTAGCCACCAGGGAAAGCGAGACAAGGGGAGGGGGGGAGAGAGAGAGACAAGGTGAGAGGGAGGGGGAGGGGGGAGAGAGAGACAAGGTGAGAGGGAGGTGAGAGGGAGGTGAGAGGGAGGTGAGAGGGAGGTGAGAGGGAGGTGAGAGGGAGGTGAGAGGGAGGTGAGAGGGAGGAGAGGGGGGGAGAGGTGAGTGAAAAGGTGAGAGAAAAGGTGAGAGAAAAGGTGAGAGGGAGGGGGGAGAAAGAGAGAGAAAATGAGGGAGGGAGGGAGGGAGGTGAGGTGAGGTGGGATAACACTGGGGGGAGAGAGAGAATGCTGGGGGCAGGTGGGGAGAGAGACAGACAAAGCTGTAACGTTGATATAAAAAGCATAGAAGCATATTTTTGTTTGTATGTGTCTGGCTGCATACATATGTGTATTGAGTTGTATTTAATGGGACTACTTTACACATGCATATTTGTTTCATTGTAAGCATGTATATACCTGGCATTCTTTTGGGAAAGTTGCATTTCTATACATTTTGAATCTGCATGCTGATTCATGAATACACGCTCATCGGTGAATGGTTATGAAAGTTGAGTTACAAATGTCTGCAATGAGCTTGGCTTTAATCTCAGTTGCCTTATCTATGGCCTCTGATCTTTGTGGCACAGCAGGGTGCTGTAAATGGAAGTCACTAATGGCATTCTGTTTTCTGTTGAAAGCCCTTTAGAATCATCATCATTGAATCTTTCCTCTCAACAGTAATTTTTTTTTTTTTGTTGAAAACTGGGGGTTTTCTCCTCAATTCCAACAGTTGTCAAAATAGTGTGCATAAATCCTTGCCATGCTATTTTTCTGATGCACAGTAGAGATTGGTTACTGGGAGAAGTATTTGCAAAGTTTTTAGGTTTCGGCACTTAAAGTGGTGAATGTATGTATTGTATGCATATATTCAATTGGTACACAGTACAATGTATATTCTGACAAACAGAAAATAATTGAATCCAGCCTCAATACCACTTTTACACAAAGGACTTAGAGCAGATAACGAAGGTTGTGACTAATAAAAGTATTTAGAAATGTGGGCCAAATGGTTCTTATCTGCCAACACATTTTTTGTTTCTATGTGGCAAAAAGGTTAAATTGAATTCTGTAGATGGAAGAAATCAAAGGACATAACCACTTTGTAGACTGTGAACAGTTAAAATAACTGTCACATAAACCGTATTCAAACTGTGAATGTAGGAAATATAAAATTATCAAAAAGGACCTATAAATTTTAAAGCAGGGTTTTTTCCGAGCAAATGGCTTGTATTTCGAGATTCACCATAAAATCATATCTTAAATGAGATCTGATTTTATAGGACTAGGATTCAGGTCACGCACAGATATTATCTGATGCTACCAGATGCTTAAGGCTGGTCTTCTGAGTTGGAACACCGGACTCAACTGTACCACCTCAGAAGACTTGCTGGAAGTGTCGTGCAGCATTAGAGGCTGTCTGTGTGCATCATCCAGTGCTGCAATTTGGTGCAGGGACAATAATGAAATGTGGGCAGGAAGACTGAAATGAAGGGGGACGGAGGAAGGAAATGCCATGTTCAATAAAATATTTAATATGTAAGTTTGCATGTGAAACAATTTACCAGAAATATGGTCACCTTGTATTGAGACCTTTTAATGAAAAAATCTAACAACCATGTAATGTATATTTTCAAACATAGAAAAGGCTCGGATAGAAAAATGGAGTGACAAGTGATTAACAATCTGTTCTACATAGAGACCTTAATCACTTATCACAAATTAAGTACTTGTTTTGTCAGAAAGGTCTTTCAGTTTTTGAACACATTATTACAGTTATTTATTTTTGCAAGTCCTGTAAAAATGTGTGTGTGGTTTTTTTTAAATTATATTTTGAAATATGAATCTAAAATGTTAACAAATATTGGTACTTTACAGCACAAGTATCTCACGATGGGGCTGGGGGGTCAGAATTCTGACCATAGACATACATTTAATGCAAATCTTTGGTCAGAATTCTGACGTATAGACTCCATTTTGGTTCCCCAGCCCCATAGTGACTTTCAAGATCTTTTGGCCTTGTGCAATTTATTTATTTTTTATGTGTCATTCAGCTCCAATTTTTTTTGTCTACTTATTTAAGATAAATATGTTATGTTTCTATCAACAACTGTTTTGGTGCTTTTAATTATTTTTAATATGTTTATTGAGGTTCTTATTACCTCTCAATAGTTTAGTGCTGTCCAATTTATTTATTTTAACAAAGTCTATGCTGTATTTATGATCCATTTTATGTTATTTTACTAGTCAAAATGTTGCTTTTCTTTCACAAACATGGAAATTTTTATGTGACCCAAACTTTTGAACTGTAGTGTGTGTGTGTGTGTGTGTGTGTGTGTGTGTATACACACGTATAAATGTATGTCCATACATAGTTATACCTGCTATCTTAATGGGGTAGTAAAAACAGAGTAACTTCTAAAATGCTATGGGAAAATCTCTCCTGCCATAGATGCAACCATTGATCCAGACAACTGAGCACACCAGGTGCGCCAAACTGTTGGCAAAATGAAACGCTGATTGGTAGAAACAGGATTATGCCTTGTTACCTACATGCCCGATTATTGCTCTGCCAGACTACTGTAATTCACATATATACATCCCAAACATTGATAACACAGCACTTTGGGGATATCACCAGTGCAAGGGATATTGGGCAAGGAACATAAATCGTGATGAGAAATAATTTAAAAGGTTGTTTTAAGTCTGCAAAATGGGACCATTTTTTTTATTTTATTTTTTTGCCATTATTCTTTCATAGATTTTTAAGAAACTGGTATCATGAACTTTTTTTTTTTTTTTTTTTTACTGTGCCATGACTGCACCTAATTGTTTTATTACATAACCAATGATGAGCAAGTTCATTTTCTAATGTGTTTTCTTTTCTTTTATCAGGTATTTATTTACTGTTTGCATTTCAAAAACTTCCCTGAATGTGAACATGCTCTCTTCGTGGGACAGGATCCAGATGTGTTTTTCTGGTACTTTTGAGTGCTTGTGCTACATTGTGTTGTTTTTTTGTTATTTTTTTTTTATTTTTACATCAGATGAGTAGGAGGTGGGAAGACTACCACCAGTGGCGTGCCAGTTCATAACACCTGTCTGTGACAGGTTATTTGGGAGTTTGTGTATATAAGACAGGGACTTAAGGTATTTTTTAAAATATATTTTTAAGCAAATTCAACATCTTTATACTCTGTATACCATTTGTGGGAGAGAAATATTATTTGACCTGTACAAAACAGCTATGTATATATCTATCTTTTTTTTTTATTTTATTTTTTGTTCTCTGAAATACATACATTTGTGGTGCCAGAATAATGGCATGCTATTTAGAATCACCAGGATACCTGTAATCCCTGAGGAGAACAACATATCTGTTCAGATCATGAATGATTTATTTATGTAAACATTTTTATGAATGTTAGATCCACTCTTGGTCTGACATTTTCCTTAAAGAATCTTTGTGGTTACGTCAATGTAAATGTATTTGTTCATTCATACTACTTGGTGCCCTCCAAGCTAAGATTTACTATACTATACATGGATATTCCTGTGGGATAGAATTTTGGATATTTTTTGCATGTTTGTAAAAATGTACAATTAGAAGAAAACGCTTAGTTGTACACTCACAATCAATGTTTGTAGTTCCTACCGTTAACTATCGGGAACGAGGAAGTGCATTCCTGTCAGTATGTATATAGTGTTTCCTCCATTGAGAAGCACTGCACGTGGACAGCTCTTTCCCAGCTTGATCCTATACAAAATAGTGGGATTTTTTTTGCAAAAGACTGATAATGGGAACTTTTGATTTAATTCAGAAAAGGTTATGCATACAAATGTTTTTAATATGCATTAAATATTTGTTTTTTTTTCCTCAACGGAAAGTTTCCAGTTTTTATGCCTAGCGTTCCAGGGTAATACATTTAAAAAAAAAAAAAAAAATTCTTAGCAATACCCTCTGACATTTTCGATTCTGCATGCATCATATAAAGTGCTTACTTTGCTGTCATACCTATGCCAGTTACCACCATTTTACCAAGTATAAAGTTCCAGATTAGCAAATGTTACACTTTCCACTGTGCACCACTCAGGCAATCCAAGGTTAAGGTTAAAGTAAATGCATGAAGTTTGCAATGGTTATGAAACCAGCTAAATCTAGACTGGTGATCTGCATTGTAGAAACAGGCAAAAAAAACCTCAAAACACTACAACAAACACCCTTTGTATAAGCTAAGCTGGAACGCTATATTAAAAAAAAAAAAAAAACAACCCAGGGAAGTATGGCTGTCGATTTATCGAACCTAGAAGTATTTTAACTATGCTGTTACAATGAATGCTTGCTTATTACACTCTCTCCTTCACGTTTAAAAAAAAATAATTCATATACTAGCATATATCAACCTGCTGTTTCTCCAGTAAGGTCCACAATTTAGCAGTTTTGTATTCGTTTAGATTTTATGCCATTGTTTAAAGCAAACTGGATGTTATTTGTATTGCAAACCCTTTAAATGCAGACGCCCATTGTTATGTTTTTTCTCTTTCTTTTTGGGATGTTGTAAGTTTAGTTTTTATTTAACTTGAACACATTGAGAGAAATTTCATCTTGAAATGTATTTTGGTTTGGGGAGTAAACGAATTGAAAGAAAAATAGAATCTGTGTGGAAATGTACTATTTTCAATGTTCTGTAAATGTTCAGTAAAATGTCCATTTAATAATTGTCTAAAAACATGTAAAGAACATAGCAATAAAGAATATTTTTTACAATAAATGTATCTCTCCATATCCGTAAACATTTTAAGTTTCAAATGCATGCAAAGTAATGCGTTGTAAATATGTTTAGGAACTACACTACTGGATGTTTGTATTCTGTTGCAATTTAAAGTTTATATATGCAGAGGGTTAAATGATGGAGCCTGCACTCTAATAAATCAAAATTCTTAACAATGCATTGTGTAGAGCCAGTTGAGATGTTATATCGGAAAAAACAGACCAGGTTTGTCCTTAGCTACGTCAATGAGGATGAAATGAGGATCTGCACCTCATATTAGTGAACAGCTCTTTCTGAATTAGAAATGTTTGCATAAAGCATGTTAATGCATTTCCGAATATTGTGCCGTTTGTACTATTTTTTTATTTTGTGGCATTACAGCTGGGAATGTTACTGAGCTGGCATTATTGTTGACATGCTGTGAGCATGCATGCAATAAAATATTACCAAACAACTATAGAGTATATCAGACTACAATCATATGTTTTTTGTTTTTTTTAATTCTCATTTAAACATGAATGAGTGCAGAATGCAAAATAGCTTGATCATTAAAAGATTTAGGAATTTATTCACTGGCCCACTGTGCTGACAAATCGAACCTGTCTTGTTTTTTTTTTTTTTCTTTTTTAGTGTGGATGTTTGGACTTCTTATTCACATTTTCATCAAGGTGGTCATTACAATAATTTTATTTATTGATTTGCACACAAATAATTGGTCACAATGAAAGGTTTACCCACTAAAGAAAATGAAAAAAAAATAGTGTATTACTGTTGCTACCCAATTGTGTTCAACATATTTTAAAATGTAGCTCACATACGCATGTCACACTCTCAAAACACTATCTCAATATAGATATACCTGAAATAGAGCACAAACCTGTACATGAAATGTTGTAAACACCCAATGTTGGGCAAAATCTTAAAGCATACTTATATAACAATAATGCAATTCATTCTTGCATTTTTAAATACTGTGCTCTGTTTGGACAGTTTCAGTAAAATGGATAACACTTAACAGCTAATTGTTCATCTGTGGACCCACAAGGCTATAACCTCAGCAACTCAGCTTCAACAGCAAGTTAAGCAGAGGGTAACGGGACATATACAGAGATGAGAGAAAATCCATGAATCTATTAATACACTAAAAGGCTTAATTTAAAATGAATAAACATGCAAAAATAAAATAAAAAAAGTCGCGCCAGCTGTTTCATTGCAATCTCTCCATGGGTGATGTCCGGTCCAGTAAACATCCCAGCACTCCAGCTTTTTTTTTTTTCTTTCTCTTTCCTCTTCACATATATAAAAACAATAATTGGATAATTAAAATCCTCCTAAAGCACAGGAATGATTTCAATTATGCAATTGATTTTAAATGTGTTTTAAATAATTCCTGTACAGACTGTTTAGAAGTAAGCACCAAGTGTGCAAAATACGTCAAGTGTTCAGTCTGTAGCCCGTCACCCTGTTAGTTTGCCCTCAATGATTTCATCAAGTCCAAAGACTATCAATACATTTTTCTACTTTGGAATGTACATGTGCTATCATAATCTCTGTTTGTTCCGTGTCAGCTGGTACAAAATTCTGTTGATTACAGTTGATGCTGGGGGTTGGTGTCCTACAGAAGCACCAGGTAAATATTCAGAGGTGTCCCTCTAGCAGTACACCACAGGTGGAATGAGCTGGCACTGAAAATTTGTTTGTGTATCACACGCGCACACACATACACACACACACACAGACAGGTTCACCCTTGGTCACTGTTGTCTGCTCCTTCCAACTTCTAGAAAGAAGCAGTGGGTCAAAGAACAGTGCTGCACTATTTTCAGTCTGTCACCTTCCCGTTCTCCCAATATTCAGGCGTATGCATGCTATCTGGAGACGCGAGTAGTTTGGAAACTAAACCGTTAATTGGTTTCTGACCTGGACGCTTCTACCTGCTTCTCCAGATAGCGCACATGCGCCTGAATATCTGGAGAATGAGAAGGTGATGCACTGAAAATATTGCAGCACCGTTCTTTGACCCACTGCTGACTGCTCCTCTCCAAAAGTTTGATGGAGTAGACAACGGTGATGAGGGGTGTACATGGCTGCGTGCCACAACCAGGGACTTGTTGTGGTATGCATGCCATAGGTTTGCCATCGCTGGTATTGAGTGTCTGTAATTAGAGTTATGTTAATAAAATGTTTATAACACATTACAAAACTGTTGTCCTAAACTGAACACTCTTTGCAATTGACCACTATTCTAAGTATTTGTTTCTTTGGGTGTTTTTACATTCCTTTAATACGAATGTGTTGCTCATTTTGTGAGCGTATACTTATGTCTGACTTTCTCAGCGGCAGCTTTGTAGTAAGAATAATTTGTTTTTGTATAGTGCTTCTCTTCACAAGAGGGGAGATGTTGGCACATGTGTATAGCTTATTTAGGCGAGTGCTCCTCTTTACTACTTTATCGTCTAGATCACCCTGTTTCTACCAGTCTTCTATTGGCAAAATCAACTGTATTTTGACCTGTAATAGGATCGGTTAAGTATTTTGCTTAAAATATTGCCTTCCTGGTGAATGCTTGAAGATCTAAACCCTAGATGTAGCCCCCATGATCTCTAATGGCCTTTAATAGGGGCAGAGGATTATTGTAGTTGTAGCTGGAATGCTGTAGGTGGGCTCCTAGTTTCCAGACCAAACACATTTTTCAGATGTAAATTTGAAAGGTTTTTTCATATATAATTTTTTTTTTTTATCTGTTTTGTTACGTTTGATGTTTACATATTGAACAATAAGACCCTGTATAATACATTTTATAACCGGATGAAACTACATAAATCCAGATTAACAGTCCCAGCATTTGAAGCTATGTTGGACATGCTGAAACATGCCCCTATCTATTCAATTTAAAAAACAAATTGCACCGACATATTCAAGACAAATGTTTGGCTTTTTTAAAAAATCAGCACAGAATGAAACTGTAATTGTGACGAAGGGTAATCTTTGGACCTGGACAATTTGTTCAGGAATAAAAGCTCATTATGTGTGAAATATAAAGAAATTGTACAAAACAACAAAAAAAGGAGCCTGAGGTGAATGAATGGTACAAGGTTACTGTGTCGTTAAACAACTGACAGGAAACACTAGCAAAATGAAGTGAATACTAGTAAAGAACCATGCATAAACAACTACTGTATTTTATGAAGTCTGCATTGGTTGGACAGGGGATAAACATAATGAGGGTTATGAATAAAGTGCTATCAGCAGGAATGTTACCTTTTTCAATGGCCTCTCCCTTATTTCCCCTCGCCACTTTTACAGATTTGCCTCAGAACTGTTCTTTATCCCCTTAACGACAGATGACGTGCCAGGCACGTCACGGCCAAACGAGGACTTGCCGACATGTGACGTGCCTGGCACGTCATGGACTAAATCGAGCAAAGAAAGCGATCTAGAGTCGCTTTCTTTGCTCTTTCAGTGTTGGCACAAAGCCTCTAGGTAGAGGCTTTGTGCCACACTGTTCAAATGTGCAGGGGCGCCGTACGATCACCCCACGAGGTGATCGTATCCGCCATATTAAATATGGCGGCGCCGCCTGCACAAACGATCTTAGGAAGCGAACAGCGTTCGCTTCCTAAGATCAAAAGGTGTTGCTGAAATGCCTGGCCGTGTAGGCATTCAGCAACACCTCCAGATCGTTGGTGTGATCTTCGTGGCCGCTCCGATGAGCGGCCACATCCTCACGATGGAAGGGCAGCGCTGCTGTAAAGATGGCGCTGCCCTTCTGCTGGAGCCGGCAACGGAAGTGACGTAATGTCACTTCCGTTGCATCAGAGGGGGGGGGGCTTCACTCGGCAGACCCTATCAGGGTGCCGATTAGAATGGCAAGTGCTTAGATGAGCACTTGCCATTCGTTGTCAAAGGCAATATTTACAAATATTGCCTTTGACAGTGTTAGATCTGCCTCCCTCTCCTCACTTGCATTCTGTTGAGGGAGAGAGACAGATCAGTATTGTTATAGTTAGTTATATTAGTGATTTTCTATATTCTAATAAATTGTGAGACCCAAAGGCTTTTTTCAAAGCCATTCCCTGTGTTTAACCCCTTCCCTGCTTTTTGATCACTGTGTAAAATAGTGATCTTGCACACCAGCACATTTTTGCTGTCTGTGCAGTTTTTTTTTAGAGGTTAATATTTTTTTACTGTATTTATTACAGTGCTATTAACCTCTTCTTTGCCGTAGATCATTGCTTTTCATTGATTCGGCTTGCAGCAGTACTTTTTTGCTGTCTGTATATTTTTTTTTTTGAAACCCGCTAGGGGCAATTGTACCCGCTAGGGGGCCACGTAAAGTAAAATTTTAATACATTTATATTATTATGTCTGAGCGCATGTATAGCGCTGAGGAGGCTTATGCCATCCTCGCCTCAGATTCTGAGGCCACTGACACAGGTTCAGATTTTGACCCTGGTCAGTTTACCGATACATCTTCTAGTGATGTATCAGTGGCTGCTGGGCCCCCTGCCACAAGGAGTCGTGAGACTCCGGATGGCAGTGCTGCTGAGGAGTGGATAGTGCCTAATCGCTATAGGCCAACTATCCCTCCTTTTACCCCAGTTCCTGGCATCAGTACTGATGTTACAGGATTTACTCCCCTCCAGTTTGTCCAAATTTTTCTGGGGGATGATATACTGGGGGAGATTGTCTCCCAGTCTAATCTATATGCCCAGCAGTTCCACGCTGCTCACCCAACTTCATTTTTGGGAAGGCAGCAATGGGTCCCCATTGACGTGCCAGAATTTCTAAAATTCTGGGCACTAACAATGTTGATGGGTATTATAAAGAAACCCTCCATTCGCTCCTACTGGAGCACAAGCCCCATCTGCAGTACCCCCATTTACGCCCAGTCTATGGGCAGGCAGCGGTATGAAATGCTTCTTCATTTCATTCATTTCAATGATAATAGCCTGTGTCACCCTAGAGAGCACCCCCAGTTTGACAGGCTATTTAAAATCCGCCCCCTGATTACCCACCTCTCTGCCAAGTTTGCAGAGGCTTATACACCTAAAAGTGATATATGCGTGGATGAATCTCTGATGAAGTACAAGGGAAGGTTGAGATTCAAGCAATATATCCCTTCCAAGCGCTCCAGATATGGAGTGAAGGTGTATAAGCTCTGCGAGAGCGAGAGTGGGTACACTCAGGCCTTCCGGGTATATGAGGGAAAAGATAGCCATCTTGACCCTCCAGGCTGCCCAGAACATCTGGGAGCAAGTACCAAGATTGTGTGGGACCTTCTCCTACCCCTTATGAACAAGGGGTACCACTTGTATGTTGATAATTTTTATACAAGTGTACCACTGTTCAAGTTGCTTTATTGTTTTGAAACAGTGGCTTGCGGTACTATTCGTTCTAACCGCAAAGGGTTCCCACAGCAATTGGTACGTACCCGGCTACAAAGGGGGGAGACCTCAGCTCTGCGCCAAGAAGAGCTCTTGGCATTAAAATTCAGGGATAAAAAGGATGTGTGCATGCTCAGCACCATCCATGATGAGAGGACTGTGCAGGTTGCAGTCTGTGGCAGAGCTGAGGTCATCCAAAAGCCAGTGTGCATCAGGGCCTATAATAGGTATATGGGTGGAGTTGATCTGTCAGATCAACTCCTACAGCCCTATCTTATTATGAGGAAGACGAAGGCATGGTATAAGAAGGTCGCAATTTACCTGCTACAAGTTGCGACCTACAATGCGTTTGTGTTGCACAAAACAGCAAACCCCGGAATTAAGCTATCATTTTTACAGTTTCAGCTTCAGATAATTTCGGGGATCTTATACCAAGATGCACCTGGTCCCCGGGCGGTGATTGGGGGAAACAGACTTGGGGCTACCCATTTTATTTTTAAAATTCCCCCAACTGACAAGAAGCAGAACCCCCAGAAAAGATGCAGAGTCTGTTATAGCAGGGGACAAAGAACGGATACAACCTTTTATTGTCCTGACTGCACTGGGAAGCCAGGACTCTGCATCGGTACCTGCTTCAAAGTGTACCACACAGTTGCCCATTTTTAATTTTTTTTAGTCCTTTATTTTTCTGCCTTTTATATTTTTAAGTTTTACTGCTCCAGATTTTTAGTTTTTATGTGTACTGCTCTAGAGTTTCAAATTTTATAAACACTCTCAATTTCAATCCAAATTACCACATCTTACAACTGACTGAACCTTCCCAAAAATCCTGGCAAACCTATGCATGGGGGGCATGGGTGTACTCAGGAGGCCTGGCAGAAAACAAACTGGGGTGTTTTCTTGAAGTAACTTAGAACAGGCTCTCCTAAATCACAGTCAAAATGCAATGTATGTGTAAAATATTTTTTTGAAAAAAGACCACCAAACACTTCCAACAACTGATTTTGCAAACATGGTTGCATCAAAGACATCAAAACACCCCATATGCAATACCTTGGGGTGTCAACATTTCAAATATATACAGCTTTCTGAAAATCAAACTAAATTGGGGTATGCAATGGGCCCCAAACTAAAGATAGGCCTATCGGAACATATACGCTCAATTTCAAACCAAATTACCAAGTTCAATAATTTTGACTGAACCTTCCCAAAAATTCTGGCAAACCTATGCATGGGTGGTATCCCTGAACTCAGGAGATGTTGTAAAACACAAATTTGGGTATTGTTTGGCAGTGACATATACCAAAATCTCAGAATACATGCCTGAAATACTGTGTGTGTGGAATAACAACACAAAAATAAATACTACCCAAAAGATTGACAAAGGCTGGTGGTAGAATTGGTGTATGGAAAGTGTAAAAATACCACCATTTGAAATACCCTAGGGCGTCTAATGTTCAGAAATATATGGTTTGATGGGGTAAAATACACAGGCTGGCTTCAAAAATGTCCCAAATAGGACAAGTCAAAAATCCAATTTGGAAAACCAGAATGGACAAATTCCAAATGTGGCTTTTAAACCCCCAAACAAGGTGACAAACCTATGCATGGGTAGTATCCCTCTACTCAGGAGATGTAGCTGAACATACATTGAGGTGTTGTTTGGCAGTGACACATACCAAAATCTGAGAATTCATGGCTGAAGTACAATGTGTGTGAAAAAAAACAAAATTACTATCCAAAAGATTGACAAAGGCTGGTGGTAGAATTGGTGCATAGAAAGTGTTAAAATACCACCATTTGAAATACCCTAGGGTGTCTAGTTTTCAAAAATATATGGTTTGATGGGGTAAAAGTATACAGGCTGGCTACAGAAATGTCCCAAATGGGACATGGGTGCAGGTTGTCTGCAAGTCAAAATTCCAAGTTGGAAAACCAAAAAGTGTACCTCTCAACTGTGGCCTTTTAGCCCCCCAACAACATGACAAACCTATACATGGGTGGTATCCCTGTACTCGGGAGATGTTGCTGAATACACATTGGAGTGTTTTTTGGCCGTGACCCATAGCAGGAGCTTTGAATTTATATCTGAAATACAATGTATGTGAAAAAAAACACACAAAAAAGTACTACCAAAAAGTTTGACAAAGGCTGGTGGTACAATTAGTGCATGGAAAGTGTTAAAATACCACCATTTGAAATACCCTAGGGTGTCTAGTTTTCAAAAATATATGTTTGATGGGGTAAAAATATACAGGCTGGCTACAAAAATGTCCCAAATGGGACATGGGTGCAGGTTGTCTGCAAGTCAAAATTCCAAGTTGGAAAACCAAAAAGTGCACCTCTCAACTGTGGCCTTTTAGCCCCCCAACAACATGACAAACCTATACATGGGTGGTATCCCTGTACTCGGGAGATGTTGCTGAATACACATTGGAGTGTTTTTTGGCCGTGACCCATAGCAGGAGCTGTGAATTTATATCTGAAATACAATGTATGTGAAAAAAAAGTACTACCAAAAAGTTTGACAAAGGCTGGTGGTACAATTAGTGCATGGAAAGTGTTAAAATACCACCATTTGAAATACCCTAGGGTGTCTAGTTTTCAAAAATATATGGTTTGATGGGGTAAAAATATACAGGCTGGCTACAGAAATGTCCCAAATGGGACATGGGTGCAGGTTGTCTGCAAGTCAAAATTCCAAGTTGGAAAACCAAAAAGTGCACCTCTCAACTGTGGCCTTTTAGCCCCCCAACAACATGACAAACCTATACATGGGTGGTATCCCTGTACTCGGGAGATGTTGCTGAATACACATTGGAGTGTTTTTTGGCCGTGACCCATAGCAGGAGCTGTGAATTTATATCTGAAATACAATGTATGTGAAAAAAAAGTACTACCAAAAAGTTTGACAAAGGCTGGTGGTACAATTAGTGCATGGAAAGTGTTAAAATACCACCATTTGAAATACCCTAGGGTGTCTAGTTTTCAAAAATATATGGTTTGATGGGGTAAAAATATACAGGCTGGCTACAGAAATGTCCCAAATGGGACATGGGTGCAGGTTGTCTGCAAGTCAAAATTCCAAGTTGGAAAACCAAAAAGTGTACCTCTCAACTGTGGCCTTTTAGCCCCCCAACAACATGACAAACCTATACATGGGTGGTATCCCTGTACTCGGGAGATGTTGCTGAATACACATTGGAGTGTTTTTTGGCCGTGACCCATAGCAGGAGCTTTGAATTTATATCTGAAATACAATGTATGTGAAAAAAAAGTACTACCAAAAAGTTTGACAAAGGCTGGTGGTACAATTAGTGCATGGAAAGTGTTAAAATACCACCATTTGAAATACCCTAGGGTGTCTAGTTTTCAAAAATATATGGTTTGATGGGGTAAAAATATACAGGCTGGCTACAGAAATGTCCCAAATGGGACATGGGTGCAGGTTGTCTGCAAGTCAAAATTCCAAGTTGGAAAACCAAAAAGTGCACCTCTCAACTGTGGCCTTTTAGCCCCCCAACAACATGACAAACCTATACATGGGTGGTATCCCTGTACTCGGGAGATGTTGCTGAATACACATTGGAGTGTTTTTTGGCCGTGACCCATAGCAGGAGCTGTGAATTTATATCTGAAATACAATGTATGTGAAAAAAAAGTACTACCAAAAAGTTTGACAAAGGCTGGTGGTACAATTAGTGCATGGAAAGTGTTAAAATACCACCATTTGAAATACCCTAGGGTGTCTAGTTTTCAAAAATATATGGTTTGATGGGGTAAAAATATACAGGCTGGCTACAGAAATGTCCCAAATGGGACATGGGTGCAGGTTGTCTGCAAGTCAAAATTCCAAGTTGGAAAACCAAAAAGTGTACCTCTCAACTGTGGCCTTTTAGCCCCCCAACAACATGACAAACCTATACATGGGTGGTATCCCTGTACTCGGGAGATGTTGCTGAATACACATTGGAGTGTTTTTTGGCCGTGACCCATAGCAGGAGCTTTGAATTTATATCTGAAATACAATGTATGTGAAAAAAAAACACACAAAAAAGTACTACCAAAAAGTTTGACAAAGGCTGGTGGTACAATTAGTGCATGGAAAGTGTTAAAATACCACCATTTGAAATACCCTAGGGTGTCTAGTTTTCAAAAATATATGTTTGATGGGGTAAAAATATACAGGCTGGCTACAAAAATGTCCCAAATGGGACATGGGTGCAGGTTGTCTGCAAGTCAAAATTCCAAGTTGGAAAACCAAAAAGTGCACCTCTCAACTGTGGCCTTTTAGCCCCCCAACAACATGACAAACCTATACATGGGTGGTATCCCTGTACTCGGGAGATGTTGCTGAATACACATTGGAGTGTTTTTTGGCCGTGACCCATAGCAGGAGCTGTGAATTTATATCTGAAATACAATGTATGTGAAAAAAAAGTACTACCAAAAAGTTTGACAAAGGCTGGTGGTACAATTAGTGCATGGAAAGTGTTAAAATACCACCATTTGAAATACCCTAGGGTGTCTAGTTTTCAAAAATATATGGTTTGATGGGGTAAAAATATACAGGCTGGCTACAGAAATGTCCCAAATGGGACATGGGTGCAGGTTGTCTGCAAGTCAAAATTCCAAGTTGGAAAACCAAAAAGTGCACCTCTCAACTGTGGCCTTTTAGCCCCCCAACAACATGACAAACCTATACATGGGTGGTATCCCTGTACTCGGGAGATGTTGCTGAATACACATTGGAGTGTTTTTTGGCCGTGACCCATAGCAGGAGCTGTGAATTTATATCTGAAATACAATGTATGTGAAAAAAAAGTACTACCAAAAAGTTTGACAAAGGCTGGTGGTACAATTAGTGCATGGAAAGTGTTAAAATACCACCATTTGAAATACCCTAGGGTGTCTAGTTTTCAAAAATATATGGTTTGATGGGGTAAAAATATACAGGCTGGCTACAGAAATGTCCCAAATGGGACATGGGTGCAGGTTGTCTGCAAGTCAAAATTCCAAGTTGGAAAACCAAAAAGTGCACCTCTCAACTGTGGCCTTTTAGCCCCCCAACAACATGACAAACCTATACATGGGTGGTATCCCTGTACTCGGGAGATGTTGCTGAATACACATTGGAGTGTTTTTTGGCAGTGTCCTATAGCAGGAGCTGTGAATTTATGTCTGAAGTACAATGTGTGTGAAAAAAACACACAAAAAAAGTACTACCAAAATGTTTGACAAAGTCTGGTGGTAGAATTAGTGCATGGAAAGTGTTAAAATACTCCTATTTGAAATACCCTAGGGTGTCTAGTTTTCAAAAATATATGGTTTGATGGGGTAAGATACACAGGCTGGCTTCAGAAATGTCCCAAATGGGACATGGGCACAGGTTTTCTGCACATCAAAATTCCAAGTTGGAAAACCAAAAAGCGCACCTCTCAAATGTTGCCTTTTAGCCCCCCCCCCCAAAACATGGCACACCTATTCATGGGTGGTATCCCTGTACTCAGGAGAAATAGTAGAATCTATTTAGCAGGTTTTTTCATTGACATTTGTAAATGAGTAAAACATTTTTCAAATAAAAGTCAGAAACTAATTTTTTTTTGTTATTTTTCAACATAGTTTATTAATTTTTTTATATAATATTATAAGATATGATCAAAATTATGGTATCTAAAGAAAGCCCTTCTTGTGCTGATAAAAACAATATATCATTTTTGTGGGTACAACAAATGACAAATGAGAAGATTACAGCTAAACACGAACAGCTCAGAAATGTTAAAATAGCCATTGTCCAGAATGAGCAAAAATGTTTCAAAGGCTCTGTCCTTAAGGGGTTATACATAACACTCAATGTCTAGCTTTGTATGGGTAGGGCATATGACAAATCATGGGTATCATCCCACAGACAGGAGGACCTGATAAGTGAATTAACCAGTCTGTAATCAGTAGCTTTATGTTCACTGCAGAAATCTGCCAGTTCATTACATTTTGAGCTGACCTCATGCCAAAAGGGGGTTTTACACCATACTTTCCATGTACCTATATATTTTTTCCAGGTTAAGGCATTTCTAAGCTAGACATAAAGAGATTTAAAGAAACAGTAATGGAATAGCAAACTTGCACAAGATCTGTTTCCTACAGTGCAATATTCCTTCAAGACTAACACCTTTTCTCATTACTTTGCTATTTATTTAATTAGCAGGTTATCTTCACATGTCAGGCACACCTGGCCCAACCAACTGCAGCACTACAACAGCCTTTTGTGGACTCACTCTGTGCAGATACAATGTGGGTAAACCATAGTCTGTTATGATCAATCATAAAGCCCCACATGAACAATACCATGTATACTCCTGTGGATAGTTTCCCCTCCTAAATCCATTGATTATGGAATGTGATAATTGCTGTGGTTTTACTGAAATAGTGATCAGTGACCTGCTCAAAAAATGTGATTTGGTTACTTATGCAAGATGGATATTTTTATGTCCTGCCATCATCTGCACTATTTTGACTACTCTGTGTTTCTTTTGGGTATACTGTGGAACATTGGATCTAAAACGTTCAGAAGAGTTTGCCTTGAAGATCTGCCAATATAAAATAAAAAAAAAAAGAAAGGTATATTTTACACTCTTATGGCTGAAATACCACAATTTTGAGTGATACATTGTTTTCATTGTATTCTCACTTTTATTAGGCTGTTCTAGGAGGACCTGCACTGTGGCCGGGCACCTGGGGCAAGCCAACAAAACATAAATTCTGAAAATGGAAACACAGAAAATTGTAATAAGCATTACATCACATTAATACTAAAATAAAATGGAAAGTTATCTTTCAATGATTTTACATGAAAAGAGCAAAGGATTCCAGTGTAGCATTGTTACCATTCTTTTACATTGCACTTACAAGGCTGAGGAATGCTTTTTTTGGTTTTATGTTAAAGTTAATGCAGACTTACGGTTAGCACCACTGAATTGAACAACAGAGCTTCTTGAGCAAAACGTGTTTATTTACTATACCCTTTTAGGCATTATAGGTCCCTGGGCTACAGGTATTGTAAGACCCCCAGTAAATAGAAGATGACCTTACATGAAAAAGTTTTTACTAGTAAATAATTATTTACATTCAAACTGTGTTTTTCCATATTTAATAAAACCTTTGAATAAAACATTTGAAAATGCATTTATTGTTTTTCCTTTTATTTGGCAATCTGCCCCTCAGACTTTCCATTCTGCCACTACATTTGCCAATCTGCCCCACAGACTTGATAATGCATTTACAAACTTGCCAATCTCCCTCCGACCTGTTAATCTGCACCTCAGACTTGTTAATGCACCCCAGACTTGACATTCTACAATCAGACTTACCAATGTATTCCCACAGCCATGTTGCCCATTAATAAGCCACTTTTAGTTTGTCCATTAATGTGCCACTGTTAGTATGCCCATTAATATTCTGCAGCCAATATGCCCATAAATATGCCACAGACAAAATGGCCATAAATATGCCACTGTTAGTTTGCCCATTAATATGCCACAGCCAATTTGTCCATAAGTATGCCGCTGTTGGTCTGCACATTAATATGCCACAGCCAGTATGCCCATAAATATGCCACTGTTTGCCCATTAATATGCCACAGCCAATTTTCCTGTTAATATGCCACTATTAGTATGCCCATTAATATGCCACAGCCAGTTTTTCCATTAATATGCCACTATTAGCATGCCCATTAATATGCCACTGACCGGTCCCCCCCAAAAAAAACTTTTACACCCCCCCCCTCCCCAGTACTCACCTTCTTGCTGCTTTGTCTCCAGCCATCTCCTGCGCTCCCAGCTAGGTGAAGTGATCTGCCGCGATGGAAGCGCAATACAAGCAGCATGGAAACTTGTCTCCATGCTGCCTGCTTCTTTTCATCGGCCGCATTAAGGTATGAGGCCCTCAAGGTCCCTGGGTTGTAATCCCTAAAGCCTGTGCCTTAATCCAGTCCTGTATACCTCTCACTTATATGTTGAACTGCAAACCCTGAAAATTGCAAGCCTGCATTTAGATTCTGGCAATAAGTGCTGTATAAAAAATCCTATGCTCACCTTTATAAATGCCACATGTTTTCCATTAGCTGTAACTGTCAATGTCTTACTGACGTAAATCAAATTGTAGGGACATTTTAGTACTTTGAACATAAAGTTAGTAAGACCAATAACAAAGCTTTTAATAGTGTGTATTCTAGACATGTGCAAAACTAAAATTTTCGTTTTGTTTTCGTCCATTCGGACGAAAATTTTATTTATTTAGTCTAAAACGAATTTCGTTCATTACTGCATTCGTTTCAGACGAAATTCGTTCATTATTTTCGTTTCGTTAATTTTTATTCGTTCGTTTTATAGAATACATGTAATACTATTGGCTTTCTATAAACCGAACGAGAGCCCCATTCATAAGAAATTCTTATGAATGGGGCTCTCGTTCGGTTCATAGAAAGGCAATAGTACTACATGTTTTCTATAAGCCGAAAGTCTATAAACCGTACGTTCGGTTTATAGACTTTCGGCTTATGGAATACATGTAATCCTATTGCTATTCTATAAACCGAACGTTCGGTTTATAGAATAGCCATAGGATTACATGTATTACATAAGCCGACAGCCTTTAAACCGAACGTTCGGTTTATAGGATGTCGGCATTTAACTATACAGAGACAGAGTCTCCATTCATAAAATTATGAATGGAGACTTTGTCTCCGTGTAGTAAAATGCCGACAGCCTATAAACCGAACGTTCGGTTTATAGGCTGTGGGCATTTAACTATACGGAGACAGAGTCTCCATTCATTATGAATGGAGACTTTGTCTAAGTATAGTTAAATGCCGACAGCCTATAAACCGAACGTTCGGTTTATAGGCTGTCGGCATTTCACTACACGGAGACAGAGTCTCCATTCATAAAATTATGAATGGAGACTTTGTCTCCGTGTAGTAAAATGCCGACAGCCTATAAACCGAACGTTCGGTTTATAGGCTGTGGGCATTTAACTATACGGAGACAGAGTCTCCATTCATTATGAATGGAGACTTTGTCTCCGTATAGTTAAATGCCCACAGCCTATAAACCGAACGTTCGGTTTATAGGCTGTCGGCTTATGGAATACATGTATTCCTATTGCTATTCTATAAACCGAACGTTCGGTTTATAGAATAGCAATAGGATTACATGTATTACATAAGCCGACAGCCTATAAACCGAACGTTCGGTTTATAGGCTGTCGGCATTTCACTACACGGAGACAGAGTCTCCAGTCATAAATTTATGAATGGAGACTTTGTCTCCATGTAGTGAAATGCTATTGTATTCTATAAAGCGACTCTATTTCGGCTTATAGAATGCAATAGTACTACGAATGGACGAATAAACGAATGATTTTCGTTTATTAACCATTCGTTCATTCAGTTTTCGTTAGCTTAGCATTTTCGTTCTTCGTTTTTCGGACGAATGGACGAAAATGCTATTTTCGGACGAAAATGCATTCGTCCGAAAACGAATGCACATGTCTAGTGTATTCCCCATATATGTAGAACTGAATAATGTTATCAGAAAGGTTGCCTCTCTAACATTAGACATGACTTGTAATGTATTATTTAGATTAGACTATTTTATTTCTGTTTAACAGAGCTCTTACCTAGTCTAGTCTTAACAAGCTATACATGTTAAGATGCTTTAACCTTTCCTGGTAAGTTTTATCCTTCAACCCATGAACCAGTTTAGTAGCCCTTCTCTGAACTCTCTCCAAAGTATCAATATCCTTCTGGAGATATGGTCTCCAGTACTGCGTACAATACTCTAAGTGAGGTCTCACCAGTGCTCTGTACAATGGCATGAGCACTTCCCTCTTCCTACTTCTAATACCTCTCCCTATGCAACCAAGCATTCTGCTAGCATTTCCTGCTGCTCTATTGCATTGCCTACCTACCTTCAAGTCCTCTGAAATTATAACTCCTAAATCCCTTTCCTCAGATGTTGAGGTTAGGACTGTACCAAATAGTCTATATTCTACTTTTGGGTTTTTACGCCCAAGGTGCATAATCTTGCACTTGTCCACATTAAATGTCAGTTGCCACTGCTCTGACTATTTTTCTAGTTTAGCTAAATCATTTGCCATTTGGCTTATCCTTCCATGAATATCAACCCTGCTGCAAATCTTTGTATCATCAGCAAAAAGACATACTTTGCCAACAAGACCTTCTGCAATATCGCTAATAAAAATATTAAAGAGAATGGGTCCAAGTACAGATCCCTGAGGTACCCCACTAGTAACAAGACCTTGCATCGAATATACCCCATTGACTACAACCCTCTGTTGCCTGTCACTCAGCCATTGTCTAATCCATTCAAAGCACCCGCCACAAAGCAAAAATGGTTCAGAATAGTTTGAGGAACCCAAAGAGCTCGTTCATGGTGTTGACTTGTCCTCTAAATACCCCAGATTTCAATCCATTCGAGCATCTGTGGCATGTGCTCAACAAACATGTCTTGCCCATGGAGGCCCCACCTTGCAGCTAACAGGACTTGAAGGATCTGCTGCTAACATCTTGGTGTCAGATACCACAGCACAACCTCATAGGTCTAGTGGAATCCTTGCCTTGATGGGTCAGGGCTGTTTTTTGCGTTAAAAGGGGACCTACAAAATATTAGGCGGGTGGTCATAATTTTATGGCTGATCAGTGTACATATTATAAAGTCTTGCAAGACTGCTGGTACCTATGCCTAACCATTGTGCTTCCGGGAGTATCTGCGCCCAGAGTCTGTAGAGTACCTGGCCTGGTTCTGCTCTGATTTGGCCAGAGTGGGAGACTGGGCAATTAAGTGGCAAATGAGGTTCAATATAGACAAATGCAAAGTTATGCATTATGGGAAAAATAATAACAAAGCAACATATACTTTAAATGGTATTTCCCTGGAAAAAACTACGAATGAAAAGGATTTAGGAGTAATTGTAGATAACAGACTTGGCAACAGTGTTCAATGCCAGTCAACAGCTGCAAGGGCCAATAAGATGTTGGCATGTATAAAACCATGTAAAGACCTCACCTTGAATTTTCAGTTCAATTCTGGCACCAGTCCTTAAAAAAGGATATTATGGAACTAGAAAAAGTGTGGCGTTCCATCATAGATGCAGCATCCACCAGCTGCTCCCACTAAACACCAGGGAGTCTAGAAGACGCACACAGACATATGCATGGACAAGTCAGGGGGGGGGGGGGGATGCATTGGCTGGGGGGCAGGTGGCTGTCTGGGGGAAAGATGGCTTTCTGGGGGGATACATTGGTTAGGTCTGGGGGGACAGATGGCTTTCTGGGGGGATGCATTGGCTAGGTCTGGGGGGGCAGATGTCTGTGGGGGTATTCATTGGCTAGGTTTGTGGGGCATATAGCTGTGGGGGAATGCATTGGCTAAGTCTGGGGGCATGTGGATTACTGTGTGTGTGGGGATACTTTGGCTAAGTCTGGGGGGCAGATGGCTAAGTCTGGGGGCAGACGTGTATAGAGGATGCATTGGCTAGGTCTGGGGGGGTCGGATGTCAGTGGGGGGATTCATTGGCTAGGTCTAGGGGCAGATGGCTGTGGGGGATGCATTGGCTAAGTGTGGGGGCAGATGGCCTACTGTGTGTGTGGGGGGGGTTGCCTTGGGTAAGTCTGGGGGCAGATGGCTGTATGTGGGGGTGCATTGGCTAATTCTGGGAGGCAGACGGCTGTGTGTGGAGGTGCATTGGCTAAGTCTGGGTGGTAGATGGCTAACTATATGTGTGTTAAGATCAGGAGTTGCAGGAGTTACACCCATACTAAAACACCATACACTTGGTAAGACCGATAGGCAAAGGTATGTAGTGTTGGTATGAGTGCCCTGAAATAGGATGATGGAACCTTGATGCTGTATTATAGGATAACCACCACGATCACCAAAAATGTAGTCAATAATCTAGTCCAGGATGCAACAGGTAGATTTTTTCTTGGTATCGTACTGGAGATATGCCAATAAATTGCCAGCAGGACTATTTTGGCTGTAGTACCAGATTTTCAACAATAGAGGGTTAGTAGAGCAATTCTTAGAATAGTACCCGGTTTTAACCAGCAGATGGCAATCAGAGTAGTCTTGAGTACAATACCAGGTTTTGACCAGCAGATGGCAATCCGATTAGTCTTGAGTACATTACCAGGTTTTGACCAGCAGATGGCAATCTTCCGCACTATACCAGGGTTCCTCTTGCAGGCAAGCGGCAGGGCAGATCTTCGTGGGAATTTGGAGCAGGGTAAACGCAAGGTACTTCAGGGAAATATGTACCAGCCTTAGAGGGGACAAGCCAGGGGTCCAAGGGAGCCAGAAATTCGGAGAAGCAGGATACAATCCAATAAGTCAAGGGAGCCAGAGATCAGGAAAGTCAATAGAGCAAGCCAGGTCAGGGGAACCATAGAATCGGAATACAAGAACAAATCACGAGTATAGCACAGACAACTGAGCAATGATTGGCGCTGGAAATCTTTTATAGGGCAGTTATGCCCCCCCCGTGAAACCAGGGACTAAATTAGAAGAAGGGTCCTCTTGCATGCCTGTGTGGGCATTTATCTGCGGTAACTAGTCTTGTTAACACCGCAATGGGAGTTCACGCCACGTCCAGTATGCATGGGAAGTTTCAGAGCCACCATCAGGGGGTGATGGGCAATACACTCATCACGTCACAGCGGGCACAAAAAAAGCATGCCCGCAGAGACGCTGGCTGGGGGATCAAAAGATCTCACCTCGCCAGCATCTACACGCAGAAAGACAGCATGGCAGCTTCCCTGATGCCTCTCTCACGCTGTCCATGCACTACGTCAGAGCGCCAGGGTCATATGACCTTTCGGTGCTCAATCAGATCAGTGCATGGGGAATGCGAGAGAAGCAGCATGGAAGCTTTGTGCGGATCCTGCTGCAGGGTCCCAACTGTCAGGTGATGCCACATTGAGTGGCCTCACTCTGACGCAGAAAATGTAGCTGACGCTCAAAATTAGCGTTGGCTACATTTTACAGTAAAAGCCTGCACGAGGGCATAGACCGTCCTGCGGGCTTCCCGTGATGAGCTGTACTGGGGATCTCGCTGCAAGTCCCCACTTTGAGTGGCCTCAGTCTGACATAAGAAATGTAGCGAACGCTCAAACCGAGTGTGCCACATTTCTGGCATCCCGGCATGCCCAAACTTCCAGGTTCGTGCACGCGTATGTGACGTCACAAAGTATTGCAGGATGTCGGCACGAACCAACATTGTCTATAGAGACCCTGATTCGGTCTCTTCTTGGATGTTTCTGGCTGCCGATCACAAAGTGATAGGCGCCCAGGAACAAAAAGACACTGGATTGTGCTTTGGTCGTTAAGGACCAAAGCACAATCGGTCATGAAGGGGTTAAATCATTGTCATGATATACAAAGACCTGGATAAAATGACTTTGGAAGGGTAGGTGAGCAAGAGGGATATATGGGGGGCCCAGAAATTGTTTTCAGTAAGGGGCTCTGACATATCTGATGGCCCTGGGGAGTATAATGGGGATGTGACGGTGGAGGCCCTGACCTACTCTGTGAGTGTTAGCAGCAATAGGCTGTGGAACTCTGTTTGCCTGCGGGTAAGTTTATGACAATGTGGGGGTGCATTGGATAAGTGTTGGGGGTAGATGGCTGTGTGAGGGGATGCATTGGCTAAGTCTGGGGGGCTGATAGCTAACTGTATGTAGGGGGATGCATTGGATAAGTCTATGGGGGCAGATGGCTACATGTGTGGGAGGATGACTAATTGGGGGGGGGGCAGATTGGCAAATAAAAGAACATTTTATTTTCAATCATAATTTTTAATAAATATGAAAAACATGTAAAAGTAAAACTTTTTTCCTTTATGGTCTTATATTCAGACTTTTTCTCTTTTTCCTAAAATAATATACAATTTTGTTTTTATATTTGCGTAAATACGGTACTTTAAAATTACTTTCAAATGCATATTTTACATTTTGATTACTTAAAATATAAAAAAAACCTTACAGTTAGATGAATTTGCTAAATTACAACAGTTTGCAGCTCTTCAAGAATACCCAGTGGCTGCATAAAAGACAAT
The DNA here is from genome assembly GCA_036172795.1 of Pelodytes ibericus. Taxonomy (NCBI): domain Eukaryota; kingdom Metazoa; phylum Chordata; class Amphibia; order Anura; family Pelodytidae; genus Pelodytes; species Pelodytes ibericus. The sequence continues at coordinate 79,713,712 of CM069859.1, forward strand.
TTCCCTTTTTTGTGTAGCAGAAACCAATATGAATTATTCCCCTTCATTTGAATGGGATTTCTTGTTTAATGCTGATATATGGCAGCGAAATACACTGACAGGTCCTCACTGTACATGACATTGAAAAGTTAGTTTCCTGCTGTTGACCAAATCACATAAAGTACATATATCTGACAGGCCCCACAACGGAGCAACTCACCTATTTACCCCTGAGTCAATTGTCATCCTCCACAACAGAGTAATTCATCCAGTATAGCCACGGACTACCAGGGTGTTACGATCATCAAAGGGGTCCATCGCAGTAACAAACGAGGTTTCCGTGAGAGATCCGCAAAGGGCCAGCAGTGCGAGTATGCTGTCCTTTAAATAGACAGAAAGGGTGCGCAGACACGCTCCGTGACGTCACGCCCACTTACCGGGAGACTTTAAAAAGAATCACCACGCTTCCATCAGCGCTTGGTGATTCTTGCTTCTATTCTCTTCCAGCGTAATATGTTTATCTGCTTTATCCTGTTGCCGTACCCTTGGACCGCTTCCTCACTATTCTTATTTCAATTCCCCTCAATTTCCTGGCCTGATTATCGTTTATGCTGCTCTCTGTTTCCCCCGACCTGGACTGTTATCACGGATATTCTATTTGCGAACACGTATCTACCTGCTGCCGCTGCTCAAGTTACTGTTTATGTGCAAGCCCACGCTGCAGTTGTGTTTGATTACATCATCACCCAAGTGAAGTTGCAAGTATTGCCTGTGTACTCCTTTTCTATATTTGCCCTGCATACTGACCTCCTCTTCAGTTATACCTCACAATCTCTTAAATTGATCTGATTATGGATTTGATTTTTACAAATAATTTCAAGCACTGTTCTTTGTAGATGTATTTTGAATCTGCTGTTTTGAAATGTTTCAAAGAAAAATGTTAAAAGCATTTTAAAACGATTTAAAAGTTTTAAAAAAGACACCTTGTTCAGTATATATATATAAAGGTACAGTCACTATACAGGGAGAAGCATTGTCATCATACAGATGTACAATCACTATACAGTGAGCAGTATAGTCTTTACACAGAGGTACAGTCACTATACAGGGGGCAGCTCAGTCTCTATACAGAGGAACAGTCACTATACAGGGTGCAACTCAGTCTCCATACAGAGGTTCTGTCACTATACAGGGTGAAACTCAGTCTCTATAAAGAGGTACAGTCACTATACAGGAATCAGCTCAGTCTCTATACAGAGGTACAGTCACTATGCAGGGTGCAACTCAGTCTCTATACCAGAGGTGTCACTAGGGTTGGTGTCACCCGGTGCGGTAACTCATGGTGTCACCACCCTGGATTTCCTCCAATACCATGCCAAACCGATTCCTTAGTAATGCCAGTCAGATGGCCCATTAAATATGCCACATACAGGAGCCCCACAAATTATGTCACACATAGGAGCCCATTAACTATGCCACACACAGGAGCCCCATAACTATGACACACACAAGAGCCCCATAAATTATGCCACATCAGCGCCCCATAAATTATGCCACACCAGAGCCACATTATTTATGCCACACACACAGGCGTCCATTAATTATGCCACACACAATCGCCCCATAATTATGCCACACAAAAGAGCCCCTTAATTATGCCACACATGGGGCCCAGTAAATATGCCACACATGGGACCGCAAGGTGACAATTGTACAATTCTAAAACAATACATATCTATACACACAGACATCTCTCTATCTCTCTCTCTATAACTAGTTGCATTTATACTTATTAGAATTTTTTAATATTATATTAAAAAAATCTCTCTCTCTATAACTAGTTGCATTTATACTTATTTGAATTTTTTATATATTATATTTTAATATTAGATTTAGGTGTAATGCACCCACATTACACCTAAAGGACTTAACACAGCACCATACAGTACCCACAGAACTTGCCATGCAACTATATTGCACCTACCGCACTTGGCTTGCACTCATATTGCACCTACATGATTTGGCATGCCACAGGGTCACTTTGCCCCACAGAACTAGCCAGTGTCACTTTCCTCTTAGTACATGTTATTTTGCCCCACAGACAGTGGCGTCGCTAGGCGGGGTGCTACTGGGGCTAAAGCCCCGGATCTCCCCTCCATAGCCCCGGATAGAGACTCTAACCACACACCCTCACGCTAGGCAACGCCCCTCACGCTCGGCCTGTCCCCTGCATGCTTTAATCTGGATGCTGGGCAGCACCAGACTCTGCCCCCTTGAGCTTGGCTCCGCCCCTCATGCTCAACTCTGCCCCCTCAAGCTTTGAATGTGAGTCTGGCAATGTGGGTGTGAGTGTTTGGAAGAAAGTAAATGTGTGTGAGTAAGTGTGAGTGGCAGAATGTAAGTGTGTGTGTGAGTGGCAGAGTTTGAGTGTTTGGAAGAGTGTAAGTGTGTGTGAGTGTAAGCGTGAGTGGCAGAGTGTGAATCCCAGTGAGATTATTAGGAGAACATGTGATTAATTACTATTAATCATATTGAATGTGATAATCAAATGTGAAACAATGCTATCATCTCATATTATTTTTATTTTCACACTTGATTATCACATTCAATATAAATAATAGTGATTCATCTTTATATATAGTCTTTATATTGATGGCAATGAAAGTCCATACACATGGCATTAAAAATCACATGTACCTTGTTATAGTATTAAAACCATATTATTAGCTTATGGGCTTTACGCATGAAAGAGAGAATTGCAGGGAAGTGAGATGGGAATTTCAAAATTAAGGCTAAAGTAGCAGAGTTGGAAAAATTCTCCCATTCACTTGAATTCCCATCTCAATTCCCTGCACTTCTCTCTTTTATGAGGTTGGTAGAAGGAGCATACCTCACCCTTTTCTCCCCAGGTTTTTGACCCCTTTTTATGAAAAAAATATATATATTTATGAGGTGCGTGTGAGAGTTGCAGGTTTACACACTTGTCTGCATGGCAGAATATCTGTGTGGGGAAAGGCAATCTGTGTGTATAAGGGTGTCTGTGTAAGGTTGTCTGGATGTGTGTGTGTAAGGTTGTCTGGGTGTGTGTGTGTGTTAGGTTGGATGTGTGTGTTTAAGGTTGTCTGGGTGTGTGTGTGTGTAAGAGAGTGTGTGAGTGTAAGGTTGTCTATGTAAGGGTATCTATGTGGGGGTGTAAGGGTGGGTGTCTGTGTGTGTGAGGGGTGTGTGATATCCCCTATATTATGGCATATTATGAGACTGCTGGTCTACTTTTTTTTCTTAAAGTCTGGTAAATACTGTATGCAAGGTACACAACATTTTGTATGCTCAGTTATTTTGAAATCATGGGAATTTGCTCAAGTGTGTGTGTGATGTAAGTTGGTGTGTGTAAGTGGGATTGTGTGTCTCTGTAAGGGTGTATGTATGTATGTATGTATGTGTAACTGTGCAAGTGTGTATGTGTGGCTGCCTGTGTATGTGTGTGTATTTGTGGCTGTGTATTTATGTGTAATTTTGAGTAATGTGAGTTTTTTTGTGTGCTGTGAGTCTTATTGTGTATTGTGGTACAGTAATGAGTTTTATTGCTGTTGAGACTGTGATACACTCACACACTGCACATTACTGTGAGTTTTATTGCTGTGGAGTCAGTCACAGACAGACACACACACACACACACATATAGTCAGTAACAGACAGACAAACACATACAGTCAGTCACAGACACATACAGTCGATCACAGGCAGACATACACACAGTCAGTCACATACACACTGTCAGTCACATACACTTACACACAAGTCAGCAATGTTGTTGTTTACGATAATAAAAAGTGCATCTATCAATATGTCCCCCTCCTGGCTGCTATACCTCATTCTAGCCCGGTCTGTGCCCTGCTGTTGTTTCCAGCCCTGCTGAGCACACTCAGTACTTGAACACTATAAGACTGTGCACACACTGCTCCCTCGCGCTCCGCTGGATAAATAAATAAATAAAATGATCCCAGCGGCGAGGGCACCCTGCAGGGACAACAATAACCAGGCACCAGGTATAATTTCCTGGTGCCCAGGATTTGTTGAGCCCTGATATATACCCATATATACCTATTGTTCATTGGCATCAGTTTGTATTATATCAGTCTGTATTTTGCCAAACAATATTGCAGCATTTAACCCCTCAATATGCCAGAATTTTGCCATTCAATATTGCAGCATTTAACCCCTCAATATGCCAGAATTTTCCCATTCAATATTGCAGCATTTAACCCCTCAATATGCCATTATTTTGCCATTCAATATTGCAGCATTTAACCCCTCAATATACCAGAATTTTGCCATTCAACATTGCAACATTTAACCCCTCAATATGCCAGGATTTTGCCATTCAATATTCCAGCATTTAACGCCTCAATGTGCCATGATTTAACCCCTCAATATGCCAGGATTTAACCCCTCAATATGCCAGGATTTAACCCCTCAATATACCAGGATTTAGCCATTCAATATGCCAGGATTTAACCCTCAATATGCCAGGATTTAGCCACTCAATATGCCAGGATTTATCCCGAAAATATGCCAGGATTTAACCCCACAATATGCCAGGATTTAGCCACTCAATATGCCAGGATTTAACCCCTCAATTAGATCAATCTCTATATAGAGGTACAGTCATTATTTGCGAGCAGCACAGACATAGAGAGTTACACTCACTATACAGGGTGCAGCTCATTCTCTATACAGAGGTACAGTCAATATATAGGGAACATCTCAGTCTTCATACAGGGGTAGAGTCACTATACAGAGAACAGCTCAGTCTCTATACAAAGGGTTCTGTCACTATACAGGGAGCAACTCAGTCTCTATACAGAGGTACAGGCATTATACAGATAGCAGCTCAGTCTCTATACACAGGTATGATCACTATCAAGGGAGCAGCCCAGTCTTTATATCAGGGTACAGGGAGCAGCACAGACAGAGTATAAGGCACTTCTTCCTGTTATTCAACCACTTTGACAGGTCCCCTCTCTCTGTACAGGAAATAAAACTCCAGTAAGTACCGTAATTCCAGTCAGCTTAAGTATACATTCTGCTTGGAATAGAGCAAGACCACTGGGGAAGGGCTATAGCTAAAAATATAAGACAGTTTTCTAAAATAATGCCTGCATATATTTTTCTGCAAAAATGCCTGTATGCTACACAGGCTTTAAACTTTATATTGTACCAAAGTTGTTTGGATACCTAGACTGTCCACTTTAATTTAGCAAAACCCAGCATAATGGGATTTGCAATCAAAGGTTAATGAAGTGTTGTGTAGTGTAGCTCTGTGATTCACAGCAAATATTCTGGGCTATTGCAGTTTTTGCTTAGGATTTCTTGAGCAGCTTATATTCAGCTAAAGACAAAGTCCCCAAAACATGTTCTGTTACATCTCCAAATTTCAAAAATAACCCATATTTGTAACTGTCTAATGGTTTTCAGATCTTATAGGGCAAAAATCATAATGTGTCCGTTAGAGTTTTAGAATGTGGAATTTTTACAAATTGTTTGTATCTGTATCAATATTCCAGCTTTGTGGATTATTCCACAATTCTACATACAAGCCTGACAGAGAAGTATAGGAAAGGCAGTGGAAGACATACTCCATCCTGATGCTTCTTTTGCAGAATTCGAAAGAATCTTATTTAAGGGCAGTTGGGGAGATTTTTTTTGAGGGAAAAGCCTCTCACTTGCATGTTTACAGGATTAGGGGGCTGTTCCAATCGGAAATGAGTAAATGTTTTTATTTATTCTAAGAAGCTGTATGTCCTCCCTGTACCAGCTTTTTATATATAAAATGTATGAATATAGTAAATTGCCACCTTTTTATATATACCATTTAATACCTTTTTTTATGATTGCTGCACATGATTACATTACATTAACATTTATTTAAATAGTGCCAACAATTAACGTAGCGCTAGATACAGAGCTTAGAAGGGAACTACATACTAAGTTAGACAAACCAGAACAGACTCGTACGTGAGGTAGAGAGACCTGCTCGCAATCTTACAATCTAGCGATATGGTATAATGCACTTTTCTGCAAGGTCCACACCCCTCATACGCCCATTGTGCTCCAGGATGCATCATGGTTTTTCAACTTTTTTTGCTGGAAGACTATTTGCGCCTTGTTTAGGGCGCCACTTTCCCAGAGGTTGTTAAAGCACACTGGTGCTTTAAACCCTTCTGGTGCGGCAAAGATTTTTACTTTCTTCTCAGTTGTGTAAAAAGTTGTTCCCTCCCCTCCCTCTCTTTTCCCTTACCACCCCCTCCCCTCCCCTTCCCAACCCCACCGCTCTTTTCAGTCTTCCCCTCACCCCTTGCCGTTTGTCATGATCGGACTCCCTCACTTCCCCTCCCTTCGTTTCCCGTCACACGTGCCAGTTTAAAGTCTCCGCCCCCTTGCCTGTCAGAGTACAGCAGAAGGTAAGCTGATTCAAATGGAAAAATGAAAATGGTGTTTGTGAGTATGAGTGTGATGGGAGTCTGTGTGTTATGTGAGGCTGTGTGTGACTGAGTGTGATGGGAGTCAGTGTGTGACAGTGTGGTGGGAGTTAGTGTGTGACTGAGTGTGATGGGAGTCAGAGTGTGTGTAATGGGAGACAGTGTGTGACTGAGTGTGATGGGAGTCAGAGTGTGTGTGATGGGAGTCAGTGTGTGTGACTGAGTGTGATGGGAGAGTGTGTGTGAAGTGAGGCTGTGTGTGACTGAGTGTGATGGGAGTCAGTGTGTGACAGTGTGGTGGGAGTTAGTGTGTGACTGAGTGTGATGGGTGTCAGAGTGTGTGTGATGGGAGACAGTGTGTGTGTGACTGAGTGTGATGGGAGTCAGAGTGTGTGTGATGGGAGTCAGTGTGTGTAACTGAGTGTGATGGGAGAGTGTGTGTGATGTGAGGCTGTGTGTGACTGAGTGTGATGGGAGTCTGTGCGTGATGTGAGGCTGTGTCACTGAGTGTGATGGGAGTCAGTGTGTGATAGTGTGGTGGGAGTTAGTGTGTGAATGAGTGTGATGGGAGTCAGTGTGTGTGACCGAGTGTGATGGGAGTAGGAGTGTGTGACTGAGTGTGATGGGATGGGAGTATGTGTGTGATGGGAGTATGAGCTTGATGTGAGTCTGAATGTTATGAGTGATGTGGGGTCATGTAATGGAGGTGATGGGGCATGTCATAGGTGTGTAACGTGGGTGTGCAGCTTGGGTAGGGGGGTGCCCGGATTTTGTCTGCCTAGGGCAGCACAAAATCAAGATACACCACTGGCGCTGACACCGTGCTTTCATCATGGATCACTGTAAGCATGTACATGTCCTTTTTGTCTGTGTACCTAAGGGCCAGTATTGCATCCTGCCCAGGGCAAGCCCAATACATTGGGCTGCCTGGGGCGAACAACAAAATGCTAAAATGAACTTATCAGGAAGTGATCATTTAATGCAAGATCACCGTTCTATATGCAAAATTATATGAAAATACTGTATTGGCCAGGCCATGATTAAAATGTGTACCCTAAATGTTTGACCATTTAAACTTAATGTACAATTATTTGAGCAAGTCATGTTATAGGTTAGTGGCCACATATTATCTTTTGGAAAATTACACAGCCTATTTTCATAATACTGTTTGTTTTACCATTTCTTTCTTTTCACCTTGTGGGTGAGCTCTTAGAAAAAAAAATATTTTATTTTTATTTTCCCACTACAGCACTTCTTATATACATAATACAATATCTTTTTAAAGAGCTAACCCATAAGGTGAAAAGAAAGTAATGGTAAAACATTATTATGATAATACCCTGTGCAATTCCCTAAAACATAATGTGACCAGTGACCTATAACAAAATCCAGGTAGATATAGGCAGTGTCAGATAAGTTAACCCCTTGGGTGGCTAGACAGATATAGGCAGTGTCAGAGGGGATAACCCCTTGGGTGGCTAGACAGATATAGGTAATGTCAGAGGGGTTAACCCATTGGGTGGCTTGACAGATATAGGCAGTGTCCGAGGTAGTTAAACCCTTTAGGTGGCTAAACAGATGTAGACAGTGTCAGGAGGGTTAACCCCTTGGGTGGCTAGACAGATATAGGCAGTGTTAGAGGGGTTAACTCCTTGGGTGGCTAGACAGATATAGGCAGTGTTAGAGGGGTTAACTCCTTGGGTGGCTAGACAGATATAGTCAGTGTCAGGAGTTAACCCCTTAAGTAGCTAGATAGTTTTAGGCAGTATCAGAGGAGTTAACCCCTTTATCCACACACTCACGTACACACACACGCTGAGACACACACATACTCACTCACACTGAGACACACATTCACTCACACTGAGACACACACACTCACACTGAGACACATGCTCACTCACACTGACACACACACACTCATTCACACTGGCACACACACTCTCACTCACACTGACACACACACACTGACAGACATACACACACACACACACACACTCACTCACACTGACACACACACTCACTCACAGGCATCTCTTGCTTTGAGCTCCCCTTGTGAAGGAGAGACTGAGCCAGTCACTGGAGGCTTCTTGGAGCCATTCAGGAGAGTTGAGAGGTCTCACCTGATTGCGTGAGACTTTCTTCAATCTGCCAGGGTGCCGCCTGGGGCAGCTGCCCAGTCTGCGCCTTTAAAGGGCTGGCCCTGATCCTGCCTTAAAAAGGACGTTTCCCAATGACTGTGCCTTGGGTAAACCAGCTTCTTGGGGAATCCTTTTCTATATTTGCTGACAGTCCCACAGGCAAGTGTTTCCAGGCAGTACAGATTTTTAACTAAATCAATACTGCTATAATTGTCCATGAAGAAACCCTTATTTAGTAATGGGAGGAGAAGATCTCACACTATTTTGCCACTAAGGTTGCCACCTAGGCGGTGTTTTACTGGCAGGCAGTTCAAAAATTGGTATCAGGCCAAATTCTATGGACGGTAGCAAGGCCGGTATTTTTATGAAGAAAAGGTGGCAACCCTAATTGCCGCTTGTACAAATAGAATCAGGACACCTTGGTGGATCTAGATGTGAGTCTTTCCCCTCATAAATGCAAAAGGCAAAGGTGCATCTTGTGCTACTTTCACAGTTTGTAGAATTATATACTGTATCTAGAGCTCTTTGACAGCATGTATTGCTTAAAAAGGAATATGCCTTTAAACCGCATAAGTGATTCATCAATGCAAATCCTTTTGTCAGGAAAATGTATTTGAGAAAACTTTGCTAGAAGGGGCCTTAGCTTACAGAGCCATATGAGGCATCATCTTTTGGCAGACACTGAGTATTGTCACTGAAGTGGTTGAACTGAAAAGTACTTTTATCATCCATATAGACTCATTTTGGGAGGAATTCTGCTATTATAAAAATAGCTGAATTTCTCCCAAAATGTAAAAAAATAATTTTGGGCATTTTAATTCTCCAAATAAAAGCGAGAAAATTCAAGTAAAGGTCATAAAAAAACCCATGGGGCCAGCAGACTGCCGCTGGGCCCATAAATAAAAAATAAATATATACTTTGGAATAATTGTAGATAACAGACTTTGCAACAGTGCTCACTGTCAGTCAGCCACTGGAAGGGCCAAGGGGGAGGAATTACAGGCATCTGACTGGCACAATATTCCTGGTATCTGAATGGTACAATATTACTGGCATCTAAAAGGCACAATATTACAGGCATCTGAATGGCACAATATTACTGGCATCTGACTGGCACAATATTCCTGGCATCTGAATGGCACAATATTCCTGGTATCTGACTGGCACAATATTCCTGGTATCTGAATGGCACAATATTACAGGCATCTGAATGGCACAATATTACTGGCATTTGAATGGCACAATATTACTGGCTTCTGACTGGCACATTATTACTAGCATCTGAATGGCACAACAATTATGGCATCGTAATGGTACAATAATACTGGTATCTTAATGGACAAATTGGCTGGGGCATCTTAATTGTACAATATTACTGGTATCTGAATGGCACAATAATACTGGCATATTAATGGGAAAAATGTCTGTGGCTTATTAAAGGCAAAATAATACTGCATATTAATGGCAAAATAATACTGGCACATGGATGGGCATTTTTACTGTGGCATATTTAATGGACAAATTAAGTGCATTATAGATGCATGACAAGTGCTGTGGTGCAATATAGGTGCATGACAAGTGCTGTGGGTGCAATTTAGGTGCATGACAAGTGCTGTGGGTGCAATATAGGTGCATGACAAGTGCTGTGGCTACTCTATGGGGCTGTGTTAAGTCCTTTAGGTGCAATGTGGGTGCAGAAAAAGGGAATAAAAACAAGAAATGCAACTCTTCAATAACATTTTTATTACACATGTAGCGCAATGCTACATGAAAACTGAGGACGTAAATATACGTCTTCATGGTCCTCAAGGACCATGCTTTTCAGGACATATATATACATCCTTATGCGTTATAGGGTTAAAGATCTAAAACAGGCCCTGGCCAGACCGTTATTTTTATAGATTATTTTAGAGGGGACATGATAATGTTATATAAATATGTACAGGGCCAATACAAAGGACTTGTCAAAGTTCATTAACAGAACTGTACAAATCACAAAAGGTCACCTGTTTAGACTTGAAGAAAGGAGATTTAACCTACGACAGTGGAAGGGATTCTTTATGGTAAGGACAATAAAGGTATGGAATTCACTGCCTGAGGAGGTGGTACTAGCAAATACAATAGATGCTTTCAAAAGGGGCCTGGATACGTTTATAATGAGTCAGAAGAGGGCTAAATATGTTTGTATATGCATTAATATTTATTTAGTGCTTATTTATCCAAGGTGAAATATGATTGCCTTTTGAGGTCATTTAGGATTTTTTTTGCCCATTGAAAGCAGAATTCAAAATTCCTGAAACAAGGTCCCCGTCCCCCCCCTTCTTTTGGATAAACCGCGGTAACCAAGAATTAGGAAAATGGTTGAACTTGATGGACAAAAGTATTTTTTCAACCTAAACTACTATGTAACTATACAACATTTATCGCTATCACATTTTTACTTCTTTGCTAGGATGATGCTTAGTTTTGTCATTACATTTTTTCATTAGTTTTTTTTTTTTTTTATTATTTTTGTTTACATTTTTTGGGATATGATTTTTTTATATTGTGCATTTTCTATTTTTAATTTCTGCACAGTCATGCACAGTTTTTGCCACTATGTTAACAGCACTTTTTGTAATACTTTTTTAAGATACATGTCGCTAAAAGTTTGTTGCAATTTTTGTGCTATTCTTTCTATGTATCTCTTTGGTAGGTTTCTTCTATATCTGGTTACTATGGTGATGGGATTCAGCTTATGTGCATCATCAGTAAGTAAATCCACTTTTCTATTCACTTTTTTGATTTTGATTTCAGGTGTTGATGGAATAATCACACAGGCATGGTAAGTAATGGTCTTTTAGCTTTAATATTTGTTTTATTTTTGTTTGCATAGTTATCTTGACAAAGGTTCTTGGTAGGAACTGCAGCATTGATACAATGAATAAGTATAATATATAAATCGACTAATGTTTATATTTTTGGTGCATTTTTGACCTGATAAAGTGTGAAGATCCTCATTTACACAGGTTTCAGTTTTTAAATGTTAAAATGTATTTTTTATATAAATTATATACCTCGTTGTACTTGAATTCCTTTACTTTAAACGGATTATTATTTTTCCTTAACATTGTAGGATTGTGAATACTACATATTTTCCATTGGAATAATTTCTTAGCAAAAGGGCAGATATATTAGTTAGGATTAAAAAAATAAGAAATTTATATAACTTTTTCTAATTGCAAGGGGTAAAGGGATCATAAAGGGGTGTAGCTCAATTCCACCTTGAAGCAAAGAAAAAAATATAAACGTCGTAGACCTGATTATTGGCCCAATTTGGATCATTTTTGGTTATCAAGTATCACCGAAATGACTCTGAAATTGGCAAAAAAAATTGCCACAAGAGGACCAAACTTATCAGTCCGTGATGTCAGGGCCTTTACCAGGTCAGGCAGGAGTTTCAATGCAGGGATAGAGGAGGAGTCTGGTTGCATGTTGTTATTCATTGTGCAGGGTGAGAACAGATATTGAAACAAAGAAATAAGGATTGGAATAAAGACTGAAACAAAAGACAAAAGGGGACTTTAGCAAAGAACTGCAGATAGGGTTGCCACCTGGCCGGTATTTTACTGACAGGCCGGTAAAAAAACTGGCTTGATGCCAATGTTAAGTCTATGGAGTTAGTAGCTTGGCCGGTATAATTTTGAGGAAAAGGTGGCAACCCTGACTGCAGAATAGAAAAAGGGTTTGAGTAGGAACTGCAGTATAAACAAAGAGCTATAGCAGGGTCTGTAGAAAAAAGACATAGGTAAGCATGAGGCCTGAAGCAAGGGGTGAGGCCTTAGGTAAGGATGAGACCTGAGATGGGTGACTAAAGCAGGAACACCCTAGAGAGGGTGACTAAAGCAGAAACAATCCAGAGAGGGTGACTAATGCAGGAACAATCCAGAGAGGGTGATTAAAGAGGAGTGGGCCCTTGAAGAGGGCAATTTAGCTGTAGTAATTATGCTGTAGCCAGATGATCTTAAGAGATGCTGAAAAACTGACAACAACATAGGGGAAGAAATACAATAAAACAAAGGTAGGATGACCTCTATAGAAGGAAGGAGGTATGTAAGCACAACAATTTTGACTTTTAAATGTATGTGTCAGCAGGTCAGGATAGAACCCTGCCACCTGAATTTGGCCGAATTCAATCTGAATTCACCTGAACAGAATTGTAAAAAATAGGCAAAATCTGCAGGTTAAAAATTACAGGTTACAGAAACTGATACAAATGAATGTTTCAATTAACTGTCAAAAAACAAAACTCCACAGAGCACTTCTTAAATTTTCCAGGTGTGATGGGCGTTCAAACTCCCTCTGGAGACAAACAAAATGAAAACAAAATTACACCTTTCATAAGGTACAAAATACATAAATACAATATAAATTAAATACACCAAGGAATAATAATAAAACATCAAAAGTGGACTATATACATAAATAAACACATGTAGCATTAGCTTATATATAAATATATATATATATATATATATATATATATATATATATATATATATATATATATACACATATATATATATATATATATATATACATATATATATATATACATATATATATATATATATATATACATATATATATATATATATATATATATATATATATATATAATATATATGATAACCTATTTAAAGACCCAAGCACCTAATAGGATAAATATTAAGTAACAATCATTAATAACATAACAGACCATTTTAGTTCCCTATTTAATAAACCTGCATGATTATTTTGATTGGAGAAAGCACCCAACTCATTAATCCAAAATATTTTTCGATGTAACAGTGCCTGATGTCTATCTCTACCTCTAGAAGGAATGCTAACTGTGTCTATGCCATATTATTTTTAAAGACGCAGGAGATCCATGGCCCACCTCATGATAATGGACGGCCATAGCATTTATAGCCTCCTTATCAATTTTTCCGATTGCAGATTTATGTTCAGAAACTCTTTTTTTCAACAGTATTACTGTGCAAACAACATAAAATTTGGAGCAGGGACACACTAAAATAAATATTACATATGTAGTAAGACAATTTATGAATTAGTTAATATATTTTTTTTTGCCTGTATACGGATGATTAAATAACTTTACATTGGCAGTATTGTTACAATGGCAACAATGTCCACATATAAAATTACCTTTAACTTGGCTAGGGAGCCATGTATCAACTGCATTCACTGTTTTAACTACCTTAAAACACTTTCACTAGAAACTAATTTATTTCTTAGATTGGGCATTTTTTTTTTAAAAGCAATGCTAGGGTTAACAGGTAAATATTTCTTGAGTCTTTTTCTTGCTGTAAATATGCCAATGCTTCGACAAAATGGATATAATTTGTCCAGACAAAGGAGAAAAACAAGTAGAGAATATAATAAAAGGGTTTTTACAAGTATAGCCCCGATTTAACAATTTTGATTTTTCTTCTTCCTTAGTCACAGGATCAGAACAGAGCTTATCAACATGGATACATTGAGTCTTAGGGATGTTGCAAAGCATTGAGGAGGATGGCAAGAATTGAAGTGCAACAAAGAGTTAACTGTCAGTGGTTTTGTATAGAGTCATGTCCAGAAATTTGACTATCATGATGTTGGAAAGTGAATTAAAGATCTCCAAAATTGTTAACATACTGATGGAAGGCCATGAGAGTGTTCACAGTCCCAGTCCACAGGAAAATAATGTCATCAATAAATTGATACCATTTAGATATATATGGAGCAATTTTTTTCAAACATACCAACATAAAGGTTAGCCACATTTGGGGCTATGGCTGCCCCTATCGCTATTCCACCTATTTGCATATAATAATCTCTAACAAATTTAAAGTAATTATTAGATAACACAAATGACAATAGATGACTAACAACCTCTGATGGAGGAGCTGAAGGGAGAGGGTCGTTAGCCCAAACCTTAGATATAATACTAACAGCTCTTTGGTGGGAAATATTGGTATATAAAGATTCTATATCCATGGCACACAGCAAAATTTCGTTTTCAGTAATGGTGTATTTAAATATATCAATAACATGGCTGGCTATCCTTTATATAGGCTGGAAATTGTTGTACATATGGAGAAAGGAAAGTATCCAAATAGGAGCATGTCGGCTCCAAAACTGAGTCAATGCAAGCCACTATGGGTCTTCCTAGAGCAGGATGTGTATTTTTATGAAGTTTGGGAGTTGTATAGAACACAGGTACTAAAGGGTCAGTAACATTCAATTTGTAACAAGAGACTCTAGGAAAGTATACCTCTAGAGATACCAAGTTCAAAAAGATCCAATAATTTAGATTTTATGTGTTGAGTAGGGTCTACTTCAATACAACAATAGAAATGAGAATCTAACAGTTGTTTTTTACATTCATAAATATAGTCTTCACAGTTTAGTACCACCAGGGCACCTCCTTTATGAGCAGGGGAAAATATAATGTCAGTATATTTCTTTAAATGAGAAAGAGCCATGAGACCATGAGACATATTATCATAAGACAATGAATGATTGGTGTGAAACAACTTATCTATATCTCTAGATACTACACTCTCAAAAGTCTGAACCCAAGGGCTAACATGAGCATTAGAAATGAATTTAAATTTAACAGCTTTTTTTTTTTTTTTTATCATAATGGGAATTTGTTCATTTTCACTAAACACACATTTTAATCTCAGATTTCTACAAAATTTTAATAAATCAAGCTTTACATCACCAAGTCTGGAAATATCCACAGGAACAAATGACAAACCTTTTTCTGAAACGGACAGTTCGTATTTGTCCAGTGATCTAGATGATAGGTTTATCACATTACTAGTGTTACTCTTTAGCAGTGGCGTCGTTAGGGGGGGGGGGGGGCTACTGGGGCTGAAGCCCCGGATCTCCCCTCCATAGCCCCAAATGGAGAGTATAACCACTCGCCCTTACGCTCCGCCCCGCCCCCTCATGCTCGGCCCCGTCCCCTGCATGCTGCAATCTGGATGCTGGACAGCACCAGACTCTGCCCCCTCATGCTCGGCTCCACCCCTCATGCTCAACTCCGCCCCTCAAGCTTTGAGTGTGAGTGTGGCAGGATGTGAGTGTTTGGCAGAGTGTAAGTGTGAGTGGCAGAGTTATGAGTGTGCATGTGTATGTATGTGAGTGGCAGAGTGTAAGTGTGTGTGAGTGGCAGAGTGTAAGTGTGTGTGAGTGGCAGAGTGTGAGTGTTTGTAAGAGAGTAAGTGTGAGTGAGTGAGTGTAAGCATGAGTTATAAGTGTGCATGTGTATGTGTGTGAGTGGCAAAATGTAAGTGTGTGTAAGTGGAAGAGTGTGAGTGTGTGTGTGTGAGTGGCAGAGTGTAAGTAAGTATGAGTGAGTGTAAGCGTAAGTGGGGGTATGTGTGTGTGAGTGGCAGAGTATAATTGTGTGTGAGAGCATAAGTGTGAGCAGCAGAGTTATGAGTGTGTGTGTGTGTGTGAGTGAGTGTAAGCGTGAGCAGCAGACTTATGAGTGTGTGTGAGTGGCAGAGTGTGAGTGTGAATCCCAGTGAGATTACTAGGAGAAAATGTGATTAATTACTATTATTCATATTGAATGTAATAATCAAGTGTGAAACAATGCTATAATCTCATATTATTTTTATTTTCACACTTGATTTTCACATTCAATATGAATAATAGTGATTCATCTTTATATATAGTTTTTATATTCATGGCAATAAATGTCCACACACATGGCATTAAAAATCACATGTACCTTATTATAGTATTATAACCATGAATGTGCTGCTTTTCATTATATTATGGGCATTACTCATGAAAGAGAGAATTTTATGGAATTTCAAAATCAAGGCTAAAGTAGCAGAGTTGGAAAAATTCTCCCATTCACTGGAATTCCCTGCACTTCTCTCTTTTATGAAATTGATAGAAGGAGCATACCTCAGCCTATTCTCTCCAGGTTTTTTTACCCCTTTTTATTAATAAACAAAAAAAAAAAAATATTTATGATGTGCGTGTGAGAGTTGCAGGTTTACACACGTGTCTGAGTGGCAGAATCTCTGTGTGGGAAAGACCATGTGTGTGTATAAGGGTGTCTGTGTGTAAGGTTGTCTGGATATGTGTCTGTGTGTAAGAGAGTGTGTTAGTGTAAGGTTGTCTATGTAAGGGTATCTATGTGGGTGTGTGTAAGGGTGTGTGATATCCTCTATATCAGTGGCATCCTGAGGGGGGTGCGGGGAGTGCGGACCGCACCGGGTGACACCTCCAGCGGGGGTGACACCCGTGCTGCCGGCATCCCCCCGCAGTGAAGTTAAGTTAAGCATTGCTTAACTTTTTTTTTTCTGGCAGTTGCATCGGCTGGATTCGGCCGCCGGAAAAAAAAAGTAAAAAAAAAATCACCGCGACCGGATGTGACGTAACAGGAGGGAACACTGCACAGAGACGTCCGGCCGGGGACACGGAGCAGCAGCCAGGCGGTAAGTACTGGGGAAGGGGAAAGGAGGGAAGAATGGGCAAATTGGCTGCGGCATCTGTATGGCACAAAATTACTGGTATCTGACTGGCACAATATTACTAGGCTCTGAGTGGCACAATATTACTGGCATCTCACTGGCACAATATTACAGGCATCTGACTGGCACAACATTACTGGGCTCTGAGTGGCCCAATATTACTGGTATCTGACTGGCACAATATTACTGGTATCTCACTGGCACAATATTACTGGGCTCTGAATGGCACAATATTACTGGGCTCTGAGTGCCACAATATTACTGGCATCTGACTGACACAATATTACTGGGCTCTGAGTGGCACAATATTACTGGGCATCTGAATGGCACAATATTACTGGGCTCTGAGTGGCACAATATTACTGGGCATCTGAATGGCACAATATTACTGGGCTCTGAATGGCACAATATTACTGGCATCTGACTGGCACAATATTACAAGCATCTGACTGGCACAATATTACTGGGCTCTGAGTGGCACAATATTACTGGTGTTTGACTGGCACAATATTACTTTGCTCTGAATGGCACAATATTATTGGGCTCTGAGTGGCACAATATTACTGGCATCTGACTGGCACAATATTACTGGGCTCTGAGTGGCCCAATATTACTGGTATCTGACTAGCACAATATTACTGGTATCTGACTGGCACAATATTACTGGGCTCTGAGTGGCACAATATTACTGGGCATCTGAATGGCACAATATTACTGGGCTCTGAATGGCACAATGTTACTTGCATCTGACTAACACCATATTACAGGCATCTGACTGGCACAATATTACTGGGCTCTGAGTGGCACAATATTACCGGTGTCTGACTGGCACAATATTACTGGGCTCTGACTGGCACAATATTACTGGGCTCTGAGTGGCACAATATTACTGGACTCTGAGTGGCACAATATTACTGGTATCTGAATGGCATAATATTACTGGGCTCTGAGTGGCACAATATTACTGGTATCTGAATGGCATAATATTACTGGGCTATGAATAGCATATTATTACTGGTATTTGAATGGCACAGTATTACTGGTATCTGAATGGCACAATATTACTGGTATTTGAATGGCACAATATTACTGGTATCTGAATGGCACAATATTACTGGCATATGAATGGCACAATAATACTGGCATCTTAATGGCACAATGGTATTGGCATCTGAATGGAACAATAATATTGGCATATTAATGGTCAAATTGGCTGTGGCTTATTAATGACAAAATGATACTGGCATATAATTGGGCAAATTGGCTGTTATAGAGAGAGAGAGATGTCTGTATGTATAGATTTGTATTGTTTTAGAATTGTACAATTGTCACCTCGTGGGGCTGCTGTGTGTTGCATAATTAATGGCGGTCCCATGTCTGGCATCATTATGGGACGCTTGTGTGTGGCATAATTATTGGGCCCCATGTGTGGCATAATTATGGGGCACCTCTGTGTGTGTGTGGCATAATTATGGGGCACCTGTGTGTGTGTAGCATAATTAATTGGGCAGAGGTGAGGCATAAATAGTGGGGCTCTGGTGTGGCATAATTTATGGGGCTCCTGTGTGTGTGTGTGGCATAATTAATTGGGCATAGGTGAGGCATAAATTGTTGGGCTCTGGTGTGGCATAATTTATGGGGCTCTAGTGTGGCACAAATATGGGGTACCTGTGTGTTTGTGTGGCATAAATAATAGGGCAGAGGTGAGGCATAAATAGTGGGGCTCTGGTGTGGCATAATTTATGGGGCTCTGGTGTGGCATCATTTATGGGGCTCCTGTGTGTGGCATAGTTATGGGGCTCCTGTGTGTGGCATAGTTAATAGGCCATCTAACTGGCATTACTAAGGAATCTGTTTGGTATTGTATTGGATGAAAACCAGGGGGGTGACACCATGAGTTTCCGCACCGGGTGACACCAACCCTAATGACACCTCTGCCCTATATTATGGCATATTATGAGACTGTTGGTAAACTTTGTTCTCGAAGTCTGGTAAATGGTGTATGCAACGTACACAACATTTTGTATGCTCAGTTATTTTGAAATCATGGGAATTTGCTCACATACAAGTGTGTGTGTGTGATGTAGGTTGGTGTGTGTAAGTGGGAGTGTGTGTCTCTGTGTGTATGTATGTGTGACTGTGCAAGTGTGAATGTGTGTGTATGTGTGGCTGCATGTGTATGTGTGAATATTTGTGTAGTTATGTATATAAGTGTAACTTCCAGTAATGTGAGTTTTTTTATGCTATGAGTCTTATTGTGTATTGTGGTACAGTAATGTGCAGCATGAGTGTGTGAAACACTCACACACTGTACATTACTGTGAGTTTTATTGCTGTTGAGACTGTGATACACTCACAAACTGCACATTACTGTGAGTTTTATTGCAGTGGAGTCAGTCACAGACAGACACACACACACACATACAGACAGACACACACATACAGTCAGTCACAGGCAGACATACAGTCAGCCACATACACAGTCAGTCACAGACAGACAGACATACACACACACATATAGTCACTAACAGACAGACACACACATACAGTCAGTCATAGACAGACACACATATACATTCTGTCACAGACAGACACACACATACATTCTGTCACAGACAGACACACACATACATTCGGTCACAGTCAGACATACAGTCAGTCAGTCAGTCACACACACATACAGTGGGTCACACACACACAAGTTAGAAATTATGTTGATGTTTATGATAAAAAAATGCATCTATCAATATGTCCCCCTCTTAGCTGCAGTACCTCATTCTAGCCTGGTCTGTGCCCTGCTGTTGTTTCTAGCCCTGCTGAGCACACTCAGCGATTGGACACTATAGTGCGGTGAGTAGGAAGACTGTGTAGCCAGTGCACACACTGCTCCCTGGCGCTCCGATGGATAAATAAATAAATAAAATTATCCCAGCGGCGAGGGCAACATACAGGGACAACCATAACCGGGTGCCAGGTATATTTTCCTGGTGCCCGGAATTTGTTTAGCCCTGATATATACCCATAAATACCTATTGTTCATTGGCATCATATATATCAGTTTATATGCCGCCCAAGCATGTGAGCTTATTTACTCCACTTCTATCAAATTTGTCACGGGCTCCAGCCCCAGATCTTTTGGAGACCTAGCAACGCACCTGCCCTTTAGTAACGTGATCTGCAGCTCCTTGTCCTGTATTGTGACATTCAGTTCATGCTCCTCAGCAAGGTTTGACTGCGTGTAACAGGTCTTTGCTGTAAATCTCCCTTTATTAGACCTTCTTCTCTTTTCCCTGTGTCTTGGGGAGGCCCTTTGTAAAACGGGATTGGCGTTGATAAAAACTTTTGTTTGTAGTATAGCCATCATCCGAAGATGATGAATAATCTGTAGATCCTTTATATCTTTGAGACCCAGCCCAATTATAAACGCTTTTGGTTTCATAGTACCTTTGTATTTTCATCAATTTCATGTCACAATTTTGTTTAAGATCCACTTTAAGCTTATCCAAATTGAATTGGTACTTCTCCTTTAAATCACGAGCTTCTTTTGAGAGATCAACTAGTTTTTCTTCTAGTAGCTGTATTTCTCCCTGTGTCACAGAAAGTTTCTCTCTAGTGTGTTCAATAAATAGAAGCATTAAGTCCATACTGTATTTGTTGAGAATGGATTCCCATTTTTGTATATAAGAAGCCTCTTCAATGCCTGCAGACGGACGTTTGAACATGCATAAGCCTCTCGGTGCAATTGCATTTTTCCAAAAAATCTGATGAGTAGATCTACTTTACAGCATCATGATAGTCAAATCGAGTTTTTGGACATGACTCTATATAAAACCACTGGTGGCCTTGCCACTAAGCTGCTTAGAAAACCAATGGCAGTTAACTCTTTTTTGCACTTCAATTCTTGCCATCCTCCTTATATGCTTTGCAACATCCCTAAGACTCAATGTATTCATGTTGATAAGCTCTGTTCTGATCCTGTGACTAAGGAAGAAGAAAAATCAAAATTGTTAAATCGTTTTAAACAACGGAGCTATCCTGAACATACTTTAATTAAAGCTATGGAAGTTCATGATACTGCACATAGTTTTAGTCCAAAAAGGAAAAGTACTTGTAAAAAACCATGTTATTATATTCTCTACTTGTTTTTCTCCTTTGTCTGGACAAATTAAATCAATTTTGTCGAAGCATTGACATATTTACAGCAAGAAAAAGACTTAAGAAATATTTACCTGTTAACCCTAGCATTGCTTTTAAAAAAATGCCCAATCTAAAAAATAAATTAGTTTCTAGTGATCTTAAAGTAGTTAAAACAGTGATGCAGAAAAAAAAAAGAATCCAGCTAACACAAATTGAGAGGGGACCCCCCCTCAAAAAAACCCCCAACAGTGAATGCAGTTGATACATGGCTCTCTAGCCAAGTTAAAGATTATTTTAAATATAAACAGTGTTGCCACTGTAACAATACTGCCAATGTAAAGTTATTTAATCATCAGTATCCAGGCAAAAAAATATATATTAACCAATTCATAAATTGTCTTACTACATATGTAATTTATTTTAGTGTGCCCCTGCTCCAAATTGTATGTTGGTTGCACAATAAGACCTTTAAATGAAATAATTTATGAACATAAATCTGCAATCAGAAACATTGATAAGATCTTAGGTACTGATAAGGAGGCTATAAATGCTATGGCCGTCCATTATCATGAGGTGGGCCATGGATCTCCTGCGTCTCTAAAATTCTATGGCATAGAAACTGTTCCCATTTCTTCTAGAGGTAGAGATAGACATCAGGCACTGTTACTGCGAGAAATCTTTTGGATTAACCCTTTAAGGACCAAGGGTTTTCCTAGACCAGTGACCAGAGCGATTTTTACATTTTTGATATGTGGTTGTTTAAATGTAATTTTCCCCTTTACCATTTAACACACCCATACAAGTTATATGTTGTTTTTAAATGGACATTTAGAGCTTTCTTTGGATACCACATACATAAATATAATCTGTAATTTAGTATTAAAATTACTAATAAAAAGAAATAAAATATTTAAAAAAACATGTTTTTTCATCATTTACACATTAATCTTGACCGTCTGCTGTGTAATGCTGCAAGAAATCACTCCATTTTGTGTTCAGCAACATCTCCTGAGTACAGGGATACCACCCATGCATAGGTAGGTTATGTTATTTGGGGGCTAAAAGGCCACATTTGGAGGTGCACATTTTGAATTTCACACTTGGAATTTTGACATGCTCTCAACCTGGGCCTTTGTCCCATTTGGGACATATTTAAAGCCGGCCAGTGTATTTTACCCCCACAAAACCATATATTTTTGAAAACTAGACACCCTAGGGTATTTCAAATGGTTGTATTTTAACACTTTCCATGCACTAATTCTACCACCAGCATTTGTCGAACTTTTGGGTAGTATTTTTTTTTCATATACATAGTACTTCAGGCATGAATTCACAGATCCTGTTAGGCGTCACTGACAAACTACACCTCAATATGTGTTCAGCAACATCTCCTGAGTACAGGGATACTACCCATGTGTAGGTAGGTTATGTTATTTGGGGGCTAAAAGGCCACATTTGGAGGTTTCACATTTTGAATTTCACACTTGGAATTTTGACATGCTC
Organism: Pelodytes ibericus; assembly: GCA_036172795.1. Taxonomy (NCBI): domain Eukaryota; kingdom Metazoa; phylum Chordata; class Amphibia; order Anura; family Pelodytidae; genus Pelodytes; species Pelodytes ibericus. The sequence goes on from CM069859.1 coordinate 79,736,473, forward strand.
TCAACCTGGGCCTATGTCCCATTTGGGACATATTTGAAGCCGGCCAGTGTATTTTACCCCCACAAAACCATATATTTTTGAAAACTAGACACCCTAGGGTATTTCAGATGGTGGTATTTTAACACTTTCCATGCACTAATTCTACCACCAGCCTTTGTCGAACTTTTGGGTATTAATTTATTTTCCCATACATTGTACTTCAGGCACGAATTCACAGAAGCTGTTATGTGTCACTGCCAAACAACACCACACTATGTGTTCAGCAACATCTCCCGAGTACAGGGATACCACCCATGCATACGTTTGTTGGGTTGTTTGGGGGCTAAAAGGCCACATTTGAAAGGAGCGCATTTCCAACATAGAATTTTGACATGTAGTCAGCCTGCGCCTGTGTTCCATTTGGGACATTTTTGAAGCTGGCCAATGTATTTTACCCCAATAAAACCATATAGTTTTGAAAACTAGACACCAAAGGGTATTTAAAATGGTAGTATTTTAACACTTCTCATGCACTAATTCTACCACTAGCCTTTGTTGAAACTTTTGGGTAGTCATTTTTTGCCCCATACATTGTACTTCAGGCATGAATTCACAGATGCTGTTATGTGTCACTGGCAAACAACACCACACTATGTGTTCAGCAACATCTCCCGAGTACAGGGATGCCACCCATGCATACATTTGTTGGGATGTTTGGGGGCTAAAAGGCCACATTTGAGAGGAGCGCATTTCCAACGTAGAATTTTGACATGTAGTCAACCTGCGCCTGTGTTCCATTTGGGACATTTTTGAAGCTGGCCAATGTATTTTACCTCCATAAAACCATATAGTTTTGAAAACTAGACACCCTAGGGTATTTCAAATGGTAGTATTTTAAAACTTCTCATGCACTAATTCTACCACTAGCCTTTTTAAAACTTTTGGGTAGTAATTTCTTTTCCCATACATTGTACTTCAGTCATGAATTCACAGAGGGTTTTATGTGTCACTGCCAAAAAACACCACACTATGTGTTCAGCACCATCTCCCGGGTACAGGAATACCACCCATGCATACGTTTGTTGGGTTGTTTGGGGGCTAAAAGGCCACATTTGAGAGGAGCCCATTTCTAATGTAGAATTTTGACATGTAGTCAGCCTGTGTTCCATTTAGGACATTTTTGAAGCTGGCCAATGTATTTTACCCCCATAAAACCATATAGTTTTGAAAACTAGACACCCTAGGGTATTTCAAATGGTAGTATTTTAAAACTTCTCATGCACTAATTCTACCACTAGCCTTTGTCAAACTTTTGGGTAGTAATTTCTTTTCCCATACATTGTACTTCAGGCATGAATTCACAGAGGCTTTTATGTGTCACTGCCAAAAAACACCACACTATGTGTTCAGCAACATCTCCCGGGTACAGGGATACCACCCATGCATACGTTTGTTGGGTTGTTTGGGGGCTAAAAGGCCACATTTGAGAGGAGCCCATTTCCAACGTAGAATTTTGACATGTAGTCAGCCTGCGCCTGTGTTCCATTTGGGACATTTTTGAAGCTGGCCAATGTATTTTACCCCCATAAAACCATATAGTTTTGAAAACTAGACACCAAAGGGTATTTCAAATGGTAGTATTTTAACACTTCTCATGCACTAATTCTACCACTAGCCTTTGTTGAAACTTTTGGGTAGTCATTTTTTGCCCCATACATTGTACTTCAGGCATGAATTCACAGATGCTGTTATGTGTCACTGGCAAACAACACCACACTATGTGTTCAGCAACATCTCCCGAGTACAGGGATGCCACCCATGCATACATTTGTTGGGATGTTTGGGGGCTAAAAGGCCACATTTGAGAGGAGCGCATTTCCAACGTAGAATTTTGACATGTAGTCAGCCTGCGCCTGTGTTCCATTTGGGACATTTTTGAAGCTGGCCAATGTATTTTACCTCCATAAAACCATATAGTTTTGAAAACTAGACACCCTAGGGTATTTCAAATGGTAGTATTTTAAAACTTCTCATGCACTAATTCTACCACTAGCCTTTTTAAAACTTTTGGGTAGTAATTTCTTTTCCCATACATTGTACTTCAGTCATGAATTCACAGAGGGTTTTATGTGTCACTGCCAAAAAACACCACACTATGTGTTCAGCACCATCTCCCGGGTACAGGAATACCACCCATGCATACGTTTGTTGGGTTGTTTGGGGGCTAAAAGGCCACATTTGAGAGGAGCCCATTTCTAATGTAGAATTTTGACATGTAGTCAGCCTGTGTTCCATTTAGGACATTTTTGAAGCTGGCCAATGTATTTTACCCCCATAAAACCATATAGTTTTGAAAACTAGACACCCTAGGGTATTTCAAATGGTAGTATTTTAAAACTTCTCATGCACTAATTCTACCACTAGCCTTTGTCAAACTTTTGGGTAGTAATTTCTTTTCCCATACATTGTACTTCAGGCATGAATTCACAGAGGCTTTTATGTGTCACTGCCAAAAAACACCACACTATGTGTTCAGCAACATCTCCCGGGTACAGGGATACCACCCATGCATACGTTTGTTGGGTTGTTTGGGGGCTAAAAGGCCACATTTGAGAGGAGCCCATTTCCAACGTAGAATTTTGATATGTAGTCAGCCTGTGTTCCATTTGGGAAATTTTTGAAGCTGGCCAATGTATTTTACCTCCATAAAACCATATAGTTTTGAAAACTAGACACCCTAGGGTATTTCAAATGGTAGTATTTTAAAACTTCTCATGCACTAATTCTACCACTAGCCTTTTTAAAACTTTTGGGTAGTAATTTCTTTTCCCATACATTGTACTTCAGTCATGAATTCACAGAGGGTTTTATGTGTCACTGCCAAAAAACACCACACTATGTGTTCAGCACCATCTCCCGGGTACAGGAATACCACCCATGCATTCGTTTGTTTGGTTGTTTGGGGGCTAAAAGGCCACATTTGAGAGGAGCCCATTTCTAATGTAGAATTTTGACATGTAGTCAGCCTGTGTTCCATTTAGGACATTTTTGAAGCTGGCCAATGTATTTTACCCCCATAAAACCATATAGTTTTGAAAACTAGACACCCTAGGGTATTTCAAATGGTAGTATTTTAAAACTTCTCATGCACTAATTCTACCACTAGCCTTTGTCAAACTTTTGGGTAGTAATTTCTTTTCCCATACATTGTACTTCAGGCATGAATTCACAGAGGCTTTTATGAGTCACTGCCAAAAAACACCACACTATGTGTTCAGCAACATCTCCCGGGTACAGGGATACCACCCATGCATACGTTTGTTGGGTTGTTTGGGGGCTAAAAGGCCACATTTGAGAGGAGCCCATTTCCAACGTAGAATTTTGATATGTAGTCAGCCTGTGTTCCATTTGGGACATTTTTGAAGCTGGCCAATGTATTTTACCCCCATAAAACCATATAGTTTTGAAAACTAGACACCCTAGGGTATTTCAAATGGTAGTATTTTAAAACTTCTCATGCACTAATTCTACCACTAGCCTTTGTCAAACTTTTGGGTAGTAATTTCTTTTCCCATACATTGTACTTCAGGCATGAATTCACAGAGGCTTTTATGTGTCACTGCCAAAAAACACCACACTATGTGTTCAGCAACATCTCCCGGGTACAGGGATACCACCCATGCATACGTTTGTTGGGTTGTTTGGGGGCTAAAAGCCCACATTTGAGAGGAGCCCATTTCCAATGTAGAATTTTGACATGTAGTCAGCCTGTGTTCCATTTAGGACATTTTTGAAGCTGGCCAATGTATTTTACCGCCATAAAACCATATAATTTTGAAAACTAGACACCCTAGGGTATTTCAAATGGTAGTATTTTAAAACTTCTCATGCACTAATTCTACCACTAGCCTTTGTCAAACTTTTGGGTAGTAATTTCTTTTTCCATACATTGTACTTCAGGCATGAATTCACAGAGGCTTTTATGTGTCACTGCCAAAAAACACCACACTATGTGTTCAGCAACATCTCCCGGGTACAGGGATACCACCCATGCATACGTTTGTTGGGTTGTTTGGGGGCTAAAAGGCCACATTTGAGAGGAGCCAATTTCCAACGTAGAATTTTGATATGTAGTCAGCCTGTGTTCCATTTGGGACATTTTTGAAGCTGGCCAATGTATTTTACCCCCATAAAACCATATAGTTTTGAAAACTAGACACCCTAGGGTATTTCAAATGGTAGTATTTTAAAACTTCTCATGCACTAATTCTACCACTAGCCTTTGTCAAACTTTTGGGTAGTAATTTCTTTTCCCATACATTGTACTTCAGGCATGAATTCACAGAGGCTTTTAGGTGTCACTGCCAAAAAACACCACACTATGTGTTCAGCACCATCTCCCGGGTACAGGAATACCACCCATGCATACGTTTGTTGGGTTGTTTGGGGGCTAAAAGGCCACATTTGAGAGGAGCCCATTTCTAATGTAGAATTTTGACATGTAGTCAGCCTGTGTTCCATTTAGGACATTTTTGAAGCTGGCCAATGTATTTTACCCCCATAAAACCATATAGTTTTGAAAACTAGACACCCTAGGGTATTTCAAATGGTAGTATTTTAAAACTTCTCATGCACTAATTCTACCACTAGCCTTTGTCAAACTTTTGGGTAGTAATTTCTTTTCCCATACATTGTACTTCAGGCATGAATTCACAGAGGCTTTTATGTGTCACTGCCAAAAAACACCACACTATGTGTTCAGCAACATCTCCCGGGTACAGGGATACCACCCATGCATACGTTTGTTGGGTTGTTTGGGGGCTAAAAGGCCACATTTGAGAGGAGCCCATTTCCAACGTAGAATTTTGACATGTAGTCAGCCTGCGCCTGTGTTCCATTTGGGACATTTTTGAAGCTGGCCAATGTATTTTACCCCCATAAAACCATATAGTTTTGAAAACTAGACACCAAAGGGTATTTCAAATGGTAGTATTTTAACACTTCTCATGCACTAATTCTACCACTAGCCTTTGTTGAAACTTTTGGGTAGTCATTTTTTGCCCCATACATTGTACTTCAGGCATGAATTCACAGATGCTGTTATGTGTCACTGGCAAACAACACCACACTATGTGTTCAGCAACATCTCCCGAGTACAGGGATGCCACCCATGCATACATTTGTTGGGATGTTTGGGGGCTAAAAGGCCACATTTGAGAGGAGCGCATTTCCAACGTAGAATTTTGACATGTAGTCAGCCTGCGCCTGTGTTCCATTTGGGACATTTTTGAAGCTGGCCAATGTATTTTACCTCCATAAAACCATATAGTTTTGAAAACTAGACACCCTAGGGTATTTCAAATGGTAGTATTTTAAAACTTCTCATGCACTAATTCTACCACTAGCCTTTTTAAAACTTTTGGGTAGTAATTTCTTTTCCCATACATTGTACTTCAGTCATGAATTCACAGAGGGTTTTATGTGTCACTGCCAAAAAACACCACACTATGTGTTCAGCACCATCTCCCGGGTACAGGAATACCACCCATGCATACGTTTGTTGGGTTGTTTGGGGGCTAAAAGGCCACATTTGAGAGGAGCCCATTTCTAATGTAGAATTTTGACATGTAGTCAGCCTGTGTTCCATTTAGGACATTTTTGAAGCTGGCCAATGTATTTTACCCCCATAAAACCATATAGTTTTGAAAACTAGACACCCTAGGGTATTTCAAATGGTAGTATTTTAAAACTTCTCATGCACTAATTCTACCACTAGCCTTTGTCAAACTTTTGGGTAGTAATTTCTTTTCCCATACATTGTACTTCAGGCATGAATTCACAGAGGCTTTTATGTGTCACTGCCAAAAAACACCACACTATGTGTTCAGCAACATCTCCCGGGTACAGGGATACCACCCATGCATACGTTTGTTGGGTTGTTTGGGGGCTAAAAGGCCACATTTGAGAGGAGCCCATTTCCAACGTAGAATTTTGATATGTAGTCAGCCTGTGTTCCATTTGGGAAATTTTTGAAGCTGGCCAATGTATTTTACCTCCATAAAACCATATAGTTTTGAAAACTAGACACCCTAGGGTATTTCAAATGGTAGTATTTTAAAACTTCTCATGCACTAATTCTACCACTAGCCTTTTTAAAACTTTTGGGTAGTAATTTCTTTTCCCATACATTGTACTTCAGTCATGAATTCACAGAGGGTTTTATGTGTCACTGCCAAAAAACACCACACTATGTGTTCAGCACCATCTCCCGGGTACAGGAATACCACCCATGCATTCGTTTGTTTGGTTGTTTGGGGGCTAAAAGGCCACATTTGAGAGGAGCCCATTTCTAATGTAGAATTTTGACATGTAGTCAGCCTGTGTTCCATTTAGGACATTTTTGAAGCTGGCCAATGTATTTTACCCCCATAAAACCATATAGTTTTGAAAACTAGACACCCTAGGGTATTTCAAATGGTAGTATTTTAAAACTTCTCATGCACTAATTCTACCACTAGCCTTTGTCAAACTTTTGGGTAGTAATTTCTTTTCCCATACATTGTACTTCAGGCATGAATTCACAGAGGCTTTTATGAGTCACTGCCAAAAAACACCACACTATGTGTTCAGCAACATCTCCCGGGTACAGGGATACCACCCATGCATACGTTTGTTGGGTTGTTTGGGGGCTAAAAGGCCACATTTGAGAGGAGCCCATTTCCAACGTAGAATTTTGATATGTAGTCAGCCTGTGTTCCATTTGGGACATTTTTGAAGCTGGCCAATGTATTTTACCCCCATAAAACCATATAGTTTTGAAAACTAGACACCCTAGGGTATTTCAAATGGTAGTATTTTAAAACTTCTCATGCACTAATTCTACCACTAGCCTTTGTCAAACTTTTGGGTAGTAATTTCTTTTCCCATACATTGTACTTCAGGCATGAATTCACAGAGGCTTTTATGTGTCACTGCCAAAAAACACCACACTATGTGTTCAGCAACATCTCCCGGGTACAGGGATACCACCCATGCATACGTTTGTTGGGTTGTTTGGGGGCTAAAAGCCCACATTTGAGAGGAGCCCATTTCCAATGTAGAATTTTGACATGTAGTCAGCCTGTGTTCCATTTAGGACATTTTTGAAGCTGGCCAATGTATTTTACCGCCATAAAACCATATAATTTTGAAAACTAGACACCCTAGGGTATTTCAAATGGTAGTATTTTAAAACTTCTCATGCACTAATTCTACCACTAGCCTTTGTCAAACTTTTGGGTAGTAATTTCTTTTTCCATACATTGTACTTCAGGCATGAATTCACAGAGGCTTTTATGTGTCACTGCCAAAAAACACCACACTATGTGTTCAGCAACATCTCCCGGGTACAGGGATACCACCCATGCATACGTTTGTTGGGTTGTTTGGGGGCTAAAAGGCCACATTTGAGAGGAGCCAATTTCCAACGTAGAATTTTGATATGTAGTCAGCCTGTGTTCCATTTGGGACATTTTTGAAGCTGGCCAATGTATTTTACCCCCATAAAACCATATAGTTTTGAAAACTAGACACCCTAGGGTATTTCAAATGGTAGTATTTTAAAACTTCTCATGCACTAATTCTACCACTAGCCTTTGTCAAACTTTTGGGTAGTAATTTCTTTTCCCATACATTGTACTTCAGGCATGAATTCACAGAGGCTTTTAGGTGTCACTGCCAAAAAACACCACACTATGTGTTCAGCAACATCTCCCGGGTACAGGGATACAACCCATGCATACGTTTGTTGGGTTGTTTGGGGGCTAAAAGGCCACATTTGAGAGGAGCCCATTTCCAACGTAGAATTTTGACATGTAGTCAGCCTATGTTCCATTTGGGACATTTTTGAAGCTGGCCAATGTATTTTACCCCCATAAAACCATATAGTTTTGAAAACTAGACACCCTTGGGTATTTCAAATGGTAGTATTTTAAAACTTCTCATGCACTAATTCTACCACTTGCCTTTGTCAAACTTTTGGGTAGTAATTTCTTTTCCCATACATTGTACTTCAGGCATGAATTCACAGATGCTTTTATGTGTCACAGCCAAAAAACTCACACTATGTGTTCAGCAACAACTCCCGGGTACAGGGATACCACCCATGCATACGTTTGTTGGGTTGTTTGGGGGCTAAAAGGCCACATTTGAGAGGAGCCCATTTCCAACGTAGAATTTTGACATGTAGTCAGCCCGTGTTCCATTTGGGACATTTTTGAGGCTGGCCAATGTATTTTACCCCCATAAAACCATATAGTTTTGAAAACTAGACACCCTAGGGTATTTCAAATTGTAGTATTTTAAAACTTTTTAAAAGAATTTTGACATGTGGTCAGCCTGCACCCATGTTCCATTTGGGGCATTTTTGTAGCCAGTCTATTCAATTTACCTTCATCAAACAATATAGTTTTGATAACTAGAAACCTAGGGTATTTTATTTGCTGTCCTTTCAGGCATTTTACCGAGCCATTTTGACACAAATTATTGCCAAACTTGGGAATATAACTTTTTTGGGGAATGCTGCTATGGTGCGTAGGATTTGTTTGACAACCCCCCCCCCCCTTAGTGTTCTGTTACATCACAATATGTAATTGATATATGTATGATATATTTTTATGGTTTACCAGTATTCCAGTTTTGTGTGGTATTGGCCAAAACATTCTACACACAAGCCTGGCAGAGAAGGACAGGAAGGGCAGTGGTAGATGGACTCTTTCCTTATGCTTCTTTTGTAGCACACTCTGCAGCGTTTTAGAGGTACTTGCTTATTGGCAATTGGGGGATTTTTTTTAGGGAAATGCCTCTCACTCAGCCGGACAACATTTTCTGCTTGCAGGTTTGCAGGCGTAGGGGGCTGCTCCAAAAGAAAATGACTTAATGCTTTTATTTGGTACTCTAAGAAGCTGTGTCTCCTCCCTGTACCTGCCTTCTTATATAAAATGTACGAATTGTACGTGCCAATTTGAGTTAAATAAATTGCCACCTTTTTATACCAGGAGTGGGTTTTTCGTTGGACTAGGTATGGTATAATGCGCTGGTCTGCAAGGTCCACTCCCCCCATGTGGCTGTTGTACTCCAGGATACATCGTGGTTTTTTAATTTTTTTGTTTGTAGGCTTTATTCTTACTGATACTGTGCTTTCATCGTGGATTGTTGAAAGCATGTTTTTATTTGCCACTCTGCCCCCCCAGCCAGTGGATCCCCCCCATACAGCCATCTTACCCAAGACTTAGCCAATACTGCCCCCAGATGTAGCCTATACTGTACCCAGGCTTACCCAAAACTCCTCCCCCTCCTGGACTTGTTCCTCCCACTCCTGGTCTTGCTCCAAATATCCCTAGTGGCCAGCGGGGGCAGCCGGTGGATGTCTGCGCGATGCGTGTAGAGATCCTTTAATGCTGCCCGACAGTTCCGTCTTCTATGACAGACCACCGGAAGATTACATGACCCCCCAGTTTCCCTCATAGAAATCCCGGCAGAAGTGCCAGGCAGCAGCGGAGGATGTCAGCGCACATCACGCAGACATCCACCAGCTGCTTGCGAGGTGGATACAGGTCTGTGCTCTGAAAAAAACTTTTCTTATATCCAAGCAAATACTGTATGACATTATCATGTCCCCTCTAAGCTGCTGTTTCTCTAGTGTGAATGACTCCCACAAGATGATTGCCTCACCGCAACATTAGTGCAGTCATTTAATCCAATAAAAAAGCTAACATGACATCGTACCACTTTGCTGCCTTACTGGGAAAGTGGAAATGATCCTTAACTCTGAAGACCACGGCCTTTAGTAATAGATTAATGCAGTGTGAAAAGGATCGCTGACTGATCCTGACCACATTCCAAGATTCAGTGTGGAAGTAATGCTTTCCAAAATAATGCAGTACTAATATTATTTTCGCCAGGCTCATGAATAGAATTGTTCATTCCATTTAGATGCTCCAGATACTGTCTTATGTCTTATGTGCTGGTAAGACATCCACACGGGAAAGCCTGATTCTTCTGGTGGGCAGAGAGCCTTTCCAGTATGGTCGTGGGCATGATGACCCTGGGAACTCTGATCCCAGCTACCAATGCTCTATGGTTGTTCTCTCTTGCTCTCCCTCAATCGTACAAGCAGGATGATACTGAGGGCCTGCATGGCTGGTTAACAATGTGACTTGTTTAACTTTGTGACACAAAAATTGGAGGTATCAATGGGCGTGGTTGTGATTTTACATCGTTTTTATTATATGCCTTATTGGCTTCTGGGAATCATGTGTATATTCATATGGTTAATTGGATATCACAGGTGGATTGCCAAGGGAATTGCAATATTCAGGCCATTATAGCCCATGTTATGATAAGCTATTCAAGTCATCAATTCTCATGCAGTATTGTTATTCCACAGGATATGGTATATCATAATAATACATGTTAATTTATATCCATATTTATTTGTGGACATTCTTTAACCTTATATTTAATGCATGATATTATATATGACAGGTTGATTGACATGATATCTTTTTAACAGGAGAAGCTGACCACATTTGGCTCCGCACAATTTATTGTGCGTTTACCTCAACTCAACTCAATTTTTAAGTCTATGGTGCTCCATTTCCCTGAGACTACCTGTTTTGTGTCATTAAATGTATGAACCCATTTGGACTTCATAATTATCTGTACTCATCCCCATTACTTTCAATAACTACCAAGCCAAAGAATCTTCAACACTGCTACCATGTCCATTTGCATTTTCATAAGGAAATATAATATAAATATAATATAATATTATAAAAATATAACAGAATTATTATGATTTATGTGTAAATGTGCTTTGCCAGTTTTTACAACAGCTGTGCATAAAAAAAGAAAAATAATTCAGATAATTCAGCTGCAGTAAATTATCCTTCACATATGTTGAGTCTGTGACTTTTCTGTAGTGTCTTCTATTTCTACTTCAATAAAATATATATTTTTAATATAGTCTCTGGCATGCATCAGCTCCCTTTTTGATTAATGATTAATATCAATGGTACCAGTTACATTGAAGTACCAGTGTCCATGCAAGGTCTGTGAAGGTCCATAGAACATCATTAAATTGTGCGTTGCAAAGTTCAGTAAGTGTACACCATGAATAATGTTGGTGCCTACCTATGCACAGCACCAGTGTTAATTTTGTCGACTAAACATTTTCATCAAAGTTTTCGTCAACTGCATTTTTTCAGTGACTGAAAAGAAAAAATAACTAAATAAAAATGTTAATAGGACTAAAACAATGACTAAAATCCATTGTATTTTTTATCAACTGTCGAAAATGTGACTAAAATGTTAGGGAGGAACTATTGCATTTACCTATGGATCTCTGCCAACGCCCAGGCCCCTGACTCTATCTGCAGCCAGACTGGCTAGGACACAGGATTCCTGTGTCTGTCTGCCGCCTGCAATCGCAGAGGAAGAGTTTACTCCTCCATCTAATTCACCTGGTACTGTCATGTGATTGTTTCCCCTCCCATCTCCCTTAACTTAACACTATGTAACAGCCTTCTCAGACCTGTTCCCTCCCTTACTGCTGGAGATTTAGTCAACTAAAATTTACTGGAGATTTAGTTGACTAAAACAATTCAGATGATTAAAATACGACTAAACTAAAATGGCATTTTAGTCAAAAGACTATAACTAAAACAATCAAAATTTGCTGTCAAAATTAAAACTGCACAGTGCCCTCTATCTATACTTTGGAATCTACCATTCCACCATGTTGTGCAATGGCCACACAAAATATACAAATCCTAGATAATAAACAACAAAGAAGTAAGGAAGGCGTGCTTCTTAGTATACATAAATTCTCTCATAAACATATTCAAGGCTTCTATGAAAACCCTACTTCCCACAGCAACTATCAGTTGTAAGTTTACATCTTATTATATCTCATTAACCCGGTATTCGGTATTGGATATTTTCTCCAAATATATACCAAAGTCATTTGGGAAGTTCTCCTTAGACATTAACGTGTGCAACACTATTTAATGTATGTGGACAAGTGCAAGATTATGCACCTTGGGCGTAAAAACCCAAAAGCAGAATATAGACTATTTGGTACAGTCCTAACCTCAACATCTGAAGAAAGGGATTTAGGAGTAATAATTTCAGAGGACTTGAAGGTAGGTAGGCAATGCAATAGAGCAGCAGAAAATGCTAGCAGAATGCTTGGTTGCATATGGAGAGGTATTAGCAGTAGGAAGAGGGAAGTGCTCATGCCATTGTACAGAGCACTGGTGAGACCTCACTTGGAGTATTGTACGCAGTACTGGAGACCGTATCTCCAGAAGGATATTGATACTTTGGAGAGAGTTCAGAGAAGGTCTACTAAACTGGTTCATGGGTTGAAGGATAAAACTTACCAGGAAAGGTTAAAGCATCTTAACATGTATAGCTTGGAGGAAAGACGTAACAGGGGGGATATGATAGAAACATTTAAATACATAAAGGGAATCAACACAGTAAAGGAAGAGAGTATATTTAAAAGAAGAAAAACTACCTCAACTAGAGGACATAGTCTTAAATTAGAGGTGCAACGATTTAAAAGTAATATCAGGAAGTATTACTTTACTGAGAGGGTAGTGGATGTATGGAATAGCCTGCCAGCAGAAGTGGTAGAGGTAAACACAGTCAAGGATTTTAAGCATGCGTGGGATAGACAAATGTGTGGGAACACATTTACCAGTGTTATTTTACCATTTATTTGCCAGTGTTATTTTCCCTTTATTTGCCAGTGTTATCTTGCGGTTAATTTGCCAGTATTATTTTGCCCTTCATTTGCCAGTATTATTTTGCCATTCATATGTCAGTGTTATTGTGCCATTCATTTGCCAGTATTATTTTGCCATTCATATGTCAGTGTTATTGTGCCATTCATTTGCCAGTGGTTTTTTACCATTTATTTGCCAGTGTTATTTTGCCCTTTATTTGTCAGTGTTATTTTACCATTCTTTTGCCACTGTTACTTTAACCTTCATATGCCAGTATTATTTTACCATTCATATGCCAGTATTATTTTGCCCTTCATTTGCCAGTATTATTTTACCATTCATTTGCCAGTGTTATTTTGCCTTTTATTTGTCAGTTTTATTTTGTCATTCATTTGCCAGTGTTATTTTACCCTTCATTTGCCAGTGTAATTGTACCTTTCATTTGCCAGAGTTACTTTGCCATTCATTTGCCAGTGTTATTTTACCCTTCATTTGCCAGCATTATTTTGCCATTCATTTGGCAGTATTATTTTTCCATTCATTTGCCAGCATTATTTTGCCCTCCATTTCACAGTATTATTTTACCCTTTATTTCACAGTATTATTTTACCCTTCATTTGCCAATATTATTTTACCCTTCATTTGTCAGTGTTATTTTGCCATTCATTTGCCAGTGTTATTTTGCCCTTCATTTCCCAGTATTATTTTACCCTTTATTTGCCAGTGTTATTTTACCCTTCATTTGCCAATGTTATTTTACCCTTCATTTGCCAGTGTTATTTTACCCTTCATTTTTCAGTGTTATTTTATCATTAATTTGCCAGTGTTATTTTACCCTTCATTTTTCAGTGTTATTTTGTCATTCATTTGCCAATATTATTTTGCCATTCATTGGCCAGTATTATTTTACCCTTCATTTGCCAGTATTATTTTACCATTCATTTGCCAGTATTATTTTGCCCTTCATTTGCCAGTATTATTTTACCATTCATTTGCCACTGTTATTTTACCATTCATATGCCAGTTTTATTTTGCCATTCATATGCCAGTGTTTTTTTCCCATTCATATACCAGTGTTATTTTGCCATTCATTTTCCAGTATTATTTTGCCCTTCATTTGCCTGTATTATTTTGCCATTCATATGCCAGTGTGATTTTGCCTTTAATTTGCCAGAATATTTTACCCTTCATCTTTCAGTATTATTTTGCCATTCATTTGGTAGAATTATTTTTCCATTCATTTGCCCGTGTTATTTTTCCATTCATTTCCCAGTATTATTTTGCCATTCATTTGCCAGCGTTATTTTGCCCTTCATTTACCAGCATTATTTTACCCTTCATTTGCCAGTCTTATTTTGCCATTCATTTGCCAGCGTTATTTTTCCATTCATTTGCCAGTGTTATTTTGCCATTCATTTGCCAGTGTTATTTTACCATTCATTTGCCAGTGTTATTTTACCATTCATTTGTCAGTGTTATTTTGCCCTTTATTTGCCAGTATTATTTTACCCTTCATTTGCTAGTGTTATTTTACCATTCATTTGCCAGTGTTATTTTCCCATTCCTTTGCCAGTGTTGTTCTGCCATTCATTTTGCACATTAACCCTCCTTCCCCAGTACTTACCTCTTGGCTCCTCTTTCACCCCGCTGTCTCCTCCATCACCCCGCTGTCTCCTCCGTCCTGCAGACTTCCCTCCTTATTGGAAGAGGGAAATAGAGTCGCCCGATATGACTTGGTGTCACATCCAGCCAAAGAAGAAAAGAAAAAAAAGCTGCTGATGTGAGAGGTAGCTCACGCGGTCACAATGATGTCAGGTGACCCCTAGACAGCCCATTTTCCCAGGACTGTCCTGCTATTGCCATTTTACTGGGACCTCCAGCTTTCACTGGTTCGGCGAACTTGGAAAAGTTTAGTAACAGGTTCGCACAAACTAGGGCTAACCAGCTGACTCCCACCACTGCCTATAGGATGTAACCTACTCAGGATAGGATCCACCATTTTTTTGCTCGCTTGCACCATTACTGATGAAACTTCTCAAATAGCATATCACACTGGTCCCACCCATAAGGGCAGTCTTGATCCAAATTGCCTGGCAGTTCTCCTCTGCACGAGGAACACAGCAACCACAGACATACGTTTTGGCCTTTATTGTCAGTGTGGTACAACTGGTATCCCTCCAAGTGTAGCGAGCCAGGGACCCACGCCTGGGCATACCCCATAAAACTCACAGAGACGAAGAAAGAAGTGGGATCACTCTCATCTCATGAGACAAGGATTCTGAGATCAGCGATGGAAGTATAAATGGAAAGAACTGTTACTGGTATCTGTTGTACCCAAAGAAGCATTCATTTTGTGCTTTAGCAAACATGTGTTGTTTCTATGATCTCTTATTGTACCGGTGTATCCTTTTTTATTGTTTGCAATGCTTTTTGTTTTGTAATAAAAATCTTTAGTTTATTGTTTTTTCATTTTATTTTTGGAATAGTCTTCCTGCATACTCGGCCCTATGTGAAAAATAAAAATCACAGATTTTGATTTCCTTACAGTATTGCACTATTTCCTTTTCTCTTTTTCTGTTTTACATTTACGTATTTTTGGTATTTTGTATACTGAGTTATGTACTAATTATTTTTGTTTAACATATGTCAGAAGTTATTCAGTAGCTCACCTTATAAATTTATCTTGTTAACCATAGTATGCCTACCTGCTAGTATACTCTAGTTTCTATAGCTATGCACCTATATACATCTTACTTCTTATGCACATATAAAAAACAGACGTTTGTGTACTTAAAAGATGTCTGTTTACTACCAACCTTCCAAAACTGCTTGACCTTGATTTACCACATTATGTAACAATATATTTTTTATTTTAAATAAGTATTTTATTTAATGACAATGGATCCAAAGTCAGATGCTGTAGTAATCTTGTAGCTCTACTTTGATCCCATGAAACATGATTGTAAGGAGCAGAAGACGTCATAGTCTAAGACTGTTGGTAGAAAGAAATACATGATGTACTTTTATTAATGCTCCACACATAACAAGTGCGCACAAAGAACAAGCTCTGATGCAATAAAAGCTTTAGTTACACAGTTACTAACGTGTCTCTCCACCTTGTTAACAAATGTCTCTACTGCACTTTTATAATGATATATAAAATATGTAATGGCAGACAAACCTTTCTCCTTAGCAATGGAAAAACAGGAGATTGGCAACCTCACTTACATAAAATGACAGACAATGCCAGCCTACACCATGATCATCTTTTAGTCAACTTTTTCAAGAGATAATAGCTATTTGTGTGTGTGTGTGTGTGTAATATAAAGACTGCCAAATCATTTTCATGGGATTGGAAATATCTGCAGAGAAGTAATTTTATTTTCAGTCCTTGTCTCCTGTCAATCTACAACTCAAAGTCCATAACTGACTGGTGATTCAATAAACCACATTCTTAGAATTACAGTTAAGATACTGTCTAATAGGATACACTTCACTTGTTACTGATGATTAAAAATATTGAGTCACTTTGTAGCACACTCTGGGGACTTTTTGAAACAGGTATATTTAGTCTGAAATAAAATAATATGTTAATTGCACACAGCTGGACTCCATTCAACTAATTATGTGACTTTTTAATTCACATAGTTGTACCAGAGACTAATTAAGAGGGTTATGCAAGTCAATACTTTTCATTTGTAACTCCTTTTGTAAAACATATAGATTTCCATGTTATTAATAGATATATCCTAAGTGGAAAATGTTCAACAGTTATGAAATGATCTGTGTACCATTTTCCAAACAATATACATTATAAATAAAGAGCATTTCCGGGTAAATGTTCCATGGCAATCCAAGTCCGTACATAAATTTATACTGTGGCAAAACCATTAAAATGTACTATGATGACATAGCTTAAATGTTGACATCAGTCATAGAATCCTTCATAATGTTTTAGTTCTGTCTGTTTTGACAGTAGTCCTACAAAGCATAGGTTTGTGTGACTATTTAATGGGACCTGGCTGTGCTCCCATAGACTGAACAATATGAAAAGAGCATATGTTACAGTGGTATGGGCCTTCAAACAGTTTTTAACTAGTAATAATAGAAATACTTATAGGAAAATAAATAGCCCCTTCAATGGGACTTCTCATTTAAAACATTGATTATCTGTCAATAAAATTTGACTTCGAAAAAAAACCAACCCAGGAATCTTCCCCACTGAAAGTAATGGGAGGTGAAATGATCAATGTTCTTTTTGAGACTAAGTCAAATTTGGCATTTTGAGTTCTCAAGAATAGCTTTGATTATTTTGCCTCCCATGACTTTCAATGGGAAGATGTTTTTTTTTTTTTTTTATCTAAGTCAAAGTCAGGTGCCGAATTGGACTTAGTCTCAAAATGAAAGTTGACCTCCAAATTTAAATTTTAGTGAATAGACCCCAAACAATTCTATACATAAGGGGCAATTCAATAAAAATGAACTGTCATAAACTGACAAGTGAACTATAAGAATCGGGCATTAAAAAAATCTTCCCCTTGCCTATCTTTTCGATGTAGCTATTAATGCCTAATTTTTGCAGTCTATTCAGTTGGCCTGTATAGACCCCATTGTGTTAACATATTTGCAAGCAAGAACAGAGTGTCTGTGGTGTCTTTTGTTGATGTCATCATCTTCTGGATTGACATGCAACTTAACTACCTTCAACAAGAAATATGTAATTGGTATATGAAACCACATGCTAATGTCATAACAGGGGACATCATAAAAACATTTACAACTGATACTTCTTATAAACTTTGTATTTGTTTTTAATTCTTCTAAGACAGCAAATATTAGGTAATGGAATCCCTTTTAACAGTAGTTTCAATCAAAGTAAATAGTAGCAATTATGTAGCACGTTTTTGGTCTGACTGACCATGGTCACCTTCTGGACATTTTTTTGGAGGCTTCTACAACCGGAGACATTCTCAACCGGAGGGTTTTTCAACAATATTCATTAACATGCAAACATAAACATCATGATTTTAGTTACGTTACTAAAGCAGGCAGTCTTAATACCTCTTACCCTATGGGTTCAAGGGGAAGGTGAGGTAGAATTCAGTTAATCGCAGAAAGTAGGCTGCTTTATCGCTAACCCTACATTGCTTCTGTCATTTATTACACTATTTATCATTATGGCATAGTGTCATACGCACAAATCTGCATCTGTTCCCTTCAGGCTGCCTTCTCTCTGGCATCTCTGAAAGCCACTTGCTCTTGTGAAGGGTGAGATAGCTAAGTAAGTTCATTAAAATAATTGATTTATTATTTGTAAAGTATTTTACCAGGAAGGATACACTGACATTTTTCTCATTTTCTAGTATGTCCTGGGTTATTGTCCTGTACTTAGTCGTTTTGCAGCAATCTGACACTTAGCATTCCAGTGTAATTGCTTTGTGTTCTGGTTCTTAAAAGGTTGGCCATTTGTGGCCATTATTTATTCTTGTTTCCTGTACTATGACCTCAGAGTTACTTTAGTGTTCTCCTGGTATTTGTCTTTGGCTCTCTCTCACTTTTATTTAAAATTAAATGACTCTGCAATCATTGGTCTCCTGGTACATTAAATTCCCTGGTCTAAGTGACATGCATGCCATTTTTATAATTTGCTTTCTTTACTCCAAATTGCTGAGTCATATACTCCATAATCTAGGCTTTTTATTTCTAGTCAGGTGATTCTAGATTATGTTAACCAAAGTTAGAGTCTCAACTGCTGGTGGTATATTACCATCCTCCATAGACTCCTGAAGAAATCATGCTTATCGGGATCCTCTGGATTCACATACTGACATACACTGAGGAATAGAAAAAAACATTAGCACTGGCTAGAAATACAGAGACCCATGTTGAGAGTATTTGAAAATGCGATGGGTCATAACTGTTTTTACTTCTAAAATATTTAATTGAGCTTCTTGTGCGCAAGATGTGGCTATTTTGCATTTGTTCCACATTTAAACTCATTCACTGCCCTGTAAGGCCAGGGTGAGGATAAAGCAGAACAGTTACAAGAAATACACTTTCAAAAGCATGTCACAACAAAAACAAAAAACTGTACAGGGCAAAGTAATTGTTAGATCAGGCTTTCGTTGGTACCATTGTAAATAAACCACTGCAGACTGAGAATTGTAGATTAAAAGCATAAGACAGTATATTATAGTTTAACATAAAATGCTTATCCCCATGGACATCCACAGGATTATTTCCAGAGGGTGCACAATAACCCCCTTCCTCTCTGTTCACCAAACAATTCCTTACCTCCTCCCCATTGATTTTGTTGGCCTGGGGGTAGAGATTCTCTGGTTGGAGGTAACTGTTAGTTATCCAATAATAGGAAAGACACATGACCAGTAGTGTGTCTTCTGTGTATCTTCCACAAGGCAAACAAGGCACTCACCTATGGCGGCACTTTGCCAGAGGGCGGCTCTTTGCCAGAGGGTGTTAAAGCACACTTCTGGTACTTCAAACATTTTCGCTCCCTCCCCTACCGTTCGGCAAGCTTTAGCTCCTTCCAATTAATCGGGGTGATGGGGGAATATAATGAACGTGGTGGGGGTATGAAATGAGGGTGATGGTGGCATGTAATGGGGGTAATGGGGCATTTAGTGTGTATGCATTGTGGGTGATGGGGGCATGTCATGGGGTGATTGGGCATTTAATGTGTGTGCAATGTGGGTGATGACATGTAACGGGGTGATGGTGCATGTCGTGGGTGTGCAACGTGGGTGATGGGACATGTCGTAGGTGTGCAACGTGGGTGGGTGGGGGGGGGGGGGGGTGCCTGAATTTTGTCTGCCTGGGGCAGCACATAACCAATGTACACCATTACACATGACCATGGTATTAGTGGCAAACAATCCCTGTGATGCTCTGTTATCATGATCCTGAGCTTCATGGGAACTTTAGTTTATAGTAGCT
Source organism: Pelodytes ibericus (assembly GCA_036172795.1). Classification (NCBI taxonomy): domain Eukaryota; kingdom Metazoa; phylum Chordata; class Amphibia; order Anura; family Pelodytidae; genus Pelodytes; species Pelodytes ibericus. Next base: position 79,756,176 of record CM069859.1, read on the forward strand.
GTGATGGTAAAGGTTAGCCACTACATTCTTCCATTCATCTGTACTTTAAACGCTGTTACTTTGGTCTTAATTTTGCCATTTCCTTTTCAATTTCATATATCATAGATAAAGCCCTTTATTTTTATTTAGTGCAGGCCTCTCCCCAGCCCCATCTACAATTTACTACAATGCCCATGGTGATTAACCAGCAATGTTGCCAGCTCAACATAAGTGGTTTGCAATCAACAAAGATTGTGTTGTGTGGCTCTATGATCCACAGCAAACATTCTGAGCTACTATGGTTGCTGAGTATTCACTTTTCCATGATGTTTAGCATGCAAAATAGCTGGCTGCCAGTCATAGGAAATGTAATCTCAACAGTTTTAAATAAATGAACTTGTGTCTGTAGCATACAAAAAGGCTCTGCCCAGGCAGGGACTCTGTGCCTGTGAAAGAGTAGCTGCCAGAGTAAATGGGAGGAGACCAGCTAGAGTGGGAGCAAGAGAGCAGACCAAACCACTCTAACAGCAAATGGTGTGCAGAATTAAATACAGTTGTTAATACTGCATTACTCAGTGTTGTACTGCTCTCTATGTGTGGTCAACGTACCCTAAAAAGCCTACTGTTTTTCTCTCCCCTGCTGTTGCTTCTGTGGAATTGGAATTTCCAGGTGAGCGAGGGGGCAAGTGCTTCATCTTGCCTGCCCTCAGGACGCCCATTATAACCACCAACATTCTCCCATAAGAATAGTGTTCTTCAGGCCCTTTAAGACTGTGGTAAAATAAAGGCTGTAAAGAGAATATACAGGTAACAGATTGACTATTTTATTGCTACCATCACAGATCACCTGTTGTATCGCATCACATGCCACAAGGGTAATTGAAATGATTAAGTGAACTCAGTTACTATTTTACTCTTGGGCAGATGTTCTTTGTATATGTCAAATGAATTTGCAAACTAAAAAATGTGTCCTCATTATCCACAGCTTTACAGAGTCAATTAAATGTCACAAACTCTTATATGCACAGAACTCTATATAGATCCTTTGTATGTGTTTTCTTACAAATTGTAACAATTTATTTATTGTAACTCAAGGCATGTATGAGAGAGTATCTCACCAAGTAGCATCCTTCTCAAAGCAAGATAATGATTACAGAAATTTAAAAAAAAAAACTTGACTTCAAAAAGTTTTGGCAATTCAAAATACTTTTTTCATGATGGCTTGTTAAATAAAGCATTTTGTTTAAAAGAGGAACATAAACACCAGTATAATTTTAGACTTTTGTGGTCATTGGTAAGAAAAACCCGATGTGTGACTACTGGTGTAAAGTTAATCTAATACCAAGGGCAAATACCAATTCCCTTAATCTACATTTTACTGTTCAACTTTACCCTAACAGAATAATATTTTTTGATCTATCACGGTATCAGATGTTGACAAGAAAAAGGGATTTTCTTGTATGCAATGCACCCCAAAACATGTAGGCCATATGAAGAATAATCACAACATAGCCTGTGATTATTGTTATTTTTTTTTAAATGAAAATTTTTATTTGAGTCACATCGTTTCACCGGGTAATCAGACAAATTACATAGCATAATAATTTAGAACATGTAAGTCATCAAGCAGATAAAAAATTAACATAAGGAGACTCCTTTAGTGGTTTAAGAAAAATATGTGGCTGGAGGGAGCGGTTTAAAAAACAGACATTATACATGTTAAAAAAGAATTATTTGTGAGGAGACAATTGGCATTTCTTGAGCATATACTACATATAGTAACCTTCGTGAATCATATCCGTAATAGAAATATAACATTTTAACTCAGGGGGGAAGGGCCTTTTCTGCAGCGTCTAGTAACTTTTCACAATATATTGGGCCCAGAGTATAAAACAGAATAAGAAAGGGGTACCATCCGTTAATTAACATAACCACACCATGTTCCTCAGAGACCACAATCTAGATGAATAAACCAGGTCCTCTGGACGTTGGAGAGACTGCTCGGACAACTGTATCTTAATACCTGTTATAAGAACAAATATGCTAGTAGAAGAAAAAAAGAAAACTAGAGGGGTGAAAGGGGGAGCAGAGAGATATGGGCAGATGAAGCCGGAAAAAGACAAGAGGGGAAAAGGGCTAGTGGCTTCACATTTTGTGGCCACGATATCTCTATTCCACTAGAGAGCAGAATCATTGCCCTGGGGGGATCAAGGCTAATCCGATATATATGCAACAGGTTTGCAGAACACAACAGAGCATGAACAGTATGAATATAAACAATGGAAACAGTCCAACGTTCATCAACATAAAAAAGGGAAAAAAAAGCCAGTCATTAACTGATTATTCTGGTACATATCTATTGATTGGCAGCTGGAGAATCTGTCATCTGCAGTTGAACAGGCAGGGGTGGTAAGTCCAGAGCAGTCAAGAAAGTCGGCAAATCTTCCATCTTCTCGATGGTGAGGAGTTTGCCCTTGTTCTGTACTGTCAGGGAGTGTGCCAGGCCCCATCGGTATTTGAGATCAATATTCCTCACTGTGCTGTTAAAGGGGCCATAGATCTTCGCCATCCTACTGTGTTACGTGGGAGATCTTCAAAAATCTGTAGAGTGACATCTTCAAATGACAACTTTCTGTGCTTCCTCGACATGGCAAGCAGTGTCAGTTTATCAGCCATTGAGCGTGGTTTAACCATCACGTTTTGTGAGGAATCTTGGGGTGCTTTTGTAGCCCGCCCTACACGGGAAAGATCCAATATGATCTGGTCAGGAGGATCAGCTTTAGGACAAAGATGTTTGAACCAATAAGCCAGGAACACCCGGAGAGCAGTAGACCTGTGCATCTCCAGGATGCCTCTCATCCGGACATTAGCTTGCCTGGCAATTGTGTCCAGCATAGTTATTTGTTTGTGAACATCTTGTAACTGGTGAGCCAAAAGGCCCAGATGATCTATTAACTCCTCTCTGTCTTTAGATACCTCCGTTTGTTTGGTGTCAATCGTTGTCACCTTTCCATGCAGCTTATCCACATCTTTACGGAGAGCAGCTAGATCAGTTTTTAATGCCTCCTGCAGGTCGCAGAGCAAGGCCCTCATATCTGTTTTTGAGATAGGGGCATCTTCCGACCCCCTGTCGATAGGTGGGTAGAAAACCTTAGGCGGTTGAGGAGGGTCCGAGTCTAATCCTCACTAGCATTTCCCGCCATTGGAGCAGTCGTCACAGGCGTGGCTGTTAGGGATCTGCCAGGCGGCATCAGAAGAGACCCGATATCCTGTCCTTTGGGACCCACAGCCTTTTCCTTTTTCTTCCCCCTATTACGCAATCAGTGTCAATGCTTATTTATTATACTTATATTTATATAAAAGTAAATTAAAAAAAAAATCTTTATTTAACAAGGTTTTTTATTTTAGACAGGAAAAGTACATGAAAAATACATTTCATGGTGTAACAGAGTTTGAAAAATTTGTGTTTTGTTAAATAAAATGTAAGATACAAAAGTAGGTACAGAATATATAACAAGACGGGACAACATTTGAAGAATTTGCTAAATAATGTTAATTGTCTAGTAAAGTATAAAATGCAAAGTGTGCTGTGTGTCACTTATTAGTATACTTTGTATCATGTGGAACGTCTTTGGAAATCGTAGGAGTAAAACATATGCTTGAGTGGAAGAAAAAAGGGTGCGAGGAAGAGAAAGTAATAGAAGGGGGTAATAGGAGAGAAAGGAAAGGAACGGGAGGAGAAATAGGGGAGAGATAAGCAAAGAAGGGTAGAGAAGGGCGTGGGAAGGGGTTGAGTAACATATTCTCCACATTAGTGGAGAATATGTTAATATTGGATGTACTGGAAGAGGGAAATCCAAGTGTTTTGAATGCTCTGGGGAGAATCATTAAAATAGACTGTAAGTTGATCCATATCTATTACTTCTGAGACCAGGAGGTTGATAAGATCTATGGATGGGATTGTAGGTTGTTTCCAAACTTGTGCCAAGACTCTTCTAGTTGCTAAAGTGATTGTGGCTGAGATTTTCAGATTTGCTTTAAGCTTATTGAGGATTGGACATTGGGGAGAACTTGTGTCTAGATTCTATGTTTTTTTAAATATTTGTGAGATAAATCTTATTTTGTTACAGAATGGTTGAAGTTTGGAACTGGACCTCCAGATGTGAAAGTTTGTGCCAAGGGATCCACAGAGTTTCCAAAATGTGGAGGTTTGTTGCATATGTAGGAGCTTGGTGGGTTTAATGTACCATCTCATCATGGTATTGTACCCCTACTCCTTATATGGAAAAACATATAACAAATTTAGCCGTAGCTTCTGCATCTGGGGTGTGAACAAAGTCCTTTTCCCAGAGCTGAACATATGTTGGGAGGGTGAGTCCAAATTTGTCAGCTCTTGGTAGATGGAGGGTGGCTTTTTTGATTTAGCAGCAAAGTTAGTTAGTATAGAAAATAGTCTTTTGTTTGTAGTTGTGCTGATTTTAGTGATCAGCCAGTCTGGAAATATCTATTTAATTGAATGTTTTTAAATGATTGGCAGTGATGTCTGGGGGTGGGGGGAAGAGTGTGTTCAAGTAAATTTGCTGGCCCCAAGTCCCAGAGTGTATGTCATTATTATTAATAGGGACTTGGGGCATAGGACCTGCCTCAAGTCCCTGGGGGGACCTCAAGTCTCTATTAATAATAATTACGAGAAATAATTTACAATTACGTGTGAAAAATCAGGATGAGCCTACTGGCTTTCTGGGGTTTGAGGCGAGAAGATAGAAGCTTATCAGCTTTACTGGCTTTCTAATAATAGAAACATGTTTTGAATTTTAGGGATTTTGCTGTCAGCTAGAGTCAGTTGTATAATTTTGGATCTCACCTTTTGATGCTGTGTTGTGGTTATTTGGGATGAGTTTTGTTTATTTAGAGATTCTAGTTTGAATGGTTATGAGTGGAGTGAAAGAGAGAGGACTTCAGGACTTCTTTTTCCTTCTTGAATTTGGGGGCTTGGCTGAACAAAGTACCCCTTATGCCTGTTTTGTGAGCTGCTCACAAGGTAACTGGGTCAGAGACTGAGCTCGTATTAAGTATGAAGAATTATAAATGTACATTTTTAAAGGCATGAGATTGAATACCTGTCTTTCACATACAGCCTCCTACATACATTTTATTTGCTGTATTGAGGACTGTGTTCAGAAAAATCCCTAAACAAAGAGATGTCTCTGCAGTATGTTTAGTTGCCTGGTAACAGCAAATGTGTCCTGGATGTGATTCTTCAGTTTTTCCAGGTGAGACCTTTGTCTTCAGACTGTGAATGAGATCAGCAGACTGCAAGATCATAAATGTAATAAATATATAATTAATATATAAACTAGATACAGAAAGCTTTCATCTAAGCAAGCATATAAAATAATGGATGCCAATGCTTTCAGCAGCAGCATCATGCCTAAATTAGCATCTGGGTAGCACTAAAAAGATTTCAATTTATATTTTGGTAGCTTTGGTAGTGCCATTGAGTGCACCCGTGACACACTTTCCCCCTGACAAGGAGAGAGGGTGAATTCAATTACACCCCTTACCAGCCTCCACTTCAGGCAGGCCACCTCTGATCCCTTATGTTAGAAAGACTATGGGCTTTATTCATGAAATAGGGAATTGCTGGGAACTGAGATGGAATTGAAAACTTTAGACCAAAATAGCATGAAGTATAGCTAAAAGGGATAATTTTTCCAACGTGGCTACTCTGGCCTTAAAGTGGTAATCCACTTCTCAATTCTATGCAGCTCCCTCTTCCATGAAATTGTCTTTATAACCAAAGAGTGTGGGTGCCAGCTGGTCAGGGTGCAATTGAATCACCCTCACACACTCTGTTTGGAAGTTATCATATTATAGATTTATACATTATGAGTATCCCTTTTGCAGAAATCTGTTATTCAAAATTATCCATTTTTTTTTACGAATTTTGCTACAAGTTGCAAATTCCACACTCACCTTTCAGAATGCAGACGCACAACAGTTTATTCAGTGTCCAGCCCCCTTAAGCTGCGATATAGTCTTTCCATGCATGCTTAGATTCCCCACACCTATGTGAGCAAGCCTGATGGGCCAACAGCAGCTAGCAGCTTCACAACAATGCCTCATATTATAGCTACATCACAGTAAAATGTAGTTATTTGCTTGATTCTGTATTTTCATTGATATCACTATATTTCATTAGTGCTGAGAGGCTGTAATATATCTTATTGTTGAAAATGATATGTTGTCCGAAATGACCAGTCATCCAAATTACTTCTGGTGCCAAGCATTTTGAATAAGAAATACTCATCCTATTGTATTGATAAGCTTAGCAAACAGACATTTTTCTTTTTCCTGCATGCACATAAAATTGTTGGCTCCTATGTTTTTAGTTGCAGCTTACTGGGTTAGTTAGGAGAGGGCTTATTTGCATCTACTCAAACCTGTTGAAAAGGTTTTGGTAGCAGTATACACTGCTTTATGTGCCAACTAAATAGTAGGTGCTGTTAGGTTTTACCCTTGAGAGTGTGCCTTAAGGTGGTGGGTTTGCTTAATTATGCTATGGCCAATTCATATAACGAAAACCTCTCAATTGTATTATATCTACACAACTGTGCAAATTTACTGTGTGAGAAGTGCTGGCAGTTTTTCTTTGTTGTAGATATTGGATAGCCAATTACACTGAACTTGTAGCATGCTCACACCTGGTTGATAGCTATCATATTATACATTTAACATTTAACCACAAGACTGGTTTCACATTTTCACATTTTCTTAAAGCCACATAAAAATCTGAGACTAATACATTCCAGATTCAATCACATTGTATGGCTCCTCGTTGTCTGGTTGTAGCTTGCTGCCAAGGGGTTAATTGGGAGAAGGTTTAATTGCACCTCTTCCAACACATTAAAAAGGGTTTTGGTTGCAGTATAAAATGCTTTGTGTGCCGACTAGATAGGAGAGGAGAGTAGTTTCTCACCCTATTGATAGTGTGCCTTGACGTGGCAGGTGAGCTTAATTATGCTTTGGCCTGGTGTGCAGAATCACCTAAGGTGTAACTTTGCACTCAGTTAAAGTCGGCTGAATGATGTGAGACTTTTAACTGTGGAGCAGAACTGTAAATATATAATCTACTGTGTATAATATTATTGAGGGGCGACATTGTTACTACTGCTATACTAGAAAGCTGCAACAGACAGAGGTAAACTTAAACCCTATCGTCCATCCCACTCTGACAAACATCAATGGCACCTACGGACTCTATATGTTGTAACTGAACTCAACACTAATATAAAGGAGAAAGAAAAAAAAACCTAAACACCTCAGATACTTTAGTGAACTCTCCTAATTAACATCTTTGTAAGCAGAATTGTAAATACCCAAGACAACAGATAAACCACTGGTCATAAACGGCTAAAGGAGAAGGAAGGAGGAAGCGGGACGAGGGAGGGAAGGAGGGGAGGGAAGGGGGGGGGGAGAGAGGGAGAAGGGAAAGGAAAACTACCCGGGCATAAAGCGGATAACTAAATTAAATCATCCACTACTAAGAAATATCCAACATCACTAAAATGCCTCCCAAACAAGATAAGATGGACAAAAATAAAAAAAAACCTAGGACCTCCAAACCCCAACCTATCGATTCATATTACACACCGAAGTGGCAACTAAATGAGTCATCATGGATTCATTATATCAAAAAATCAAAACTGACTTAGACAAGAACTTACTGGATTATAAAGAGGAATTATCTCAAATAAAAACTAAAAATTTTTCCCAATCCGAGGAGATAAAGGCATTACGCTCAAAGCTAGAATTGATCCTCGAAATGTGAAACCGCTAGTTTGGGAATAAACAAAATTGAGCTAAAGGTGGCAGACTTGGAGAATCGCTCCAGACGCAAGAATTTTAAAATTCGGGGAATTCCAGAAGATACTACTGACCTAATTGCCTTCATGGAGGAATTCTTGTCCACCTACCTGGACCCCAAGCTGATACATCACTATTCAGTAGAAAGGGCCCACAGGCTACCAAAACCGGCGAATCGGTCACAAATAAGCGAAGAGATGTAATAGTCTGCCTCTGCAGCTCCAGAATGAAGGAGGACCTGATGAGGGAATTTCGAAAAAATCCAACAAGAGCCTCCAAGTTTGCTTGCCTTTCGCTATATACAGATCTATCATATTACACAAGGAAATTTAGGCAGAAATGTTCAGAATCCACTACTTGCCTGCGTGAAAACGGCATACAATACACATGGGGCTTTCCAACTAAACTCAGGATCCTGTATCAAGACTAGACATGTGCAAAACTAAAATTTTCGTTTCGTTTTCGTCCATTCGGACGGAAATGTTATTTATTTCGTCTAAAACGAATTTCGTTCATTAGTGCATTCGTTTCAGACGAAATTCGTTCATTATTTTCGTTTCGTTAATTTTTTTCGTTCGTTTTATAGAATACAATGTAATACTATTGGCTTTCTATAAACCGAACGAGAGCCCCATTCATAAGAAATTCTTATGAATGGGGCTATCGTTCGGTTCATAGAAAGGCAATAGTATTAATTGTATTCTATAAGCCGAAAGTCTATAAACCGAATGACTTTCGGTTTATAGACTTTCGGCTTATGGAATACATGTAATCCTATTGCTATTCTATAAACCGAACGACTTTCGGTTTATAGAATAGCCATAGGTTTACATGTATTACATAAGCCGAAAGTCTATAAACCGAAAGTCGTTCGGTTTATAGGCTGTCGGCATTTAACTAATAAGAGACAGAGTCTCCATTCATAAATTATGAATGGAGACTTTGTCTCCGTGTAGTAAAATGCCGACAGCCTATAAACCGAACGACTTTCGGTTTATAGACTTTAGGCTTATGTAATACATGTAAACCTATGGCTATTCTATAAACCGAAAGTCGTTCGGTTTATAGAATAGCAATAGGAATACATGTATTCCATAAGCCGACAGCCTATAAACCGAACGTTCGGTTTATAGGCTGTCGGCATTTTACTACACGGAGACAGAGTCTCCATTCATAAAATTATGAATGGAGACTTTGTCTCCGTGTAGTAAAATGCCATAAGCCGACAGCCTATAAACCGAACGTTCGGTTTATAGGCTGTCGGCATTTTACTACACGGAGACAGAGTCTCCATTCATAAAATTATGAATGGAGACTTTGTCTCCGTGTAGTAAAATGCCGACAGCCTATAAACCGAACGTTCGGTTTATAGGCTGTGGGCATTTTACTACACGGAGACAAAGTCTCCATTCATAATTTTATGAATGGAGACTCTGTCTCCGTGTAGTAAAATGCCGACAGCCTATAAACCGAACGTTCGGTTTATAGGCTGTCGGCTTATGGAATACATGTATTCCTATTGCTATTCTATAAACCGAACGACTTTCGGTTTATAGAATAGCCATAGGATTACATGTATTGCATAAGCCGAAAGTCTATAAACCGAAAGTCGTTCGGTTTATAGGCTGTCGGCATTTAACTATACAGAGACAGAGTCTCCATTCATAAAATTATGAATGGAGACTTTGTCTCCGTGTAGTAAAATGCCGAAAGCCTATAAACCGAACGATCCGTTTATAGACTTTCGGCTTATATAATACATGTAATCCTATGGCTATTCTATAAACCGAACGTTCGGTTTATAGAATAGCAATAGGAATACATGTATTCCATAAGCCGACAGCCTATAAACCGAACGTTCGGTTTATAGGCTGTGGGCATTTTACTACACGGAGACAAAGTCTCCATTCATAATTTTATGAATGGAGACTCTGTCTCCGTATAGTTAAATGCCGGCTTTTAACTATACGGAGACAAAGTCTCCATTTATAATTTTATGAATGGAGACTCTGTCTCCGTATAGTTAAATGCCGGTGTTCTGACAAATTTCTGGAGCAAATTCTCCTGCGCAATCGCAGGAGAATTTGCTCACTGCGCATGCGCATAAAGTTACAGCTGATAACTCAGCTGTAACTTTGTGACCACCGCGCTTGCGCCAGCTGCGCAACCCACCTCCCGCCCCCTCACACCCCCTGCACACCCCTTCTTACCAGATCATCGAACACAGCGATACACAGCGCATGCGCACGCCTATCCAGCCGTTTGGGAATGTGCGCGTCCGTTGTTGTGTTCTTAAGGTGGTAAGTAACATGGGGCGTCGGGACATAAGGGGGCAAGCATCCTGGTGAGGGCTGCCTCATCTTGATGGGATTTGTGATCCTCCTGCTGCATCAATAATACAGCAGGAGGATCACAAATCCCATCAAGATGAGGCAGCCCTCACCAGGATGCTTGCCCCCTTATGTCCCGACGCCCCGTGTTACTTACCACCTTAAGAACACAACAACGGACGCGCGCATTCCCAAACGGCTGGATAGGCGTGCGCATGCGCTGTGTATCGCTGTGGTCGATGATCTGGTAGGAAGGGGTGTGCGGCGGGTGTGAGGGGGCGGGAGGTGGGTTGCGCAGCTGTCTCATGCACGGTGGTCACAAAGTTACAGCTGAGTTATCAGCTGTAACTTTATGCGCATGCGCAGTGAGCAAATTCTCCTGCGATTGCGCAGGAGAATTTGCTCCAGAAATTTGTCAGAGCACCGGCTTTTAACTATACGGAGACAAAGTCTCCATTTATAATTTTATGAATGGAGACTCTGTCTCCGTATAGTTAAATGCCCACAGCCTATAAACCGAACGTTCGGTTTATAGGCTGTCGGCTTTTAACTATACGTTTGTCTCCATTCATAAATTTATGAATGGAGACTCTGTCTCCGTATAGTTAAATGCTATTGTATTCTATAAACCGACTCTATTTCGGCTTATAGAATGCAATAGTACTACGAATGTACGAATGAACGAATGATTTTCCTTTATTAACCATTCGTTCATTCGGCTTTAGTTAGCTTAGCATTTTCGTTCTTCGTTTTTCGGGCGAATGGACGAAAATGCAATTTTCGGACGAAAATGCATTCGTCCGAAAACGAATGCACATGTCTAGTATATATTCACATGTAAATTGCTTTTTTAATAAAAAATTATGATATAAATAAAATCTTGTTTTTATTTCCTTTTATGTGACAAAGCTGCCTCTCTCTTTCCCTTGCCCCCAGATTTGTCGCTCTCCCCCCCTTAGTGTTGTCTCTCTCTCACCCTTCCTTTGGCTCCCCCCTCGCTCCCCTTGTGTCTGTCTCTTCCCCCCTTCCCTCCCCTTGTTTCTCTCTGCCCCCCCCCCTTGTTATTCTGTCCCCCCCTCACCTGTTTCTTGCTCCCTGGTGGCTAGTGGGGGCAGCCGGGGGATGTATGCACTATACATAATAGACGGAAGTGTCGGGCAGCATGGAGGTTGTCTGCACGATTCGTGCAGACATCCCCCAGCTGCCCGATTCTCCCTGGTGGCTAGCGAGGCAGCGGTGAATGTCTGCGCGATGAGCGAGACCTCCCCTGCTGCCGCCCGGAACGACAGCCAGGACTTTTATGAGGAAGCCGGAAGTACCCAGCTTCATCATAGAAGTCCCGGCGGTCATGCCGGGCGGCAGCAGGAGAGGTCTCGCTCATCGCGCAGACATCCTCCGCTCCCTCGCTAGCCACCAGGGAGAATCGGGCAGCTGGGGGATGTCTGCACGAATCGTGCAGACAACCTCCATGCTGCCCGACACTTCCGTCTATTATGTATAGTGCATACATCCCCCGGCTGCCCCCACTAGCCACCAGGGAGCAAGAAACAGGTGAGGGGGGGACAGAATAACAAGGGGGGGGGGGCAGAGAGAAACAAGGGGAGGGAAGGGGGGAAGAGACAGACACAAGGGGAGCGAGGGGGGAGCCAAAGGGAGGGTGAGAGAGAGACAACACTAAGGGGGGGAGAGCGACAAATCTGGGGGCAAGGGAAAGAGAGAGGCAGCATTGTCACATAAAAGGAAATAAAAACAAGATTTTTTTATATCATAATTTTTTATTTAAAAAGCAATTTACATGTGAATATATACTAGACATGTGCATTCGTTTTCGGACGAATGCATTTTCGTCCGAAAATTGCATTTTCGTCCATTCGCCCGAAAAACGAAGAACGAAAATGCTAAGCTAACTAAAGCCGGATGAACGAATGGTTAATAAAGGAAAATCATTCGTTCATTCGTCCATTCGTAGTACTATTGCATTCTATAAGCCGAAATAGAGTCGGTTTATAGAATACAATAGCATTTAACTATACGGAGACAGAGTCTCCATTCATAAAATTATGAATGGAGACTTTGTCTCCGTATAGTTAAATGCCCACAGCCTATAAACCGAACGATCCGTTTATAGGCTGTGGGCATTTAACTATACGGAGACAGAGTCTCCATTCATAAAATTATAAATGGAGACTTTGTCTCCGTATAGTTAAAAGCCGGCATTTAACTATACAGAGACAGAGTCTCCATTCATAAAATTATGAATGGAGACTTTGTCTCCGTGTAGTAAAATGCCCACAGCCTATAAACCGAACGTTCGGTTTATATGCTGTCGGCTTATGGAATACATGTATTCCTATTGCTATTCTATAAACCGAACTTTCGGTTTATAGAATAGCCATAGGATTACATGTATTACATAAGCCGAAAGTCTATAAACCGATCGTTCGGTTTATAGACTTTCGGCATTTTACTACACGGAGACAAAGTCTCCATTCATAATTTTATGAATGGAGACTCTGTCTCTGTATAGTTAAATGCCGACAGACTATAAACCGAACGACTTTCGGTTTATAGACTTTCGGCTTATGTACTACATGTAATCCTATGGCTATTCTATAAACCGAAAGTCGTTCGGTTTATAGTTTAGCAATAGCATTACATGTATTCTATAAACCGAACGTCGTTCGTTTTAAAGACTTTCGGCTTATAGAATACTATTGGCTTTCTATAAACCGAACTAGAGTCGAGTCCCCATTCATAAGAAATTCTTATGAATGAGGAGGGACTCTAGTTAGGTTTATAGAATGCCAATAGTATTCTATAAGCCGAAAGTCTTTAAAACGAACGACGTTCGGTTTATAGAATGCATGTAATGCTATTGCTGTTCTATAAGCCGAATGTCTTTCGGCTTATAGAACAGCAATAGCATTACATGTATTCTATAAACCGAACGTCGTTTGTTTTAAAGACTTTCGGCTTATAGAATACATGCTGCTATTGGTTGTCTATAAACCGAAAGAGTCCCCATTCATACGAATAGGTCAATTGACCTATTCGTATGAATGGGAACTCAATTTCGGTTTATAGGAAGCTAATAGCATTACATGCATTCCATAAACCGAAAGTCATTCATGTCGGTTTATGGAATGTGTAGTACAATGCTATTGGTATTGTAAACCGACTCTATTTCGGTTTAGAATGCCAATAGCACGAATGGACGAATGGACGAATGAACGAATGATTTTCGTTTATTAACCATTCGTTCATTCGGATTTTGTTAGTTAAAATTTTCGTTATTCGTTTTTCGGACGAATGGACGAAAATGCTATTTTCGTCCGAAAATGCATTCGTCCGAAACCGAATGCACATGTCTAATCAAGACAAAGTCCACCTGTGTTTTGATCCACAGCAAGCTAAAGACAAACTCTCTACATGGGGCTTACGACATAGAATAAATGGTATAAGCAACCCAAATTGTAAGTAACTAGTAACTAGTAATTGTAAAACATAAGTAACCTAAAATAAATGCATTTACTCAATGGGGGTATGGGACACAGTATATAAGTGAAACTAGATGAGCACAATAGAGGGAATTCTTTATTAAAATACAACGGAATGTTTACATTTTCCCCTTTTCTATCCTTTTTTTTTCTTTCCCTATAAGGTAATGTAAATAATTGATAAGTGGTTAACAACAACAACACAGAACAAAGAAACACAAGGTGATGATGAACACGACAATGAATAGACTATAAGTAACCTAAAAATAAAGGAATTTGTTCACTTGGAGTAAGATAATCAAAAACTAAAATACAAGAACTTAAGTAAACAGAGTAGAGTATAGAAGGACACTGTATAATTAAATAAGTGAAATTAGATGTGCACACGAGGGGGAACTTACTTATTATTATACGTAAAATATAATGTTTTTTTTTCTCTTTTCTCTTTTTCCTTTCTCTCTCTCCTTTTTCTCTTCCCTTCTTCCTTCCTCCCTTCGGCGAGGTCCTCTCTCCTCCACTTAAAAGACGAACCTAACATAATGTTACTGGTGTAAAATCTGACCACCTTAATGACTAAATTTAAAGAATATAAACTCCTACAGCAACTCGGAGCGCCTATCCCTGATGGAACAGGGATTTTGATTTGATTCTTCTCATCCCGAAATGGAGGCAATTGTTCCTTCACTGGGCTGGAAGGGTATGAATGCTGAGTGTATGGATGTGGTGAGATGTGAAGCCGGATGGGGGGGGCCTCGGGGGGGTCGGGGGTGGTGGAGGCCCGGGGCTGGGACCCATTTTAAGAAGTGAGCCTCCCAATTCCCCTTAACGTAATATCAATCAATGCTCAGGGTCTAAATATGCCCATATAAGGTCCACATAAGCGTTCCTTTTTGTATGGGACGCTGGAGAAGGAAAAAGCGGATATCGCCTTTATCCAGGAAACTCATTGGAAACAGGAGCAGAACCTACTTTGGAAATGTCATAAATATCAGACTGTGTATGTTTCGTCATTGTCTAATAATATGAAGAGAGGTGTAGCAATAATTGTCTCTACCCAACTCAAGTTTGAATATCTATATCACGAAACAGATCAAGAGGGCAGGAGAGTGATTGTTATCTGTAAGATAAATGACGACATACACACTGGTAAATGTATACGCACCATCAGACAGACCAATTAGATTTATTAACTCTACTGTAGCAATTATGGAAAGGATAGGTAGGGGTATGTTGGTGATGGGGGGGACGGGGACATTAATGCAACAGCTGATTTTCTCACGGATAGGAAATCGTTAAAAACATGTAAATACGACGCCCGAGCGAAAAATAGATCGGACGCCCTCTCCTCATGCTTATTTAAAAACAACCTGTACGATGTTTGGAGAGTGCAGCATTTGGACCAGAGAGATTATACATTTTTCTCAATGGTCCATTTGTCGTACTCTAGAATAGACTATTTCTTTGTGATGGGTCCCATGCTGGACAGAAGTATATCCTCCAGCTTGGGTCACATCACATGGTCAGACCACGCACTGATTATTTTGACTATTAAAACAGAACAAGCATATAAAATACGCACTACATGGAGACTAAATGAGAACATCTTAAACCCCCCAGACAGCAGACAGGACTTGATAGACCAAGCTAAACTCTACTTGGAACAAAATGACAACCCTGATATCTCGGAGAATACATTGTGGTGTGCAATCAAATGTGTCCTGAGAGGGTACTTAATTAAAAAAGGAGCCTGGCTCAAAAAACAAAGAGGGAAGGAGCTTTCGGAGTTATATGCTACACTAGCATTACTGGAGAGAGAACATAAAAATAACCCTAATATAGAAAATACAAAGAAGGCTCAGGAACTTCAGAAACAGATAATATGCAGACTCAAATATGATACTGATACGATGCTCTCCCGCCTAAAACAAAATGGTATTACACCAATAACTGGGCTGGGAGGGAGATGACCAGGAAAACAAAAATGCAAAACGTAGATAATAGAATAAAAAAAGATAATATATAAAGATCAGACATGTATTTCACCTAAACAGATAGCTGAATCCTTTAAAAATTACTACGAGACACTATATAACCAACCACAGTTGAAGTCTTCAACAGAAGATGTGATCAAATATCTAGAGTCGTTGAGACTCCCCAAGCTATCTGAGGGGAAACTGCCTACTTTGAATCTCCCATTAGAGCCTACAGAAATTATTAACACTATTAAAGAACTAAAAAAAGGGAAGGCTCCGGGACCCGATGGGTTTTCAACTATATTTTATCAAATGCTAAGCCCAGTCATAGCTCCTATTTTGTCTAGGCTCTATAATGCAATCTCCCCAAATAATGGATTTCCAGCGGAAATGCTAGTGGCTTCGATTTCACCGATTCCGAAGCCAGGGAAGGATCCAACCCAAGTATCTAATTACAGACCGATTTCCTTAATCAATTTAGATATAAAAATATACTCGAAAATGTTGGCAAACCGTCTCAAGGGAGTGATCGCAGACCTGGTTCATCCGGACCAGTCTGGATTAATTCCAGGAAGATCAGAAACAGATAATGTCCAAAGGATATGCAGAATAATGGAAGTAAACCAGCTAAGGAAGCCCCCAGAGATCATGATGACCTTAGATGCTGAAAAGGCCTTCGATAGGGTCGACTGGGGCTTCCTATCAGAAACCCTTCAGCATTTGGTTTAAAGGGCAAGATATTTAATTTTATCATGGCTCTGTATTCAAGCAAGAATAGTGGGTCCTTCCCTGGCTTCAGATCTCTTTCCCATAAAAAACGGTACAAGACTGGGGTGCCCACTTGCCCCCAAAGGGGGGGAGGGGAACCAATCGACTATCTCGGAATAAAAACAACATCTCAAATTGATGGGCTGGTTCCAACAAATGACTCCTCTTTGCTACTAGAATTACAAAGAGAAACTAAAAAAATGGGCAAGAGGAGAAGTTTCCTGGATGGGTCGTGTAAATATTTTAAAAGCCTATATTCTCACCAAAATTGATCTACTTACTCAGAGTAATACCGGATAGAGTTCCAACTAAGATCATCAGAGATTTTTAACTGTTCTATAAATTTAGTTGGGGAGCTAAAAAGCCCAGAATAGCAAATCATACTTTAAAAAAATCTTTGCAGAAAGGGGGTTTGGGTTATCCAGACCCTAAAAATCTTTGAAAGCTGTCCTCTGACACACATAAATGTCTGGAACAAAAAACAGGAAATCACTGCTCCTTGGATGGATATTGAGAGAACCCAAACCCAAATAGCAGATCTCTCATTAATACGATGGTTACCAATGAAACTATTTAAAAAACTGAGGATCACAACGAAAATAATAAAAGATACCATGCTGACACTATATAGAGTTAAAAAAAGCAAACACTATCTCGGATAAAATTTCTAAATCAGCCCCAATTCAAATGATCTCTCTATGTACCCCAGATTTGAACTTGAGTAGTTGGCATACAGGAGGGATAGAGATAATAGGAGATCTATACAACGAGGAAAGATTAATGCCATTCCAAGAACTACAACAGAAATATAACCTTACTATAAATCAACTCTTTAACTATCTTAGAGTTTAGAACTTTCTGGGAGTATACCCGCCAGGCAATCAATCACAGTTGGACGCTTTCCTGGACCAACCACCAAAGAGAAATGCGATTTCTAAAACTTTAAAACTCTTTGAAGAGTTAGCACCGGGGGGAAAAGACCGGGCACTGAATAAATGGGAGTTTTATACAGGACACCAAAGCTTATATAAAGACTGGTGTATAGCTTGGAACGATACCAGGAGGGCGTCACATTGCATTGATATCCAAGAGCAATATTTCAAATTGATAAACAGATGGTATCTGGTCCCCTCACGATTGGCTAAATACTCCCTAGAGGGATGTGACATCTGCTGGAGGTACCTAAAAAATAGAGGATCCCAGGCCCCCATATGGTGGGAATGTGAGTCTCTTAAGATTTTGAAGGAAAAAGCAACATCTGTACTAGGAATTCTGTTCGATAGTAGGATAGAACTAACACCTCAGTTGTTTCTCTTTCATATTTCATATTGACCTACCAAGTAGGAATCAAAGTGAGAAACTGCTGTGCATCAATGTCCTCTCTGCATTTAAAGTTTGTATCGCCAGATACTGGAGGAGCACTGAGGTTCCATTATGGGGCGAAATTAGGAGTCAAATTGAATTTCAAAGAAAAATAATGAAAAAGTGCGCTTAAACCAACACTTAATATACAACAAAAAGGATTACCGTTAATTCATTAGCAATCCGCTTGATTTATACATGGAGGGAAAAACACAAAAAAAATAATAATAATATAGTGTAGTATTTTAGTGCAAAAATCGGGAATGTGAAAAAAGTGAAAATGCACTCACATATCCCTGAGCAGTATTCTGCTCAGTACATAAAGCTTCATGGGAGCCCACGCAGGGTAGGTGATTCAAGCGTATCCCAGAAGATGAGAGAGCAGAGGAGAGACCGTTAGTAAGGATGTAAAAATTTATTGTAAACAAAATATAAAAGATCTTACATTAAAATAAACAGGATTCAGCAGGCACATGCAGAATAAAACAAGTCCCAGTGTCCAAAGATAATCCCAGCAAGTCTCCTCCTCTCCACAACGCGTTTTGCCCTGTAGAAATGGGCTTTTTCAAGTGTGCTCTCTCAATATCTTCTTTTCCACTTTTAAATCTCCCGCCACGCGCGACTTCCGGGTGTCGCGCGTGGTGACGTCACACGTTCAGCGTCCATCAGCCGGCATCTTCATTATGTAGCTCGCGTCTCCCCGTCAAGACGCCTCTACAGCTCCTCCTCGCATATGTTGTTAGCCCACAATGTTCCAGTTTATGCGGAAAAATTAACAGTAAAAAAACATTCAGAATCTCTATTTTTGTCTGCTTCAAGTTCTTTTTAAAAAGTTGACGTAATAGTTTTATTGGATTTGATAGTGGACACTATCCCCCGTGGCTGGCTGGGATTCCGAAAAGTCAGGCTTTGAGATTAAAGAGGAATTGTACAGAGGAGATAGTGTATAAAGAACAACTATCGATCCTCAAAGAAAGGCTGACGGTAAGAGATTATCCCGAAGGCAATATAGATAGGGCTATACAAGAAGTTAATCAGGTTGATAGAGAGTCCTTGCTTACCTACAAGATGAAGGAGGAAATTAAGAAAGAACACCCACTCTCTATTATTTTAGATTTTAATAATAAGAATCTTCGTCACGTTCAGCGTTCATCAGCCGGCATCTTCATTATGTAGCTCACGTCTCCCCGTCAAGACGCCTCTACAGCTCCTCCTCGCATATGTTGTTAGCCCACAATGTTCCAGTTTATGCGGAAAAATAAACAGTAAAAAAACATTCAGAATCTCTATTTTTGTCTGCTTCAAGTTCTTTTAACCCTCTCGACTCTGGGCAAAACTAGGTTACAAATTCCATTGTCTGTAGTGTATCCACGATTCTTTTTGAGAAAAAATTGTGTTGAACAGATTGTGCTCCAAATCTTTTAACCCTTTGGGTTCTGACACATATTCGGTCTTAACCCTATGGGTTCTGGTACACATTAAATATAATAAAAAATAAAAATAGCACTATATTATCTGATAAGATGTAAATATAATAAAATATTTTTAAAAAATATTTTAAAAACAAGATAGACACTTCATTCTGCTCAGAGTCCGGGGTAAACATAAGTCATATAGAAACACTTGCATAAATCATAGTATACACGTAAGATAACAATGTTATAATAATGTTTGGGTACAGAATGCGTTGCGAGTTTATTCTTAATGTTGTTGCAATGCTCCCCTATTCTTTTCCCCAGTTTTCTAGAAGTGCGACCCAAATATTTCAATCCACATGGACATTCAAGTAGATACACAACTGAGCATGTTTGACAATTCATAAAATCTTTAATCACATAGTCTTTCCCTGTCATGTTGGATTTAAAGCTACAGATCTTTTTATTTTGTTTTTGTTTTGTCTGACGACATGCATTACAGCTGTTGCATCTATAGAAGCCAGGATTTTGGGTTAAAAAGGTGGTTTTAATTTTAGTCTGTTGTTTAGTATAACTCTTAGTGATGCATCTACGAATACTCGGGGCTCCTCTAAATATTATTTTGGGTTTTTCCGGTAAGATCTCCTTCAGGAGATCATCCTTTTTTAGAATTGGCCAGTGTTTCTGAATAATTTTTTTCAGACAAAGATTCTTATTATTAAAATCTAAAATAATAGAGAGTGGGGGTTCTTTCTTAATTTCCTCCTTCATCTTGTAGGTAAGCAAGGACTCTCTATCAACCTGATTAACTTCTTGTATAGCCCTATCTATATTGCCTTCGGGATAATCTCTTACCGTCAGCCTTTCTTTGAGGATCGATAGTTGTTCTTTATACACTATCTCCTCTGTACAATTCCTCTTTAATCTCAAAGCCTGACTTTTCGGAATCCCAGCCAGCCACGGGGGATAGTGTCCACTATCAAATCCAATAAAACTATTACGTCAACTTTTTAAAAAGAACTTGAAGCAGACAAAAATAGAGATTCTGAATGTTTTTTTACTGTTAATTTTTCCGCATAAACTGGAACATTGTGGGCTAACAACATATGCGAGGAGGAGCTGTAGAGGCGTCTTGACGGGGAGAAGCGAGCTACATAATGAAGATGCCGGCTGATGGACGCTGAACGTGTGACGTCACCACGCGCGACACCCGGAAGTCGCGCGTGGCGGGAGATTTAAAAGTGGAAAAGAAGATATGGAGAGAGCACACTTGAAAAAGCCCATTTCTACAGGGCGAAACGCATTGTGGAGAGGAGGAGACTTGCTGGAATTATCTTTGGACACTGGGACTTGTTTTATTCTTATTGTGCCTGCTGAATCCTGTTTATTTTAATGTAAGATCACCTACCCTACGTGGGCTCCCATGAAGCTTTATGCACTGAGCAGAATACTGCTCAGGGATATGTGAGTGCATTTTCACTTTTTTCACATTCCCGATTTTCGCACTAAAATACTACACTATATTATTATTATTTTTTTTTGTGTTTTTCCCTCCATGTATAAATCAAGTGGATTGCTACCGAATTAAGGGTAATCCTTTTTGTTGTATATTAAGTGTTGGTTTAAGCGCACTTTTTCATTATTTTTCTTTGTCTATTGTACCAAACCAGAAGTGAAACACTGGTTGATATAGTTGCTGCTAGTACTATCACATCTTGGCGCAGTGTGTTTCTTGTTTTCTTTTAAATTGAATTTCAAGCCTCTTCCGAGAAATATATTCATAGAAATATCACTAAGACGCTGGCCAAATATGAGAAAGTATGGGAAAGATGGTCCCTGATAGGAGAATAAGATTATAACATACAGTTCTTGATCAAAAGATTCAATCGGCCCTGAGGATTGACGTTTGGGGACTATGAAGGGGGAGATCTTTGGGCTCCGCCCCGGCACCTCTGTCCCCCCCAAAAATGATATTACTAACAAATTTAATTAATGAAATTAAAACAGATAATTATTTGAAGTCATCTGTTTGAGTCTGTGTTGTTAGTCAGGTAAATACCCACCTCACACACTTACACAGCTCATGGTACCCTTTTAGTTTCACATTGTTGTATAATTCCAAATGGTACCTTTCCTTTCATTGTGGTAAGACATTGGTGTCTGTGCTGCACATATATTTTCCTGCATGACCCTTTCTTTGATATATTTTTTTGACATTGCCATAGTTCCATATATGTGCAAATATCATATTTTTACCAAATATCATTATGCTGGATATTTGTGTGATAAATGGTATTGGGTATATATGCAAGCATATAAAAAATCAGTTTGAAATGTTGTGTAGTGTACTTTGGAGGACTTTCAAATGTAATTCTCCTTAGATCAGAAGAATTGAAATGGGTGAATTCCCATCTTAATTCATATGTTAGCTGAATTCAAAGTGTATTCATATGCGATCGGCACATATTTGGTAGCCATAAATCCATGATTTTCATGAAGAAAATGTCCTAATTCGAATGCCTGTGATGCTTGGGTTTCCAAAACAGTCCAGAGTGCCAAAGTGATATTGAGTAGTCGCATTGCAGAGATTTGTGCTAGTTGGATAAAGTGCCCAATCCAGTTGGTATATATTGAGTACACCCTTGTGTATTTACTGCTGCAGATTGGCTTCATATGTGAAACGGGAACATTATTCTGTAATTTGCTGCAGATTGGCTTCATATACAAAGGTTATGCTTTTACTACTGCAGATTGGCTTTAAATACAAAGATAACCGGTTTCTAAAATGTTTGAATTCCACTATTGCTCAAAATGTTTGGTGTGCATAACAGAGCTACACTACACAACATTAACTGTTACTTCCACGATGTTGAGAAAGCAACATTGCTAGTTGATTATTATGGGATTATTATGATGGGGCTGTCCAAGGGCGTGGCTACACTAAGTCTAAAGTACAAACAGTAACTTTTGTTAACTGCATCAACAATACTATTCAACCAGCCATATTGCTAGCTGAGCTTAAAGGGCATTGAAGTTACAGAGTAGGGTTGTGGGGACCAGCATTACACTACACACGAACTAGCTTGTTGTTGACTGTCCTATCAGCCATTTCTAGCTGCACACCATAGGAATTGTAGACTAGGGTAGATGATGCTTATCTTTTCCACCCACCATTTTGTAAACTAAAGTTCTTATGTTGCGCAGGCACCAGGAAACCCCTCTTCTGAGCCAACAAAGGTAGACAATGGGGAGGAGGTAAGAAGGTATTGTGGTGGGAGAGGAGAATGGGGGGAAAGATATCCTCACCCACAAGAAATCCTGTGGATGCACATGGATGCAAATATTGTTGCGTGCTAGGACCACCATGCTGTTTATTCTGCTAATCGTCCCATGCATGAGGTTGAAAAAGGAGTGGGAGTCAATTTCCCGCTTGGTTATTAAAGTGCACATAGGACTCCATGGCAGTTAAAAAAAAATAACATGACAAACTCATTGAACTACTGTCTATTTTCATATAAGCTAACTGTATGGTAGTTGATTGGATGTTTGATAACACAGCCAATTTTGAGCAGTTTTGCTACTGTTGAATTATCTCAGTAATTACCGGACCAGTAAATAGAGCAACATAATAGTAGGATAAAATTTGCCTCCAAATCGACCACTTGCATTTCGAGCCCTTTAAGTGATATCTTCTGTCACACAGTAATCATTAATGTTGTTTATATTGTAACAATTGTAGAATTCAGCCTTACTGAATGCTCACAAGGTTTGGAGCTTATGAATGAACCCATTATTGACAGCAACAACAGAGTATTTTACAGAAAGGAGAATAATTGGTGTATAGTCGTAGAAAATAATGCAAGGACAAAATGTTTTTTTAATTTCTTTAACATCCATAATAATTTGCATAAAATGAATGCTCTTTAATAAAAATGTTGACAAAGAGAAAACGCTACTTGTTTAGGCACAATGTAATGACAGTATAAAAAATTCTAGTCACACCTTAAAATCTTTTTTTTTTCTGTTTTATGGGATGGTTTTCAGCATTCTGCTCCTAAGCTTTATTTCTCTTGAGACCCACTTGTTAGCTTATAGTTGACATGTTTCCCACAGGTAATATATGCGTGGCTGCATTTTCATTAACATTTCACAATTCCCTTTACAAAAGAATAAGTAAAGATTGTTTGGAGAGTTCTGAAGCAGGATTTATATACAAACAAACTTTAACATCTTTGAAATGAACAATATTTTCACTTCAGAGACAACGGGCTACATTCAGTGGCCCCAGTTAAAATAAAAATCGCTATTAGCTATAAATTAACGGGCATTAATTGTTTGCCACTAATGCAATTAATAGGTGCATTAAAATATACTGCCCCTGTTACAAAAATTACCACACCCCTACACTAGCACAAGCTAAATCAACCAATAACTGAAGAGGAGCTCTATGCATCCATCAATACTCTAAAAAAGCCAAGGAGCCAGGACCAGATGGTCTACCAGGGTCTTATTGCATGCAATTTAAACTCTTACTGATCCTACACTTATACAAATTGTTTAATTTTTAGAAGTAGATCCCCCACTACCAGAGATGCTGCATACAAAGTTATTCACAAGGGTGGCAAAGATGCGACAGTGCAGTAGTTTCTGCCCTTTATCTTTAATTATCTCAAACATCAAACTATTCTTGAAACTGTTGGTCATCAGGCAGGGTTGAGTGATATCAACTCTGATACACTCAGATCAAGTGGACTTCATTCCATAAAGTGAGGTCACAGATAATGTTAGGACAGTTGGTCTGATCACACTAGCAAACCCCCCCAACAAATAAGCCATCCATTCTTCTAGCACTAGACGTGGAAAAAGCACTCAACCGGGTTGACTGGACATACATCTGGGCACACTAGAAAAATTCTGAATAAGGAGCAAGTTCTTACAGGATATAAAAAACCATACCAGAATCCAACAGCAACAATGACCCTGATAGGGTGTGAGTCTATCCCATTGCCCATAAATAGGGATAATACAGGGATGTCCCCTATACCCCCTTTTATTAGCCATATAAATTAGAATGGGTACAATGGTCAACATCACCTCACGCTTGCAGTACCTTTTTAGAACACCACCAATATGAGTATCCAAACAAGATGTAGGAGAAATACAAAATAAAATATTTCAGTTATATGGAATAGCAAAATACCTTGAGTAAGCCATACAAACTGATATTTGCCCAGAGCTGATGGAGATATCGCCATCTCTAAACTTTACGCATACTGTCTGGGTGACAGGCTTTCCCAGTTGGGGTCTTGGTCACTCCACAGAGACAAAGTGCCCTGGGTGGACATCGAGAAGAAACTGCGTAGACCATTAACATAAACAGTTATTTCTCTAGACAGACCAGACCTAACATTATTCTATATACAATGGCAGAATCATTCATGATGTGCAAGTACTACCGCAAAAAATGATTATGGTCTTACCAGGCATTCTCAGCTATCCACAATCACATGTAACACAAGCTTTCCTGAAGGACTTAACTCCTCCAATTTTCAATGATGGGTAACATCCGGTCTCAACTCACTGGGTTCGCTAATACAAGATGATAAAGTAATAACGCCAAAAGGAACTACAGGACATGAAACAAATGCCCAACACAGAAATATTTCACAACGCACAAATATGATACTTTGTTAATTTTATTCTAAATGATGAGAAACAAGCTGATTTCACTTCATTCGAGATAATGTTTAGAAACCCAGAAAAAAAAAAAAAAACAAGCAATAACAATCTTATTTCAGCACGCTCTCAGAGCCCAAGACTCCAAAACACCGAAGTTCTGGAAACTCAACTATTCAACTATCAGATGAAAACTGGGGTAAAATACACCAGACCATTCAAAAGCTTTCCACTGGCATACTCATAAAAGAAACAACGTATAAAAGACTATCACGCTGGCACATCACACTTTCCAGATTTCATGTGATCTCTTCCCAAAAGCTAACCACAAACTATTACATAAAATATGTGCAGCCACTTCTCAAGCCATCACCAGAAGATGGAAGGTACTACCCCGACACTCAATGAGATCATCACAAACATAATGCACTTCATGTAACAAACAGGGTCCAGGTGACATGGGGCCCTGAACACCTGAATTAAGGAGTCACATTGTAGATAATGTAGACACAGGGCTTGGTGCAAGGTAACCACACTCCCCTGGAGGCTTGAGTCCCCAGGTTGGTTTAGCCACATACAAGGGCTCGGAGGTAGCAGCTGCTGTATCCAGTAAATGACAGGACAGGATCTGGAGATGCCCTGAAGACACCCTGGAGAAGGCATGGAACATAACTCACAGAACAGGATGCTGCTGGCTAGATCAAACAGACCAAGCAGAGCGAAATAGCAGAAAGCAAACTGAGGCAGAACTGAATACAGAGTACAGGGCAAAGAAGAGACTGATGCAAAACTGAAACAAACATGAATAGGACAAAGCAGAAACCAAAATAAGGACAAATAATATAGCGCACAGGACCAAAGTCAAACAAATACAATGAATGGACAGACATGGCACAGACAAAGTGCATTGCTACAGAACTTAAAAGCATACACAAATACGGATATAAACATAGAATAAACAAAGAACATGACAGATATACATACATAAATAAAGGAACTATCCTAGAACACTGAGAGTGTAAAAAGGGGTTTAGTTCACCTGATGGACATAAGATGGCATGCTTGCTAACCAGCGTCAAGGTGCCTTACAATCAGGCAAGTCTCTAACACTAAAATCTGTCTAAAATTATAATTAGGACAAAGGACACATAACATACCTTGAATGACAGATTTGGAAAGGAAACACACAGAACAGGTGGGGCACATTACATAGGACCAGAGAATCAAAACAGGAGACAGCAAGGAAAACCAGGATAAGATAAAATAACAAGCAGCAAAGATACCAGAAATACCATAGTAGAGAAAACATGGCAAAATAAAAAAGAAAACAGGAATAACTGGATACAGCCTGGGTGAGCCTGCACATCGGTTGGATTGTGACAGTTCAACACTATGGATTGAATCACTGTGAAGTTTGAAGAAATCTGTGGCCCCTGGATAGCAAAATGCGCTGAACTCAAGCATTAACCAATATACCTGCTTGTAAGAGGTGCTAACAGCCACTACATCTGACACATGCTTCGTGTTCTTCACCTAGCTAATCTTCTTTTTCTTTCCCCCTACATCTACTTTCTCCCCTCTTCCCTCCCAAATTGTTACCAGTTCATTTTTTTATTATTTAAACAATTATTTATTTTTGTAAAAGTAAGCAATATTTTTGTAGTATTACTGCTAGAGTGAATCACTGCTCTTACCGCACAAACAATGATTAAATGAGGACCGGTAAAAATGAATAGACAAAAAAATCACTCATCTTTGCAAGCTAATTTACTGGCACAAAAAACCATAACGCAGCCGATATATAACTCTTTCAATGCTGTAGGGACCAACAGTGCTCCCCACAGCACTGAAAAGGTGAACCCCATCATAAAAAAAAGTTCTGATGGAGCCATGGATTCTTCCCCAATACCCCCACCCCCTCCATTCAAAGTGACTTCTTTAAACCAACAAAGGGCTTCTCAGGGGTCATATCTACCATCAACACTTTCTCTCACACATGTTAATTCAGGGGCATCCACGGTTTTTCATAAATACCTGTGTGTATTTAGCTGCAATAAACTTGTTATTTAAAGTACAGGGAGACTGAACTGAAAATTGTTAGCCATATTATTACTATGCCCAGATAACAGCAAGAAGAGCTTGCTTTATTAGGGATATTATGGTATGTAGCTATTTTCAGACTCCAACATCAAAAACATGGCAAAATAAATCTAAAGGTACCTACCTACCTATATATGTGAACTTGTGAGACGAAAGTGGGCTCAGTACTCCGGTAACGTCAGCTTAAAGAATGGAAAGGCAGTACAGCTTTATAATGAGATACGAACAAACAAGTGGATTGGCACACCCAGCGTTCATAGCAAATCATCAAATATAATATGGCAAAAAAACAAATCTGAAAAAGATCCATGGAACAGTGTACAGCAACAGAACCAAAACAGTGAGGTAGCAGAAACAAGTGTAAGGTGCTTGACGTGTTTTGTGATGTTCACATTTCTCCCTGGATCAAGAAGCTCTATTATTAATGCTATTCTCTTATTAATAGACCTATATGTCCTGCTTTAAAAACAAATGTCCAGAATCTTTTTGAATGCATCTATTGTATTTAATAGCCTTACTTGGCAGTGAATTCCATATCTTTATTGTCCTTACTGTAAAGAATCCTTTTCTTTGTTGTCTATGAAATCTTTCCTTTTCCAGTCTCAGGGGATGACCTCTTGCTCTTTGTACTCTGGCTCTGCACATATTTATATCATTTTATCATATCCCCTTTTAAGAACTGGTGCCCAGAATTGTACTGAATATTCAAGGTGAATGGTGAAGTCATACCATTGACTTGTAAAGAGGAAAAATATATCCTCTTTCTGTGACTCCATAACCCGTATTATACATGCGAATATCTTATTGGCCCTTGAAGCTGCTGGCTGGCATTGAACACCGTTGCTAAGTCTGTTATCTACAATTA
The DNA here is from genome assembly GCA_036172795.1 of Pelodytes ibericus. Lineage (NCBI taxonomy): Eukaryota > Metazoa > Chordata > Amphibia > Anura > Pelodytidae > Pelodytes > Pelodytes ibericus. The sequence continues at coordinate 79,784,007 of CM069859.1, forward strand.
CTCCTAAATCCTTTTCATAGTAGTTTTTGCCAGGGAAAAACCATTTTAAGGATATGTTGCATTGTTATTATTTTTCCCATAATGCAGAACTTTACATTTGACTATATTGAACCTCATTAGCCACTTGCTTGCCTAGTCCCCCTCTCTGCCCAAATCTTCCTGTAAAGAATAAAGAAACAAGGTTAGTCTTTATTATCTTTACCATTTTGTTGTCATCAGCAAACACTGAAAAATGTCTCTCGACACAAGTTGGGAGAGGATTAATAAAAAAATAAGTGGTTACTGAGGTACCCCGTTTAATACCCTGGTCCAGTTTGAGGATTTTCCTTTTACAACAAGTCTCTGTATTCTTTCTTTCAGCCAAATTTAAATCCAAATATGACTGATGGGTTGATGAGTCATTGTTCTACATCACCAGTGATGTCATAATCGATGGAGCATAGGCTAGACATCATATTTTTTACAGGCTGAGATTGCAGAACACATGCTCCTTACAAGACGGAGCAAAAAGAATACATGCCAACGCCACTCGCTTTGAAACTGAAAGCACACCGAACCAAGGAGCAGCGACAAGAATCTAAATCCTGGGTGAAGCTAAGCAATAGAGCTAAGTAAAATCTAAAGGAAAAAGGAAAATCTCTATTTGTTTTATTTGATGGTCTCTCTTGACCCATGTCTGACTAATTTGTTTCTAATGCCTGATCTTGTTTTGTTATGTCATTTTCCCCTTTAGAAGACTTATTAGTGTCAAGTCAGTTTTTTTTTTACTTATAATTTGGATATAGTGCAATCGTGATATCTATATTTACAATGGAATTTTATATATTTATATAATATGCAAATACTTTTACTGTATTATGTTTTTACATATAAAAAAAATATAAAGAGTAAAAAAAACTGTGAATTACTATTACTGTGAATGTAGTGAGGGAGTAGTGTGGAGTTACTATTTGCAACCCATGAACATGTGACTCCACATATTTAAAATCACGTTTCTTTAATCAATGCATTTCCTGTAAATCTTCATTACAATATGTATAGATCAGTTATTCCTATCTACATTCCCAAGAAGAACAATGTTTACGTTATACAGTCCCTTTAACATCATTTAGTTCCATTTTATCCAGCACTGAAAGGGATACAATTTAAGCATGCTTTTTGATTAAACATCTTATATCGCAGAGTGGTCATGGTTTAAATCATGGGTTAAATAGCTTAAATTTAAAGGGATCTCATTAATGGACCTGTTAAGGGTTATCTCACCTCACTGAAACACTTATAGTGTGCTAATTAATATGCGTGTCTGGTGTAATTAATCTTTTCCTTAATGAATGCGGTTATATCCATTTTAGCAATTTGGAGTTTTATTCGGTATTGTTAACGAGCACGGTAATGGCAAATTATAAGTATAGGGACATTGTAATAGATGTGGTAAATATTAACGGGTGCGATAATGCATTTTGATGACATTAACACTCATTAATTCGGTTGGCGGCGGGCATTGAATAAAAAAGTCCGGTAATATCCAATTGCACTTTTCAGCATAACAGGGGCCATTGAATCTACCCCAGTCAGACAGCAGTGATGGGTAGGTTATAAGTTCATATGAAAAGAAACAACAAAACCACAAGTGAACACAGTGAAATAACAAATGAAAAAAAAAATACTCTTTAGTATTGCAACTCTCTAATAAGTGCTCCTCAGGCACTCCAAATCACAAAACACCAGAGTAGTGTAATACAGTAGAAACAAAAAAACAACAGATATTTGGTAGGTTATCACTCTCACAAAATTAGGATGATATCAGGCTCATCAAAATAAATTTGTCGTGTTTATTCCAGAGCAGTATATCACAGTAAAATTACTAATGTTGAAAACAAATATACGTACAATGCTGGCTCTGATGTCGGCTTCCTCAGGAGAAAAGTTTTGATTGGAAATGTGCAAATCCTCATAGTGCATTGATATCTTAAATAAGGCTTTCATCCGTTCCACCAGTAACGAACGCTCAGGGCTCTAACTGATGATGCGATTGAGAGGCTAATCCTCCGTTTTGCCCCATCAGGGAGACGTGATGACACGTCCAGACCAGGGACATCTCCCCCCCTTCTTCCCTCCCACCTTCACCAAACTCCTATCAAAGGGTTGAAAGAAAGCGCTTGTCGCATCCTGTGACGACTCCCAGCTAGCGCTGATCTGCCCACCACCAACGAGACTAGGTGGACAGACGGCCCTAAACATGTGATCTCCCAAGACATAACAACAAACTTTATCGAAAAATCGCACATGTATACTTCTAACAGAAGTGGCAATCAACTGAATAAATGAATAAAAAGGAAGATATGAGTGGATCATTCCAAGATAGTAGCCCAGTAGTGAGCTCACTGCAACCTACTGCAACAGTAAAAGCAGCGAGTCCAGACCGCCTGATAAAAATGCTAGAGGAGCATTTGATAATTGTTGATAATACATACAAGATAATATTCATAAAGTAGAAGGTCCAAGCTTCAGACTATAAAAACAAGAAGAAGAACTTAAACTCTAAAAAATATGAAGAGCTGCAAAACAAAGTGGTGGAGGCAGACAACAGATCAATGAGAAAAAATTGAGAGTTTGAGGGGTATCGGAGGATATTACTCAGGACAACCTGTCCCAGTGTGGTCACATTCTGTCATCAAATTAATAGTGACCACTGGTCATGTGACCAAGCTCATGTAAGTAAACCTTTCTTACAGGGGAATAAGCTTTACCCTTTGACATGGTAATTAGGTAATTCAATACCTTTACAAGTTAGGAAGAGACCCCCACTTCCCCTATCTCTCACTTCTTTCTCTTCTTTCCTGGCTGTAGATGTGAACAGACATGGGTTAGGTTTTATCCTGGTGAAGTGTGGGTGAGATCTGATGATTTTTACTTATAAGGTTTAGTTGTCATTGTTGTTTAGCAGTTATTGTTGTTGTTCTAGTTATTTAGATTGTGTGTTATTAGTTGTATGTTGCTGTTGTTTTGTTTCTGAATAAATGTTTGTTAAAGTAGACGGACCAGAGTTTTTATGTGTATGTGTACATAATTCATACACCACAAAATGACGACCACGAAATAGGAGATTTCTACAACAAATGTTTGTGTGTCGCAATAACTGCCATATTGATGCACATTCTAAGAGCTAAGGGTTTTTATTATATAGAATTCATTTTGTTGAAATATATTTATTTGATTTGTTGACTGGTTTGCCTCCATTTAATATATGTCTTGTGCATTGTGACAGTATATATTGTGTTGCAAATTGTAGCATTTATAGCTTTAACTTTGTTTCTGTGAAATTTTAAAGTTGCGTATATTAGGGAAAGATTGAATAGTTGCACTGCATTGGTAATTTTAAAATTTACTCTTAAAACTAATTGTGATTATGTCTATCTTTTGTAAGTGTGCAGGTTTTATGAAATGTGTGTAGGTTTAGTTAGCAACCTTTGTTTGTTGTTGTTTTTGCAACCAATTTTAACTGCCATGTGCTGTGAGCTCCGGTGATTGTCTCTCTCTTGTTGTAACTCACTAACTTGTTTCTTAGAACGAACACTGTTTAACCCCTTAGTGACAAGACATTTTCACCTTGACTTTCCCTTGGTGACATGGGCTGTTTTGACATTTCTGGGGTGTATGTGTTTAGCTGCAATTTTCTTTTTTCTCAGATACTTTACCCACACAAATTATATGTTGTTTTTATCGTCATAAGAAGGGCTTTCATTAGATACCATTATGTTCATCATATCTTATAATTTACTACAAAAAAAATCATAAAATATGATGAAAAAAAAACACTTTTTCTAACTTTGACCTAAAATATAATTTAGACAAATACAATCATTAAAAAAGACCCCATCTAAATAGTTTCTAAATGTTGTCCCGAGTTCAGAAATGTGCATGTTTCCATATTTTTAGGTATTTTTTTGCGAGTTATGGGGCAAAAAACAAAAATAGTGTTTTTTGTTTTTTTCCTATATTGACCTTTTGACCCCAACCCGAACCCAAAATGTAACCTTAACACTTAATTTAACCCCAACTCTAACCCTTATTCTATCCCTTAATATATTTTAATTTAATTTTAACCGTATACCTTATGCTAAAAATTATTTAATTTTAACCCTATAGGCTAATCTAACTATATAACCAGTTTTTAATTAATTAAATATTTATTTTACATTTTTTCCATTGCTATGATACTTAACTACCACTAGGGGAAGTCAAGTAGCATATTCAGAGTGACGGAAGTGAAGTTACTTTCACTTCCGAAGCTCAGGCCGCCAGAGGGCATAGCCATATTGACGGAACCTGCTGAATAGAAATTTCGATGCTCGACATCGATGCCATAGACCAGCACCGTTAAAGCAGTTTTCGCGTTCGTTGATCGCGAAAACTGCTTGATTCTCCGCAGGACGGTATTGTTTACCCAGGTTAACATTTCCATTTTCAGATTGAAGTATGTTTATTGCAAAGGAAGAGTTTGTGTTTGGGGTACAATATTGAAGTAATGGTGGATTGTTATATGGCTGGGCCATGTGGAATTTTTCATTGTGCTGAAGTTAGTTAGGTATTTCCAGTTTCACTGATCTTCCTCTGAGCCATTCTGTTTATTTGTGAACCTCCACTGCACTAAAACAAAGGCAAAAGGGTGACTGTGTTTGTTATCTAGGCATTTGTTTGTATTGAGACTGTGAGGTCAGTTTTTTTCTTCTATCTTTGACTAGGTTAATTTAATTAAGCTTTTCAAGTGCCTCACTTTCTTTGGAACCATTTTTTTTAATTAGTTAGTTTCATTATTAAAAGTTCTTTGTTTTCTTACTAGGTTTATTTTGGTTAAATATTCAGTGGTCAATAGCAGTGGTTCAGGGTAAGGTCTATTTTAAAATGTCATTTCTAGGGGCTAAGTATTTTTCAGCAGAAGTAATAGAATACTTCCAAAATGACATTGACAAACATAATGGACCATACAAGCTTCCAGAACCAGCATGCTCTGATTGTGGAAAGTATGAAGGTTTTATGGATATTTTGATGCAAATTGTAACTAACAAAAAGTACCATATAAAGAAAAGGAAAAGCTTGGTGGCACAAGCGGTTGTAGCCTCAATAGGGGGTTTGGCTAGCATGGTACTTGAATTGCAGCAAGATAATTTGGTGACCACTAACAGAATGGAGGATGCTTTAGATAAAAAAGATTTCTTTAAAATAGCTGCCCTAAGAGCAAAAGCAAGTACTGAGGGGTTGGAGAAGGAATTAAGGGAAATAGAAGAACAGAGAGATTAATTTAGTGCTAAAATCAATGAACTTCAAACTTTAATTATGGAATATAAAATCAAAACTAAAGAAAACACAAATACAATTCTTGCACAGACCCATTGCTGGGAACAAAACATAAGGGAAAGGTGCCAGTTGTAAATTGTGTCCCACAAGCACCTATAATAGTGACTGAAAATTTTAATTCAAGAGAAATGCCTACTAGCATCTCAAGTCAAACAAGGCCTTTCTCAATGACAAAGAAAATTTCCAAAAATGGTGGGGAGATATGCCAAGCAATAACTTCAATAATTTCACACACTGGTTTCAGAGAGGGGCGGAAAGAGCCAGGAAAGGTAGCTTAAATTTAGAAGAATGGACAGAATTACTAGAAAAGGGCATGGGTCCACTGGCCAGTAGGTTATTTGGGTTCAATGGGAGTGTGTCAGATCAGGCTGGTAGAATTGCTTCAACTACCTTTAATATTTTCAGTGCTGAAAAAGAGATGACAAAAATGATTATGAGATCAACTGATGGTCCCCGAGAAGTTGCCCAACGGTTATTGTTCTGGTCTACATTGCGGCAGCCACAGCATCCCATGATGTTGGGTTCACCAGAACATATAACCAAGGTTATTTGATCCGAAAACAGCAGATTTAGAATTGGTACTTACAAGGGCAGATAACTGGTGGATCAAACATCCTTCTAAAGAGCAAGCTTGCATAGTCTCACCTATCAGAACATTCAAAGTTAAGTCTGATAGTGATGTCAAGGGTAACTGGAGAAATAGTAGAAGGGGGGGTCCCAAAGTGACTAGGGACAGTGCTAATTGGAGCAATACAAAGGGAGATAATTGGAGAAATAGAAGATGGGAGGAGCCTCAAATATTCAACAAAAATTGGAATAATAACTGGGACAGGCAAAAAAGGAGAGATAATAACTGGGAAAATTACAGTTGGGGAGAAAAACAGAGAAACAACAGGAACAGTTATTGGGAGAATAATTGGAGAAGGAACCATAGATGGGAGGAGCATGAGACCAATAGAAGAAATTGTGATAATTGGAGGCGTAAAGAAAGAAATAGAGAATACTGGGACCTAAAGAGACAGACTGAGAGATTGGAGTCAGACATGAAAGGGAACAGATTAGAGATAAGGGAAAGACTGATTAATTTGGGGTCCCCAGCAATTAATGCCCCCATTACATTTTCTTTGGTTCTCTACTTCTGTATGTATGCATGTTCTTCTTTTCTTTCCTCTAACTCTTAACCATCTACCCTTCCAATTTTTAAATCCAATGTTTTTTTTTTTAATGATCAAATCCACCTGATCTAATGCCGTTGACTGGGTGCAATTAGGAAACATGGACTACAAAACTCATAAAAGACTTGTATTTATCTGCACCCACGTTTAATTGTGAATATATATATATTTTTTTCACCCTTATGTCTCGCTCACCCACATTTACGGATAATACTTTTCTGTTACAATTGTGTACATTTTGGGATTATGGTATGTTTTTAGAAAACTAACATGCTTTTGTGTTCAGCTCTCCATCAGGTATGGAGTAAATATCTAAAAGAAACATAGACACCACAACCAAATAGTTATTAGACAAAACCAGTTAGGCCTTTGACACAAGAAGATACGCTGATTATTTCTGTGCATATTTCATTGTCTGTGTTTAATTCAAAGAACCTTTTATCCGGAAGACCCAGAGAAAGCAAGGAAAATGTACTTGTCCTGCCACAGTTTACAGTACAGATGAAGAAGTGCTGGGATTACCTTACCAAGCTAAAGAACTGTACAGACAAAGATATGCTGGGATTACCAAACTAAAGAATTGTACAGATGAAGAAGTGCTGGGATTACCAAGCAAAACTATTGTCCTGAAAACAGACTACACAGCTCAGAATGAGGGTAAAGTAACACAACCAGAAGCAGGAATCTGTGTCATTCACAGTAAAAGAAGTGTGCACACACACCTTCCCTGCACTAATGAACATTTGCTTGTATGTGTCACTAAATCTACAAACCTTGTAATGACCAGTCAGAGACAATATCCAAGGACACGTTATTTCATGTCCAGGACTAAAATCCCAGCTATCAAGCACATGGATCCGGCACTGGGACTCACAGACTTCATATGCCAGTCCTAGTAGGAACTATAAATTATACTGTGTCCTAAACTAGTATTAATAACTCTATGGGGTTGATGGTGTCTAGATTTAAATTTACTTCACACGAACACATTGCCTTGTAATATTACTAAGCTTTTGAACAACTGAAAGCAAAAGAAATTGGGGGAATGTCAGTTTGTGTAACCCTTATTTGCCTATTTTCTTTTACCTTGCTCATCTCACTCACTGTAATTCCTCTACTCATATTTCTGTTTCGTATCTCATAGTTAGATAGATAGATAGATAGATAGAAACGTATCTAGACAGATAGATGGTTAGATATAGGGATATTACCATTATTATTATTTTTAAATGTGCTCCACATGATAGAAGATAAACTGCGGGAATGTGGTCACATTCTGCCATCAAATTAATAGTGACCACTGGTCATGTTACCAATCTCATGTAAGTAAACCTTTCTTACAGGGGAATAAGCTTTACCCTTTGACATGGTAATTAGGTAATTCAATACCTTTACAAGTAAGGAAGAGACCACCACTTCCCCTATCTCTCACTTCTCTCTCTTCTTTCCTGGCTGTAGATGTGAGCAGACATGGGTTAGGTTTTATCCTGGTGAAGTGTGGGTGAGATGTGATGATTTTTACTTATAAGGTTTAGTTGTCATTGTTGTTTAGCAGTTATTGTTCTAGTTATTTAGATTGTGTGTTATTAGTTGTATGTTGCTGTTGTTTTGTTTCTGAATAAATGTTTGTTAAAGTAGACGGACCAGAGTTTTTATGTGTATGTGTACATAATTCATAGTAAAGAAAACAATGTCCCAGGGACAAGCCGGCTCCACGCAGAAGTCAGAATTAACCTCCCATATGTAGATTTACCAGTGCTGGGGTGCTGGGTCACGCTGTGAAGGCAGCTGAATAAAGTGCAATGGAGAAGAAAGACGATAGCACTCCTCAGTCCAGTAGAAAATAAACGATGAATTTATTGCATTGGATCCGTAAAAAAACAAACAAGGCAAGGATACAGACAGGGGGGAGTACGCCTTAGGCGTTTCGTGCCTAAACGGCACTTAATCATAGGCTAGTGCAGGAAAGAGTGTGGTAAACATAAATAATGTGTGACAACCAATAAATAAAAAGGTCAAATTAATTAGTGTGAGATACAACATCTACATGGTTCAACGTTAACCCATTGTATAAACAACATCAATCATCTGTGAGAAATACAAATGTTTATCTATTACATAACATTTTGTGTTAGCAAAATTATTAATATATGTGCAGTACATAAAACAAATGTAAAACAAGAAATATCAAAACAATAAACAAAATATAATAAATGCAAAATTACTTGTGTTCGTGAAGTGTCGTGTGATATTGAGATATTAAACATCTCGTAACAATTGTTTGTATATAATATGTTATTATATATAGAGTGATTGGAATGTGAAATCAGTAAGAAAAATATCCAAATAAATTATAATTATAAATAATAAAGATAAGTATCTGAGAATGAGTAGATGCGTATTTAAATGTTTTTATATATATATATATATTAAAAATGAAACATACATGCAACAAGTTGCGACGAACATGGAGTGTGGCTGTCTAAAAATAAAGAAGGGAGCTTTAAATATTAGAGAAAAATAGACTAAAAATGTTTACATTTTAATAATAAAATATAAAAAATATAAGCTCGATTACTTCTCAGATGAGACAGCCTGTTCTTGGCAACAGTTGCATGTTGAAAACATTAAGCAGTAACTGGCTCTTGAAGTCTTCTTAGTAGTTGAAAAAGAGGAGAGGGAAAGGAGAAATAAAGCCAGGTATATATGCCATACATAATATGGAGAATTTATCAGGACATGATAGACCGATACGGGTGGCTCTGTGGTTATTTTGAACAAATCAGATTATCTGAAGGAAGCGACGAGACAAATTTATGATACTAATACATACATCAAACTCCCCACAGATCCTACACAGAACTTCTTAAAAACTTTAAAGAATATACTAGATACAGGTGAATTCCTAGGGATCTTAAGTGAGACTGAAGTGGAGTTTTTGTACAAAGAGGATCCAATTGTGCCCATCTTCTATTACTTGCCTAAGATTCACAAAAGTCTGGACAATCCTCGTTGAACCATGTAGATGTTGTATCTCACACTAATTAATTTGACCTTTTTATTTATTGGTTGTCACACATTGCCTCCACCACCCAACAAATAGACGGTGTTGTTCACCGTCCAACATCATTTTCGCTCCTGAGGAAGCCGGGACTACTACTTCCAACCCGGAGAAACGCATTGAGCTGAGCTTTTTTAGCACCACTAGCACCAGACTGGGACTCTTCAACATTACCCCTGTGGACTTACATACAGATGCTTTTATGTATATGGATCCTGTAAGTGCAGGCCATTTTTATTGTTAATTTTACTGCACTATGTATGTCTTTTTGCTTTTATCCCACTATCCCAGATTAAACCTGAAGTTTATACAGAACATACATCTTCTGTGAAGCCTTTTGTTTCCTGGATACTTGTAAGTGTACCTTTACACATCCATTATCCTGCACAGTATCATCTCACAGTGTTGCACTATATATATATATTTTTTTCTCGTTTCATATATTTCCCTGTGTTACAATCTGGGCCCTCGTTTCTCGACCATTTTCCATTTATACATGGCACATTGAGGAGTGCCAAGAGTGGCAGCGTTTGCACACTAGGGTATTTACTATTTCTTATTGTATTTTGGTTGAAAACACAATTTTTTGTGTATCTCGCAGTATATGCATACTTGACCTGAGAGAGCTCCTAATCCAGCTGCTTCCTCATGATGTCATAGTGCTTTGAGCCTGTCTTCGGAGTTTGGTTTCTTAAAGATCTAAGCTCTCAATACCATGTGTAACACACTAGAGAGCTTTAACCTCCGATGAAGGAGTAAACCTCTGCCCAAAAACAAAAGACTCTGGGTTCCAAACCGGCTGAATACCACTACTGCCTTTAGGGGATAGTGGTTTAAGAATCATATACTTCCTATTCTAGAAGCAAAGTTATTTGCAGCTTGTCACAATACCTGAGTAGGTAGTAAGGCTTATCTATTCTTTGAAAACATATACTTATGTAAATATACAGTAATCCGAATGTTTAGACCTCTGTAGCACCACTACAGAAGTCTATGAGGTTTGAAAATTAGGACGCCAACTACTTGACAACCCTATGTTTTTAGTTTCACTAACACTGTTTCAAACACATTCCACTTAGGAGCTGTGGAGAGATGCTTTGCAGTTAGAACACTGGGGAACATGTATAAAAACTCCCGCACTGCACAGTGTTGGGTGTTTTCTTAAAAAAAAGCATAATTTCCGTTTTATTTGTATAACGGTGAATTATGCTTTATTATAATCCCGACACTTTGCACTGAGGGAGAGAGGGACCTTGTTTGGCTGAGGTTCCCTGACACAAATTATACATGCCCCCCATTGTCTAACAATTTTGTATACATTTTGTACATTTTATTATGTTTTGTTTTCGTATATGTGGTTTTAATTGTTATATTAGTAAAAGTTTAAAAAAAAAAAAAATCTAATAAGCTTACTATCTCTGATTGAGTTATTCTTTCTGAGCTTCCAAATTCCAGGAATGTGATTATCCATAATATTTATCATATTATTATAATATTGGTAGTTATATCATTTGGGTCACATCTTGATGTCAGATAGACTGCATATAGCAAATATGTGACATGTTGGACGTCTGTGTGTTAATTAGATCTGTTTAAAATTGACAGTAATGCCACAGTGTTACTCTCAGCCTTTAATAAAGAAGCAATTATAAAGAGAAATACTGACTTATTTTTTAAATACACAGCATTAACTCTAATTCTCTAAAATTGGTATTTTAAGCATTGCTCAAAGCACTTGGATATTTACAACAGTAATGAAGTTAACGGCAATATCTCTTGAACTGCAGAATATTTATTGTCTAATACATGCCTGTTCCATGCTATGAGAGTTAGAGAATACAGGCGTAGAGTAATCACTTGAGACAGAGCTGTGAGAAGAGATCTGTTATTAAAAATGTAAAATATTGTCTCAAGTGGTTGTGCCTTTTTTTTTTATCAAGTTATCGCACTAGTTTCACATTGTGTGACAGTGTTTTGTTTATCACCACCAGCCACACTGTGAAAATACAAGTCTTGATTAAAAACTACCACCCAAGAGAATACACGCCTGTGCTATTCTTCTTTCTTTGTAGGGATTTGTAGAGCAACATTCTTTTTAAATGAAAAATGGTGCGGTTCCACATACACAACTTTTTATTGTTGTTTTAAGTAAGTGAATGCAGGAATCATGTGAGGTCCTTGGAATATTAAATACTGGGCTTGTAGGACATTAATTATATGTAGTCTTGGTAGTGTTGATGGTAGTACACATTTCAAGTTGTGCAGTGTCGGCAGTTCAGTGGCTGCCTCAGCTTCATGGGAGTTGGCAAGTCTGGGTTGCAGATTGGCAAGTCAGGGCACTAAGTATTAAGAATGAGGGCCAGTTTGGTAAGTCTGATGGGCAGATTGGCAAGTTGGGGGATGCACTGGCAAGTTCGTGGTGCATTGACAAATAAAAGGAAATAAAAACAAGAAATCCATTTTTCAATCATAATTTTACATGTGAAGTAATAGTTAAATTCTTTCTATAGGGTATCCATAACCCTAAGTTATTTATTTTTCCTAAATTAATATCCAAAGTTTGCAGGGTTGTCTTATTATTAGGGTCATCTTTTATATGAGCAAATATGGTATATATGTATTTTCATTGTTATTCTACAGGTAATGCTATGTCATTATGTAACTGCAATCATTTTTAAATATATGTTTTATACATAGGTATTCCCTCACTTTTACTGGGGTTACTAATTGGTGTATGTTATACACGTGTGTTTTTGATGCATGACATTATAATTTACAGTTTTCTTTATATGGAAATTGTTTATGACCAAATATCATATTTCATATTCACCAGTCAAGAATATTTGTATTAAATATGATAATATGGCATTTACATACCAATGTCCATATAAAAAACACTTTACAATATATTTAAGTAGTTTTAAACACTTTAAAGTTCAATTCTCCACCAAAAAGTTGCAGAATTGCAATCAACCATTGTTTGGATGTAATAGGCGCTTTTAGAATAGCCAAAATCCTATACTTTCAACCGTGGTTTCTCCTGAACCAAGTGCTTCCGATATGTCGGCTTGAGATTGGCTAACATAGAATAGACTCCAAAGTGATTATTAAGGGGACTGTGTCAACATAAACATTGCTTAAACTTGATGAAAAATGATCTATATACTGTACAAGCAAATGCATACAATAAGAGAAATATATATTTTAAACATGTCTGTGGGGTCTCCAGCTTTTCACATGTGGCTAAATATTCAAATTAACAATTTTTCCATGGTTAATGTGTAATTTGCATTTTAAGCCACACGGTGATGTCATAAGCAGGATACACCACAGACACTTTTAAAAGCATATTTTTCTATTATTTTATGTCTTTTGCTTGCAATTCTGCAATGTATAGATCTTTTTCAACTTTATTTTATTTTCTACATTCACACTATAAGAAATGTTTAACTTGACAGAATCTTTTTAAAATGGTTCTTTACCTGTTACTTTATCTGGAGGCTAGTCCAAATTGTGCTTAGGGACAATAACAATTTCATGGAAGCAATAACATGGGTTTTTTGTTTTTCAGGGAAGGTGCCCTAAGGCAATCATCGGAAATACTCATAATTATTTTTTCAAAATTATTACGTTTCCTCAAAATACTACAAAATTGTTTTTCCCCCAGCTTGTGAAGCAGAACTCTCAAAATGGCATGTTGCACACAAGTCACTATAGTTTGGCAGTACAAATATTTGGAGCACATTTTGAACATATCCCCCAAGCATTTCTACCAAGCCTAATTGGAAAACTGAGACAGACACTTATTCTAACTTTGGCCTTCAGGTCAGCTTTTATACCCTGAGAAATATGGCAACATATAAATAATGAAGAGAAAACATCACTTTTTCAAATATGTTTTGTTTGGAACTTATTCTATAAGATTTTTATACATGTGAGTTAGTATTTCACATCACTGACTCATTAAGTATGTCAAAGGTAACCAATCTTTTTTAATCAGCAACCTTCATATTTTAATTATAGCCACTTTCAAATTGTAAGTGAATTGCGTATTTATAAATAATAAATAATACTGTATTTTCTCTAAATACCGTCCCATAGGGCCTGAACTTGTTGGATAAGTTGCACACCAAAAAAATAACAAAATATTTCCACAATGCAAGGAAGTTTTATCTTTGAAGAATTATAATATATTTTTATTGTGACTAAGTTGGTGTTTGCTTATGTTCTGTATAGAACATACACCATTTGGACACTAAAGTATTGGGACAAACTGCTTAATCATTGAATTAAGGTATTTCAATCAGACCCGTTGTCACATGTGTATAAAATCAAGTACCTAGTCATGCAGTCTGCATTTACAAACATTTGTGAACAATCTGGATCATTCTGAAGGGCTCACTGAATTCAAGCGTGGTAATGTGATCGGAAACCACCTTTGCAAGTTCGTGAAATTTCATTCCTGTTAGACTTTATTGACAGCTCTAAGTGGCATTATTAGAAAGTTTAGGTGTTTAGGAACAGCAGAAACTCACGAAGTGGAAGACCACGTAATGTCACAGAGCAGGGTCACTGAAGGCTGAGGCGCATGTGTGTAAAAGTTACTAAAGCTCTGCTGATTCCATAGCTGAAGAGTTTCAAACTTCTACTGGCATTATAATTAGCACAGATACTGTGTGATGAGAGCTTCATGTAATGGGTTTCCATGGCTGAGCAGCTGCATGCAAGCCTCACAATCAACAAGTACAATGGCAAGTGTTGGATTGAGTTGTGGAAAGCACGCTGCCACTGCATTCTGGAACAGTGGAAAGGTGTTCTGTGGAAATTATGTTTACTGTTTAACAGTCTGATGGGTGAATCTGGGTTTGGCGGATGCCAGGAGAACATTACCTCTCTGACTGTATTGTGCCCACTATAAAGTTTGGTATGGGGCTAATTTTTGGAGGTCACTTCCAGTGAAGGAAAACCTTAATCCTTCAACATACTAAGACATTTTGGACAATGCTTCTAACATTCTGGCAACAGTTTGGGGGAATGCCCTTTTCTATTCCACCATGACTGTGCCCCAGTGCACAAAGCAAGGTCCATAAAGACATGGTTGGATAAGTTTGGTGTGGAAATATTTGACTGGCTCACCCAGAGCCCTGACCTCAACCCCCATCAGACACCTTTGGATGAACTGGAATGGAGACTGAGAGCCAGGCCTTCTTGTCCATCCTCAGTAACTGACCTCACAAATGTTCTACTGAATGAATAAGCAAAAATTCCCACAGAAACATCCAACATCTTGTGGAAAGCCTTGCCAGAACAGTGGAAGATGTTATAGTTGCAAAGGCAGGAAAATACAAAACACTTTATAGAGCCAGCGCCACTTGAAGGCATTGAAGTGTCTTAAGCTGACATTCAATAGTGTGCCCCATCTCCTCTCAGTTACAGCCATAGTAACAAAAGTCTCAAAGCATAATAACAAGTAACTGTTGATAGAAGAAAAATGAATTCCACTCCTCAAATTCCATCCTCCTCCAATTTTACTATAAAGGGAGCCCTGGTGCCATGCTTGGCCTATGGTGGAACAAGAGTGTTCAGTTGAAAAATATCTGTGCCCCTTACCTCCTCTGAAGTTCAACTCTTTTAGCACATATAGCTTCATTGTCTACTTATCTCTTCTTGAACTTGATTTTGGGGGTTCATTTGAAAGTGGGTCCTGCGGACACTGCCCATTGGATAAGGTGGTCCTTTATGGAATAAGGAAGAATGAAAAGCTAGTAAAATGTCTATTGGCTTTTTATGTAATTCTTTGAATTTTCTTTAGTAACATAGATGAGGCAAGTTCGTAACTCAACATTTGGAGAATTTGCAAAATGATGTCAGATTCTGCAGATGTGCTTGCAGATTCTTACAGAAAAGTTATATAATAGAGAACACAGAGCAAAGAAATTATGCATTTCAGTACACTCCTAAAGCTCCTTTGTGATACTTACCATGTTTTCAGCCAGATGCATCACTGGGAGATATCCTATGAAGTATTCAAACTATCATGCTCATTAATATAGATCTTAAAAAGGAGAACTGGGAGTGAAGAAACTGGAGCATGGGAAATCTAGAGGTTGCCTCCCAATGATCAGGGACAGTGACAAGTCAGTGAATAAAGAAATAAATTGGGACCTCCACAAGCCACTTGACACTGCTGAGAGTACCTTGCCTTCTAAAAGAGGTCACAAATGTGCAAACTGAAGAATTGTAATGATCGGAGTTTAGGATCCACAATGCAGGACCTGAATATACTGGGTCTTGAGATCTTCTTGGACAACCAGTAACCAGGTCTTTGAGAGGTAGTAGGAGGTCTTCGTTCCAAATCAGAGATATCCTTGGTTGAGCCGTGGACACGGAGTCCACTGGGAGGGGGAGGTATATGTAGAATATGTCCTAGCCTTTAGGGACAGGTTGAAGGAACTCACTGACTTCGAGCTGCACAGGGCCAGCAGAAGAGATAATACAGTCATCCATACTCTGCAGATAGGGAAGAAAGTTTTTGCCCTTAAGCCTACCAAGCCAGATAAATTATAAGATGCTTGGCCTGGGCCATACAGGTTAGTGGAATGCTTGTGTGACACTACCTACCTGGTAGCCAAGTGTTCACATGAAAAGGCCCAGAGGGCATTTCATGTGAAAATGCTCAAGGCATATCGGGAATGGCCTGAGGAGGTAGCCACCATATGTGCCCTGGCAGCGGAGAACTCAGAGAGCCTTCCACTGCCGGAGCTGCCCCGGCATAGCGAGACTCAGGCAGGGGTAGAGACAGGGCACATTTAGGGATGACTCAGGTAGAACAAGCCTGACAACTCCTTATGACCCACCGGGAGATTTTTTCAGCAGTACCTGGCTACACAGAAGCCGCGGTCCACAAGGTAGACAACCTCGGCCAGACCCTGGGAAATGTAGTATAGGTATGTCCAAGTTATATAGGCAAAAAGTAAAGAAAACTGCGCTATGTACAAAAGCTGTGAAAATACAATGGTGTCAACACCTTTAAATAATAAAGTGAATTCCAGTGGAAAGCAATGAGATCCAGGAGAGGCTGTGTCTCCCTTGAGGTAATACACTCACAAGACTCAGAAGTAATAAATGTACATCTAAGGGAATCTTGAAACAGATGATCTTCTGTATAAAAGGCTCCAAAAGACAGACAGATATCCGATCAGACGCCTGGTTGAAGCCTGATGGGCGAAACGCGTAGCGTGGACTGGTCTTGCCTGCTGATCTCGAGATTTTTTTATTTTTTACATTTTAAAGTGTTTATGTTAATTTTAGCTGCTCTGCATTTTATTGCTATCCAGTACCTGCATATACCGTCGTGCTGGCCCCACTGTGCTTGTTACAGGATACCTAACATGTAAGCAGATGCTTTTCTCTTATTAAATACTTTTATCTGCTACCATTAATCGGATATCTGTCTGTCTTTTGGAGCCTTTTATACAGAAGATCTACTGTTTCAAGATTCCCTTAGATGTGCATTTATTACTTCTGAGTCTTGTGAGTGTATTACCTCAAGGGAGACACAGCCTCTCCTGGATCTCATTGCTTTCCACTGGAATTCACTTTATTATTTAAAGGTGTTGACACCATTGTATTTTCAAAGCTTTTGTACATAGCGCACTTTTGTTTACTTTTTGCCTATATTTATTATGTAAGTGTGGTTTAGGGACACACTTATTAAGTGCTGCTCACCAATTTGATTATAGCGCTGAGTACACTTGTTTTTTTTATGTCCAAGTTATAGTATCTCGGACACGGACCTGACAAAAAAGAACCTCCCCATAAAGGTCACTTGGCCCCCGGAGTGCAAAGTCACCTTCCACCGACTCAAACAAGCCCTCATTTCTGCTCTGGTCCTAGCAGCTCCTGACTACAACAAATGATTCTGTGTCCACACAGATGCATCCATGTTTGGACTGGGAGCAGTACTAAGCCAGGTGGGGACTGATGGCAGTGACCATCCCATTGCCTACATCAGTAGAAAACTATTGCCCCTGGAGGTAGCCTATGCCACAGTGGAGAAGGAGTGTCTCACCTTGGTATGGGCATTGAAGAAATTACAACCTTACCTGTATAGACGCTCGTTCCCGTATTGACAGACCACAACCCACTGATTTGGTAAAACTGGGTTGCAGGGGATAATGGGCGTTTGCTGGGGTGGAGTTTGGCCCAGCAACTCTACAACTTCACTGTGGAATACCGACCGGGGAAACAAAATGGGAATTCTGATGGACTCTCTCGACAGACCTACCTGGAATTTTAAGTCTCCCAGACAGCCCCGAGCTGACACGTTGGGATCTAGCTGGGTCTGCCGGACTGTGGGTCAAGGAGGAGCACTGTCACGGGAGCCGGGAAGCTCATTTAACAATTTAGAAATGTATCTGCTGTTTATGTTGTGTTCATGTTGTGTGCACTGTGTAATTGTCCTTCCCTGTGTGATTGGTTAGCCGTCTGATGGTGCCATGGTTTAAATGGATTAACTCTGTCTGGTCCTAATCCAATTATGTTTCTACTGTTTCATCAAAGTGTTATCTAGATCTTCAGTTGTGTATAAGTTATGTCATTTGTACAATAAATGTTCTTCTGATTTTTACCATCTATACTTGTGTTGCCAAGTACTTGGGGGGAATATTCAGTGTGGGATTATATTTTCCTGGAGATTCCTGTGGACTATTCACTCAGCTAATGGAGGTACCCAGTCGGGGTACCCAGGATTCCGTTACAGTGAGTATGCAAGCGGGGAGCATTGCGACAAGAAACAGGTAAGGTTGTTACAAGAATGTAGAATAAGATGTAAGTTTAAGTTAATGTGGTGATATCAGTAATCTGGCACTGGACTATGTACATACAGTATGAGACAGTGTGGACTACATATGGATTACAGGGTAGGGAGACCACATGTCTCATATTGCCCTGGACAGTCCTGCAATGGGACATAATGTCTGGGGTGCTGGGCAGCCTAAATCCAGGACAATGCAAAGTGTGAAGAAGGTCTCAGTCGGTTTAGACCTCTCAACTCTCTTGATTGGCTGAGAATTCATATGTCTAGGACATGCCCCATCTCCCACATTGCACATCCAGGACGTACCCCCTCACCCACACTGAACATCCAGTAATTATCCATGACCTCACCCACACTGCACATCCAAGAGCTACCACTGCCTCCAGGAAATGCCACCTCACCCACATTGCACATCTAGGACTTACCCCATCAATATGCCACAGCCAATTTTTCCATTAATATGCCACTGTTTTTCCATTAATATGTGACAGACAGTTTGTCCTTTAATATGCCACTGTTTTGCCATTAATATGTCACAGCCAGTTTGCCCATTATTGTGCCACTATTTTCCCATTAGTTTGCCAAAGCCAATATGCTCATTAATAAGCCACAACCAGTTTGCCCATTAATATGCCACTATTGTCCCATTAATTTGCATTGCACAGACACAGTTGTGCATTCTCGCCATGGAGATTCTGGTAAGGGGGGATCTTTTGTCTTCTATATTCTTTATTAAATTTTAAGTATAGAAAAAAAATACTGATATACATAGCGACACACGTATAATAATCATAACGACACAAAGTACAACGTCATGCTTTGTAACAGAATAATATTATTCCAGAAGGTTTCCAAATAGTATCCCTCAGATAATTCTGAAAGACCCTTTTCCCCTTTATCTTTCCTTCATCTTTCCTTCCCTCCTATCCCCCTGTCTCCATCTAACGATTAGAGAGAGGGAAAAAGCCCCACTCAAAGGAAAAAAACAAAAACAAAAACAAAAAAAATACAGTAAAATAAAATAAGAGTGTAGGGTGTAGAATTTGGCAGAATACTTTACCTCAATTATTACATTAAGGTTAATATCGTAATGGATATTCGAGGAGTTCTTAAAGAGGGGAGGCCGGCTCACTAAATTTATGGCAGTTGATTTAACTTATGCATTCTGTTCCTCTGTCCCTCCTCTTTTCCGTCCCCTCTACCAGTATCATCCCCTTTAATCCCCCTTTTCTCTTATTACTCTCCAACTCAATCCAATTGGGAAGGGGAGAAGGATAATTATATGAGTTTTCATATCTGAGAGGGACCTATATGCAAACCCTCCTGAACGCATAAATAACATTAAAGCATAATATTACAGAAATGACAATACAAAACAATACCTATACATGACATTACATTATAGGGGAGTGCCATTCCGCCACCCAGTCCCAACACCACTGCCTCAGGTTCCTATCCCATGTCCAGATTTCTATTTCTACTCGTCCAAGGGGCCCATCTCATATTAAATTTTGAAATTCCGTGGGGGCCAAATTACTTGCAACACCCTTTTCCATATGAAATTGATAGTTAATTTGGGCCTGTACTTATTCCCAAGGTGGACAGATTTGTTGTTTCCAGTAACGTGCTATGACCGCCTTTGGGTCCAAAAAAATATGAATCAAAAGACATCTTTTATTAAATGTAGTAAATGGAATATTAATATGGAGTAATACATTTTCTATATTTTAGTTCTGTTCTACCTCAAATAACATTGAAATTTCCTGTAGGACTCTGTTCCATAATTTTATTATATTACTGCATGACCACTAGACATGTGCAAAACTAAAATTTTCGTTTCGTTTTCGTCCATTCGGACGAAAATGTTATTTATTTAGTCTAAAATGAATTTCGTTCATTACTGCATTCGTTTCAGACGAAATTCGTTCATTATTTTCGTTTCGTTAATTTTTATTCTTTCGTTTTATAGAATACATGTAATACTATTGGCTTTCTATAAACCGAACGAGAGCCCAATTCATAAGAAATTCTTATGAATGGGGCTCTCGTTCGGTTCATAGAAAGGCAATAGTACTACATGTTTTCTATAAGCCGAAAGTCTATAAACCGAACGTTCGGTTTATAGACTTTCGGCTTATGGAATAAATGTAATCCTATTGCTATTCTATAAACCGAACGTTCGGTTTATAGAATAGCCATAGGATTACATGTATTACATAAGCCGACAGCCTATAAACCGAACGTTCGGTTTATAGGCTGTCGGCATTTAACTATACAGAGACAGAGTCTCCATTCATAAAATTATGAATGGAGACTTTGTCTCCGTGTAGTAAAATGCTGACAGCCTATAAACCGAACGTTCGGTTTATAGGCTGTGGGCATTTAACTATACGGAGACAGAGTCTCCATTCATTATGAATGGAGACTTTGTCTCCGTATAGTTAAATGCCCACAGCCTATAAACCGATCGTTCGGTTTATAGGCTGTCGGCTTATGGAATACATGTATTCCTATTGCTATTCTATAAACCGAACGTTCGGTTTATAGGCTGTCGGCATTTCACTACACAGAGACAGAGTCTCCATTCATAAAATTATGAATGGAGACTTTGTCTCCGTGTAGTAAAATGCCGACAGCCCATAAACCGAACGTTCGGTAATTTTATGAATGGAGACTCTGTCTCCGTGTAGTGAAATGCCGACAGCCTATAAACCGAACGTTCGGTTTATAGGCTGTCGGCATTTAACTATACGGAGACAGAGTCTCCATTCATTATGAATGGAGACTTTGTCTCCGTATAGTTAAATGCCCACAGCCTATAAACCGAACGTTCGGTTTATAGGCTCTCGGCTTATGGAATACATGTATTCCTATTGCTATTCTATAAACCGAACGTTCGGTTTATAGAATAGCAATAGGAATACATGTATTCCATAAGCCGACAGCCTGTAAACCGAACGTTCGGTTTATAGGCTGTCGGCATTTCACTACACGGAGACAGAGTCTCCATTCATAAAATTATGAATGGAGACTTTGTCTCCATGTAGTAAAATGCCGACAGCCTTTAAACTGAATGTTCGGTTTATAGGCTGTCGGCTTATGGAATACATGTATTCCTATTGCTATTCTATAAACCGAACATTCGGTTTATAGGCTGTCGGCATTTCATGTAGTGAAATGCTATTGTATTCTATAAACCGACTCTATTTCGGCTTATAGAATGAAATAGTACTACGAATGGACGAATAAACGAATGATTTTCGTTTATTAACCATTCGTTCATTCGGCTTTCGTTAGCTTAGCATTTTCGTTTTTCGGACGAATGGACGAAAATGCTATTTTTGGACGAAAATGCATTCGTCCGAAAACGAATGCACATGTCTAATGACCACCATACATGTGATTGAGATCCTATCTGCGAATTACATCTCCAACATAACTCCGAATTTGATTTATTAATTCTGTGTAAAGTTTCAGGCACCAGGTGCCATCTATATACAATTTTATACTGTAGTTCTAATAGGTTTGTGTATTTCACACTTTTCCTGATCTCATTTAAGGCTTTTACCCAGGCATTAGAGTGAAAATTCCTTCCTATCTCTTTTTCCCAAGAGTACCAAGGTTTAGGTTTAATTTATTTTTCTTGCTTAGAGAGCCAATTATACAGTTTAGGCATGATTTTATTATTTTCTTCCTTACAGAGATTTTCTATTTCATTAGCTATCTGATTTTCATTCCCTTTCTTAAATACTGACTCTTTATAGTTTTTAAGTCTTAAGAAGGTAAATATTTGCCTTGAGTTCAAATTAAACTTTTCTTGAAGGAGCGGGAATGATATTATAGAATTTCCATTCATTATGTCTTTAAGGGTAAAGTCTTTGTTATTACTCCAGTTATTTATGGAAAAATGATCTAAGTTCAGTTCCAGAATGTTTAGTGAGGTTGATGATGGAATTATATTTTAAATTTTTATTCTCTTTTTTAACTTGATCCAGTTTATTATGAGGTCCACCATATAAGTAGGAAGGTGTTTTAAGAAAAATACCTTATAAGCTCTATTATTCAACCATAAGATTGCTGACAAGTCTTCCATACCTATTATTTTTGTTTCCAACTTATACCACGGTTCGTCTCTTACCAATGATGATTGCCACTTCGTAACGTGAAAAAGTCTGCTAGTATCATAGCGCTTAATTATATTAGGTAAACCAAAGCCCCCTTCATTTGTTTTTTTCATGAGATGTGTTCTGTTAATTCTAGGTTTCTTTCCGGCCCATATATATGCAAAAAATACTCTTTGAGTAGCTATGAGCCGATTTCTTGGGATCGCCAAGGGTAACAGTCTAAACACATAAAGCCATTTTGGAATAATATAACTTTTCACAACATTTAATCTGCCCAACCATGACATTTCCAAGGTCAACCATTTTTTTGTCAACTTTTCATAAGTATCTTTATATAACATTTTGAAGTTGACTTTCATTGTGGTCTTAGAATTAGTAGTAATATCTATTCCTAAATATGTAATTCCCTTGTTAGTCCACTCAAAATAGTATTTATCCATCATACGTGATTTTGTGGCTTCCTCAACATTAACTAATATAGCTTGTGATTTTGTAAGGTTAAGTTTATAGTTTGAAAGGGCAGAATATAAGTCAATCTCCTGCATGAAACAATCCAATCAGTTTTCCGGCTCTGTCAAAGTAACGACTACGTCGTCCGTGTACATGCATCATTTCAGATATTGTCCCTCCACCTGAATGCCCCTTATAGAATTATTTTGTCTGATCTTAGCTGCAAGGGGCTCTAGGGTCAAGATGTACAACATTGGGGCTAACGGACAGCCCTGACGGGTGCCGTTATTCACATTAAACCAATCAGCATCTATCCCGGGACCAATAGCTTTCGCCGTTGGGGTTGAATACATTGCCATAATGGCATTCTGAATTGGACCTTCTATGCCTATTTTATTCAATACTTGTTTCATAAAATCCCAGCTGACCCTGTCGAAGGCTTTCTCAGCATCCAACGACAGGGTCAGCAAGGGAGTCCCCTCTATAGCCACATATTCGAAGACATCCATAAGTCTGCGGACATTGTTTTCAGAATATCGCTCCTTCACAAAGCCTATCTGATCTTTGTGGATCAAAGATGGAATGACCATTTCTAATCTGTGAGCAATAACCGCAGACATAATTTTTAAACCAGAGTTAATTAGTGAAATTGGTCTATAATTTGCCGTGCAGGTCGCATCTTTGTTTGGTTTTGGGATTGGTGTTATTGTGGCTTTAAGGAATTCTTTTGTGACAGTCACACCTTCCCTAATCTCGTTAAACAGTTTTACTAGATGTTCAGACAATACCTCCCCGAATATTTTATAAAAATTATTGTTGTACCCATCCGGGCCTGGGGCTTTATTTTTCTGCAATCGTGATATTACCTCTGATATCTCTGTTTTTTCAAATGGTAAGTTTAATTGTCTTATTTGATCTTCAGAAATTTTTGGGAGTGTAATACCATCTAGATAGCTTTTTATTTGAGGCCCACGATCTCCCTTTGTTGGTAAGTTATATAGACTGGCATACTATTCATTAAAGGCAATGCCAATATCTTTAGGCGAGATATTTGTTTTATTTTGATCACTTATTATTTTTTTTATTCTTGTTTTTAATTTATTATTCTTTAATTTATTTGTTAACATTTTTTCAGCCCTGTTGCCCTTGGAGTACCAAAGCTGGTTAAGTTTAAGTAATGTATAGTTCGTTTTAGCCATTATTTGTTCTTTTTTTTTATCAGTTATTTCTTTAATAGTATTCGTTGTATCTACATTTGGGGATTTCTTATTGATGCTTTGGTTCTTATTAAGTTCTACGTACAGTTGTGCAAGTGATGCGCCCTGTTTTTTTTTGCCTCGGACCCAAGTTTAATCAAGTATCCACGCATTACGCACTTATACGCTAACCACAGTGTTGTAGACGATATATTATCCTTACAGTTTTCTCTGAAGAAGTCAACGGATTGCTTGTTTAAGTATTCTATATTTCTCTGATCTTTCAAAAGACTATTGTTCAACCTCCAGTTACTTCTATTTTTTCTATCATCAGAGTCTTGGATTTCCAGTATTACAGCTGAATGATCAGTGCACACCATATCAACTATACTGCTTTTCTTACATAGCTGAACACGAGGGGAGATCTTTTGATCTCCCCAACCAGCGTCTCTACTGGCAAGTTTTTTTTTTTTTATATTTTTTTTAAAGGGCTGTGGCCACTGGGTGGTGACAGGTGTATCGCCTGTCACCCCCTGATGGTGGCCTTGCTGCTAATAGAGAGGTTAATTGTCTGAAACTTCCTCTGTCTTCTAATAGAGGAGTTCATTGTCTGAAACTGCTTGTCTACTAATAGAGGGGTTAATTTTCTGAAACTTCTTGTCTGCTAATAGAGGGGGTAATTCTCTTAAACTGCCTGTATGCTAATAGAGGGGGTTAATTCTCTGTAATGCAATGTCTGCTAATAGAGGGAATAATTATCTAAAACAACCTGTCTGGTAATAGAGGGGTAAATCATCTGAACCTATTTTTATGCTAATAGACCTGCTAATTCTTTGAGACGGGCTGTCGACTAATAGAGAAGTTAATTCTCTGAAACTACCTGTCTGCTAATCGAGGGGTCAATTCTCTGAAACTGCCTGTTTGTTTAAAGAGGGGTTCATTCTATGAAACTGTCTATTTTCTAATAGAGGGCTTAATTCTCTGGTAATGATTGTATGCATATTATAAATATAATATTAAATCTGAACTCTACATGGTTCCCATGGCTTTCGAATAATATATTTAATATAAAATGTATCCATGAAAGGCAGAAATAAATTATGGTTACCCTAAGGCAGGAAATCTAGGTGGACTAGAGAACAAGGGTACGGCCATATTTTCTGTCCTGTTATTTGTATCAAAGTGTGTTTCAATGGATGTATAAAAAAAACAAATAACTCCAGCTTCCAGTCTGGTTGGGGGCTCCCACTGTCTAGTTACATAGCAGGGTGCTACTAGAGTAACTATTGTGCCTCTAATTTGCCATTGGTCAATACGAAGGAAAAAAGTTAGGGTGAGAGTTCACTTATTGATTGTACACCTGGGTGTATCACATGACTCATTGTAGGTCTTATTTAAACAGATCATTGTGCACAGTCTGTTAGCTTATGAGTAAGTGACAGCACAGGCACAAAATGCGTTAAGCTTTTTGCTAGGTTTGTCTGGCTTCTCCCATAACATGTTCCCGTGAGCATCTTATCATTTGTAATAAATTACAGACAGTCAAGTGATTTTTTTTCAAGTGAAGTCTCGCTCAATTATCAATATAGTCACTGCACAGTGCTATTCAGTTCACCTTCCTTTAAATTAACAAGTGACTATAAAGGAGCAGATCTTTACATTCTCATAAATGTTTTAGGATTTTATCTGTCTATGGTTTAATAATTACAACTAAGGAAAACAAGGGACTAAATGTACTGGAAAGCTATATTGAGAGCTTCTTTCTCCTGTCGTCTCTCCCCACTGTATACATCATAGTCTGGCTTTTGGATAGCAGTGACAATGACCGGTGAGAGCTTGGATAGGCCGCCTCGATGTTCGTGGATTCAGTATAATTTTGTCATGAAATGCTTAACTCCAAGTTATGTATTACTATGGTGGCTTAAAGCTCTAACACCAGATAGCTGCTAACATGTATGTTTATGGTTCCACTTATATTTTTCACAGATCATGTGCCTACTCTTTTCACACACGCTAACTTCACTCATTAGGGTGAAAAAAAAGTGAAGAACTGAAGGAATATAGATGACTGACATAGAGGTAGACCCTACTCTCCGATCTACTTTTCTTTGGGACATGCTCTCATGTGGAATATATTTATTTTTGTCTCATACAACACAGGCCTCTGCAATTCCATGCACTCTTGTGCAACGCATGTACAAATGTGGCACCACTGTTTAGTGAATGTACAAATCCCTTACACAAAAGTTAAATGTAAGACAATGTTCATTGCCCCCTCTTTTTTAAACTTTCCATAGCTTATATGTCCATGAACCAACCTGAATCTTAATTAAATACGCCATAAATGTTGTATAACCTATTATTGATAAATATAATCAGCTGATTTATTTTATTTATGACCATCTTCAAATATCATTTCTACATTATTTATATGTGCTCATAAAATCTCTGATTACTCTTATATCTGTCACAAAAACATTACCAGAATTAATACATGAAATTGTGATCTGACTTTCAACTACATTAACCTAAATGACCTCTTTCTTTCTACTTCCTTCTCTCTCCTTAGGGAAAACTGGATCCTTTTCTTTTATAAACGTATTGATTCTTTTCATGTTGAAAAACATGTGAAAAAGACACTCAGTGCTTTTCTAATTATGCTCACTCCTGTCATTTTACAACATGTTATAAGATGTGTTTCAAAAACAAAGTAGAAAAACAACATGAAGACAAACAGAAAAGAGAGTTTTGCGAAGAGGTGGTAAAGGCAAAACCATAACCAGCTATAAAGGTCACAAACATTTTATTAAAATTGACCATCATCTAGCTGTTACCATTATTAAATGTATTCATTAATAACACCTGAAGCTTGTGCCTTTTTTTTTCAAAGAGTTTTATTTATTATAGATACATTTGGTTTAGTCTGTGAAAGAACCACTAAACTTTAAAAATAACCTTTGCTTCTTTAATAAAAGCAAAATATATATCTCCAAAGTCATCATTAAACGAGGGGATAGAAATGGCTACACGTGGCGCAAGTTACTAATGGGGAAAAGCTCAAAATAGTCAATAGTTTTTAGGGCGGCACAATGTTTTTCTAAACCCTTTTGAAACCAAACAATAGTAGGTCAGGAACAGCGAGGCCTCTGATTAGCTGACACAGTTAGCCAATCAGATGCCTATTTGTCATTCTGTCGAGGATGGATGCTTAAGAGATAGGATTGCCACATTTTTTTTAAATTATTTTTGTCGGGTTTTTTTTTCATGATAGGTAGATTTTTTTTAATGGCTGGTCCCTTTCCCTTTGCCAAAGTTGATGAACCAGGGCATTGGTGAATATCAAAAACAATAAAGTGAAATAGACTGGCACTTTAATATTGAAAAAATGCTGCAAATAAACACCTGTGTGCCTTCTCCTCACAGCACACACAAAATAGTGATAAAAAACAAACAGTGAAGGTGTTGTGCAATGAAATAGAAAAAATGATATGAATTAATGGGGTAATGAGGGCATGTAATGGGGTGATGGGGTCATGCAATGGGGTGGTGAGTGCATGTAATGGGCATGAAATGGGGGTGATGGGCCTTATCCTGTGTGTGCAATGTTATGGGGCATGTTTTGGGTGTGCAACATGGGTAGGGGGGTGCCTGAATTTGTTCTGCCTAGGGCAGCACAAAACCAAGATACACCACTGGTGCCAGGGGGGTGGGCAGTGATTTTTTTCTGCCCGCCCACATGGCACTCAAAGTGTGTTTTTACAAGAATATTTGTTGAATTATCCCCCCTACCTGGGCAACGCAGAGGTGGGGGTAGGTAATATTTAAGATATCTCAATTTCATTATTGTATTTTGCACTTTGCCAGCCTCTAGCACTATGGGAGGAGGGGATGCTAAGGGCATAACACCATCCCCTAGCCCCAGGTGGTTGCTAATATTAATTATTAAAGAGGCTAGGGATCCCTGGGGACCAGTGTTTTTTATTTTGTTATGGGGCTAGGTTCACTTGGTCAGTCCCAAGAGCTGCTATTATGTTTATTTGGGGGGGAGTGTTGGAGGGATTTGATCTCCTGAAACCAGCCTAGAGCTGGTCTCTTAAAAAAGGTGATTTGCTAGTTCCAGGGGAAGGGGGCCAAGTACTTCCTCTTACCTTCCCCAATGTACGCCCATGATAAGATAATATATGTATTCCATTCTCATTAGGTAACATGGATTGAAAAGAAAATGTTGAGATGAAAAGTTTATTTGTGCACTAAAAATATATTGTGCTTGATAACATGAATTGTTAACACTAATTGTTAGTACTTAGGTGACTTAAATATTCAAAACAATGTCATTAATTAATATCTCACATCAAAAGAACAGCTGTATATTTTTAAAAAGGGTAAAGACATATGCATTACAATACAATCAAATACAAACAGATACAACAAACAAGTGTCTTGTGATTATTATGTCCTGCTTGTGAGTCTAGAATAGAATTTTTTTCAAAAAAAGTCATCATAAATACTTAGGAAACATTGTTAGCGTTAAGAAATCTTACGCTATTGGGCACAATATTGTTTAGTGCACAAACCAACCTTCCAGCTCTCTCAGCATTTTCTTTTCAATTGTTATTTCCATAGGGTGCAGGGGTCACGAGGGTTAACCTCTGGGTGCAGCAAGAGACATTTTGCTTTTTAAATTATACCATTGGGGAAACTTGCCTGTACCCATTCAAGATTATAATATAAATGGAGCATTAAACCCAATAGTTTATACTGCTAGTGAATTTCTTTCTGTATCTGCCTCCCACACTGCTCTGCAGCCTGGCAACACATGAACAGATGTTTTTTTCATTGATTTGAGGGTCATCTCTTGCCATTGTTAGGCAGGAAATGTGTCAAATATACAACAGGAATGCAATACTGCTGATTGCAGTGTGAACCTGATGCTGACAATAATAAGTTAACTATTTTGTGAATAAAATATATTATACAATTACAGTACAAATAGCCTCATCTAAGGTTATATGCATAGGTTTTATGTAGGCACCCAAAAATGTGAAACTGTTATTTTGTTTTAATTGGTAGATAGTGTTGAGCGAACCCGAACCGCACTGTTCGGGTTCGTACCGAACATTACGTTTTTTGGACCCTGGACCCGAACATGGACATTCCACTGTATGTTCGTGTTGGAGTTCAGGGTGCAGCAGGGCCGGCGTCACCTGTAAGGCGACCTAGGCAGCCGCCTAGGGCGCAACTTAGCAGGGGGCGCCGGAACCGTGAAGAAAAAAATCCTCCCCCTTCCCACTTACTTACCTCCTCGCTGCTGCTCTGTCTCCCGGTGTAGGTCCGTGGCTGTGAGGGAAGCATTGTGCGCTCCCCTCCAGCTGATGTGGATTCAATAAAGTTTGTTTAAACTTTTTTTTTAAACAAACTTTATTGAATGCGCATTGGCTGGACGGGAACGCACAACGCTTCCCTCACAGCCACAGACCTACAGAACCGGGAGACAGAGCAGCAGCGAGGAGGTAAATTAGGGGGAAGGGGGGAGGAAGAGGGTGGCTAAATCCTGGCACATTGAGAGGCATAATCCTGGCATATTGAGTGGCATAATAATCCTGGCATATTGTTTGGGAAAATCCTGGCATATTGAGTCGCATAATAATCCTGGCATATTGGGTGGCTAAATCCTGGCATATTGAGAGGCATAATAATCCTGGCATATTGAGGGGCATAATCCTGGCATATTGTGTGGGAAAATCCTGGCATATTGAGTGGCATAATAATCCTAGCATATTGGGTGGGTTAAATCCTGGCACATTGAGAGGCATAATCCTGGCACATTGAGAGGCATAATCCTGGCATATTGAGGGGCATAATCCTGGCATATTGAGGGGCAAAATCCTGGGATATTGAGGGGCATAATCCTGGCATATTGAGTGGCATAATAATCCTGGCATATTGAGAGGCATAATCCTGGCATCTTGAGGGGCATAATCCTGGCATATTGAGTGGCATAATAATCCTGGCATAATGGGTGGCTAAGTACTGGCATATTGAGGGGCATAATCCTGGCATATTGAGGGGCAAAATCCTGGGATATTGAGGGGCATAATCCTGGCATATTGAGTGGCATAATAATCCTGGCATATTGAGAGGCATAATCCTGGCATATTGAGTGGCATAATAATCCTGGCATATTGAGAGGCATAATCCTGGCATATTGAGGGGCATAATCCTGGCATATTGAGTGGCATAATAATCCTGGCATATTGGGTGGCTAACTCCTGGCATATTGAGGGGCATAATCCTGGCATATTGAGGGGCAAAATCCTGGGATATTGAGGGGCATAATCCTGGCATATTGAGTGGCATAATAATCCTGGCATATTGAGAGGCATAATCCTGGCATATTGAGGGGCATAATCCTGGCATATTGAGTGGCATAATAATCCTGGCATATTGGGTGGCTAACTCCTGGCATATTGAGGGGCAAAATCCTGGGATATTGAGGGGCATAATCCTGGCATATTGAGTGGCATAATAATCCTGGCATATTGAGAGGCATAATCCTGGCATATTGAGGGGCATAATCCTGGCATATTGAGTGGCATAATAATCCTGGCATATTGGGTGGCTAACTCCTGGCATATTGAGGGGCAAAATCCTGGGATATTGAGGGGCATAATCCTGGCATATTGAGTGGCATAATAATCCTGGCATATTGAGAGGCATAATCCTGGCATATTGAGGGGCATAATCCTGGCATATTGAGTGGCATAATAATCCTGGCATATTGGGTGGCTAACTCCTGGCATATTGAGAGGCATAATCCTGGCATATTGAGGGGCATAATCCTGGCATATTGAGGGGCAAAATCCTGGGATATTGAGGGGCATAATCCTGGCATATTGAGTGGCATAATAATCCTGGCATATTGGGTGGCTAACTCCTGGCATATTGAGGGGCATAATCCTGGCATATTGAGGGGCAAAATCCTGGGATATTGAGGGGCATAATCCTGGCATATTGAGTGGCATAATAATCCTGGCATATTGAGAGGCATAATCCTGGCATATTGAGGGGCATAATCCTGGCATATTGAGTGGCATAATAATCCTGGCATATTGGGTGGCTAACTCCTGGCATATTGAGGGGCATAATCCTGGCATATTGAGGGGCAAAATCCTGGGATATTGAGGGGCATAATCCTGGCATATTGAGTGGCATAATAATCCTGGCATATTGGGTGGCTAAGTCCTGGCACATTGAGAGGCATAATACTGGCATATTGAGGGGCATAATCCTGGCATATTGAGGGGCATAATCATACAGCGATTATTCAAATTACAGTGATTATTTTAGTGGGTGCTATACTACATTTTTGTACCCTGCCCTGAGCCCAGTGCCACAAAGAGTGCAGTGCACTTGCAACTGCATGTGTGCCAGGCACATGACTTTAATGCTGTTCTGTTAGCTCAGTGGGCAACATCTAGGCATTTTTAAATACTGCAATTTGTTGGTGTTAAATATTACATTTGTGTCCTGCACTTCATATCTGAGAGTCAAATAGAACAGTCCAATACTGTGCTTACAGCGCACTTTGAAAAATTTGAATAGTTTTGGGTGGTAAATAGTACATTTGTGTCTTGCGGTGCACTTCATATCTGAGAGTCAAATAGAACAGTCCAATACTGTGCTTACAGCACACTTTGAAAAATTCTGGCTACCTCCTCCTCCTCCAGCACCGCTTCCACCTACACCGCCACGGTCACCACCTCCTCAACCTATGGGTCACTGAAAGAGAATACCCTGCACTCCAACCCTCTCTCAAATAAATAATTCTGTTGATCCTCCTGGCAGCCATGCTTTAGATTTAGATTTATGTTCTTCCAAAGCTAAAATCAAAGATTCCATCTAGTGCTATTTTATGGCTCAGCTGTATTTGTAATTTGTATGTATTTTATGTTTTTTTAAGTTATTTCCCTATCCACATTTGCTTGCAGGGCACTTGTCCTACTCTTACCCACATTTTATTTCATTTTGCAGCCCTCTAGCCCTTTCCAGGACTTTTTTAGAGGCATTTTAGTGTCCAAAAGTTGGTGTCCCCATTGACTTCAATGGGGTTAGGGTTCAGGGTCAAGTTCGGGGTCAAGTTCGAGCACGGACCCGGACATTTTTTCGAAGTTCGGCCGAACCTGCCGAACCCGAACATCCAGGTGTCCGCTCAACTCTATTGGTAGATTTAATAAGTAGCACACTGATTAGTCCCTGTTTGTGAAATATATTTTATTTTTAAAATGCTATAATGTCAAGTCATGTAATGACTGAAAATTAAAAGCCTAAAATCACATGTACTATTTGTCATTTATTCCTTTTAAGACATGAAACCTCTTTCTTGATATTTATTAGGTAGGTAGTAATGATAAAGTTTTTCTGAATTAATGTCACATGGAAATAATTTTTAACATTAAATCTATAGATAGATAATCATTTCCATTTGTCTGTCTTTTTTTGATAATAATTCTTATTTATTGCCTGAATGGAGTGCAAGGTAGTCATACATATACATCTATGTGAGTTATCACTTATCCTTCCTTTTTTTTAAAGGTTGTCTGTAGAGTTGAGCGGACACCTGGATGTTCGGGTTCGGCGGGTTCGGCCAAACTCCGAAAAAAAGTCCCGAACCTATTAATGTTAGGGGGGACCTAATGTCCCCCCGGTCCCCACCCATTGCCGGCGGGTGGGGACCCTATAATAATAATGAGGGGGGGACCTAGTGTCCCCCCCCGGTCCCCACCCATTGCCGGCGGATGGGGACCCTATAATAATAATGAGGGGGGGACCTAGTTCATGTAAAATATTCTATACATTATGTCAGCAGAATTTCAAACAAAGTGATTAAATAGGAGAAAAATGTTTTAAATATGTCTGTGGTGTCTCCTGTTTTTGACATCACCTGTGGCTTGGTATGCAAATTAACTACTTTTCAATGGGAAATGTGTAATTTGCATATCAAGTCAAAAGGTGATGTCATGGAGACACCACGGACGCATATATTTATCTTATTTTATACACAAAATATAGCACATTTTTAAAAATTGTTTATTCTCTCTCTATATTCACAAAAGCGGTAATGTTTAAACTAAAAGCGTCTCTTAACCCCTTTGCGACAATTGAAGTGTCAGGCACATCCATTGTCGAGTACAGAGTTTCCTGCGGTGAAATGGATGGTTTTTGCTGCCACCCTGAAATTTGCTGCCCTAGGCATCTGCCTAGGATGCCTCATGGTAAATTACCGCACTGATTATTGTTGTGTTATTTCTATAATTAGCGTGTGTAATATTGCTGATATAAGACCAGATCATTAACAGAACAGTACATAGGGCAAGAGGTCACCTGCTAAGATTTGAAGGAAGGAGATGAAAAATTAAGTGTAAAACATGTCACACAAAGTTCATTTATCACAAACAAAGACACAGACAAAATGTAAATAAAATAAAACTATACAATATAAAAATAAATATGAAACATAAAATCTAAATATGAAACATAAAAATATTAAATGATTTGCACACTTACACAAAATAGTTATGTCTAGAGCCTAGCTTTTATACTCGGTGTAATGATCCAAGCTACTAACAGCTGCATGGGAGATAACTAAGGACCCTCTACTGTTAGGGACCAGGAACCTGACAGAAACAGAAGTTAAAATACAAAAATACCTTTATTAATAATAAAGAGCACAATGGTAAAAATAGTCCAAACGCAATATCCAGGAGGCAAGCCTGGGTCAGGAACCAAATCAAGTAGTCAGATTAGGCGAAGTGAGAAGAACAGAGATCAGCAGGGTCAGGAACAAAGCCAGGAATCAAGAACCAGAAGAGAAGCCAGCTGAGTCGGCACAGGAAACCAGGAAGCACAAGGAAGCTGGAAACAACCCAGACGATGCAAACACCACAACATCACGATTTGTTCCTGTCCACTGAAGACAAGGTGATCGGTAGCTAGGAACACTATGGCATAGACCCAGTGGGACCCTGCCAAAACATCACGAGACATCTGGACGTCACGTGTGACGTCACAGAGGCTTGCCTGAACCCGGAAGTTTGGGAACAGCGCGATTTAGTGAAATGTAGCCGGTGCTCATTTTGAGCATCGGCTACATTTTCCCTGTCAGACTGAGGCCACTCAAAGTGGCCTTATATGACAGGTGGGATCCCGCTGCAAGTCCGAACCGCAATGAGCTGTTTAATGCTGGACGCACTATGCCGTCCTAGCGTTTTTTGGGCATTGTAAAATCAGGATGGCATAGAATGTCCTAGCGTCCAGAAGAGAGGAGACTATCGAGTTCCTTCCCGTTTAAATGGTGCCAAAATAAATTAAAATACCTAGGGATATGGCTGACTGCTGACCCAGTAACATTGTATCAACATAATTTCCCCCCTCTTCTCACGGCTCTCCAAAAAGACCTCTCCAGGTGGACGTCCTTAATGATATCATGGACAGGCAGAGTAAATATTATTAAAATGAACACGTTACCCAAGGTACTATACCTTTTCCAAACTATCCCCATATCAATACCTAGGGCGTTTTTCACCTCTATCCGTACACTACTCATAAAGTTTATCTGGGCGACTAAACCCCCTAGATTGGCCACAACCCTGTTGCAAAAACACAAATCGGCAGGTGGGTTGGGATTGCCCTGTATGCTTACGTATTATTGGGCATCTCACCTGGAGAGGACACTGGAGTGGACCCATCACCCCTCACATAAGCAGTGGATTGACATAGAAGCACAGTTTACCCGACTACCTCTTAATAATTATCTCTGGACTACTCCACAAACTGCCAAAAAAGAGATAAAAAATCATCCACTGATATCAGCTACATTGGCAGTGTTACACCGCATACACAGATCACACGAACTGACCACCTACCCCTCACCCTTAACACCACTCCGTTATAACCCTGACTTCCCACCTGGACAAACGACTGGTAAATTTCTCTGTGAAATAGAAGGGGACACCCCACTACTCAAGGCCTACGTAACGGATAGCAAGATCAAACCTTTGACTGACCTGATATCTGATAACACAACTACCGCCGCCATCACACTACAATATTTACAATTGAAAGCATTCCTGGGCAAATTACCACAAAAATACAATCTCACAAGACAGGAAACTTTATATGAAGAACTTCACACCCGAGATGCAATGCCCTCTCATAGTGTATCTTTATTATATAACATGCTCATTAACCCCGAACATGCACCATTACCTAGTTATGTGGGAAGGTGGGAACAAGAGCTCCAGGTGACCTTATCGGCGCCACAATGGTCCAAAATGATCACGCTCTCACACAAAACTTCACTTAGCACCAAAACGCAAGAAATGAACTACAAATTACTAACAAGGTGGTACCGAACACCTGTGAGACTACATGCTATGTTCGAAGATGTCCCTGATGTGTGTTGGAGATGTGGGAAACATCC
Source organism: Pelodytes ibericus (assembly GCA_036172795.1). Taxonomy (NCBI): domain Eukaryota; kingdom Metazoa; phylum Chordata; class Amphibia; order Anura; family Pelodytidae; genus Pelodytes; species Pelodytes ibericus. The sequence continues at coordinate 79,819,668 of CM069859.1, forward strand.
TGGTACTTTTCTTCATATCTGGTGGCAGTGCCCTGAGATCACTCAATACTGGGAATCTATACACGACACTCTGCACAGATTTACAGAACACCCCCCCCCCATTCCAACCAGCACAATGTCTACTACACCATACTACACAACCGATATCGACATATAAGAAGTCAATTATCCCGCTTCTTCAGAATGAAGCCAAAGCGCTTATTCCACTACACTGGGGTACAACAACTCCCCCCACATTCCGCGAATGGGTGGAAAGGGTAGAAGCAGTCCGTTTACTAGAAGATCTGATCAGCAGGTCTGAGCCCCAAAATGAAAAAAGGAGAATGTCATGGTATTACTGGTTGGAATTTCTGGAGAAGATGCGGAGGAACACCGGGACAGGAGACGGCCCTCAGCCACCCTCCCTCCCTCCCGACCCCCCCCCCCCCCCCTTACCCACCGGTAATGTCTGACGGTAACGTTCTTCCATTATATTTTTAATTGTATGAGTCTGTAATTATGATTATATTTCAGTGTACTGCTGTTATGTATATTGAAACCGGCTGCGCCCGGAATCCACACTGTAACCATGTACTCCCCCCCCCCTCACCCCTTTTTTTTTTTTCTTTTTTTCTCTTCCTCCCCTGTTCCCCCCCCCAATTTAATTTGTACACATACCCTACCCCCACCCCCCACCCCCCCCCAATTCTATTTCATTGAAAATTAATAAAATCTGATTTACAAAAAAAAGAATGTCCTAGCGTCAGGAAGGGGTTAAATATCTGCTCTGAGCAGCAGAAGGGCTGGCTAATAGCAGCCAGGTGAGTAACCATGGTAACAGTGTTGAAAGGCTCTGCTCCTTAATACCAGCTGGTTAAATCACTGAAGGAAAAGGTTTCTATTTCTTGAGGTCCCATTTCCCCTTCTTATTTTTGCCTCTCCTTTTAGCTTCTCTTTCATTCCCATCTTATGTCTTCCCTCTTTATTTTTTCATTATATCACTTTTCCTAATATAATAATCATATAATGTTCTGGACATTCCTATTTGTATTCACTATATATATGTATGCCGGGCTTATTGATGCTATTGTTGTCTCTTACTGAGACTTGAATAATTGAAATAGTATGTATCATCACCTTTAAGCAATTTGAATGATAACCTGGCATGGATACCTTCACTAGAGGGCACTATGAGCCTGCGAATAAATAATATTGTAGTACTGAACATACTCCTTAGAGGTACCTGCCATGATCAGTTCTTTTCTAAAGACCATGATTGTTTTAACTCTTCAATGGCATGTTTTACCTACTTAAGGGTTCCCATGTCTGAAACAGTAAAATATTTTTTTAACAAAATCTAACAAGTAAGCAGACATGCACACTGATAATAGAAAATAAAGTATATTTATTTGTAAATGTAGTAATGTAACGACAAACACAGTAGGTATAGATCGGAGAAATGTAACAGTATGTATAGTGATACTGTAAAAATAGAGCAAAAAAAGAGAAAAACAGAAAAAAATATATAGGAAGCTACACAGAGCTATGTAGGCAAAGTGTATGAGCAGCACAGGAAAAAAGGTAGAAAAATAAAAATAGTAAACAGTAAAATAGTGCAAAAAAGTCGGAAAAGTTAACACGAACAGAGCAAAAAAACAAAGAAATGGAAATAATAAAAAAATATAGTAGGATGAAGTGGTAACAGAGGGCTCAAAAAAATAGCAGATGATGCAACATAAGTCTGATAGAAGGCCAACCACTGTAAGAAAAAACATATAATAACAAAAAAAAAAAAAGAGAATAATGTGGGACAATGTCCAAAGATAAACCTCCTGCAAACAATAAATCAAAGGACCTGCATCAAAGGTAGCAACAAGGAAAAAAAACATGGAAAAAAAACACAATTGTGGGAAAAACAGAAAAAAATGTCCCAAAAACGGGGATATAACAAAAGTTTATAGCAGAAAAATAGTAACCACAATTGGAAAAATAATAATAATAGTAAGTGGGTAGTCCATCAGTCCACTACTATCGAAAAAACCTTATGGATGCAGGGGTAGTCCTGGGGTATAACCGCTGAGGCTTTGTTTGTACAGGCACGGGGCGACGCGCTCGGAGAGTGTCTCCTTCAAGGGCCATGCCTAGATGTGAGTGAAGCTGGCCTTTTGTGCTCGTGTCCAGGGGTAGCGTCATGCTGGATGCGCCGACGGGCGCATGTGGGTCCCGCCCAGGGGGCGTGTCCGAAGGCGGAGTTGTAGACGCGTTCCTACGTGGAGAAGATATGTGCAGCTGATGAATCAGACTGCCGGGGGGTGCATATACTCAGCTGGCAGCTCATGCCACTGCTGCACTACAGAAAAAGGAAGTGCACTGTGAAATAAAACACTAGTGCACGCATGTGGTACCAACACATTGTATGGGATGTAAAAAAAGGGAGCAAAAATACAGGGGGGCAAAAAATAAAGGGTGGGCAAAAAATAGATAAAAATAAATATGAATATGAAAATAAAAATAAAAATAAAAATAAATATAAAAATAAAAATAAAAATAGGGAGGGAGTGGTGGAAGGGGAATGGGGCAAACGGAGGAGGGAATGTGCAGAATGTGTGTGCAAAAAAGGAAAAGGGGGAAAGAAATTGGAGAGAAAAATAGAGGGAAGGGACTAAGTAGAGGCAATGTGGAAAAAACAATGTAAAGGGTAGCTGGTGTTTTATTTCACAGTGCACTTCCTTTTTCTGTAGTGCAGCAGTGGCATGAGCTGCCAGCTGAGTATATGCACCCCCCGGCAGTCTGATTCATCAGCTGCACATATCTTCTCCACGTAGGAACGCGTCTACAACTCCGCCTTCGGACACGCCCCCTGGGCGGGACCCACATGCGCCCGTCGGCGCATCCAGCATGACGCTACCCCTGGACACGAGCACAAAAGGCCAGCTTCACTCACATCTAGGCATGGCCCTTGAAGGAGACACTCTCCGAGCGCGTCGCCCCGTGCCTGTACAAACAAAGCCTCAGCGGTTATACCCCAGGACTACCCCTGCATCCATAAGGTTTTTTCGATAGTAGTGGACTGATGGACTACCCACTTACTATTATTATTATTTTTCCAATTGTGGTTACTATTTTTCTGCTATAAACTTTTGTTATATCCCCGTTTTTGGGACATTTTTTTCTGTTTTTCCCACAATTGTGTTTTTTTTCCATGTTTTTTTTCCTTGTTGCTACCTTTGATGCAGGTCCTTTGATTTATTGTTTGCAGGAGGTTTATCTTTGGACATTGTCCCACATTATTCTCTTTTTTTTTTTTTTTGTTATTATATGTTTTTTCTTACAGTGGTTGGCTTCTATCAGACTTATGTTGCATCATCTGCTATTTTTTTGAGCCCTCTGTTACCACTTCATCCTACTATATTTTTTTATTATTTCCATTTCTTTGTTTTTTTGCTCTGTTCGTGTTAACTTTTCCGACTTTTTTGCACTATTTTACTGTTTACTATTTTTATTTTTCTACCTTTTTTCCTGTGCTGCTCATACACTTTGCCTACATAGCTCTGTGTAGCTTCCTATATATTTTTTCTGTTTTTCTCTTTTTTTGCTCTATTTTTACAGTATCACTATACATACTGTTACATTTCTCCGATCTATACCTACTGTGTTTGTCGTTACATTACTACATTTACAAATAAATATACTTTATTTTCTATTATCAGTGTGCATGTCTGCTTACTTGTTAGATTTTGTTTCCACATATATGCCCCTTAGGAGAGAGCATATTAGCAGTCCATTGCTTTGCACCTGTATCTACTATACACTCTAGGTTGGCAGTTCTCAAACCCCCTATCCTAAAATATTTTTTTAAATCATAAGTTTTGGCTTGGTTGGTTGACAATTCACCAACATTCACTATTTCATGAATAGAGCTTCTTAAATACAAAATTGCAACACTACTGGGGGGGAGCTAAGATGAAGGCAGGTGCATGAGAGGAGCTCCTCTACTTTTTACAGAGTCTGATTTAATCTCTAATATATATGGCATCTGACACAGCAATCACTCCACAGAATGATTGTGGGTGCCATATTGGAAGGCAGCTTGGCCCTACAACCTTTAACTGGCATGAGCGACTCAGTGGGGTCGTTAAGGCCGGCAAAAGTTATCCCTGAAGCAATAATGTGCTATTCCATTGCAAGTGGGACTGCAAATATCCAGTATGTTAAAGCTCTGTACTGTTGCTAGACTTTCTGTAGAGGCAGTTAGCAACATTACTCCGAGAGAAAAAACACCCTAAGATCTAGCGTTAGCAATTAGAGTTAGGGATAGCAACTAGGGTTAGGTCAGGGATTAGTGCTATGGTTGGGATGATGATTAGGGTTGCGGTAGAAAAGGTAAGAGAAAAATATTAGACAAAAATTATACTTTGAGTTATTGCTCTATGACATATTTAAACTCAGCACAAATGTTAGAATCTATTTAGCATGTTTTTTTTTTATCAGCGTTTGTATTTGTGTAAAATATGTGTCATGTATACGTTATAAAAAGTGTTTTGTTTTTAATTTTCCATCATATTTTATTCATTTTTTTTTTATAGTAAATCATATGATATCTGTTGGGAAATACAACTGTGTGTACTGTATAATATGTATATAATTAGCATTTGAGCTGTAGTTGGCGCTGTGCAGTTCAGAGTACTGTTTGTATATGCATGTGAACTTGTTGGTAAACTCATAGGAAGGAAGTTCTTTGTTTTTCACTTGCGTTTTGTCTCTCTTGATTTTCCTTTTACTCTGCTGGCTGCTGTTTCAAGTAACTGGTCAGTTTTAAATGTTTGCTGTTTATCCACACAATTAAAGTCTAATGTTGCATTTTCACTAGCTACCAGTGTGTCTTTTTGATGCATAACCAATAATATGATCAAAACAATGGTAGCCCTTCTCATCCTGAAAACCCCCAATATATAATATATGTGGGCACAGTAAATGAGAAAGAGGAAAAACACCTCTAAATACAAACACCTTCAGAAGGGCACTGAATAACATTACAACTGTTCAACTTTCCAAAACAGTCATTCCCTCAAGAGGTTAAATCATCAATTCTTCAACCTGGCTTGTATTTTGATTTTCTGCGATTACTATTTTTTTTTAGTGTTCTTTAGATTTAGAGATGACAGAATAATACGGCTGCTGAGTGTTTCCATTCATCTTCATTGTGCTTTTCCTATCTTGGAACAGCATGCATTCTAAATCCTATAATTTAGAACTAAATGTGTGCAGAACTGAAAGTCAGACATCAAAGCATAAATAGTGTTACTTCAAAATGCGATTAACAGAAATAAGATGGAGTGGCAATCTAATGTTAAGGACAGTTATACATTCTACATTATAAGGTTGACTCAATATACACCGATTTGTACCGAACTGGATTTGGGTTGAACACTATAGTCGTAATACAGCTACTCAGTGGGGTAGAGTCTATGTTGGTTGTTAAGACCGGCAAAAGTTAATACGGGGACTGCAAATATCCAGTACATTAAAGCACTGGTATTGTGGGAATAACAATAATATTACTGCAATGGAATTAAAAATAATGACACTTTTACAAATAAAGCTTTCTAAAGTACACTACAAAATATTTTAAACTGTCCCCTCCCTCCCCCCCCCCCCCCATGGACATGTTTACATGTTTATTCATATGCCCTAAAATCATTTCTCATGTACAGGATTATATTAGTACAAAAAATTATATCTATGCATAAACCGATTAGCCATAGCCCTCTTTTGCCTCCAAAACAGCCCTGACCTATTGAACCATGGACTTCACTACACCTCTGAAGGTGTGCTTTAGTATCTGGCACCAAGACATTAGCAGCAGATCATGCAAGTCATGTAAGTTGCAAGGTGGGTCCTCCATGGATTTAACTTGTTTGTCCAGCACATCCCACAGATACTTGATTGGATTGAGATCTGGGGAATTTGGATGACAAGTGAACATCTTGAACTTTTTGATGCGTTCCTTAAACCATTCCTGAATAATTTTTGATTTGTGGCAGGGCATATTATTATTGCTTAAAGAGGTAGACTCTTCCATGTACATGATCAGCGGCATGATGGGTGCCACCACCGATGTAGCTGCAGAAAAAGAGGAAGATGTTTAGAACATTGCAATATAAAATGTAGGGAGCACATTCTCGTACAGTTCACATACATGGTCATCTAAATCCTGAAATATGGTACATTGATATTCCTAATAGTATTGAACACCTCATAACAATCTAACTTTGTGTCTGCAGTTATCACAGCTTTTTTACAGAATCAACAAACAGTTACATAACACAAGCCCATGCTTAACTCATTTCATGCTAATCCTGTGATTCAACCTATGAGGGCTTAAACATTTGTATCCCTGAAACACCCTCGTCCATAGATGTCACACAACTGAACATCCATGTGCACATTTCCATGTACATGGATATACAGTAGTATTCACATAGATTGCATTCCAGAGGTAGCCAACTTCATATGCATGAACATCAGACATGAATGATGTGGAGTTAATTTGTGCGGTGAATCCCTGGACCTGCACATTAGGAGCTTGTAGTTGGTCGGAAGACGTGATTAAAAATGATGTGTTTAAGCAGAAATGTGTAAAATGACAATCATACCTGCTATCAACTTGAACGCAGCCCCCTATTGCACTCTCCCAAGTACTATAGTACACAAATGGAAACTGGAAAATGGCAGCTGTGTAACACTCCTGACAAATGGAAGCTGGAAAATGGCAGCTGTGTAACACTCTCTGAGAAATGGAAGCTGGAAAACGTCATCTGTATAATACTCTCTGACAAATGGAAACTGGAAAATGACAGCTATATAACGCTCTTGACAAATGGAAGCTGGAAAATATACAGCTGCCATTTTCCAGCTTCCATTTATCTTCATCATTGTCCTCCAGCAGCAGCCATTTCACATCTTCTGTGCTGTTCTCTGTTGATTCAGGAAGTATCATACATGTTCATTGTTATTCTGCACCTTATTCAACTTTTTATTGCGCCTTCCTGACTCCCCCCCTTTTTTTAGTTGGTCGGAAGAACTGAGTACTGGAGGTGGTGAAGATAGGTCTGGTGGACATGAAAAATAATGCATTGTTGAGTGCAATGGAAAAAAAGGATATACCCTGCGCAAAGATGAATGGACCCAAAACCATGCGGTTACCATAGGTGTTCATAAATAAAACACACTTACTTTAAACTTGCAGTTGGATAAACACTGTAGAAAAGACCCAGCACTAAAAATAAAAATATATATTGTGCAATATGTATGGGCATCAAGGGGCAAATGACTGGAGGGATCAGGGATAGTTACAGTCTAGCTCCAATATTGCGGAGCAACATATGCAGGCACATAGAACTAACATGGAATTAAGCCAGTGTTCCAGGAGATAGTGTTTAGACTCCAATGGTAAGTAGAAAACAATCGTTAATAGCTGCTATAAGCAGAAATTACTGAATGTCACTGAAGATTAAATCCACTTAAAAGCAGATGAAAGTAGAAAAGTAGATAGCAGCAATAGTCTAAAGACTAACAGGAGGAATGCTATGAGCTTTATTCTCCAATAGTGTGCTTTCAGACTTTTGATATGAAAATCAAGTGCCAATGCATTTTGACCTGTAGTCTTTGTCAGGACATGCCCCATCCCTCACATTGCACACCCAGGACATGCCCCAGCACCCACATTGCACACCCAGGACATGCCTGATTTTCCTCATTACACACCCAGGACATGCCCCATCACCCTCATTGCCCACCCAGGACATGCCCATCACTCACATTGCACACCCGGGATTTGCCCCATAACCTACATTGCACACCAAGGATATGCTCCAGCACCCACATTGCACACCCAGGACTTTCCCCAGCACCCCTGGACCTGCCCCATCACCCACAAGACTTGCCCCAACACCTACATTGCAGACCAAAGGCATGACCTATCACCCGTATTGCACAATCAGGACTTACACCAAGAGATGTCCTTCACCCACATTTCACAGCGAGTACTTACCAAAACCAGCAGCTCAGCCTGCTGGCCCTGTTAAATAGAAAAAGATGCAACCTGTGGCTGCAGGCCCACCCTCCGTATGCCTGCAGCCCCCAATAAAAATAATTATTGCCCCTGGGGCATATGTCGGTTTCTCTTAATATAATATAATAGTGTCCACATTGGAGCAACTGGCGGCATTTGCCTGTGGCCCCCAATATCAATAAAATAATAGTGGCCACATATAAAAATGTTACATTTGCCTATCCATCACCCCTGCCCAATTGTGCAAGGGGCTAGCCAAATGTTTCTGGCACGTAAATAAATAAATAAGCTATTGACTCCAAAGACTTAACATTGTCCTCAAGCCAGTTACCAGCTGGGTGGCAACCTTATTCATGACAGATATCATTGTTACAATGCCATTATACTCTTTTTTACAAAAAAATATTAATACAATCCAATTAATGCTATCTAAAGAAAGCCTTTCATAATTTGTATGGCTACATTAAGTGAGAAAATGGAAAATCATAGCTAAACACAAATACTGCACAGTAGCACAATCCAGTCATGAACGAGTTAATATTATATGCCATTTGTATGTAACTTGTTTCTATATTTTGTCTTAGCTGGCTTATTTGCCTTAAATATTCAATCAAATACACTGTGTAAGGATTTGCAGATTTACATAGTATATTATAACATTTTAATGAAACTTCATAAATACAGTATTGACTTCATGGATTCAGTTATTAAAGTAATTCTGACATTACTTCTATGTTTTGGTAAAGGACAAATGCACAGTGGACTATAAATTAATTACACACTATTTTATGCACATATTCTCTATTATAATCACATTTTCATCTGATGCAACATTAATAGGAACATCAATTGTCAGTGCACACGCTGCTTAACATATTGGATTCATTGGTAATGATATAATAATACAAATAATTGTCTTTTATGAATGGTCTAGATAATGGCCTGTCATTGAATGATGTTATATATTTATAATGTATCTATCTTCCCATCATAAAAGAACACATAGTCAGGGAGCCCTTAATTGTAAGCTTCATTGTGGACGCACAGTGTATTTATTTATGAAACACATGGTTTCAAAACTAAAAGCATTTTTATATGATGCCATGCTTATTTTTTTTATTTTGTTAAAAAACCCTTCCTTCAAGCTCATTTTATACCTTCATTCTTTTAACATTTCTATTCCTCTGCTTTCATTCAACTTGGAGGTTTTTGTGGTATGTTTAGGAAGACCATTTTAGTCCAAGTAATATAAACAATGTTTTACTATTCTTATTTATTTATAGAAAACTATACAGAAAATGGGAAGGTATCAAGTTAGACAGTTGGTATCAAGCTGGGCAGTTCTACCCAGTATATTTCTTTTCTTCAGCATTACATTGTATAAAGTGCATATCTTTAATATACATGAAAAGCACTTACTTTCAAACAAATGACAGTTCTCCTGTAGTTTTATGTTAAAAATTATTTTACCCCGGCCTGTACATTTTGAGATATGAAATATATAGAAGCTAGCTCCATGTCACCTTGCCTGTAATACATGAAGAAGGACTTGGGACATATTAAACGTTATATGACATTTTTAGGAATTAGTGAGTATTAAGGAAACAATTGATGACAGATCTGTTTCTTTCTCTGTTTCAATGATGTGGCATTTACCTAAAAATATATTTGGATAATTTATGTATGTCAATAGCTTTAACTATACCCTTCTGGTTTTGATCCTTTCATCTTGCCCATATAGAATCCAGAAAACTGGCACACTACCCAATTATGGTTGCTGTCCTATACTAAATATATATAGTAATCACTGCTTGAAGCATGAAATTGTTTGAAAACCAGCCAATAACTGAGCTGGGACAGGAAAGCTTTTGACTGGCTGAAAGAGGCAGCCAATCTCATGCCTCCCTTTTGTAAAATTAAAAACACCGGCTTACAGGACTGAATTTTCTTTCTGCATCTGTCCTCTGCTGATGATGGCTACTGAGACATAATTCTGTCATGTTTATTTTTATTTTTATTTGCTGGCATGGTTTTATTAGAATAGGAGGATTTGTTTTTGGATGGCCACTTTAGCTGGGCTAAAGCTGAGGATCCAGGGCATCACGTTCATCATGTTTCATTACTTTAAGATACATTTTTATTTCACACGGCACCCTTTTTATGCCCATGATCACGGCACTCAAAGTGTGTTTTATTCACATGGGTTTTTTGTGGAAAGGGGATTGATTGGTATTCATTAATAATAATTTTTAAAATTATTTTAGAAAGCCTGGGAGTCCTTTTTGGGGTGGTGTTTGTGTGTGTGTGAAGAGGGGTTATTAATGGGCCAAGGGGACTTGACCAGCCCTGGCCCATTAAATATATTAGGGTCTCGGATCAATTTGGCCAGCTCCCAGCTTTGTTAATAATGAAGGTGGCAGGCACAACTACTTGCACTGGCCCGCCATAGATGTATATTAGGCGCTGGGAACCATTTGGTCAGCTCCCAGCCCAGTGGACCCCATATATGTTAGGGGTTGAAAGTCATTTGGGCAGTTACCAACACTGTTTATAATAGGGAAAAGGGCAACTTGCCATAGCCTCCCTTACATTATTTATGGGCCTATGAGCCATTTGTGAGACCCCCAGACTTGGTTTTTATAAGTGGGTATTTTTTTCTGTTTTTTTGTCACCAGGGGAAGGATTTTTCATGTTAAGTCCAATTGTGCAGCCTGAAAATAATTATTTTTCCTTTCCCCATTGAAATGAATAGCGAGCGAGATTAATCTTGTTCTTTTGGCAGGCTTCACCTGGTTTCGATCTATGCAAAATGGTTAGTGAATACAATTTTCCAAGGTCAAAATGATGAATCCGAGTGGAGAAGTGGGAGTTGGGGGTGGCAAGGTTAGAGTTCAAGATTAGTGCTAAGATTGAACACCAATATCAGATTTTAGTGAATAGACCCAATTTTGATGTTACTTGTCACAACCTGGGATAAAAGACCAGGGTGGAGCCTCGTTGCAGGGCAGGGTGTGGGGTCTGTCTGCACCCCACGATGCATAACTATGAACCAGATGGAATTCACTGACAGGACTGGTATTGGAGACTGGCAGCTGAGAACGGACAGGCAACTGAGAACAGGATGCAGAGACTGGACTGGCAGCTCTCAGAGCAGGACACGGGCCTGTAATAATCTGGTTCGAAGTTGGAACCTCTGCGCAGATTAGGTACAGGATTATTCTGCCTGAAGGAAATCCACCCTATGCTTGAGCCACAGGTTTATTTATGTTTCTTTCCCCTAGGACTGTTGCACTCTGAACTATTACAAAGATACCAAAGCTACAACCGACAAACAGGAAACTGGATAAGGTGTACAGGATCAAGGCGAAGGTACCGAGGGCTCAGACAGGAGAATAGTCAAACAGGAAAAGATCGGTGCTGGCAGCAAACAGACGTAGTAAGGACAGGCAAAAACAAGTCAGGACAGACGGCAATCAGATGAGGTCAGAACTAGCAGGAGTCGGCAACAGATAATCAGAAATAGAATACAGGAATGCTAGTAAAAGGCACAAGGCACTATCTCAGGTTGCAACCAAAGGCACTGATTGCCATAAGCTGCAGGTTTAAATAGGGAAGGGCTGAGGATAACGAGGCAGCTGACAACAGGAGGAGAATGGGCACCCTAGAATAGCGGCCACTAGAGGCTGAAGACGAGAGAGCTACAAACCCAGAATAACCATGACATTACTCTTCTATCTTTTAATCATATCCTTGTGGGAATTCCCCGATTGTGTGAATTTACTCATTGTTTCTTGCTGATTATAAATTGTGTGGGCTAGAGTGAAGTACATTTCTATATGCTGCTCTGTTTTAGTATGGGTTACTTCTCCTGCTGAACCAATGATAAGGCAGAGCGTAAAATTCTAGGCTAAGTCTTAACATGATCTACACCCTTACTGTTGTGCAGGCTGTATCTTTTAATCATGGCTAGCAGGGCCAAACCTAAAGTCACTGACTCCAGAGTGCAAAACAATTTATTTGGTGCCCTGAGGGTGTATTACTAACTCCTCCACTTGAAAAATGTACCGATTCTTAGCCACACCACTTTATGGCAAAAACACCATTTCATCAATCATAATTATAGTGTTTATAATAAATAAACAAGGATTTTATTTTTTATATTTCATTATATCAACCACTTCAGGACAATGGTTTGTTTTGATGTTCGTTCTGGGCAATAGCTTTTTTGTTGTAAGATGTATAGCCACCCTGCTACAACCTGAGTGTATACATGAAAAATAAGTAAAAATCTCAGTGCAGTATTTGGCACCCCCAATATATTTACTACCAAAGTATTGCAGTAGGGGGTGGGTGCCTACAGACCCTAAAGCAATGATATAAACTAGAACTATGGTACCTCCAAGGGGTCCCTGTTCATAAAGAGGGTCTGTTAAACAGGGCACTCATAACCATGAACTAATACACTCAAAATGGCAGTAGAAAAAATATTACGTTTTATTCAGGGTCCCAAGTGGAGGGTACCACAGATAGAGAGCATGTCTTAAAAAACATACATTATATCTACATTACACACCCAGTGTGATATTGATTACTAACACAAATAGTTAAAACACATCATAACACAACACATAAACAATTATGAAAGTATTTAGAGAAAAGTTAAAAAACTGATCCTGCAGGATAAGTGTGGAGGGAAAGGAGGTGCAAAATAAATGCAATCTAGAAAACCTCTCAAAATGAGCTGCCTAGTGCTGTGCGTCCACGGCAATATTTGAGGTAATATGTAACCTTTAAGCAAAAATAAGCATGAAGGGATCGATGGAGGGACCAATTTCAACAGGTTCTGTAGCAAGCAACAAGTCTTAAATTGAGGTCAATCAGGAGAGCATGGAGCATACTTCCTTGTTAGTGTACATGTGCTCAGGCATCAGCAACTGGTTAAAGAGTTTCTGTTAGTAAGGCAGTATAAGCATAAATTGAATGGTTAACTTTCTCCTAAATCAAACGGAAAAATCATAAAGTAGAGAGTTCACTCAGATACATCCAGATACTGTCTTGAAACGTTATCAGACAGGCAGATGATAGACAGAGTACCTCAGGCTCCCAGACACAACCCTCCGGTTGTTTCAGGTAAGCGATAACCTGATTAAATCCATCTGTGGGTGAAATAACATTCTGGGTAAAGATCACAAATCCTGAGAGTCTCTACAGTGACCCCAAATAAAGTGCTTCCATACGTTGCTGGGTATACTTTCAATAAGCAGACCAGCGTGTAGCTCCTCCACACCAACAGCTCCTCCTACAGGAACGTCATCAGAAACCGACGATCGTTTTGCACTAAAAGCTTCTTCTGGGTGATGGAGCTTACATTGAAAGTCTCTTTTATACGTTATATATCTGGACTGGCTAATGATTCAACATCAATTAAAACAAACTTAAACTGTCATAAATAAAAACTTAACCTGTTTTTAAATTTTCAGGTCAGGCCACCTAAATCCCAAACCATATTAAATAACAATACCCCTAGAATTAATGCTTCCTAAATACGAAATAGTAAGAATGAAAAACTCATAATACAAATTAGCAATTGAAAATTTACACACACAAAACAAAAATAACCCAATTATAAAGCAATTAATAAATATAAGTGATGAAATAGTAATTACTTTATACACTACAAAGGAATTAAAAAGGAGGGGAGAAACAAAGGAAAAAGAGGAGAAAAAGGAGATGGGGAGGGGGGAGTGAAGGGGGGAAAGGGAAGAATAAGGGGAAGGGGACGGGGGAAGGGTAAGAATAGGGAAAGGGGGGGGGGAAGAGAGGGAACCAGGGGGAGACGTGGGCAAGGAAAAACATGGAAATGGGGTGGGCACATAGGGAGAGATGGGATTCAAGAGACTGATTGGAACCATTGAAGAGAGAGACCTCAGATGGAAAGGGTCCCCCAAACACTGGGAGGGACACAGGCAGGCTAGTATGGCACTATGAGGGAGGAGGAAGCAAGACACTCAAAACTATTTATTATGGAGTGGTTGGAAAGCTCTATGATAGAGAGGGGGGGACCTATGAAGACATTATTAGGGAAATGGAGTCACTTCATATCTGCAAAAAGCAGCCATATTTAATTTTGTCATTCATACCTTCCGATGCCAAGGCATGTAAATTAACTATCCACCTACACTCTGCTTACAATAGTTTTCTATCTAAGTTACCACCTCTAAAACCTACTTTTATCTTCTCTACTCCCCATGCTTTCAAACCTATAACTTTGCTTTGGTGACATTCCAAAAAAATGGAGGGCCACTGGGCTATCCTCATTCTTGTATTACATGTGATGTGTCCTTTGACGTAAAACTGTTCTTTCTAATGATTCAACCATTTTTTGTCCTTTATAATGGTACAGCAGGCCTTACAGTGTTTACAAGGAAAACAGCCTTCACTCTCATTTTCCTGTCTCAACCAGTCTGATTTATTTTTTGACCTTTCAAAGTGGCTCTGGACCAAGAGGTCCTTGAGATTAGGAGCCGTTCTAGCTGTCAACTGAAGCTTATCACCTACAAACCTGGCAATGCTCGTATCCATTGGAGGATTCTCCAGTGTTTGTTAAGAATCGATCTGACAGGGGGGGAAAGGAAGATTAAGAGAAAGGGGGGGGGTAGAGGGAACCAGGGGGGAGGGGGGGGGGGTTAAGGAAAAACATGGAAATGGGGTGGACACATAGGGAGGGAAAGTTTATATTCGTCCATTCCACACAATGTAGGTTTCAAAGCCTCTGTGTATTTTTTGAGGACCAGAGGAGTGAGGTTTGACAAACACACTGATTTTGTATTGGAACTTTTGGAGATGATATTAACAAACAATTATTTTACATTTTATCAGCATTACTATTTACAGAGGAGGGGGACGGCCATGGGGGTCACGTGTGCTCCGACCTATGCATGTTTACATCTGGGCTCTTGGGAGCAGGAATTGGTATTTGATCAGTTGTCAGATGTAGTCGAAGCACATGTGGCCCTCTGGATTCGTTATATTGATGACATTTTCGTGATTTGGGAGGGCACAGAGGAAGAACTCAGGAACTTTATGTAGAAGATCGGCAACAATGACCATAATCTCCGCTTCACCTCGGAGCTCAGTAGATCAGAGGTATTCTTTTTAGATCTGAGCATCATCAGAGTAGGAGATCACCTGGAAATGGATGTATATCGGAAAATGACAGCTACCAATTCCCTCCTTAGGGCAGAGAGCCATCATCCAAAGTCCCTGATATGAGGATGGACTGTCCTACGTCGCACTTACCTCACAGCACTTTCAGATCCGGCATCACGTCGCGGCCGTTTCATCGCGGGACACCCAACGCGAGACTTCCGTCGCAAGACTTCCGTCGCGAGTAATTTAAAGCGCCAAAATTCAAAAGTGGACAATGCAATGCTACCTGGACATCGTGAAGCATCGTCAACGGCTGCTGCACAAAAGGTAAGATATATTTATTTTTGACTAAATAATTAAATTAACCATAGCATGGTGATGCCATGAGAGGGTTAACTCCAGTTAACCCTCTCATCCCCATGCTACGGCTCATTGAATGCAGGCAGCATGGCGATGAAAGGGTTAACTCCAGTTGCTAACTCGAGTTAACCCTTTCATAGCCATGCTATGGCTCATTGAATGCAGGCAGCCTACTCTGCATTAATGCCGACCCGTCTCCCACCTCCTGGCGACCTATGCGTATTCGACAGACACAGCGCAGTCGATAGTTGTGTTAAATTTTGGCGTTGTGATCAGATGGGACGATGCAAAGCCCGAATTCACACGAAAAATGGAGATGTTGTTAAAAAGATAAATGAACATTCGCACTTTCCTTCAGCGGCACATGTCGAAGTTTCAAAATTTGTGACAGGGATTAAGCAGCGAGCTGAAGAAACGATGGAGGGAACTGCAGAAGTGATTAATTCCCGTGTATCCAGTGTGA
Organism: Pelodytes ibericus; assembly: GCA_036172795.1. Taxonomy (NCBI): domain Eukaryota; kingdom Metazoa; phylum Chordata; class Amphibia; order Anura; family Pelodytidae; genus Pelodytes; species Pelodytes ibericus. The sequence continues at coordinate 79,835,693 of CM069859.1, forward strand.
GCTCCACCGTGCATGCTATCATTCCACAACCTGCTGCTTTAAGAAAAATAATTCGACGCAGAAGAAATGATTTACAGGCTGCACCTCCAGACCCCGTTTGTGTTGAAAATCTTGTACTGCCTGATGCTTATAAAAACTACTCACCAACACCAGGCGTGGAAGAATCATTCTTGCTTGGGGATATTGGAGAAAGTTCCAGGAGGATTCTTCTATTTGGGAGAAAAAGCTGGCTGGACATTCTGCAAACGTCTGACATCTGGTACGTGGATGGTACATTTGCCATAGCCCCAAAACTGTTTGTTCAGGTATATGTGGTACTGGCAAAGAAGTATGGGGGCGTGCATCCAGTGCTATACGCTCTTCTGCCGGATAAACAGTATGCCACATACAAACGGTTGTTTGATTATATTAAAACTTTGATGCCAAATGTACACCCAGGGTCAATAAATTGTGATTATAAAATTGGCATGTTTAAGGCCATAAAGGAATGCTTCCCAGAAGTCGCTTTAAAAGGGTGCTTCTTCCACTTGGTACAGAATATGCGAAAACACTTGGCATTGATAGGTGCCATTCATGAAACGGATACAAATCTGGAATATGCCCTTACGGCCAAAATGGTTGTTGCCTTGGCATTTGTGCCTGTCCAAGACTTGGGTGATTATGCTGATGCTGTGGCAGAACATCTTCCTGGAGACCTTCATCCTATGCTAAATTGGTTTGAGGACAATTACATCGGTCACCCACAAAGGAGAGGAAATGGGAGACGATCTCCTTTGTTTCCACCATGTATGTGGAATCTGTTTGACAGAACAGTAAGTGGCGAAGATCGTACGAACAATCATTCTGAAGCTGCACATCGTCGGCTCAGAGCTGAATTGGGAATGTGTCACCCGACCATTTGGAAATTCATTGATGGCCTCAGAAAGGTGCAAAAGGGCAGAGACCTCTATTATGACCAGCTCCTTTCAGGACACAATCCACCATTGAAGTTGCTGAAATATCGCAAAGCAGATGACTGGATCTCTAAGATTGTATCAGATTTTGGCAATAGGACACCAATAGAATATTTACGAGGTATAGCTCAAAATTATCAAATTGGTTAGATAAATGTTGTACTTGTGTACATTTGTAACTGTTAAATATTTTGAAATTTTAATTATTTGTTTATAATTTACATTTAATATTGAAAAAACGATTTCTGATTTTGTTAATGTACATGTTCTACCTGTATGTCTAGTTTTTCAATTGATGTTTTTCCAAACTTAGTATATACATGTTTTGCATAGGTTAATGTACAAAATAAAGCACTTTATTTCATACTGGTAATATTTTATGGGGATGGGACTGTTCCCCTCTCGCGGGACCTTTGTTCGTGGGACAAATCATTGCAGGATCGCTCAAGGTATTATTTATGTGTTAATGTTACTATTGGTGTTTTGTTTGGGTTATGGGTAACATTTAAAGGGGTTCATTTATTATTATTTACTTTTAACCCTCTCATCCTTCATGCTGCCAGCGTTGCTTGCCCGCATGGGCAATGAGAGGGTTAACCAGAGTTAACCCGCTCATTGACTTGCCCGCATGGCCAATGAGAGGGTTAACTCTGGTTAACCCTCTCATTGACCATGCTGCCAAGCAACGCTGGCATGGACCATGCTGCCTACGCTGGCAGCATGGTCAATGAGAGGGTTAACCAGAGTTAACCCTCTCATTGAGCATGCTGCCAAGCAACGCTGGCATGGACCATGCTGCCTACGCTGGCCGCATGGTCAATGAGAGGGTTAACTCTGGTTAACCCTCTCATTGGCCATTCGGGCAGCGTAGGCAGCATGGTCCATGCCAGTGTTGCTTGGCAGCATGGTCAATGAGAGGGTTAACCAGAGTTAACCCTCTCATTGGCCATGCGGGCAAGTCATTGAGAGGGTTAACTCTGGTTAACCCTCTCATTGACCATGCTGCCAAGCAACGCTGGCATGGACCATGCTGCCTACGCTGGCAGCATGGTCAATGAGAGGGTTAACCAGAGTTAACCCTCTCATTGGCCATGCGGGCAAGTCAATGAGAGGGTTAACTCTGGTTAACCCTCTCATTGACCATGCTGCCAAGCAACGCTGGCATGGACCATGCTGCCTACGCTGTCAGCATGGTCAATGAGAGGGTTAACCAGAGTTAACCCTCTCATTGGCCATGTGGGCAAGTCAATGAGAGGGTTAACTCTGGTTAACCCTCTCATTGACCATGCTGCCAAGCAACGCTGGCATGGACCATGCTGCCTACGCTGGCAGCATGGTCAATGAGAGGGTTAACCAGAGTTAACCCTCTCATTGACCATGCTGCCAAGCAAAGCTGGCATGGACCATGCTGCCTACGCTGGCAGCATGGTCAATGAGAGGGTTAACCCTCTCATTGACCATGCTGCCAGGCATGAACATGTAAAAACATTAATAAACATGAATGAAACATTAATAAACATTAATAAAAATTTATTGAAGACAAAAAACATTGATAAACATATTAATAAACATTTAAAAACATTAATAAACATCTAAAAAAATGTATAAACATTTAAAAAATGTATATAAACAATAATCATTTAATAAATGTATAAACATTAAAAAAAATGATAAACATTTAAACAAGTAATATAAACATTAATAAACATAAAAAAAATAATATAAACATTGATAAACATTAAAAAAAATAATATAAACATTAAAAACATGATAAATACATTATTACAACAACGACGATGAAGAAAGCAGTAACCCGGTGATGAAATGGTCTGTCGCTGGAACTTCCACAATGAAAGAGGCGGCGCTGGAAGACGGGAGATGAAGAGGTGGGTATGAACAGGAACGCGTTCATACCCCCGCGATGAATCGGCAGCGCTGCAGTGGCAGCGCAGAACAGTCCTAGACCCCCTGATACAGGGCATTCCCAGTAGACAATACCTTCGTATTAGAAGAAAATGTTCAACGGAGAATATATTTAAGACTCAAGCAGAGGAGATGAGGCAGTGATTTATGGATAGGGGCTACGGCAAAAAATGTATCTCCAGGGGATACCAAAGAGCCAAGGGAAGCAAGAGAGATGATTTGCTTTTTGGAGATAGGCCTAAACCTGATGCTTGTGACGTAGTTAGATGTATCTCCACTTTCAATGACCAATGGTGGTCAGATCGATTCTTAACAAACACTGGAGAATCCTCCAAATGGATACGAGCATTGCCAGGTTTGTAGGTGATAAGCTTCAGTTGACAGCTAGAACGGCTCCTAATCTCAAGGACCTCTTGGTCCAGAGCCACTTTGAAAGGTCAAAAGATAAATCAGACTGGTTGAGACAGGAAAATGAGAGTGAAGACTGTTTTCCTTGTAAGCACTGTAAGGCCTGCTGTACCATTATAAAGGTAAAAAAATGGTCGATTCATAAGAAAGAACAGTTTTTCGTCAAAGGACACATCACATGTAATACATCAGGTGTCATCTATGCCCTCAAGTGTCCATGTAATGCATTTTATGTAGGCAAAACCATTCAAAGATTGAAAGATAGGATTCTAGAGCACATGGGAGACATACGTAACAAGAATGAGGATAGCCCAGTGCCCCTTCATTTTTTGGAATGTCACCAAAGCAAAGTTATAGGTTTGAAAGCATGGGGAGTAGAGAAGATAAAAGTAGGTTTTAGAGGTGGTAACTTAGATAGAAAACTATTGCAAGCAGAGTGTAGGTAGATAGTTAATTTACACGTCTTGGCACCGGAAGGTATGAATGACGAAATTAAATATGGCTGCTTTTTGCAGATATGAAGTGACTCCATTTCCCTAATAATGTCTTCATAGGTCCCCCCCTCTCTATCATAGAGCTTTCCAACCACTCCATAATAAATAGTTTTAAAATGTCTTGCTTCTTCCTCCCTCATAGTGCCATACTAGCCTGCCTGTGTCTCTCCCAGTGTTTGGGGGACCCTTTCCATCTGAGGTCTCTCTCTGCCATGGTTCCAATCAGTCTCTTGCATCCCATCTCTCCCTATGTGCCCACCCCATTTCCATGTTTTTCCTTGTCCCCGTCTCCCCCCTGGTTCCCTCACTTCCCCCCCCCTTTCCCTATTCTTACCCTCCCACCTCCCCTTCCCCTTATTCTTCCCTTTCCCCCTTCACTCCCCCCTCCCCATCTCCTTTTTCTCCTCTTTTTCCTTTGTTTCTCCCCTCCTTTTTAATTCCTTTGTAGTGTATAAAGTAATTACTGTTTCATCACTTATATTTATTTATTGCTTTATAATTGGGTTATTCTTGTTTTGTGTGTGTATATTTACAATTGCTAATTTTTATTATGAGTTTTTCATTCTTACTATTTCGTATTTAGGAAGCGTTATGTCTAGGGGTATTGTTATTTAATATATATATGAAATGATCGTCGGTTTCTGTTGACGTTCCTGTAGGAGGAGCTGTTGTTGTGGAGGAGCTACACGCTGGTCTGCTTATTGAAAGTATACCCAGCAACGCATGGAAGCACTTTATTTGGGGTCACTGTAGAGACTCCCAGTATTCGTGATCTTTACCCAGAATGTTATTTCACCCACAGATGGATTTAATCAGGTTATCGCTTACCCGAAACAACCGGGGGGTTGCGTCTGGGAGCCTGAGGTACCCTGTCTATCATCTGCCTGTCTGTTAACGGTGTTCAAGCCAGTATCTGGATGTATCTACTTTATGATTTTTCCGTTTGACCCTTAGTGGATCTGATTTAGGAGAAGGCTAACCATTCAATTTATGCTTATACTGCCTTACTAACAGAGACTCTTTAACCATTTGCTGACGCCTGAGCACATGTACACTAACAAGGAAGTATGCTCCATGCTCTCCTGATTGACCTCAATTTAAGACTTGTTGCTTGCTACAGAACCTGTTGAAATTGGTCCCTCCATCGATCCCTTCATGCTTATTTTTGCTTACAGGTGACATATTACCTCAAATATTGCCGTGGACGCACAGCACTAGGCAGCTCATTTTGAGAGGTTTTCTAGATTGCATTTATTTTTCACCTCCTTTCCCTCCACTCTTATCCTGCAGGATCAGTTTTTTTACTTTCCTATATATACTGTCATAATTGTTTATGTGTTGTGTTATGATGTGTATTAACTATTGGTATTAGTAATCAATATCACACTGGGTGTATAATGTTGATATAATGTATGTTTTTTAAGCATGGGCGTAGGAAGCGGGGGGGATGGGGGGGACGGATCCCCCCCAGGAAAAAATGTGGGGGGACAGGTAGGGTGAAATCCTCCCCAGAACGCGAGGCAAACGGGGCCCCCAGACCCTGCTTGCCGCTTTTTTCCGGCAAGCCGCATCCGATGGATGCGACGGCCGAAAAAAAAAAAAAAATCTGCCGCCGGATGTGACGTTGCGTCACATCCGGTGACTGTTTCCCTCCTCCGTGCAAGAGGGAAGACTGCACGGAGGAGACATCCGGCGGGGGGACACGGAGCAGTGAAGTGTAAGTACTAGGGAAGGGGGGGGGGGGGGTTGACTGGCACAATATTACAGGCATCTGACTGGCATAATATTACTGGGCATCTGACTGGCACTATATTACTGGGTTCTGACTGGCACTATATTACTGGGTTCTGGCTGGCACTATATTACTGGGTTCTGGCTGGCACTATATTACTGGGCATCTGGCTGGCACTATATTACTGGGTTCTGGCTGGCACTATATTACTGGGTTCTGGCTGGCACTATATTACTGGGCATCTGATTGGCACTATATTACTGGGCTCTGGCTGGCACTATATTACTGGGCTCTGACTGGCACAATATTACAGGCATCTGGCTGACACTATATTACTGGGCTCTGGCTGGCACTATATTACTGGGCTCTGACTGGCACAATATTACAGGCATCTGACTGGCACAATATTACAGGCATCTGACTGGCACAATATTACAGGCAATAAAAAAAAAACCCTGATAAATGAATGTGGGCAAAAAAAAAAACCCTGGCAAATGAATGTGGGCAAAAAAAAAAAAACCCTGGTAAATGAATGTGGGCAAAAAAAAAAACCCTGGCAAATGAATGTGGGCAAAAAAAAAAAAAAAACCCTGGCAAATGAATGTGGGCAAAATAAAACTGACAAATGAATGGGCAAAATAATGTAATTAATAAGTAATGATGGTCTGTGCCTTTGTAAGAGTGTGAGAGTTTGTGTGTCTGTGACTGACTGTATGAGTTTGTGTGTCTGTGACTGACTTTATGAGTTTGTGTGTATATGTGACTGATTATGAGTGTGTGTGTCTGTGACAGACTGTATGTATGAGTGTATGTGAAAGACCATGTATGAGTGTGTGTGTCTATGTGACTGACTCTGAGTGTATGTGTCTGTGTTACAGACTGTATCTATGAGTGTGTGTCTGACAGACTGCATGTTTGTATGAGTGTGTGTCTGCGACAGACTGTATGTATGTATGTATGTATGAGTGTGTCTGTGAACGACTGTATGTATGAGTGTGTGTGTGTCTGACAGACTGTATGTATGTGTGAGTGTGTGCCTGGCAGACTGTATGTATGTATGTATGAGTGTGTGTCTATGTGACAGTATGTATATGTGTGACAGGCTGTATGTATGAGTATATGTGTCTATGTGACTGACTGTATATGACTGCATGTGATTGTGTGTATGTGCTGTTGTCTGGCTCCTAGATTTTTTTCCTGGCTCCTAAAACTTAGTTAAGGTTGTCAAGCCCTGGTATAAATGTTACTAGTTATATACATATATTTGGGGTCCACCTTAAGCTTTTGGAAATGCTGGAAATATTTAATATTTTACAGTTTATTTTCTGGTCAGAAATGTAATGTTTGTTTGCTGAGAGGGTAGTGGATGCATGGAATAGCCTTCCAGTAGAAGTGGTAGAGGTTAATACAGTGAAGTTGTTTAAGCATGCATGGGATAGGTGTAAGGCTATCCTAGATATAAGATAAGGTCAGGGACTAATGAAAGTATTACTTTACTGAGAGGGTAGTGGATACATGGAATGGCATTCCAGCAGAAGTGGTAGGTTCATACTGATGTATGTTTTATGGTGTACACACAGCTCGCTGACTATATTTCATGTAACAGTGATAAAATGCACCTGCCTGATGTAGATGTTGTGCTGTGAATGTATCTGTTGTATACCAAGGATCCTGGTAATGTTGGTGGGAACTTGGTGATATAATATACACTGTGACAAGCTTTATTTTTACTGCTGCTATACCCGGCGAGCAAAAATGCTGTCCCCCCCAGATTTTTGGGGGTTCCTACACCCATGTTTTTAAGACATGCTCTCTATCTGTGGTACCCTCCACTTTGGACCCTGAATAAAACGTAATATTTTTTCTACTGCCATTTTGAGTGTATTAGTTTATGGTTATGAGTGCTCTGTTTAACAGACCCTCTTTGGTCAATTTGGTACCATTTAATAGCTTTTTTGTTACTTTACTTATGTGTGCATTTAAATAAAAGTGCATAGGTTAATTATGTAGTTTTGTATTTTGTAAACATTAGTGCCAATTTATACTTTATTGTCATTTTGCCATAATGATTATGCAGAGCAATGCATTTTTTTTTTACTAAATAGACATTTGACTTATATACACCGATCAGCCATAACATTATGACCGTCCTGCCATTCATGTGGATGTTACTTTGACACGTACAAGTTACCTAAGCATTGTTGTGGACCATGTACACCCTTTCATGGAAATAGTATTCCCTGATGACAGTGGCCTTTTGCAGCAGGATAATGCGCTCTGCTACAAAGCAAAAATGTTTCAGGAATGGTTTGAGGAATATAACAACGAGTTCAAGGTGTTGACTTGGTCTCCAAATTCCCTAGATCTCAATCCATTCGAGCATCGCCTCGTAACTTACGCCCAATACCACAATTTTCTGTTTGCAATTGTAGTCTAAATTGCTACCTGATACTGATACCTTATTCTTCGAATGCTGGTTGGTCTACGGTTACTATCATGTTGAGCCAACCATTTGACAGGTCCCACAGCATCATCTGAGGTGCCAAAGTTGTGTATGTATATATCCAGATCCAGAAAAGTTATTTTATGAACCTAGATTTGATACAATGCAAGCACCATGTAATGTGAAACAAGTGATTTGTGTCATAGGAATCTTCACGGGCATGGAGGTGAATAATAATCATACATTAATTAGGCAGATTAGAGCAAAGGAGCAGATAATTTTAGATGGTGTAATAAATAGATTTGAAGGCTGATTATCTTTAGTTACAAAGATAAGAATCTATGATTGTTTTCCTAATTGCTGGAAACACATGCCTGAATTTCTATACTTGAATACTAGTCGAGATACACACCCAAAAACAGATCCTTCCTTTGATGCAAAATCTGCTGCCTTAAACTTTTAGTAATACTGAAAGCTGAAAAACAGTGAATATTTCTGCTCCTTAAAACAATGCAGAGCAATGTTCAGATTTGGGTATCCGTATAACTTATTGACAGGAAATTCCCTGCTTTGCCCCTTGAAAAAAAAAATGATGCTAATTTTCAGAAAGATAAATTATTCAGATTTATTCTGTTTTACATGAAGGAACCTGTGAGTTAACATGTGAGAGGTGGGATTTTTGTTTTTAATTAAAAAGGTTGAACCCAAATTGGGTAAAATGCAGAATATATATTTCCAAAGTCACCTTTCAAAAGGTATTTTGTGTAGTGTGTGAATTATAAACACTGGTTTCAGGGTTTGTTAAAACGAGAGACATTCCAGAATAAAAAATGCAGTATAATTATTTCTCTTTGGCCAATGTGATATATTTTTAATGGGTGAATGCCATTCCCTGTAAACATTTGAAAATATCCTTGGAAGCAGTGGCATTCCTACCAATGGTGCAGGGATCGCAGCTGCGACCAGGCCTGTCACTCCCTGAGGAGATGGACAATGAGCAAAATAACACTGGCAAATGGGCAAAATAACACTGACCAAGTTGGCTGTGGCCAAAGTGATACTGTGGCATGTTCTGTGGGGCAAAATAACATGTACTATGGGGGAAAGTGTCACTGCGGCATGTTCTTCAGGGGCAGTTCAGTGGGACAAAGTGACACTGTGGTATGTTCTGGCGGGCAAATTTACACTGAGCATGCCAAATCTTGTGGGTGCAATATGAGTACAAGCCAAGTGCTGTGGGTACTCTATTGTGCTGTGTTAAGACCTCTAGGTGCAATGAGGGTGCAGAGTAACGTCATAAAAATAAGAAATGAACAATTTTTCAATAACGTTTTTATTACATATGAAAATAGTTGAATATAATATTAAAAAGTTCATATACGTATACATGCAGCTAGTTATATACATATATTTGGGGTCCACCTCAAGCTTTTGAAAAGGCTGGAAATATTTAAATGTTTTTTTGTGGTCAGAAAAGTAATATTACTTTACTGAGAGGGTGGTGGATGAGAGGTTAATATATGACGGAGTTTAAGCATGCATGGGATAGGCATAAAGCTACCCTAGATATGAGATAAGGTCAAGGACTAATGAAAGTATTACTTTACAGAGAGGGTAGTGGATGCATGGAATAGTTTGCCAGCAGAAGTGGTAGAGGTTAATACAGTGAATGAATTTAAGCTTGCTGGTGAAAGGTATGAGGCTATCCTAGATTAATGGGATAGGTATAAGGCTATTCTGGATATAAGACAAGGCCAGGGACTAATACAAGTATTACGTTACTGAGAGGGTAGTGGATGTATGGAATAGTCTTCAATCAGAAGTGGTAGAGGTTAATACAGTGAAGGAGTTTAAACATGCAGGGGATAGGTATAAGGTTATCCTAGATATAAGACACGGCCAGGCACAAAGTGGAACAGTTGGGAGGCATGTAAGTGGCATTTCTGGGGTGGAGTTGCATGGTGGGGTCAGGGGTCCCCAGGGCAATTTTTGAACTGGGGCCAGGTGGTTTCTAGTTATGCCTCTGCTTGGAAGACAGAGAAAAGCAATCCATAGGTATGAAAATCCCAACTGGTATGTTTTTATACTGTTTCTACTGCTCAACTCTATTTTGATAGTGAGGATATCTGTTATTCCTGTGGCACAATCCTCAATACCTGAACACCATTTAACTATAACAATTAAAATGTCATACTGTATTATCAGCTTGCCAGCAGAGAGAACAAACTTTACATGATCTGACTATTAAAGATCACTAAGGCTGCATACTATAAATAAAAGATTACCTGCCTACAAGGTGCCTCCTTCTTCAAGGAAGCATCAATGAGAAAGGGGAGGTGCCAAGCAGACTGCTCTGGTGTTCTGTCACTTGTAGTTTACTGTGCATGATTGTGAGCACACACATCCCTATCGGCTGGCTTTTATAGGTCAGGTAAAATAATAGACGATCTGTGCTCCATAGGCCAGGATGGGGTTATATATAGATTACTAGCAGATAAAGGTTGCTGTTTTTTTCTCACTAGACCATGGTCATAACTTTTCCTGGTTCATGCACATAAAACAGGAGGTTAAAATAAGGCTGTGTTATGTAATTGTGGTCAAACAGCTAAATTTGCGTCACTGGAAGTGACATGGTCCAGACTTCTGTCAGGCCCAGAAAAATGTCATAACACCTGTAATGAAGAAGGGGTGGAGGTACATTACCTGTGCTTTGTGCTGATTGACGGTGTAGCCAGTTATCTTCCTGTTGGATGGCTATAGATGCAGGATCAAATATTTTTTGATGCTGTCTAATTCTCCTCTCCATTTTACCTCTCACTTCTACATAGCAGAGGAAATACAGAAGTTAATACAACATAGCCAGTGTAGTTAAAAAATGTGCAAATAAGAGAGAAAAGGAATGATTCCAGAACAAATACTTTGAATAAGGTAGTCTCAGTTCCACATCTATTCCAATACATGTGTAGGCAAATGATATATTGTAGTGAAGAATAGAAGCGTCAACAAACCTTAGCATCACCGCAGTAATTATATCTGTCATATATAAGTGCGTGGTTGTGCAGAGACAGTCTTTTTTTAACTTCATACTCTGCAAGTGCTCAACAACTTGTATGCATTTATAAGTGAAAATGGTGACATAATTGAATCAAAATGGAACCATCAAAAATAATGTGGTCCTGGGCTTCACTTCACCGTAGTGACCACACCATAGGCTCCCACCATGCTTGTCAACATGCCAATCTTCTAATGGATGTTTAATAAAGGTTCTGTTTTTTCCTCTAGCACATTTCCTTCCTTCAATTTAGCTACATATTTTTGTACCGGTAAAAATTTAGTGTTATTGCTCGAATATAAGATTCGACCCTGATTATACGATGACCCCCCAAACTTTGGATATTCCTTTAGGAAAAAAACTAAAAGCCTGAATATAAGACTACCCTATGGGTAAAAAGTTTAACTTGTATATATTCACATGTAAATTGCTTTTTAATATTTAATACAAATTATGATATTAAAAAATGCATTTCTTGTTTTTATTTCCTTTTATGTACCAATGCTGCCTCTCTCTCCCCCCAACTTTGTCTCTCTCTCTCCCCCCTTCCCCCCAGCGTTGTCTCTCTCTCTCCCCCTAGTGTTATCTCTCCATCCCCCCAAACTTTTCTCTCTATCTCCACCTCCCTCCCTCCTTTTCTCTCTCTCTCTCTCCCCCCTCCACCTCACCTTGTCTCTCTCTCCCCCTTCATCCCCCTCTCTCTCTCTCCCCCCCTCCCTCTCCTTGTTTCTCTTTCCCTAGTGGCTAGTGGGGGCAGCTGGGTGATGTCTGCATGATATGTGCAGACAACCCTTCATGCTGCCCGACACTTCCGTCTATTATGACGGACAGCCGGTCAATCAAAATGGAAGGAAGTGTCAGGCAGCATGGAGAATGTCTGCACTATCATGTAGACATCCCCCGGCTGCCCAAATATCCCTGGTGGCTAGTGGGGGCAGCCGGAGGATGTCTGCATGATACGCGCATACATCCTCCACTGCTGTCCGGCACATCATAGAAGCCCCGACAAACGTGCCGGGCAGCAGCGAAGGATGTCTACTCACATCGCGCAGACATCCACAGGCTGTTAGCCAGGGAGATCCAGGTCCCCTGCAGCTCAGCGGGGGACCTGGATCCCAGTCTTATAGTCTGACCTCAAAATGAGGGGTCTTTTTCAGAGCATTTGCAAATCCACTTGTGCACTGTGCAGAGTCTGCAGAAACACCAGGCTAGGCCAGTATTTGAGGGGAGAGGAACCCAAGAAACAGGACTATCCCATCAAATCTTGTATTTTTGCCAATTATGCTCCCACACCAACATCATTTATCACTATCATTACTGACCCCTCCCAACTAGTCCTCATTCATTCATTCAAGTAGGCAAGCAGAATCTTTATGATTCTAAAGCAGGAGCATGCTACTATAGACTTAATTTCCATCATACTGATATGTATATATATATATATATATATATTTGTGCTATCTGAACATCACACTGAAAAAGTAAGTTATATAGTCCAAACACATACTAGGAAGTAGTGCTGGTGGGCTGGTGGCAAAAATGAAACTTCTTTCAGGAAGGAATTTGTCAAACGGACTTTGGTATCGACCACACTGGAAGTCTTCATTAGCAATAAGTGAGGTGAGAGGAGAAGTGTTGTGTAGAAGCCCAGGAAGGGTGTATAACTTCCTCCATTCCTGCAGAGTTGAGGGTATAGTGGGATGTGAAGGATTTTCTAATACAGGTTAACGATTGTGTAGCCACGCTGCATTTGAAGTGGTAAGGTATATCAGTGGAGACCCACAGTTTATGGGCTGATCTAGTCCAATCTACTATTCTTACTTGAAAAGAGGCTCAGTAATACTAGGTCTCTAGGTTATGGGTCAGGTAGACCCATGGCCCCGGGAAAGGTTTGAATGATATACAGTGTGCTCGGCATGATATTCATTTTTATCATTGAGACGCTACCAAACCATGAAATTTGCTTATCATTCCCCTTATTCAGATCCCTTTTAAGGGATTTTAGTAGTGGGAGGTAGTTGAGGTCATAGAGCGAGTTCAATTGTGCACTGAGATTAATACCTAAGTATTTGGTTGTGCAGTCAGCCCATTTAAAGGGAAATTTTTCCTCGAGGTGGGGTAAAGTCACCTAGGGCAGAGATACACTTAGGGCTTCAGACTTTATCATGTTAATTTTAAAGTTCTAAAAGGAACTTTATGTTTCCATTTTTTTATGACATGTGCGAGTGAGATATTGGGTTGAGTCAAAGTCATCTGCGTTTGCTGCTGCTTTGTGTTGGCATGGACCTATGTGTAAGCTGTGTATGGAGGGATTGGAGTGTAATACTGTGATTAGCAGTTCCAAAGTTAAAATGTATACTAGGGGTGACAGACCGGGTAAGTGGTTCAGATAATAGTCTGTTAACCCTAATCCATGCAGAGGGTGCATGATTAAGAACATTGATTCTATTGTACATTGCGTCACCCATATGCCGAAGAACTGCCCTCATGAATTGCCAGTTCACCATATCAAATGCCTTTTTGGTGTCCATGGATGAGAGCATAGCTGGACTTTTGTTTGCTTGTGCATGGTGAATAATGTTAAGTATCATGAGTGGGAAAGTTATAAGGGAGGTAAGCTCCCACTCATAAGGTAAGTCAGGGGTAGGAGAGAGAGAGTACTTATGGTTCTATGAGCCTACATTTTAGCCACTACATGGGCAATCGTTGCTTCTGCTTCTTTTGTGGTTTCGGCCTACAGGGATTATTCAGAATGGCAGGAAGTTGTTGTCTGCCTGATAAGTATTCTGCCTATTCTGTGAGGTCCGGGGGTTCAATGTCAAACCCCTCACAAACCTGGATAGACATACTGAAACAAAAGAAAATAATATGTTGTTGTTAAATGATATTTCATAGTTAGACTTGCATTTCCATAAATCATTGACATAAAAAAATAATATTCCTGTGATATTTTTAGGATTTTTGCTGTTGCATACAATGAACTATAGCAAATAAAATGTAGTTGCCAAATAATATTAGTATGCTTGTAGGATGAAACAGGACTGTACATATTTGCTCCTGGTGAAATATCTTCCATTCAAGAAATTCTCTGAACCATTATTCATTTATATATGTTTAAGGTTTTTCTATTATGTATGCAGAGAAGCAATCTATTATCTATTTGTTCATCTGGAAAAAGTACAGGCTTGAAGATGTATGGTATAATGTTCGGTTTAGATGAATTATTTTTTATTCAGACACTTCTTATCTTTGTCATTATTCTTTTTTAAAATATATCTATATCAAATGTGTACATTTTTTGCTGGCTATGGAGAAATAACCCAGAGCTTTCATAATCATCATTAAAATTAATTTCCATAGAATAACCTATGCATTTTCACATGACTTTTATCCTCTAATGAAGAATTGCTTACTTTTTTTGCTTATTTGGTTATATTTTTACCATTGTTTGATGCTGCTCTGCGTCTGCTCAGTTAATCTGATTTATATCCCTTATATGTACAGTATTGTGGTTTTTTCTATATTTTATATTCTAAGAGAGGTGCTAGTACTTTGGAAAAATAGACTTTCCATTAGTGTGCATTTTTAAACAGGAACTGCAAAGTCCACAAAACATTTACAATTGGAACAAGTGGAAAAAGGGTCTACTCAGTGTTCACCAAGCTGTTCCAAATTGAATTTCACAAATTACTGCTCTACTCAAAATCTCTCAATTTCTGCAGACCAGGCCATTCAAAATCTGATGCATCTGAGGTGTTGGGTTCAGGACATATTCACCATTTAGTTTTGGCTAACCAACATGTCCCATTCACCCCATAGCACACTCTGATTTCGACTAAGAATTTGCTCATTTCAGTTCTCCAGATCAGATCCCCCTCTAAAACTAAATCAGACTAGGCACCCCCAAAATGGTTCTGAGCCCATATAATATAAATGGGGGCCAGAGTGAGTTGCCTTGGTCCTCCTATTATGAATAGGTTTCCCAGACCATAAAGAATACATCAGGGACCAGGACTAGTACATAGCCCTGGCCCCCTCAATGGTAGGACACAGGAGAGACTGCTATGTATGCATAATGCATGTATGTGTGTGCACTCACACACACATGATTATTTAATATAAATATTTTTTAAAAAGCACCATGTATAATTAAGCCCATGAAGTGAAGCCTATGAAGTGAATGATGACTTATATGCATGCTCACTCCCTTTCATGTCCCTCATGCACGTTATGGGGGTCCGACTCCCGATGATGAACTGCCCAGCCAGCCCCGCGATCGGGTTCTGAGAAAACTAGCATTCTCCAATGTGAGGTCTCCCATTCAGCAGACAATGAATTCTAGCATGGTGCACTTCCCACCCCTCACAGGGGCAGAGCTACAGTTTTTTAAATTGGCAGCACACCTAATTCAAATTGCTTGGTGATTTTCAAGCTTGTATCAGCTTTTTGTATTCAGTGATACTGTGCCTGACCCTGCGTGTTTATTTGGATTTACCCTACTTTCTGGACTGTCAACCTGGCTTGTTTAATGAACTCTGCTTTCTGTCTGTGCCCATCCTGACTTGGCTGTGATCCTGGACCTTGCTGCTTTCTGGACTCTCTGATCTGGCTTTCCATCTTAGACCTTCCTGCTTTCTGGACTCCTTGACCCGACCTGTTACACTCCCTGACTCGAATTTGAACATTCTTGTTCCCACACCAGCGTCAACTCCTCTGTAACCCTGTACACTGTGGTCCTTCGGGATCTGTGGTGCTTGGCAAGTGCTGTCTACTTCTGCAATTGGGGTTCTCATCTGAATCACAGTACATGCATTCCCCAATATTATCCCTGTCTCTAGCAACTGCATAAATGTGAGGGCTACTGACATGTTCAACAGTGTAAAAAACACAGATTGAAGCATCTGATTGGCTGACACAGTCATTTTCTTCAAATGAAATCCCTGCTCACAGAGCAGAAATTTCATTATGCATCCGTCTCCCACCGAGTATGAGTGCTTTAGAGAGAGGGACTTTTCACATTTTTTATTTTTGGCGGTGATTTATTTTTAGTACAATAAGTGGATTATTATGATTTTTTGGGTGGCGTCTTTCCCTGGGCCAGAAGGTGATGATTGAAGGTATCACGGATCATTGCTGGAATCAGGGTACAGGTAATATTATTTACAGGGCACCCTTTGTGTTCCAGGGGGTGGGCAGTGAATTGTGCCCCCCTACCTGGGCAAGGTAGAATTAGAGTGTTGGTGCTGGCCCCACTGGGTCTAATTCTTTTTTTTTTTATTTATTTTGCATTTTTGAAGGGGGGGGATTCAACTATATCTATAATAACTGAATTTGTCCCGAAATGAACCTCTATCATCCTGCAGAAGTCTCTGGGGATGATAGAGGCTTGATTTCGGTTCAATATATTTTGGTTTCAAAAGCATTAGGTGTGTAATTATCCTTGATGACTGCACTCAGAGGCTATTCAGGTTCACATTGGGGCATATTGTGTAGCTTCAAATTACATTTCGGATGTGTCCCGAATATTTCTGAACTTCAGGCCAATTACTTCAGGCCCAAAGTTTGGCCTATATTGTGTACATCCTTTTATATTTTAGGATCATTTAACCCTAAAAGCAGCAGAGAAAGCCAGTAGTATGATGGCCATTATAAATCTGGGATTTCCTCAGCTGTACAGAATGCACCCACTGTACAAAAGGGGGAAATAATGTGATATGCCATTGTGCCCAGACATAAGTACGGGTAATTGTTTAGAATTCTTTTATTCAGTTTTATTAAAATCTGCTGAATAGATTTAAAATTAATTAACACCAGGTAAAACTGATCTTATTATTTTAGCAAGGATATCTGCTTTAAATAATATCCTTAAATCAATCTTTAAGTTAAAACAATGTTATTGTATGCTTTGCTGATTAATGTAAATTTTTTTCAAGAGCCAAGTAATCTATAAATAATACACATAAGAAGTCAGCTCTCTCATTGGCTGTCTGTTGTTACAGGCAACCAACTAGATAACTGAGACATTACATTTGTGATGTCAGATCACAAAACATGCACTGACATTACAATTTGGTGGATATAGCAAGGAGTCAAAGAAGCAATGAACACAGATAAGTAAAAAATGTACAGGTTAGTATTAGTCTTTGGGGTAACAGTTAGCTTTTCTAATAGGGTTAATGTTAACCATGGGAATAGGGTAGCATTTCCCTAACAGTGTGTCGCGACCCATTGCTGGGTTTCCAGTTGGTTTTGGGTGGGTCACACTGGCTTGGGAGGATGATCTGACAGTGACTTAACAAGCCATTGGAGGGAATCTTCATTCTCCTGGTAGCTCTAGTTCTCCATTGTCATCTGCCCATGATGTCACTGATGGCTTCCAAGAGATCCCCATTTTGGTCTCTCTTTATCTGAACATTAGGTTCTGGCTGAATGTGGGGGTGTGGGGGATGTGGACATGGTGCACATGCAAATAATTACCTTTGGAGATGGTAACAATTGTAGTAAAAGAGAATACATGCACAAGGGGAAATAATTCTTGAATCGAGGTACAGAAAGGGAGGAGGCACGATCAGGGCTGGCAACTTAGAATATTGATTGAGGAAACAGGCTGGAGGTCAATAACACAGGAGAATCAGAACAGGCAATAAAGGGAACAACAGAACATTTGAGATCAGCTTACTAAATAGAAAACATGAGGAGGAGTTACCTTACAAATAGGGCAGTGTCCTTTGATCTGCAGAAGTGCTTTCTAGTGTGCACTGTTGTTATGGTGCTATGGTATTCCCATAGAAATGTTGGTTCCTCCTACTCATTTGAATATGGACTGAGTGTGGCCAAGACTCGATGGTGCCCTTTGAAAAGACACAATGTTGAATGCCGCTCGGTGCTAGGGAGACTATGTCATATGCAACCTCCATTGATGGAGGTATGACAGTGGATTAAATTGGAGTGAAGACTAATTAGTGACACACTGGCTGATTATACATTCTAATCCATTTTGATCTATCTTATTTTGTGTTATAGCAACTATTTTATGATGAGACAGTGGATCAAAGTTAGGGCTATCAATTGATGCCTATGGTCCAAGATGTCCATGTATAAAGTGTATCCACTGCCCCCAGCAGATTTGAGACCACAATTCTGTGACAGAAATTTTCATTCTCTGGCATCTGTCACTACCTCTTCCAAGTCCCAGTCCCACATTGCTGGCAAAATAAGTTGTGATCTTATGGATACTGAGGCAAAAGAGATCTATTGTGGGCTTTATTTGCACATTTTTACACAGACCCCTTTGTGGTTGTTTGAGCATGGTCTGCTGACCTTTCTGGGATGTGTAGATATGTTCAGCAATTCTCTACTGACTCTTACTGAATTCCTGTTCTCCTTATTGCCCATCATAACTGAGGTTGCATGCACTTCACACTGTAAAAAATAAGAGTGCCGAGTTTCGGACCCAATTGGATCACTTCAGATGGCAAGCCAACGGAGGCAGTGTGATGCTTTCGGCAATGTTTTGCTGGAAAACCTTGAGTACTGCCATTCATGTGGATGTTACCTTGACACGTACCAAATCATTGTTGCAGACCATGTTCACCCTTTCATCGAAACGGTATTGTCTAATGGCATTGGCCTCTTTAAGCCGAATAATGTGCCCTGCCACTTTGCAACTTACAGGACTTAAAGGATCTTCTGCTAACGTCTTGGTGCCAGATACCACAACACACCTTCAGAGGTCTAGTGGAGTGTTTTGGTCTCAAAAGATGACCTACAGAATATTAGATTGGTGGTCATAGTGTCATGGCTGATTGGTGTATATTACTATAACATTAGAATATGTATAACATTAATATGTTTTTTTTTATACTATTTTTTTATTTATTTAAATGTGCTTTTATTAGTATTTCATTTAACATTTGTACTCAATATTAATGTTTTTATAGCTTTATTAATTTTTAATTTCAATGTGACAGAAATTGCTGATTTTGTGCCAAAATTGGTCATGCTGGCTAATCAAATTGCCAATTTCTCCTTTTTATTAGGTTAAAAAGAAAATGTAGTAAAAAGATGATTTTTGAAACAGTCAGTGGTACTGAATAACACATTTCTGAATTAAAAATATAATGAGATTGAAATTAATAATGTCTTGCAATAAGTTATTTGGAAGGGTTCACAGTGGGATTTAGATTATTTTGCTACTTATATTAATAAAAATAATTTCAGTTGAAAATTCATCCCAGTTTTTGTTATGAACTTCCAGGACTTGACATTGTACATAAATAAGGCACATAACAACAATTCTAGAAGATTTTTTTAGCCCAGTGTTGGGAATGGGTTCATTCATAGAGATAGCTGTCACCACCCAGGGGCATATTTCTAGGTTAAAAATAAACTGTAGTAAAAAAGGCGATTTTATGAAACAATCAGTGGTACTGAATAACATATTTCTGAATTAGAATTATGATGAGAATTAAATTAACAATATCTAACAAGTAGTTCATGTTAAAAATAAATTTGTTATTTATGGACCTTGTGAAAAAACATGACACTCATAATAAAAAAATATTATGCCTTCTTTTTACAGTTTAATGACCAATCTTTCAAAATAAAACAAATCATAAAAAAACACACTGGGCAATATTATTTTATGACCAAATATTAGGTAAACATATTTCAACTAATGCTCAGATGATTTTCCGCAGAAAAAGAAATGTAGAGTGCTCTAAAATACATTTCATCATAAGCTGTTGGGAATGACAACAAAGGTTTCCAAAAAATGTAACAATTATAGAACTTGTAAAAATAACCCCTTTTAATAAATAACATTACCAGCCATACAACTAAGAACATTTTTTCATTAAAAGTAAAATAAAATAAATTGATGGGGTGCTAATAATTTCAAGTGTTATTTATGGGTAGTACACTTGACCCATATCCACATGGACTATTTAAAAAGTGCTGCACACACTTATATTCATTAAAATTCAACTTTGGAGGTCAACTTTCATTTTGAGACAATTATGATCAAAGATATTTTTGAGACTAAGTAAAATTCTACCAAACTCGGCCATGTGGTCGACCCCAGCTAAACACAACTCTCCAAAGTCAAACTCCCTACAATTTCATTTTTTTCACCCATAGAAAATAATGAGACTTGCCAGAATTAAAGAAGGTGAGTTGAGAGAAATTCTTTTTTTTCAGGTGCCTAGTATGACTTGGTCTCAAAAATAGCTTTGATCATTTTGCCTCCCAATAAAGCCTATGGGAAGTGAAATGGAACTTGACCTGGAAAACTTGGGGTGCTAAGCAGGGCCGGACTGGGAATAAAAACCAGCCCTGGAAATTATAGTATTCCAGCCCCATAGAATTGCATATTTATTTTCTTGTTCATAACGGACAATCCATACATTTTACAACACATTTGAAAAGTGTATTATTTTATAGATAAGACTGGTACATACCCCTGCACAGGGCAAAATATGCCCCCAGTATGTACACAATATTATAACTAACGTACTGCTCTGATATATACCCCATGCACAGGGCAACACATAGCAACCAGTACACAAGGTTATATGAGTTGCCCTGTGCAGGGGATTATATAATTAGGGAATTGTG
This sequence comes from Pelodytes ibericus, assembly GCA_036172795.1. Lineage (NCBI taxonomy): Eukaryota > Metazoa > Chordata > Amphibia > Anura > Pelodytidae > Pelodytes > Pelodytes ibericus. The sequence continues at coordinate 79,856,313 of CM069859.1, forward strand.
TGAGCTATAACCTTGTGTACATACTGGGTGGCTATATTGATTTACCCCAGCACCCAGACTGCACTCACAGGACTTAGCCCAGCATGCAGATTGCACTCACAGAACTTACCCCAACATGCAGATTGCACTCATAGGACTTATCCCAGCACCCATAACTTGCCACCTTTTCTTCAGAAAAATACCAGCCTTGGTACTGTCTCCATAGACTTAACATTGGCCTGAAGCCAATTTTTTTTTACCAGCCTGTAGGTAAAATACCAGCCAGGTGGCAACCCTATTCAGTACCCACAGCATTTGCCAAGCACTCATATAGCACCCACACAATTTGGCATGCAACAGTGTCACTTTGTCCCACAGAGCTGCCCCTGCAGAACAAACAACAGTGTCACTTTGTCATACAGAGCTGCCCCTGCAGAAAAAAATCACATTGTCCCTTTCCCCATAGTACATGTTATTTTGCCCCACTGAACATGCCACAGCATCACTTTTCCAATTAAAATAAGCCAGGTACCAATTAACATGCAACAGCCACTTCGTCATTAACATATGCAACAGCCAGTTTGCCTATTAAAATAGGCCAACAACCAATTTTGCCACTAATATACGAGTATCATTTTGCCATTAATATGCCACAGTCAATTTGCCCATTTAATATGCCAGTATTATTTTGCCATTAATATGCCAGTATTATTTTGCCATTAATATGCCACAGTCAATTTGCCCATTAATATGCTACAGCCAATTTGCCCATTAATATGCCAGTATTATTTTCCCACTAATATTCCACAGCCAATTTGCCAGTATGATTTTGCCATTATTATGCCAGTATTATTTTGCTATTAATGTTACAGTAAATTTGCCCATGAATATGCCAGTATTACTTTGCCATTAATATGTCAAAGTCAATCTGCCCTTAATATGCCAGAGCCAATTTGCCAGTATTATTTTTCCATTAATATGCCAGCATTATTACAGTCGATTTGCTAGTCACTCACACACTTATACAGAATTATGTGTATGTCTCTGAGAAACTGTATTTACAAAATAAAAGGATTTGGGATATATAGGAAGTTAGGTTGGGAGGTGGATGGGGTGTCAAATAAACAAACTGCCCCAGGTGACTCTTTAAAACCATATGATGTTTTTATTTTTTAGCTCACAGTGTCCCTTCAAAAATCTGGTGCATGAATACACAATCACAATATAACAGTGGTGGTGCCCTGCTTTTTAATATTAAAACCTCTTAATCACTCCACTCCGCAGCAATATTATGACAAAATATAGCAAGCAATGCAATCGATGGTGTGGCTTAACATTAAATCATGTAAGCTACAACTGGTCAAGATGTTCCACTCACTCACACACTTACACTCTGCCACTCGCTCACACACTTACACTCTGCCCCTCGCTCACACACTTACACTCTGCCCCTCGCTCACACACTTACACTCTGCCCCTCGCTCACACACTCACACTCTGACCCTCGCTCACACACTCACACTCTGCCCCTCGCTTACACACTCACACTCTGCCCCTTGCTCACACACTCACACTCTGCCCCTCGCTCACACACTCACACTCAGCCCCTCGCTCACATATTTACACTCTGGCACTCACATACTTACACTCTGGCACTCACATAGTTACACTCTGGCACTCACATCCTTACACTCTGCCACTCACATCCTTACACTCTGCCACTCACATCCTTACACTCTGCCACTCACTTACACTCTGCCACTCACTCACATCCTTACACTCTGCCACTCACTCACATCCTTACACTCTGCCACTCACTCACATCCTTACACTCTGCCACTCACTCACATCCTTACACTCTGCCACTCACTCACTTACACTCTGCCACTCACTCACTTACACTCTGACCCTCACTCACATCCTTACACTCTGCCACTCACTCACTTACACTCTGCCACTCACTCACATCCTTACACTCTGCCACTCACTCACTTACACTCTGGCACTCACTCACATCCTTACACTCTGCCACTCACTCACTTACACTCTGGCACTCACTCACATTCTTACACTCTTCCACTCACTCACATCCTTACACTCTGCCACTCACTCACATCCTTACACTCTGCCACTCACTCACATCCTTACACTCTGCCACTCACTCACATCCTTACACTCTGCCACTCACTCATATCCTTACACTCTGCCACTCACTCACATACTTACACTCTGCACTCACATACTTACACTCTGCACTCACATCCTTACACTCTGCCACTCACATCCTTACACTCTGCCACTCACATCCTTACACTCTGCCACTCACATCCTTACACTCTGCCACTCACATCCTTACACTCTGCACTCACATACTTACACTCTGGCACTCACTCACATACTTACACTCTGGCACTCACTCACATACTTACACTCTGGCACTCACTCACATCCTTACACTCTTCCACTCACTCACATCCTTACACTCTGCCACTCACTCACATCCTTACACTCTGCCACTCACTCACATCCTTACACTCTGCCACTCACTCACATCCTTACACTCTGCCACTCACTCATATCCTTACACTCTGCCACTCACTCACATACTTACACTCTGCACTCACATACTTACACTCTGCACTCACATCCTTACACTCTGCCACTCACATCCTTACACTCTGCCACTCACATCCTTACACTCTGCCACTCACATCCTTACACTCTGCACTCACATACTTACACTCTGCACTCACATACTTACACTCTGGCACTCACTCACATACTTACACTCTGGCACTCACTCACATACTTACACTCTGCCACTCACTCACACACTTACACTCTGGCACTCACTCACATATTTACACTCTGGCACTCACTCACATACTTACACTCTGGCACTCACTCACATACTTACACTCTGGCACTCACTCACACACTTACACTCTGGCACTCACTCACATACTTACACTCTGGCACTCACTCACATACTTACACTCTGGCACTCACTCACATACTTACACTCTGGCACTCACTCACACACTTACACTCTGGCACTCACTCACATACTTACACTCTGGCACTCACTCACATACTTACACTCTGCCACTCACTCACATACTTACACTCTGACACTCACTCACATACTTACACTCTGGCACTCACTCACATACTTACACTCACTTTCCCCAGCACCATACTGTATTTACCTTACCCTGCAGTCCGGCAGCTTCCTCTCAGGCAGCAGAATCCCCCTCCCCTTCCTCTCCCGCTCAGCAGGCTCTAGGTGAAGCCGAATTTCTTTAAGGGAAGCGGCCGCCGAAAGTCTTAAAGGGCCGCGGCCGCCGAAAGTCTTAAAGGGCCGCGGCCGCCGAAAGTCTTAAAGGGCCGCGGCCGCCGAAAGTCTTAAAGGGCCGCGGCCGCCGAAAGTCTTAAAGGGCCGCGGCTGCCGAAATTCTTAAAACAGCCCCAGGGTAGGCGGCCTACCGGGATTTTTCCCGGTATCCCGGTAGGCCAGTCCGGCCCTGGTGCTAAGTTTGACTTTCAAGGTTTAGATGAGGTATTTCGAGAGGACCATGAGTCTGTTTGAGTTTGAAGGTTGACCTTCAATCTCAAATTTTAGTGAATAGACCCCATTGAGACAGTTTTTACCACTGCTCACAATCATAGAAGTATATGTAGAAAAGAGGAAAAAGTGACGCACATCTAAAAAGCTAAAAAAAAAAGTGTATACTTCCCAACATCAGGTCTTCATTCTCCTAATAGAGAATTACATCCCCAAATATATCTCAGAATATATAAAAAAAGAAAAAGGGAAAAAAAGGTGATGGTGCCATATGTCAGGGCACTAATTGTAAATACAGATTGGATATAAGAGAAACACTTATGGAAGAATGAGTATTCCCTGCTCAGGTTTTGAGCTTGATAATAGCAAAAACTCCAGAAATCAGGCTCTTCCACAGCAGCACCATTCCTCTGAACCGCAGTGGGTGACACTTTTTTTCTGTCATAGCCGCTGGAGGAGAATGACGCGGAAGAGAACGTTCGGGGACATGGAGCAGGCAGGGGGTGAGAACTTGGGAAAGGATGGTGGTATGTAGTGGGAAAAATATGGGCAAATGAACACTGGCATATTAATGGACAAACTAACACTGGCATATTAATGGACACATTGGCTGTGCATATTAATGGACAAACTAACAGCGGCACATTGATGGACAAACTAACAGTGACATATTAATGGGAAAACTTGCAGTGGCATGTTAAAGGGAAAATTGGCTGTGGCATATTAATTGGCAAGTTTGCTGTGGCATATTTATGGGAAATGTAACAGTGGCATATTCATGGGCAAACTACCAGTGGTATATAACAAGGTGCATGGCAAGTGCTGTGGGTATTGTATTTTGCTGTGTTAAGTCCTTTAGGTGCACTGTGGGTTCAGAGGAAGGGAATAAAAACAAGAAATGCAATTTTTCAATAACATTTTTATTACATATGAATATATGTACAATATAATATAATATACAATATTAAAAAGTTTGTATGAGTATAAATGCATCTATTGGGGTTCCTGTGTGTGGCATATTTATTGGGCTCCTGTGTGTGGCTTAATTAATGAGGCTCCATGTGTGGCATAATTAAGGGGCTATTGAGTGTGGCATATTTATGTGGCTCCTGTGTGTGGCATAATTCATGGGGCTCATGTGTGGCATAATTCATGGGGCTCTTGTGTATGGCATGTGTATGCAGCTCCTGTGTGTGGCATATATATGCGGCTCCTGTGTGTGGCATTGTTAATGGGGCGATTACTGATTACATGATTTATTGCCACTGAGGTATAGATTCTTTCTTGCCCTGCCACTGTTTGCATCTGCCACAGTATCTGGTAGTTGCCATTGCAAAAGGAGATCCCTTGGTTGTAACATCTCTGGGCAGATGAATGGAGAACGCCAGGTAACTAACAACGAGCATGGCAGCTGTCATTGTTATCATTTGGCATCCATACCATATGAATGAGATACTAAGCCTTGGAGCTACCTATATAATTGAGTTCTGTTCTTTATGCATTTTATAAAAAATGCAATCCTTTTGTGAGAGATGTTCTTAACAAATGTAAAGGTTTTATTTGATTTTCTAAATTGGATCCCTTCATGTGAATAGAGTTCTAAGTATTATATATCAACGGGGCTCTATTTGACCCTTTCCTAAAGGTGATATTATTTTTTTGTGATCTCACCTTACCCCAAGTATATCGTTTTGATTACACATGTTCTGACCTATAGTTGTCAGAGGCCTAGGGTTTCTTAGTTTGCTATTAACATTCCGACTTCTATTATGGTTGAACTCCACCGTCTAATGTTTTAACTCATAATCCCTTAGGTCTTGCCTTTATTTGCAATTCTTTCTATCCTGCATTTGTTTCTCAAACTCCTAGACTTCTTATTAGTAATTTTATCCACATCCTCAATAACAGAATCTCTAGATAAAAAGGTAATCTGTACTTGAATAGCATTTATTTTCTCTTCAGTTTTAAAATTTCTTTCTATTTGAAATTTCTTTATTAATCTCATTAATTCCCTAGAGCAATTGTCTAGAATGTTCAACCACTTTTCAGAAAAAACAGGATCATGGAAGGTGTTTTTTTTTTAAAAGCTTTTTTTTTAGAAATATAGAAAATTGACAATACAAATAGACATGTAGAATAATTGATCTATAAATATCTATAGGTATACATAAAAAAATAATAATTCTTCATTCCATGTATGTATCATATACAAGGACAAACCTCAAAAAACAGATAATAAACAATTTACATACAACAGGTATGGCATTATCGGATCCCCTCGGGATCCACCCGTAAACACATCATACTCTCACATGCTTACATCATTCAGTTGGTCAATTAGTCATGGCTTCCCATTCTCTCTAGCCGTTGAATCCAACCGCTTATCTCCTGCATATTTTCTGGTGACTATATCCATGGTATCTAGACAGAATGCATATCATACACAGGGCCGGCGCCACCAGTAAGGCGACTTAGGCAGCTGCCTAGGGCACATCTTAGCCGGAACCCTGTGTAAAAAAAAAAATCCTCCCCCTTACTTACCTCATCGCTGCTGCTCTGTCTCCGGTGGAGGTCCGTGGCTGTGAGGGAAGCGTTGTGCGCTCCCCTCCAGCCAATGCGCATTCAATAAAGTTTGTTTAAACAAACTTTATTGAATGCGCATTGGCTGGAGGGGAGCGCACAACGCTTCCCTCACAGCCACAGACGGGCAGATGAGAGCACCGGGAGAGCAGCAGCAAGGAGGTAAGTAAGGGGGAAGGATCCTGGCATACTGTGGGGGAAAATCCTGGCATATTGCGTGGCTAAGTCCTGGCTTGCATATTGTGGGGGAAAATCCTGGCATATGGGGTGGCTAAATCCTGGCTGGCATATTGTGGGGGAAATTCCTGGCATATTGGGTGGCTAAATCCTGGCTGTTCACAGTGAGAATCACGAAAGCACCTCTAGCGGCTGATAATATGTGTGTGTGTGTGGGGGGGGGGGCGGCAATTTTTATTTTGCCTAGGGCGGCAAAAATCCTTGCACCGGCCCTGATCATACATAACATAAATGCTGTTGCTGCATTGGGCGTTGAGAATCTACTTCTTGTGTGTAAAAGTCAGCCCTGCCAGGGGAATGCCTTCACCATTTTTCTTTCTCTCTTCTTTTTCCTTTCCCTCCCTCTTCCTTCCCTGCCCTATTCTATTCTTTATCACCAAATCTCTTATCACATGTATTAAGTGCCTATATAATCCTTATTCAGCAGTCTACCCTCATCTCAGCTAAGTGCTAATTGAAAGTTATTCTCTCTAAAAAGATGTATTTAAAAAATATTTAAGTCGATAAAAAAAAATAGAATAATCTAAGACAGACTATAATAAAAAGAGCCATTACAAATGGAAAACTACAAATAAAATGTTGAGAGGGCACTCAAAAAAAATGAATGAACCCACTATTACACTGGGTTTTAAAAAATATTACATTTATTTGGAGACATTTACTTTATCAATCACTTTTCCTTTTAGAAAAGCAGAATCAACATTGCAGCATGTTGAAAAGTGTGGGTGTTTTGTTAAAAACATGTGCAAATGTAAAGTTTATTTGATCTTTGCCCTGCAAACTCAGTTTCCCAATGTTCTAAATTCTAATCATGATCTCACGGCATTCTCAAATAGATAAGGATATGGATCCCTTTGAATTAATATAAGATTAATCCACAAAACATGATTTTAACAAACATGTGTAAATTAAGATTAACTCTGTTATGACAATACATAAAAATGAATGACAAATATTATACATAAGAAAGTTAAATGAATTAACAACTTTGCCATAAAATCAATTATCTGATTATATATTTCAATCAACTAAAAAAAAACTTCTTTTGTATCCCCCCCATCCTAGTCATATGAACAAGGCGAGTTTTAATTCACATTCACATAATTTTAAATTAATTAATAATGATAAGTTAATTAAGAAAATAATATAGTATTTTGTGTCACTAATTATGCTTGTTTGTAAGTCTTTTTTATGACACAGTGAACCCTATTTGTGTAAGACCAATTAACAATTACCATCATTAGGTAAAACCTGAAGCTAAATTGATTATTTAATTATGTAATTGGTATATAATGCATGCTAAGGTTTCACTGGGCATTCCTATGACTAAGTGCCAATGTGGTATGAAACGTGTAACCACCATGTTTATTTGTATGTGCCATTTGTACTAAAAAATATCTACTTTAAGCGTAACTAAAACTGCTTGAAATGGCTCCATACGCATTTCCTGCTTTTTCTCTCCTTATAATATATATATATATATATATATATATATATATATATATATATATATATATACACACACTGAACAAAATTATAAATGCAACACTTTTGTTTTTGCCCCCATTTTTCATGAGCTGAACTCAAAGATCTAAGACTTTTTCTATGTACACAAAATACCTATTTTTCTGAAACATTGTTCACAAATCTGTCTAAATCTGTGTTGGTGAGCACTTCTCCTTTGCTGAGATAATCCATCCACCTCACAGGTGTGGCATATGTGCCTTAGGCTGGCCACAATAAAAGGCCACTCTAAAATGTGCAGTTTTATCACACAGCACAATGCCACAGACGTTGCAATGTGCAATTGGCATGCCGACTGCAGAAATGTCCACCAGAGCTGTTGCTCATGAATTGAATGCTCATTTCTCAACCATTAGCCATCTCCAAAGGTGTTTCAGAGAATTTGGCAGTACATCCAACTGGCCTCACAACCGCAGACCACGTGTAACCACACCAGCCCAGGACCTCCACATCTTCATCTCAAAGATCGTCTGAGACCAGCCATCTGGACAGCTGCTGCAACAATGGGTTTGCATAACCAAAGAATTTCTGCACAAACTGTCAGAAACTATCTCAAGGAAGCTCATCTGCATGCTCATCATCCTCATCGGGGTCTCGACCTGACTGTAGTTTGTCGTCGTAACTGACTTGAGTGCGCAAATGCTCACAATCAATGGTGTCTGGCACTTTAGAGAGGTGTTCTCTTCATGGAGGAATCCCAGTTTTCACTGTATAGGGCAGATGGCAGACAGCGTGTATGGCATCGTGTGGTGAGCGGTTTGCTGATGTCAACGTTGTGGATTGAGTGGCCCATGGTGGTGGTGGGGTTATGGTATGGGCAGGATGTTGCAGCATGATAATGCACGGGCCACACGTTGATCTGTACACAATTCCTGGAAGCTGAAAACATCCCAGTTATTGCATGGTCAGCATACTCACCGGACATATCACCCATTGAGCATGTTTGGGATGCTCTGGATTAACGCATTTGACAGCATGTTTCAGGTCCTGCCAATATCCAGCAACTTCGCACAGCCATTGAAGAGGAGTGGACCAACATTCCACAGGCCACAATCAACAATCTGATCAACTCCATATGAAGGAGATGTGTTGCACTGTGTGAGGCACATGGTGGTCACACCAGATACTGACTGGACCCCCCCGGCCCCTCCAGGACCCCCCCAATATAGTAAAACTGGACATTTTAGAGTGGCCTTTTATTGTGGCCAGCTTAAGGCACACCTTTGCAATAATCTTGATATGCCACACCTGTGAGGTGGATGGATTATTTCGGCAAAGGAGAAGTGCTCAGTAACCCAGATTTAGACAGATTTGGGAACAATATTTGAGAGAAAAAGGGCTTTTGTGTGCATAGAAAAAAAGACTCATATCTTTGAGTTCAACTCATGAAAAATGGGGGCAAAAACAAAAGTGTTGTGTTTATAATTTTGTTCAGTGTATGAATCACTCATAATATACAAAACATGATATATAATATACATTGAATAAAAAAATCCTCCAAAATAAATCTGTGTAGATATATCCATATGAATAAAAGTACCCAATGGTAGAAAACTACAAACCTTCAGTATGCAGCCAAAATATAACCTGACAAAGAAACATAGAATGAGTTGGCAGATAAACTTTAGGCCCATCTAATCTGCAAAATTTTCTAAATACTTGTATTAGTCCATGGTCTTAACTTATACCTGGGATAGAGTTATGCTTTCAGGTTTCCCTTGATAAAGGCTATTGAGCCGAAACATCGGGTGTCCCTTTTATTGCACTGTGTGACCCTCCTATTTATGCTCATTTATGCTTGTGGCATTTTTTGTATTTTTCCATGTGATTTCTCTAGTTATATGTAAGTATTTATCTCTTTTATCCATTGGATAGTTGTATTTATATTGCTTGTGATGTGATTATTTGTCTAAAAAAAGAGTTATGCTTATCCCACACATGCTTCATCCCACACATGAAGATTTTGAAGTTTAATCCAAGTTGTTGTTTAAGAAGTGTCAAGATAAGGGTTAGAACTCTAACTTTATTGATATTACATAAAACAAGACACATTGCTAGAGGTGATATTTTGAAATCCAAACCATCTATTGGTAATAATTAATTTAAAGAAGACCCTTACATATTACATATTTTTCAACATACTTATCTGCAAATATCTTTACCCTCTAAACACACAATTGTCTATTCAAGGGGGTCCAATTTGAAAAATGTTTTGGCACCAATGTTCGGGAACAACACTTGTCTCAATGGGAGCACTGAGAATAATGGGATGTTCCCTTGTCATCATTCTAGATGTTTTTAACTTATGCTCACCTAAATTGTAGTATATCAACAATTGTCACATAGAACTTGGGAAATATTTTTGACAATCTCATTTTACCTATTGTTCTGAATATATTTTATGTTAGTCCTTGTGGACTAAATAATGTTGCACAAACCTCAAACCTCAAGGGGTTTGAAAGCTCGTTTTAGGGAACACCGGAATAATGTTATTAAGAATAAGCTCAATATGAGACTTGTGAAACATTTTAGTAATATGCATAATTCTGATCCAAGATTTATGAAAATGATCGGTTTAGAGATTGCACCTTTCAATATAACCAACAGTGAGAAAATTCTATTGAGAAAGGATTCCCTTTGATTTGTAAACTGGCCTGCCTACATCCAAGAGGATATATCATAGTTTAGTCAGACATTATAGTTTTATATGGTAATTTCTTTTTACTTTTTATTTTACTTTTTTTTACCTGATTTAGTGTTACATTTTTAGTTTTCATATTTAATGTTTTCAATCCTTTTTCATGCACTTTCCATCTTTGTACCTCTTTGTTTATTCAAAAGAAAATTCTTCAACCACTTTCTCTCTGATTAAAAGACAAAATGTATTCAGTCTCTTAATATTCCATATTCCTTCAGTGATAAGAGGCATGGGAGAGATTTAATCCAGTCTCTTGTAGGATAGGAGAAAGGGGGAAGTCAGAAATTTCTTGCCCAGACAGGACCTTAGTGATGGTGACCTATGAACCTGGCTATATAGGCAAGATGCTGAGAAGGTCTCAAAGCTGCAAATGAAGAGTGGAAGTGAGGTATACCTGCCCAGCATGAGAAACAGTTATAAAGATCAAACATTTATTCATAGACCCAGTTTTCTTTGTCTCAAAATGGTTAAAGCAATGATTAACGTATTATTATTTTCTTTATATAAGTGTTATATAAAGGGCAGGTCTATAGAATTTCTTTTTACGTTCACTTTTGGATACTCTAGTCTAAAGACTAACTCCCAAAATCCTTTGTAGTTTTGACACCATCAGTGACAAATGGGTAATAACGATTATAGCTTATTATGTCAAAATGGTCACACATTGTAATTAACAATCTCTGGCATGGACATTAATTATGAGCATCATCTAGCCAAGAGCTCCACCTGGTGATGTAAAAGAGGAAAGTCCCATAAACATAGCAGATTTAAATAATCTACACGTGATTGGAGGAAAGTTATTCAAGAGGGGGGTGTAGTGTAGATGAGTCATTGTTTATAGTATGTTGCAAGGGAATTCAGAGGGAGATTAGAGCTGAAGATTCAAGAATAGACAAAGAAATTATCTGATGGTAGAGCTGAGTTGTCCAAAAAGAAACAAACACTTAGGTCTTAGCACATGTTCTTTTTGAAATCCTCAAAGTGCATCTCAACTTCTCAAGATCCATCTGGTAACATTATATATATATATATATATATATATATATATATATATATATATATATATATATATATAAACATTAATGACATTTTAAAAAATTCTACACAAAGATATACATAGTTCCGGGTGCAGTGTCATTACTATAAAATACAAATCCAAAAAAGAAAGAAATAAAAGCACTCATGGGATTTTTCAAAAATAGACTGCAAAAATATAACTGTATTCTTAGTTGTTCATCAAAGACATCAACATTTTGGCTTCCCCTGGGATATATATATATATTTGGTGATTCACACCAATATAACTTGCATATTTATAATTTTTACCGTTATAATATTCCAACAAGATGAACTGACATGTGGACTGCAACAATCAGTTGTTAATAGCAGAATTGGAAACATTCTCCAACTTGCCTAGTTTTCAGTATATGTGTTTTTATGTTTTATCACATACAATATTTCTAGCATTATTTATAGGGTCTACACAGTATAACAGGATCTGTTGCAAAATGGATTTGGATCAGGCATAATAGCTGCATCAAAAAGAGATCCCTGAAATTCGCCTTCACAATATGCTGCATTTCGGGTCTGATTCCTCTATTTGATCTGTTTGGAAACTGAAGCATTGGAGGCATTCGGATCAGATTCACTGACATTTCAATTCACCTTTTATTAGAAGGTGAATCTAAATAAAAATGTTGAATAAAATGTAAAAAGTAATAATAAAAAAAATCCTCCCCCTGTGGCCAGGGGACTTCTGCTGACCCTATAAATAAAAGAAATGCTGATTCCCCAAAAAGTTAGGGGCCAAGACTAGTAGCTTAGCGCCATCCTTACTTCTATGTTTATACCTGTATCTCTGCATGTCTTTTTTTGTTCTGAATACTGTCTCTGGTAGCACCATAGGGCCCTGGAATGTGGCTGCCCCAATCTCAAGCCTCAAGGGGAGTTCAGTTACCCCGTACCTTGTTCTGCATCTGCATATCTTGCATATGAACTCCTGTACAACATCTATGGGTGCTCTAGGTTCTATGATACCAGGACCCTGTCCATGCCAAAAGGATTGATTTTGGAGGCTCCCAGACCCATTTTTAATGGTGGGGTCAGGGCATGTATTTTTTAGGGGGCCCCACTTTTTTCTTCCATTTCGTGGGGAACTTGGCTATGGCCCATTATGGCCAAATTGCTAGGCTATTCAGGGTCAAATTGGGGTATAGTTTGTTGCTAAAAATTTGTCTCTCGATCTGACCCCAGTGAAACCTGAATCTTTCCGAACTTCGGGCAAATTAATTTTGGCCGAAGTTAAGCATATATTATGTAGACACTCATAGGTCATGATTTTCTTGACAAGTAAAGATTAATCTGGGATGCATTTGCAGTATACTAGCTTCATTAGATATGTGTAAACCGTTTGCATGGCAAAATGTGGAGGCTGGTATTTAAGACCCAGAATCCTCCATAGCCTATACCCATTTACCGGCTTCTAATTAGTAGGTTCAGCAACCTCTAAATCTCAGACTGTAACGGCTGTAAAAATAATGGAATGTAACTTGCTGGGAGCAGTGCAGTGAAATATAATTGAAGAGTATTCTAATGGTTTAACCTCCTTATGTCATTATGACTAGAGTTGAGCGGACACCTGGATGTTCAGGTTCGGAGGGTTCGGCCGAACTTCGGAAAAAAGTCAGGGTTCGGGCTCGAACTTGACCCCGAACCCGAACCCCATTGAAGTCAATGGGGACAAGAACATTTGGCCACTAAAATGCCTCTAAAAAAGTCCTGGAAAGGGCTGGAGGACTGCAAATGGAATTAAAATGTGGGTAAGAGTAGGACAAGTGCCCTGCAAACAAATATGGATAGGGAAATAACTTCAAATACCAGGACGATCAACAAAATTATCCATTTGAGAGAGGGTTGGAGTGCAGGGTATCCTCTTTCAGTTTATACTAAGTGACCCATAGGTTGAGGAGGCGGTGACCGTGGGGGTGTAGGTGGAAGCGGCGCTGGAGGAGGAGGAGGAGGAGGTAGCCAGAATTTTTCATAGTTCGCTTAAGTGCACCGCGAGACACAAATGTACTATTTAGCACCCAAAACAATTCAAATTTTTCAAAGTGCGCTGTAAGCACAGTATTGGACGGTTCTATTTGACTCTCAGATATGAAGTGTACCGCAAGATGCAAATGTACTATTTACCACCCAAAACTATTCGAATTTTTCAAAGTGCGCTGTAAGCACAGTATTTGATGGTTCTATTTGACTCTCAGATGTAATACATGTAATGCTATTGCTATTCTATAAACCGAAATAGAGTCCCCATTCATACGAATAGGTCCCGTATGAATGGGGACTCTGTTTCGGTTTGTAGAATAGCAATAGCATTACATGTATTCTATAAACCGAATACATGTAATGCTATTGCTATTCTATAAACCGAAAGTCTATAAACCGAATGTCTTTCGGTTTATAGACTTTCGGTTTATAGCTGAACCCCGAACTCCAGCACGAACATACAGTGGAGTGTTCGGGTTCGGGGTCTGAACACCATAATGTTCGGTACCAACCCGAACAGTGCAGTTCGGGTTCGCTCAACACTAATTATGACTAATTACACATCATGTAGTTAAGCTGGCTGTGCTTCCAGTGCCACACCGCCAGTCATTGGTTTTGTGGTCATGTGATCATTGTGATTAGCAAATCACACAATCACATGTAAATGAGATGACAAAGTAAAAAAAATTAAAAATAAACCCTTTCCATCTCATGCTGATTAGGGGTTATTTCTCTGATCAGTGTCCTTCTTACTTTATGGCACACATTTTATTGTTCTTGTTTTATTAAACTTTAACATTACAAAAAATATCATCATCTTACTGTAATATAGTAATTTAAATGATCTACTCAATAAAGAAAGAATTGTAGGGAACTGAGATGGAAATGTCAAATTTTAGGCCAAAATAGTTTGAAAAGTTCTCCAATGATGCCGAATGGGAGATTTTTTCCCAACTCTGTAACTTTGGCATTAAGTTTGAAATTCCCATCTTCATTTCCATCTCAGTTTTTCCAACTCAGTAACTTTCGGCATCCTCTTTGCAGCTGAACTTTTTCCTGCAAGATCCAGCTTCTGAAATAAAAAAAACAAAACAAAAAATCATTGCCACTGACTATGACAGTATGTCATCTCTGGTAACTGTATTTCCCTTCTCCATGCAGTAGGGAAAACTGCACAGAGGAGATTGCCAGGGACACGGAGCAGCCAGGAGGTAAGCACTGGGGAAGGGGGAGGTGGGTGGCATATTAATGGGCAGAATAACATAACATATTAATTGGCAAGCTAGCCATATCATATTAATGGGCAAATTGGCTGTGGCATATTAATTGCAAAAGAATACTGGCATATTAATGGCAAAATAACACTGGCATATTAATGGCAAAATAACACTGGCATTTTAATGGCAAAATAACACTGGCATTTTAATGGCAAAATAACACTGGCATTTTAATGGCAAAATTATACTGGCATATTAATGGGAAAATTAGTTGTGGCATATTAAAGGAAAATTAATACTGCCATATCAATGGAATAATTGTCTGTGGTATATTAATGGCAAAATAACACTGGTATATTAATGGGCAAATTGGCTGTGGCATATTAATGGCAAAATGTTACTGGCATATTAATGGGAAAATTGGCTGTGGCATATTAGTGGACAAACTAACACTGGGATATTAATGTGCAAACTGTGACATATTTAATTGACAGAATGTGGCATAACTGGCTGTTGCATGCAAAATAACAGTGGTATATTAATTGGTACCTGACAGTAGCTTTTTTATTTGGCAAAGTGATCCTGTGGCATGTTCTGTGGGTCAAAATAACATGTACTATGGGGAAAAGTGACACCGTGGCTTGTTCTGCAAGGGCAGGTCTGTGGGGCAAAGTGACATTGTGGTACGTTCTGTGGAACACATTGACACTATGGCATACCAAATCATGTGGGTGCAATATAAGTGCAAGCCTAGTGCTGTGGATGCAATACAGGTGCATGATAAGCGCTGTGGGTACTGTATGGTGCTGTGTTAAGTCCTTTAGTTGCAATGTGGGTGTAGAGGAAGGGAAGAAAAACAAGAAATGCAATTTTTCAATAACATTTTTATTACATATGAAAATTGTTTAATATTATATTAAAAGAGTTCATATAAATATAAATGCAACATTATATATATATATAATAGAGATGTATATGTGTATAGATATTTATTGTTGTAGAATTATCATCTCGTAGGGCTCCCGTGTGTCGCATAATTAATGGGGGACCCATGTGTGGCATAACTATGGGGCTCCTATGTGTGGCATATTTATAAGGCTCCTGAGTTTTTCTGTTTGGGTTTTTTTTTCTGTGAACCTTGGTTTTTCTTATTAGTTAGTTGAGATAAGTGTGTTACAGTAAGCATTGCACTAGTTGTTTAGAATATCATTTGGGAAAATAGTGAAACAAATGTTTTTCAAAATTTCCTCCTCATATGTATAATCAATACTAAATTGTATAATATATACATATTTATACGTTAGTGCCAGGTTTTTGTTTGTAACATATTTTTATATTGCTTTAAAAATCCCAAACTGCCTGTGGATTGTCATTGTGGCATTACATAAATAAACCCACCCATGTCAGAATAGACATGTTGTGCATGCCTAGACTGGGTACATAGATCCTGACTTCTGCTCTCTTCTCAGCCCCCCAAAAATATGAATCACCAATAATCAAAAAAGCTGGTTTACTACAAGAAAATTGACAAACTGAACCACATGACAACATAACAATCAAAGGGGTGTGTATATATACTTTTAACTACCCAATTTGCAGGTGGAATGTGTAATTCCCACCCAAGGCCAACGCTACCATAAGGCAGCACAGGCGGCCACCTCAGGGCGCCACCATGAGGGGGGCGCCACCGATGTCCGAAAAAAAAGACACGCATAACGCCAAAGAAAAGACCTGCATTTTTGTAGCGGGGAGCAGATAATGTGATACTATTGCATAGTATCACATGATCCCGAGTGCCAGGTCGCCCACATGGTCCCTCTCCACCAGGGCCGGCCTTAGGGGTGTGCGACCTGTGCGATCGCACAGGGCGCAACACTCCAGGGGACGCCTGCCCAGCCATTGAAAAAAAAAAAAAAAAAGTTAAACAAAAAAAAAAGCCGGTAGAGGCACTGGATGGGGGAGATCAAAAGATCCCCCCTCACCAGCCCTCTGCTCGGCATGCTGTGCTGGGTCCGGGAGGGGGCGGAGCTAACCAGCTCAGTGGTGTAGCTCCGCCCCCACTCTGTGAAGCAGAGCAGCGTCTGCTTCACAGGGAGCCACAGACAGCAATAGAAAATGCTGCTCGGCTCCCCATGCCTGCATTAAGTATGGGGAGCCGAGCAGCACTTTCTATTGCTATATGTGGCTCCCTGTGAAGCAGATGCTGCTCTGCTTCACAGGGTGGGGGCGGAGCTACACCGCTGAGCCGGTTAGCTCCGCCCCCTCACTTGAACCAAATTTGCAGGCGGGGGGGGGGGGGGGGGGGAGACAACAGGGGGTGAGAGGCAGAACAGGGGGAGGGGGGGAGAGAGAGGCAGAACAGGGGGTGAGAGAAGGACAGAACAGGGTGAGGCAGAACAGGGGGAGGGGGGAGAGAGAGGCAGAATAGGGGGTGAGAGAAGGATAGAACAGGTGGTGAGAGGCAGAACAGGGGGAGGGGGGAGAGAGAGGCAGAACAGGGGGAGGGAGAGAGAGAGACACAGAACAGGGGGAAGGGGGGAGAGAGAGAGACAGAACAGGGGGTGAGAGAAGGACAGAACAGGGGGTGAGAGGCAGAACAGAGGGAGGGGGGAGACAGAACAGGGGGTGAGAGAAGGACAGAACAGGGGGTGAGAGGCAAAACAGGGGGAGGGGGGAGAGAGAGGCAGAACAGGGGGTGAGAGAAGGACAGAACAGGGGGTGAGAGGCAAAACAGGGGGAGGGGGGAGAGAGAGGCAGAACAGGGGGTGAGAGAAGGACAGAACAGGGGGAGAGAGAGACAGAACAGGGGGAGGGGGGAGAGAGACAGAACAGGGGCAGGGGAGAGAGAGAGACAGAACAGGGGCAGGGGAGAGAGAGAGACAGAACAGGGGGAGGGAGAGAGAGAGACAGAACAGGTGGAGGGGGGATAGAGAAACAGAACAAGCGAGGGGGAAGAGAGAGAGACAGGAGGTGGGAGAGAGACAGAACAGGTGGAGGGGGGGGGGGAGAGACAGACATGGCAAGGAAGAGGAAAGGGACACATACATAGTGGGGTGAAAGACGGGGGGGGCGCCATGGGGGAAGCCCGCACAGGGCGCCGGAACACTTAAGGCCGGCCCTGCTCTCCACACACCTGCTATCCGAGTGCAGAGCGCGTAGGGGAAGTCTGTGAAAGATGCACAGACTGCAAGCTCCACCCCTTGCGCATTGCGCTACAGTTTTCGAGTGCTCAGCAGCACTAGGAGTGGAGCTGGTCTGTGCCTCTCCATGGGCCTGGCAGCATCAGGAATGCCCCCTCCCCTGCAACAAGGTAATATAGCAGGGAGGGGGAATTGTCATAATATAAAAGTGCACCTTTTTTTTTTTGTACAAAAAAATCTGCGCGTGAGAGTGAGTGTTGGAGACTGTGTGAGAGAGTGTTGGAGAGTGTGCGTGAGAGTGTTGGAGTGTGAGAGAGAGTATTGGAGAGTGTGTGAGAGAGAGTATTGGAGAGTGTGTAAGAGAGTGTTGGAGATTGTGAGAGAGAGTGTTGGAGATTGTGAGAGAGAGTGTTGGAGATTGTGAGAGAGAGTGTTGGAGATTGTGAGAGAGAGTGTTGGAGAGTGTGTGAGAGAGAGTGTTGGAGTGTGTGAGAGAGAGTGTTGGAGAGTGTGTGTGAGAGTGTTGGAGAGTGTGTGCGTTTTTGTGCAATCTGCAGAGAGACTAACAGACAGCTTCAGGTGAGATTGTTGTCTGCCTGTCTCAGACCTTCACTAGTCTTCACAATGCAGTCTGAAATGGGTAGACAACCATCTCACTTGCAGCTGCCTGTTAGTCTATCTACAGACTGCACCCCCACCAATTACAACACCCAGATATTATAACATGGAGGAAAGGGGAAATAGAGACAGACCAAAAGGGGAAATAGGAGATATGGTAAAGAGAGACAGACTGAGAGGGGAGATATGGGAAAGAGAGACAGACCGAGAGGGGAGATATGGGAAAGAGACAGACCGAGAGGGGAGATATGGGAAAGAGAGACAGACCAAGAGGGGAGATGATGACGGAAAGAGAGACAGACCGAGAGGGGAGATGATGAGGGAAAGAGAGACAGACTGAGAGGGGCGATATGGAAAAGAGAAACAGACCAAGAAGGGAGATATGGGAAAGAAAGACAGACCGAGAGGGGAGATGATGAGGGAAAGAGAGACAGACCGAGAGGGGAGATGATGAGGGAAAGAGAGACAGACCGAGAGGGGAGATGATGAGGGAAAGAGAGACAGACCGAGAGGGGAGATGATGAGGTAAAGAGAGACAGACTGAGATGGGAGATGATGATGGAGAGAGAGACAAAGGGATATCGGAGGTTATCTGGGATAACGGTATATGTGATTTAGCATATCCAAAATACTTTATGAGAATTGAGCTTCAGGCACCCGGTACCTTTACAGAGGAGCCTGAAGCTCAATCTGGAAGGGACATTGAGTTGATCCGTTTGTGGCCGCACCCTTTTGTGGCTCTGCCCACATTTATGGTCGGTATTTTTTTTTTAGTAAAAGGTGACAAACCCACATAGAGGTCACATGACCTCGCGGGATGCTTCCTATCGGCACGCACAGCGCCAAAAAGGTAAGTAACCAGGGATGTCAGACACCCTATGCGTGTGCTAACACTAGCTCTATTGAAAATTATTATAAATGCATATAAATATATGATTCCTTTTGTACCTTTATCTGTCATCTTGCTGATGCAGGAAAGGAGACCAGTCAAATACCTAGTGCAGAGCTTGATTGACTAAGCAACACAGGAAATGTACTGCAAATTAACTAGAGGGTCAAATTATTGACTGGTTTCTGTTTTAGGGACCTGTTACATGAAAGTAAATGTAATACTTGTAGCTAAGCATGACAAAGATTAAGCTTTAGAGTAAACTGTTAGTGGTCACTATGGCTATCATATACAGAATGCTTGGGGCAATGTAGTCTAGCCCAAATTGCTACTTCTATTTGCCAGTTTGACTAATTTAGAAGAAGGAATCAAGACAGATAGAGGAGCCTGCAGTAATGGGCCTCTTACACTTTCCCGATGACTTCTGCTTCAGTCCCTTTGGTACAGTGCCCACATCTCATCCATGCGTCATGGCACACTCATGTTACCTAGTACTTATGGTATACCATTATGTTTTTTTTTTGTCTACATAGACACACACAAACAGTACATAGATAAAGAATAGCCATGATGCTTAACCTTTGACATGCAAAAAGTTAAATACAGATATACTCTTTTGTATAAACACACATACATTTATATACAGACACACATAAAATTATATGTGTACATAGGGGCAGGCTTATGTCTCCTAACGAAGGCCCTTTTATGTATTCCTGCATGACTTTGCCCCATTTCACAAAGCAAGGTACATAAAGGCATGGTTAGATGAGATGAGATTGGCGTGGCAGAACTTGAAGAGCTAGACGTGCACCAGATTCTCTGCCCACTTTATGATTTGTAAGGTTGGGATCAGGAATTTGATTTTATATCCTCATGATCCCTTCTCATCTGCCTAGTGTGGCGTGCTGCCCTAGTCAGAGCTGTATAGCACAGATCTGCTTTAATGATCAATACACATGTAAGTGCGTGTGTATGAGGGAGGCATAGTGTAAGTGTGTATAAGGGAGGCATAGTGTACGTGTGTGTGTGCCATAGTGCGTGTCTGTAAACTACATCTCCCATAGTCCCTTGCAAGCCACATCCTAACTATAAAAATACATAGTATGTTTAACTCCTAAAAAAGAGGACAAATTTAGAGCATGGGAGTTAAATATTTAGATTAGTGTTTCACACGATACATTAAACCTTTTATATGTATGGAGGGTTGGAGGTGGAGGTGTGGGAGGCGTGGCAGGTCAGAGGGGGGGCACCAAAATGCACCTTCGCCTCTGTAGATAAAAATCCTTGCACCGGCCCTGTTCCCACCTAACCAACTTTATCTTCCATACTGCTCCTTACCACCTCTGTTGCTGCTTCTATTCTGAAAGAATGAGAAAATAACTTGAGACTTCCCAAATCCAATCAGCCCATGCATAAATTCAGAACTGAAATTGGGTTAATGGAGAGAAATCAGCATGAATATAGAATAGGTAGTGCACTGCTGCATCAACTTGGAGGTAAGTTAAAAATATCCTTAATGGACATAACCATGATACCTCCTGTGATAAAGTACTGGAGATTGTCAAAGATATCGATATTTTCGCCAACCCTGCAGGAGTTTTACTACATCTCACACATTTGAGTAAAAAGGAACATAAAAAGAGTGTGTTTATACATTTGTTAAATACAGCTAAAGCAATGATTCCAGCAGTGTGGAAACAGCAGGTGAGACCTTCTATAGCTGCATGGTTTGGTAACGTAGAAGAAACTAGACAGATGGAAGAACTGATCCTTGGATCAAGAAACAAAATGGATCAATATCAGAATACATGGTTTAGATGGGTAGAATGTATAAGTCTGAAAAGATTTGATAGGCTATAGAAATAAAAAAAATGGGAATTGGAGTGCTGAGAACAGAGAGAGTAGGGGGAGGGGGGTATATCCTCTCTTCTTCCCCCCTCACCTCCTCCCTGTTTGGTTAAGCTTTAATTAGTTGTCGAAGGAAACAGGAAAAAGAGAAGTAGTGGGTGGTTGCATAGGTAACAGTGTAAACAAGAGAATTCAAAGGAATTGTGAGCCATTTGAGATAGAGATGTATGTGGGTAATATATTTAGAAATGTTTTTTTTAAGATACGATTGTAAAGTGATCTATGGATGAAGATTGAGCAAGTTCCATATTTTTCACTGTTGAATATTTTCGATTATGACATATGTTACTACTATGAGAATAAAAAAAAACGAAAGAAAGAAATCTCCAGCTGGTAGACTGTCGACCACTTACCCTTGGCTCTAGTGGCCAATCTTGGACCTACTAATAAAAACAAAAACTCTGTTGTCACTAAGATTCACATCATCCCTTTAAAGACCAGATGTAGACAACTTACTTTTAGATACTTAGTCTCCAACCTGAAATGCTGCAAAAATGCTAATAAGTATGAACAACAAAATGACCTTGAAATTAAATAGCAAACATTTTTTAGAATATAATACAACTTGGCTAAAAAAAAAAAATGGCTCTCCTACCATCATCATGTATGCCTCCCTAATCCCCTCAATAATAACTTTATTATAAAATACCCCAGAAGTGGAGGAATTTCTATAATACTCAATCAAAAGTCAATCACTGATATACACCTTACAATTACATCTTTTGATTGCTTGCTTTCCATTAGCCTTAGTACGAATTGCCATTTCTTTGTCATATTTTTGGGGATCTGAATTATTTTGATAATTAAAGTCTTCCCACACATTCCAGGCTTTATCATAAGCCTGCCATGTAGCCTGAGCTATTTGAGCTCAGTCATCTCAAAGCAACTGGAAATCATTCTGGAAACACTGTTCCTTCTGCATCTGTTTGAGGAGCCAGACACCGAAATTCATGAAACTGCAAGCGAAAGACATGAATTTAATTTACCAGAATGTGCCAAGCTTTTAACCAAAAATTTAGCTCCTGGCATTTGAGCACCAAACATCCTCATAGGAAAAGGACAGGCCTAGACTTAGACCACTGTGAATCAATTACTAGAACACAATCATGTTGTTACACATCATGATCAGCCTCCTATCCTGCAACAAATGATCCCAAAAAACAAATAGCGCTCCAATTAGGTCAAGTTCTTTGTAATACTATCCCTTACCCACTGATCTGGCCATGTCTGGCAGTACCATCTACCTCTTGAGTAAATGTGAATTCATGCTACCACATAGATCTTAGAAGTTTTTAAGAATGAGACCCATTTTTATAAATCTTGCCTGATCTCTGTGGTAACCCTAACATGAGAAAATGGAGACTTACATTTAGAGATTGTAATTACCAGTATCCAGGAAATAAACTCTTAACATTGGGATCACTGAAGATGCATAAGAGTGACTAAATCACTTTAACAGTAACTATTGAACTACCAACAAATGTTTCAATTTTATATCCTACCAATCTGAACTCCATCCTCCTAGCTAGATCCCCAAAAACGGAATGCACTCTGTAGGTAATACTGTTTTTTTCCTTCTGCCAATAGGATAGCTAAACCAAATTTCCTATCCACCTGGCATCTGGTATTTGTTAAAACCTGCCTTAGAGGACTGTGTTTTCTGCCCATCCAGAGGCAGCCTGCTGGTGGAATATCCAGTATTGTAATACACACCTCCATATCATGACTCATAACACTAGCAGAGTTAGAAAATATTTACTTGGTATCAGCATACTCTCATCTAGTCCCATGTATACTTTCCCTATCATAAAAATACTGTTTTATTAATGTAATGCACTGATAGTACATTAATAGAATATAAAGATATATACATTATGTCTGATACTATGTAAAAACACATTATGGAAATCACAAAAGCTCCAATGAGCTTTATGTCATATATTATAGACATTGAAAGGGGTCTAATTTTTGCAGTATGGTTTCCCTTCACACATTGGCAGACACATGACATAAACACAGTATATTGTACTCATGTGGCAGCCAAAAACTGTTTTAGTTGTTTTACATTGATTTTCCCATTTTTTAAAGTCCATTCTCATTACATTCTCTTGCACACTGACGTGAATCTTCGAGGACAAAATTAATGAATTGCTCTTGTTCTGTTGAAGTAATTACTGGCTATCAAGACATGTAATTTATATTACATTATTTCATAATGCTGACATTAACAACACCTTGCACATTACAAAATTATCTTCAGAGTTCAAACAGTATATGTGTGTTGCGCATGAATAGACCTGTGAACTAAGACTTTTTAAAATTATCCTGTTTAAACATACTTTTGATCGTCAAATACAACATCATATTGTGTAGTATCTTGACAGCAGAATGCAAGGCCATGATTGCTCCATGAATTAACTGGATTGAATAATTTGTTTCTCTTTAGGCTGCAAACTACGGAGTTGGATAGAACAGTACAATCTACTACCTGTAGTTTATTATTGTTTCCTGAATCTTTTATAACTGTAAAAAAAATCTATAAAATCTGCATTTTGATCCCCAGAAGAAGCAATTTCCTCACTTCTTTGGAGCTTTAAGTCATTTATTAGACATCTTTCATGAATTCTCAGTTCTAATGCCCAGGATTTTTGCAATTTATCTATTAACACTTTCCAAGCCACTTTAAAAAAAAAATCAAAAAAAAATCTGTTCTTTGAATATTTTCTTGTTAATATAGAAACCAGGTGAAAGAAGAACATGAAAAAGAAAGAGGAGTTAGAAGAGAAGAGGGAAAAAAGGTAGAAAATGTGAAATAGATAGAGGAGGTGAGAGCTGACGTTACACTTATTTAGTGACATATGAGCTCTCTGAAGTAGAATGATACATATACATTCACAGGCTATCCCATTTATACTGCAAATGCATGAGCTCAATAATTTGCTATTTATACTTATGCATAGAGTTATAGCCAATTGTTAGACACAGGTTACTGAGGATGAGGACCAGAGTTCCCAAATATCCAAAAACTGATCTGTTTGGCCGTTATGAAGAAACTAATGTTGTGTATGTGTTGGTTAACCCTATTAATCCAGTTGGATTTGGATAGTGGAGATGAGTTGGCCCATCTACTAATAATAGTTTTACATGCATAAAACAAAAGAGATTTAATAAGAATACGTTGCAGCATCAAAGTTAAGTAGCCAAGTCCACAATATTTAAAATACAAAAGTATTTAAAATACTCATTATATGTGGTCCGAAATCATGAAGATTGGAAGAAACCTGCAAAATTAGTGAAATCACATTCCCAGCTACTCAATACATTTCCAGCTACTTAATATTGGCATTTCGAGCTGTTCTGGAACCGAAACATTGAAAACATTGTAAACGGGGTAACTTCGTTTTGAAAAGCATAGGATTTTGTCTACCCAATCACCGCTGAAGAAGCTCAGAATTCTGGTAATAGCTACAAAAATTGCCCATAAGCAGCTCTTACTGTAGAATTGAACTTGAGATTTGAAAAATCTCAAATTAATACAAACAATATGCCTATGGCAGTAACAGTATGCCTATTTCCAGTTACCTGGCCAGGTTAACAGCACTTTATTAGCAGTGGGTAAGATTTTATTTAGTATTTTAACCTATTGTTTTCTTTTTTGTATTTTTATTTACATATTTAGACTTTGTATTTATCCTGTCTTTATGTGTATGTGACCACCTACTTATATTTGTTTCCAGTAGTACTGGACCCCTATTTGGTCTTTTTACTTATATATATATTTTTATTTTTGTGATCTGTAATAAATATCCTATTTTCTATAATCATTTGTCTTGTTGTCTCTGGGGTATATTCTAGCGCTGTCTCTCCCTTTTTTAACCTTGTGCTTCTTTTTTGCAGTGGTGCAGTCCATTGCAGTTGTAAGACTAGCTGCTACACAATTTTTTCCACTATTTGTAAGTGACTTGGCCCCCTCTTCTGCGGTTTTGAGACATATATTTTTCCCTTTTCATACCTAAAGGGGTTTTTTTGTGTGGAGTATATACGGGTTAGTTTTTATATTTATATTTATTTATTTTCTATTTTTCCACTCTGTTTATATTTAGCGCTGTGCACATTCTTTCTTTTTTCTTGTTGTCACTACTTTCAGCATAGCTGCTTTCATTTTTCACCTTTCACACATATATAGATTATTATTAATATATATTTTTGTTGCACTTTATTTTTTCCTTGGGTAATTCTTCTTTCTTCTTTTTTCACTCTCTAAGTATGGAAAGCTATATGCAGAGAAAAAACAAGAGAGCACTAATTAGTGAAAGAATTTTTGATGTTAATATGATAG
The DNA here is from genome assembly GCA_036172795.1 of Pelodytes ibericus. NCBI lineage: Eukaryota > Metazoa > Chordata > Amphibia > Anura > Pelodytidae > Pelodytes > Pelodytes ibericus. The sequence continues at coordinate 79,882,058 of CM069859.1, forward strand.
AACCCAAGGAGAATTCAAAAGATAAAAACATTGATACATGGTTCTTTGAAGTACAAAAAACACTAGAATCAGAATTAAGACACTGGTGGGATATCACTAGTTTAGAACAATACATAAAGGCACGTATTATACCACGAGGCCTAAGGATAAATAAAAAGGCCAATATAGGAGATAATGACACTGCCTTATTGGAAGAATGGAATAATGCTTTAGAAGAATGTTCCTTTAAATTAATGGAAATAGCTATAAAAAGGAGAAAAAAACTGTTGATCAAGGTAGAAGAAAAAATTGAAGAACAAGTTAAATCAGTTGAAAAATATAGGAATGCCACTGAATTTAAGGACCTAGAAAATATCTTAGAAAAGAGATTAGACAAAATAGAATCAGATATTATCTCCGTCAAACAATCTAAATTTAAAAGAGACAGACAAGATTATTCACAGGGAAGACAATTCAATTGGAAAATAAAAGAAATAAAAGAAAGAGAGAGAACTCCCAGTAGAGATAGAACTAGTCAACCCTATAGATCTAAAAAATCCATGCCGGAAAACAAACACAAATTCGATAATAAAAGATCTGATAGAAGAGGGATGAATAAGAGAGATGACAATACACAAGACTATGCTAGGAGAAATGGTGGTGGGAGACCTAAAGTCACATTCGGTGTTCCAACACAAAACCGGTTTGATGTCTTAAAAAATAGAGAAAGAAAAAGAGATTTTTCTAATTTGAATCTATTTTCCACCCATTCTATGACTGCTGTTCCTTCGACTTCCTTTTCCTCTTCTGTACCCTCTTCATCAGCGTCTTTTTTAGAACAAAGATTCGGGAAGAGAAAAGCCAATCCACACACAAAAAGAAGATCCTCCGAGATAGACACCACGGATCAATGGTCAGATTTCGAGTCCGAGGAAGAAGAGGAGGAAGAAGATCTAATATTAAAAGACACAATAAAGCGATCAAGAATTGTCCAGTAACGGATCTTGAACAACTTGGTATCTATAATACATCTGACCATATTCTAACTGTGAGTCAGGTCACTTTGCTGCTAAAGGGCCTGAAATTTGCACCATGTAGAAACTTAAGCAAGGTAGATCTGTTGATAGATTTCAACAAATTCATACGTAAACTAACTGTTAAGAGATTTTTTCTGAATAGACATGATTTTTCTCTCCCCAGTGGCGGAACTGTCCCTTCCGCCATTTGGGATATAAATGGATGTCTTACAGCAAGAGATTTACCTGGTGTATCAATTCTAAATGGTCTACTTAATGAAAATAATATATCTACAGAGGACATACGAGTACTTACTAACTTGAAATTGCCCTCCAAGTTCAACCCCGTATGCAGTAGAGGGATGCACTTGGAGGTCTTCAAGAATATTGTGGAAAGAGACATCTGGGATATGGACACTAAGTGTGGACATGACAACCTCACTAGATTTGAGCGAATAGCGCTCAGAGACCTTCAACAGTCCAGTGACATTGTCATTAGAAGTGCCGACAAGGGCGGGGGTGTTGTAATTCAAAACACAAAAGTGTATCTTAATGAGGCTAATAGATTGTTGTCTGATACAGATTTCTATAAGAGATTGTCAGTGGATCCCACCCCTGTTTTTTCAAAGCGACTAAGTGGTTTATTGCAGAAAGCAAAATCTAATGGAATTATTTCCAAGGAGGAGTATAATTGTCTTTTGGTAAGAAATCCAAAGATAGCCCTGTTCTACCATCTACCCAAAATCCATAAGGATAAAAAGAACCCTCCAGGACGACCCATCATATCAGGAATTGGGTCATTAAGCTCCAACCTATCTCTATATGTAGACCTCTTTCTTCAAACTATAGTACCCCTCATGCCCTCCTATCTAAAAGACGGCCAATCTTTAATTGGGCTACTAAAAACTATTCCGTGGCATGATGATATGATACTAGTAACTGCTGATATACAAGCATTATACACTTCCATTCGACATGATGATGGAATAGAAGGAGTCAGAAACATGCTTAACCTTTTTAACTACTTGGGTGGTCAACATAGAGATTTTTTATGTGATAGCATGAAATTTATATTAGAAACAAACTATTTTGTGTTCAACAGTGACTTCTACATTCAGACATGCGGCACGGCGATGGGAACACGTTTTGCACCCAGTTACGCGAATCTCTTTTTGGGTGACTGGGAAAACGAGACCATTTTTGGTTCCCATTGTCCGGCCGAATTGATTTTGTATAGACGATACATTGATGACCTGTTCATCCTATGGAGGGGATCTATGGATTCACTAAATATTTTTTTTGAACATTTGAACAATAACATCCTAGGCCTAAAATTCACCTTTGAAGCTAGCAGTGAATGTATAAATTTCTTGGACCTAACTATCTGTAGAAATATTCCTGAGAAAGTCCTCGAAACTAAAACATATTTTAAAGCTGTAGACAAAAACACCTACTTAAATGCTAGAAGCTACCATGATCATAAGTGGATACATAACATCCCAAAGGGAGAGTTCCTACGCATGCGCAGAAACTGTACAAATGTCAATCTGTACGATGTACAGGCAGATACAATTGGGAATAGATTCCTTGCAAAGGGATATAATAAGCAAATAGTTGAAAATAGTAAACAGTATGTTAGGAGAATGGATAGAGATAATCTTTTTACGACTAACAAACCCAATAACAATAAAAACAAAAAATTTAGAATAGATGAAATCAATGGTATCAAAATACAACAGATACAAAATCTCTCCACTCCTAATGGAATAACAAATGTGGATGAAGGTAAAAACAATTTCGAAATGGGTCTGATTACTACTTTTTCAGATAAGACTAGTAAAATTAGAAATATTCTGAATAAACATTGGCATGTTATTCAAACAGATCCAGTTTTGGGTAAAATCCTGCCACAAAAATGCAAAATCATCTGTAGGAAAAATGCAAATTTGAGATCCCTGTTAGCTCCATCTGATTTAACGAAAAAATTTAAGGAATCCCAGAAAATAAAAAATCCAACTCATGGTAATTTTTTGGGGACTGCTAAGGGATGGTACCGTTGTGGACGTTGCGGTCACTGCGATATCTGCCCCAAAAAGAAAGACAGCTTTGTATGTTTTACTACCAATAACAAATATAATATTCAGAGATATGTTTCATGCACAACAAAATTTGTTATATACATGTTGGAGTGCCCTTGTGGCCTCCAATATGTTGGTCAAACCAGTAGATTCTTTAAGAAAAGACTGTACGAACATAGATACAACATTAAAACTGGGTTTTTAAAACATACTGTTTCTAAGCACTTTAGGGAATCTCACAACAAAAATGACACCCTTCTTAAAGCTTGGGTTATCGAGCAAGTAGTCCTCGGAACTAGGAAGGGAGATCGTCAGTTGACTTTGAGAAAAAGGGAAACTTTCTGGATTCTTACCCTGAATACTTTAGTACCAAGGGGACTCAATGATAAATTTGATATTATACCCTACCTTTGATTTTGGACATCCAGTCTGTTTCCCCATAGTTTATTTAGGTTGGTTTATTTGCTGTATACCATTATGTCTGCTGTATATCATTATGTTTTATAATTCAATCATGTGCTGTACTCTGCAGACTATTCTTAACATACATGTTGCCTGTATCTTTTGCACATATAGAGGATCTATTTACTATGTCTATATTTATACTTAGATCCCTTTTGTGTATTTTCCTTGTATTATATACCACCATTTATTTATTTTATTTGGTGGTCAACCCTACTAACTGTCTTTGTCATGTTCCTTTGTGTGATTTGTTATTATACTATACATTCCCCCTGTGGCATTATCAGCCGTCCCTTGTCTATGGTGTTTTCGCTGTCCTCCGCCCGCTATGCCGGCTATGCGAGTGAAGGACGCGTCACCATGACAACGCGACGCCGTCCCCTTGACAACGACGTCATATGCCGTTTTTCCGGAAGTTCCCAGACTGCCTACTTCCGGTTTAGCGAAATCACTACCTCCAGCCTATTTTCCAGCCTATTTTTCAGCTGCTTCTAATTATCAATTAGATGTATTATCCGGAGGTTTTCTACTATATATAGGATGTATTTTCCCCACTGCCTTTATGCACACACACCCACCAGCTGAAGAAGTCCCATACGAAACGCGTCCTGAAGGGTGTCCTTTTGTCATTGTGTATGTGCAAATAGTGTATACATTGTATGCCTATTTCCAGTTACCTGGCCAGGTTAACAGCACTTTATTAGCAGTGGGTAAGATTTTATTTAGTATTTTAACCTATTGTTTTCTTTTTTGTATTTTTATTTACATATTTAGACTTTGTATTTATCCTGTCTTTATGTGTATGTGACCACCTACTTATATTTGTTTCCAGTAGTACTGGACCCCTATTTGGTCTTTTTACTTATATATATATTTTTATTTTTGTGATCTGTAATAAATATCCTATTTTCTATAATCATTTGTCTTGTTGTCTCTGGGGTATATTCTAGCGCTGTCTCTCCCTTTTTTAACCTTGTGCTTCTTTTTTGCAGTGGTGCAGTCCATTGCAGTTGTAAGACTAGCTGCTACACAATTTTTTCCACTATTTGTAAGTGACTTGCCCCCCTCTTCTGCGGTTTTGAGACATATATTTTTCCCTTTTCATACCTAAAGGGGTTTTTTTGTGTGGAGTATATACGGGTTAGTTTTTATATTTATATTTATTTATTTTCTATTTTTCCACTCTGTTTATATTTAGCGCTGTGCACATTCTTTCTTAATACAAACAATAGTTATCATCTCAATGCTATCACGGGAGTAAATCATTAGGTCATTAAACCATTATAACAATCTTCTCTTTCCAAGTTAGTAAAATATGTTGAGCGGTATCAGTTTCTCCCTAATGCGACAAATTCCATACCCCTTGATCGGTTATGATCCAATATACATTAGTGTTGTACAGATATAAATGAACATAAAAACAAGATATAGACATTGCCAGTGGCATTTTGAAACTCTTGGAGGTTGGTAGGGGCATCATATTGATATAGCTTGTGACTTGTCTAGCTTTGTATAATATAAACTAGTAAAAGTAGAGTATTCTAATAGTTTTGAAATAGTTTGCTTCCATATGGACATTGCTTCGTATATTTCCTAATGTCGTATTTGATACAAATATCCATAACTACAATATTTGTTCAAAAGATGATATTTGGACAAATATGGAACAATGTCCATGTCAAAAAACAGCTCAAAAAGAGTGGTAAGCAACAAAACACATGTGCAGCACATGCGCTAATTAGTAAACACAATGAAAGGACCCGATTACCCAAGTACTAAGATGTATCTACAGCTAGTCACTGTTATACACAATCACACAGCATCAGATGTGGAATATACACACATAAATATATATGTCCTGATGGGGATGATGGTCATAGGGGTACAGAGATCAAGTCACTGCTGATAGCCAAGCACATCAATGCAAGCAGAGAACCCCATAGCTGACCTTGTTATGTATACATATCAAACAGCTACCTATTAAAAATCTATAATGTACCTGTTACACACAGGACTTACCTTGTAAATGATGTCTACCTTAGTGTTTTTGCGAGCGCACAATTCACCTCCCGCAGATTATGTTGGGAAACTCGGATTCACTGATTGCCTGCAGGTTGTGTGTTTCCCACTTGTACAAGACTTCATTCACATCATGTTTATGTCTTCATTCACCTCCTGTCCATATCTTCATTTGCCTCCTATTTATATTGTCACTCTTCTCTCAATATTGGCAATGCTAATTGTGTAATTACCCTTAACTGAACCCTTCCCATACCTCCCCTAGCTATAACTAAACCTACATCTATATGCTTATACCCATGGCCCCTTTCCAATATAATTGCAATGGCATAACAGCTGTTGATGAAGAACAATAACAGTCATGTCAAGTCATGTCATGTCCGCTCCCTGCTGGCATCAACTCATTGGATATTTATCATTAACAGTAACTGTTATGAAATGTGTTCCATCTACCCTCATGTAGTATGTAATAATGAACCATTATATTTTTAAAGTGTAGATGCCAATATTGATTTTCAATGTGCTGAAGGAGGGAGGTTAGATGTGTTAGTTGCTTCCAGAGCCATGGTATGCTCCAACTCTAGCTTCAGAACCAATTTCACTGGCGTGTAGTTCAAAAGGCAGCTGCGGTGTTCAGCTCTAGGCTGAAAGTTCTGCTGGTACATGAATCTCATCTGCTCCAGATGCGCAACTCCCACACCTAAGACTCTGAGGAACTGATCCTGTATCTCCATCATCTGGACATGGAAATGTTCCTGCTTACTTACCATCATGGTAATTTGCTGATTCATCATAGCAATGCCCTGCTGAGCCCCAGCAACCTTGAATGCCATCATCAGAGGAATGGTAGGCGGTCGTGGATGGGCTCCTGTTTTTGGCAGATCTTCAATGCTGAGATCCCCCACAGTGAGAAGGATGCTTTCCTCCTCCTCAACTATTGTTACTGAAGGAAAATATGTTTGTACATAGATGTACAGAAGTTTGTAACATTTGTATTTCGAAAAATCCGTTGGAATGGTACAGATTTACAGGTTTTTAAAGCTCAAATGCAGGTTTTAAAAAAAATCAATTTTTAGAAAAGAATTATGATTCAAAACTTTTAGATAAGGCTGAGAATGAAATCATGTCCCTTAACAGATACATAATTTTACAGAACCATAAACTGGGTGAACCCTAACAAAAGGACTTTGGGGTAGCATTCATTTATGAATATAACATAGTTGCACCCACCATTAAACGCATTCTCACTAAACATTGGAATGAAGTAAAGGAAGATTTGGGCCCTAACCTCCCAGAAAGACTGACAGTTATCTTCAAGAGGGCCCCTAATCTTAAATCAGAACGAAGCCCTACCATCATAAGAGATGCAGCTAAAAAGATTGTTGCAGTTTGTTGAGAGACAAAGGTCAAGGTCATTTTAAATGTAGGAACTGAAAGGCCTGTGCTAATCAGATGAGGAAGAACACTAAGTTTACCTAACTATAATGAGCAAAATACTGGCATATTGAGTGACAAAATACTGGCATATTAAATGGCAAAATCATGCTGGCATATGAAGTGGCAAAATCATACTGACATATCAAATGGCAAAATAATACTGGCATATTAAGTGTCAAAATCATACTGGCATATTAATTGGCTACATAATACTGGCATATGAAATGGCAAAATCATACTGGTATATTAAATGGCAAAATCATACTGGCATATTAAATGGCAAAATAATACTGGCATATTATTGGGCAAATTGGTTGTGGCTTATTAATGGCAAAATAATACTGGCATCTTATTGGGAAAATTGTCTGTGGCTTATTAATGGCAAAAAAATATTGTCATATTATTGGGCAAAATAATACTGGCATACTAATGGGCAAATTTGCTGTGGCACATTAATGGCAAAATAATCATTTAATGCAGGGATCGACCAACCATGGGCGCCAGGTCACCATGGTGACTAGGAAATCAGATCTGACACCTGGGTACCATGAGCCCCGCATTTTTTTTTTTAAAGTTAATCTTCCTGCGCGTGAGGGAGCAGATTGTGTGCACACACTTCCTGCTCCACCCCCTCGCACACCGCTCTGTCATGCCCGAGTACAGGGCTGGAAGCAACGAATGTCTGTGCCTTTGTAAGAGGCACAGACTAATGTGGACTGAAAATGCCCTCCTTGCCTGCAGTGAGTTATAGCAGCAGGGAGAGGGGACACATTGATAGATTAAAAAGAAATGCTTAAGATAATAAAAAAAAACAAAAAAAAAATGCTTACTTGTATGGCTGAAATTGTGTGTGTGTGTATGTGTATGTGTGTATGAGTGACTGTGTGTGACTGTATGTGTGTATATGTGACTGTGTGGCTGACTGACTGTATGTGTGTATGACTGACTGTATGCTGTGTGTATGTGGCTGATTGACTATCTATGTGTATGTATGTGTGACTGACTGTATATGTGTATGTATGTGTGACTGACTCACACTCACTCATGTGTATGTATGTGTGACTGACTATCTATGTGTGTGTAGGCATGACTGACTGTATATGTGTGTGTGTGTGTGTATGTGTATGTGTGACTGACTGATTCTGTGTATTTATGTGTGACTGACTGTAAATGTGTAAGTATCTGTGTGTATGTGACTGCATGTGATTGTGTGTATGTGCTGTTGTTGTCACCTACCTTGTTTTACCTCCTGATCCGCCGCCATCGCGGATCAGGAGGACGCCATCCCGTCGGCTGGGGCTCAGAGTGAGAGCCCCAGCTTCCCTTGATGCTGAGACGCGCGTCCAGTAAGACGCGCGCTCAGTGACGTCACGCACCCGTTCGCGCATGCGCGAACGGGTGTTTCATGAATATTCATGAGCCCAGTTAAAGGGCTATTTATTAAATTAACCCCTCCCTTGCCAATTGATCAGAGGTGTGTCCTGATCAATTGGTAGTGTATTTAAATGGTCATTTCACAGGTTACCTTTGCCTGTGATAGTGCCTTGTGTATCTCACTAGCGTTTTGACTCCTGATTGACTCCGTTTATCTGTTGCTGACCCGGTTCGTCCCTATATACTCCATCCGTTTGTTCCTGCATTCCTGATTATTCTGTGTATGACCCTGCTGTTCCTGACTATTCTCCGTCCGCCGCCTGCCTCGATTTCTGCTAGTGACCTGTTTATCCGTATCTCTCCTGTCCGTGACCCGGCCTGTCTCCTGACTCTCCATTTGCCTGTATTCCTGTACGATCCTATACGGGCTCCACTTGCTGAGTATCCGGTAGTAAGTGTTCCAGCAAAATCCTTGGTGACATACCACCGGCGGCTCAACCAAGGGTGTGTAGTCATTAAGGTGAAGACCAATACTTGCTACCTACGGTACTTAGTGAGTGTCCCTATAGCCTCATCTACACTTGTGGTCCATCTCCTGAACACGACCGTTACAGTTGTCAGCCGTTTGTATGATGCACTGATTATGACTAAGCTCGTCCACTTCCTGACCTTGTCAAAAAGAGGCGTGGCGCAGCATGGACGACAGTGAAAATACCCCCCCCCCTGAAAAAAATTCTGCGGATTCCCATGTTTGTGAGTGTTCACATTTAGTCATTTGTTCTTGTTATATCAAGCACCCAAAGTCAGAATTAGAACTGGTGATGAAGTTTTTCTCTTGTTTTGAACTAAGTGTTGCAATGGAACCTCTGGCTGGTTTGAGGCTTCCAAGTGTTCCAAAAGACAGAAACTTAGCTCTATATGTATAATTATTTTTGATATACTGCACCAGATTTGTATATATCTATTTATTTCAGGTTATTGCATTGCTTTATAAGACTACATGAATCAAGACTGGACGCAAAGTGAGCTTTATTTTTCTGTTCACAGTCACGTGTTTTTCACCTCAAGAAAGTTTTTCTACGTAGCTTCATTTATCATTTATATATTTTGATTATCTGGGTGTTTTATATTTCACATTATTACTATTTTTATGTATTAGTATTTTCTGTATCGATTTCTGTTATCCTTGGGATATTTTACTGTTTTTTCCACTTCCCATTTATGCTGGATCTTTATCAGAAACTTCTTCGCCCCACTGGTTTTATATTTATTGTGTGTCAATTCACACTGTGCCCTGGAGATTAACATTCTTTTTTTCCTTTATTCACACAGACTTTGTGTCTGTGTTCTATCTCTAGCACCAGGTGCCAGTTGACACTTTTATACCCAGCTTGAGACTGTTTTTGGATTGCTCATCCCTTCCCTTTACTTCTCGTCCTCCGGAGTTTGCCTGCCAAAATGGTATTCTTGGTCCTCCCAAAACTTCTCTCATTGACTTCTCTGGGGAGGACTTTGGCTTATTTGGGGGCCATTTTGGGGGGACCTCAGCTATTATGGAATTAACTGAAGTCCTCCCATAAAAGTCAATGTGAGGACTTAAATAAATTTGAAAATAAAATATAAATAAAATAAAATGCTTGTGGCATAATACCAGATATGTCATGCCAGCTATAGATTTTTGTTGCTCTTGCCGCATACAGGGCAGCACAATATTGGAGGGGGTACAGCTTGTCTATTTCTAACCAAATACGGAAGGAGTTTTCCCGATTTTTCCATGTTTGCAAAGAAGTTACAGATATTTACTGTATGTGATCTTAAATACTTCCAGATCAACTATATTAATATTAAAATTTTTACACGTGTTATGCCAGGCTGCTCTCACCTGCTCTCGCCTGCTCTCATCTGTCTGGGATTGAATGCAGGGTTTACGGTGGCAAAAAAAATCCAGATTTTGTGTTACTCAGGTCTGATGTGCCTCCGAATACATATGCAATTTGAAAACCATAGGCAATCCCAAACTGATATCTCCTGACACTGAAAGCAGCCAAAACATTCCTTATTGGTGTTTTCACACAAAAGAAGATAGCCCAGATATACATATAAGCACCCAAAATCTTAACTAAATAAACAAAAGCACCCCTAGGAAATAGACCCAACTTAACCCCTTCGTGACATTTCTCTAAATCATGCCGTGCCCGAACTTCCGGGTTCCGGCACGCCTCTGTGACATCTGGAGGTCTCTCGATATTTTGGCAGGGACCCACAGGGTCTATTAAGACCCTGATCGGGTCTCTGCCATAGTGTTCCTGGCTACCGATCATCTTGTGATCGGTGGCCAGGAACAATTTGTGACGTTTTGGTGCTTGCGTCGTTTTGGACGCAAGCACCTTGCATCATGAAGGGGTTAAGGAAATCAATACAAATTCTATGTTCAGTCAACTGCAACCTAATCACCGTCTAGGAATGTGTGCATAAATAATGAGCACATGTCAAGACTTCCACTCTACAGCAGGATCAGCACACAGCAGAAAGACAAAAGAAAGAAAAAAATAAGAAATGAAAATGACAAGTCTGGAATCAGGGCAGGGGGTGAACAGGGCAATGGTAACATGAAAGAGGGGAAGTCAAGGCCTAAGAGGTACCCGCAGATTTTCTCAGAGGAGGAGAACAAGGCACAAGCTGTGCCAAAATTACTGAATGATAGGGGCAGCAGCAAAGAGGACAAGCCACGGATGAAGAATTTCATAGCAAAATTGGCCTGATCCAAATGCTTCTGATGCTTTGGTTTATGAACAAAGAGCTGATTTGGTCCAGAACAGATTTTGGAAATTCGGCTACTTTGCTTGATCTGAAACAATTTCCATCCAGATCTGTCTATATTGGGTAAACCCTACAAGTATTTGTAATGATTCTTTTGATCATAATCTTAACATGTATTGTATCTAAGAATTTGTTTTTTTTTAAAGCCTGAAATCTTGGCAGTAAGATAATCATGCATAACAGCCTTTAACCCTTTAGTGACATGACTTTTTTGGCTTGTCTGATGCTTGGTGACATTGGCTGTTTTAAAATTTATTTTTTATCGTCATAAGAAGGGCTTTGTTTTTGATAATAGCATATAATTTGATATATAAAAAAAATGAAATAAAACGGAACAAAAAACAACATTTGAAAAATCCTATACTCATCTACAAGAGACAAGAAAAAACACTGCTAAATAGTGCAACGCTATTTCAAAATCCTTTATTTTTTATTTTTTAAAATTAGCAATAGTGACATTGTAACACTGATATATGTACTAAATTCATGAATGACCCCCCCCCCCACATGGACATCTTTTTCAAAACTGGAAAACTAAGAGCATTTAACTTGGGGTATTTTTACACTTTTCATGTAGCCATTTTACCACCAACCTTTGCAGCAACAACAAAAAAAGTGATTTTTCTCACAGATTGCAATTTACGTAAACATGTCCTCAAAATGTGAAGGGGTTTTGCCAAATAACACCTCAATGTGTTCAGCAACATCTTGTTCAGGACATCTTGTTCAAGCCATACAGTGTATTTTACCACACAAAACCATATATTTTTGAAAGCTAGACACCCTAGGGTATTTAAAATAGTAGTATTTTATCACTTTCTATCCACTAATTCTACCGCCAGCCTATATCAAACTTTGGGTAGTAATTTTTATTTTTACATACATTGTACTTCAGGCATGAATTCACAGATCCTGTTATATGTCACTGCCAAACAACACCTCAATATGTGTTCAGCAACATCTCCCAAGTATAGCGATACCATCTAGACATGTGCAAAACTAAAATTTTCGTTTCGTTTTCGTCCATTCGGACGAAAATTTTATTTATTTCGTCTAAAACGAAATCATTACTGCATTCGTTTGAGACGAAATTCGTTCATTATTTTCGTTTCGTTAATTTTAATTCGTTCGTTTTATAGAAATACAATGTAATACTATTGGCTTTCTATAAACCGAACGAGAGCCCCATTCATAAGAAATTCTTATGAATGGGGCTCTCGTTCGGTTCATAGAAAGGCAATAGTACTACATGTTTTCTATAAGCCGAAAGTCTATAAACCGAACGACTTTCGGTTTATAGACTTTCGGCTTATGGAATACATGTAATCCTATGGCTATTCTATAAACCGAACGTTCGGTTTATAGAATAGCCATAGGATTACATGTATTCCATAAGCCGAAAGTCTATAAACCGAAAGTCGTTCGGTTTATAGGCTGTCGGCTTTTAACTATACGGAGACAGTCTCCATTCATAAAATTGGCTACGTTCGGTTAACGAACGAACGTTCGGTTTATAGGCCGTCGGCTTTTAACTATACGGAGACAAAGTCTCCATTCATATGAATGGAGACTCTGTCTCCCTATAGTTAAATGCCCACAGCCTATAAACCGAACGTTCAGTTTATAGGCTGTGGGCATTTAACTATACGGAGACAGAGTCTCCATTCATAAAATTATAAATGGAGACTTTGTCTCCGTGTAGTAAAATGCCGACAGCCTATAAACCGAACGTTCGGTTTATAGGCTGTCGGCTTATGGAATACATTTATTCCTAGTGCTATTCTATAAACCGATCGTTCGGTTTATAGAATAGCAATAGGAATACATGTATTCCATAAGCCGAAAGTCTATAAACCGAACGTTCGGTTTATAGGCTGTCGGCTTTTAACTATACGGAGACAAAGACTGTCTCCGTATAGTTAAATGCTATTGTATTCTATAAACCGACTCTATTTCGGCTTATAGAATGCAATAGTACTACGAATGGACGAATGAACAAATGATTTTCGTTTATTAACCATTCGTTCATTCGGCTTTCGTTAGCTTAGCATTTTCGTTCTTCGTTTTTCGGACGAATGGACGAAAATGCTATTTTCGGACGAAAAAGCATTCTTCCGAAAACGAATGCACATGTCTAATACCATCCATGTATAGGTTTGTTGGGTTGATTGGGGAAGGTGGGGGGTAAAAGGCAACATTTGTGAGGTGCGTATCTCAGTGGAATTTTGACATATAGTCAACCTGCATCCATGTCCTTTTTGGGATTTATCTGGATATAGCCAGCCAATGTAATTTACCCCCACCAAACCATAGGTTTTTTTAAATGTAGACACCCATGAATCATTGTGGGAAGGGCTCAGCAGCCACTGATACATAACTAGATGTATCAGAAAGCTGACCAGGGTCAAAATTGAACCCTGAGTCAGTGGCCTCAGAATCAGTGCCTAAACAGTGATCTACGGCAAAGAAGGATTTAATAGCTCTTAGAAGAGCCAATATAATACTGTAATGCATTACATTACAAATAAATGAATCCATAAAAAAGTGCAGACAGCAAAAAATAGTGTTGCTCTGCAAGATTACTGCTGATCGAACTTGACCCCGAACCCGAACCCCATTGAAGTCAATGGGGACCCGAACTTTTGGCCACTAAAATGCCTCTAAAAAAGTCCTGGAAAGGGCTAGAGGGCTGCAAAATGAAGTAAAATGTGTGCGAGTGTCCCCATTCATACGAATAGGTCAATTGACCTATTCGTATGAATGGGGACTCTATTTCGGTTTCTAGAATAGCAATAGCATTACATTTATTCCATAAACCATTCGGTTTATAGACTTTCGTTTTACAGAATACATGTAATGCTATTGCTATTCTATAAAAAAAAAGTCTATAAACAGAATGTCTTTCGGTTTATAGACTTTTCGGCTTATGGAATACATGTAATGCTATTGGCTTTCAATAAACCGAAATAGAGTCCCCATTCATAAGAATTTCTTATGAATGGGGACTCTATTTCGGTTTATAGAAAGCCAATAGCATTACATACAATGTAATCGCTGAACCTCGAACTCCAACACAGACATACAGTGAAATGTCCGTGTTCAGGTCCGGGGTCCAAAAACCGTAAAGTTTGGTACGAACCCGAACAGTGCGGTTCGCGTTCGCTCAACACTAATGACAATCTTTCATTTTGTTAAATTATTTTGCAGAATCACCATCTCATTCTTTAATTCAACCTGTGATGGGTATATATCCTTGTTTCCAACATTCTTTTCTGGATTTCTGTTAATGGAGGGGTTTCAGTGTTTGAAGTAAATGGAAACAATTTATTTTATCTTGAAACAGTTGTTTCTAATTTTCACCAAGTTCTTATTATTAATCTAAATCTTTGTAGTGGGTAAGTAACTCAATATGTATTTCTCTTTTTGTATGCTCATGACATTTGATTTCCAATATGACATTATTGTTTAGGGTCATCAATTTATTTTTATATTCATTTCCATTCTTATATCAAGTCATTGTTTCAGTGTTATAATATATATCATCCCAGTCATCCATCCTGGCTCACTATTCATCACTAGTCATCATTAAAATCCATTAGTACATGCTAGGAGCTACTATTGAACTGCACTAGTATCTTTCTCAATCTAGCACACATTTCTTATGTTGAACAAAACAGAGTAGAGCTTGAAGACGGGTGGGTCATCTCGCTGCAGATGATATCAAACAAGAAAGTGGTGATGTCACAATGTGAAAGTGTGTAATGTAAAAAGGACAAACAGATATAAACATTAAAAAGATACCCCCAAAAAAGGAGTGCAATAGTGAATCACATAATAAATAAAATTATACACCTTGGTGAAAATAGTAATAAAAAATAAAACTTATATTTATAATTTTCAGAGACTTGGTTTATTTGAAACCCCCCCAAAAATAAGACAAATCATAGTGTTTTCTGTATATAGAAATGGAGGTATACCCAGTGGAACAGGTGACAATAAATCTAATCACCTAGAGGAGAGGAAAACCATGCTCTTGGGGTCTTTCAGCCCAGCAATAGTTAAGGTTCTGAAGTGGTAGAAAGATCTTCCAATTTCTGTACACAAATGTTTAGGGAGAAAAAGGGAAATTGTATAGGATAATACTGCATAAAAAAACTATTTAAAAACATAAAGTAGTCCACCATTTTTACTGTAAAAAATGGTGGACTATACCGCAAGATGTTTACAATACAGCTTAAACAGATGAAAATCGAGTCATCCAGATGGCAATATAAATTGTTGAAACTCGGTATGCTCAAGATACAAATGTTACACAGTATTTAAAAAGATGCCAGTATTCTCTTTAAACAGCAACTCCAACATTTTTTATATTTTAAAGTCCATTTCTGCCTTTTTTTATTGTTTTCAAATGGTACTAATACAAAGTACCATTCAAAATATATCCCATAGTTCTTCTTTAAAAATAATTTTGTGAAGCTGTAGCTTCACTGATACTGGTCGGACGACGGTTGGACACTCTTAGTAGTGTGTCTTTGTGTCCAGGGCCGGCCTTAAGTGTTCCGGTGCCCTGTGTGGGCTTCCCTCATGGAGCCCCCCCGTGGCGCCCTGTCTCTTTTACCCCCCTATGTATGTGTCTCTCTCCCTTCCCATGTTTGTCCCTTTTCTCTTCCTTGCCATGTCTGTCCCTCTCTAACTCCCCCATACCTGTTCTCTCTCTCTTCTCTCTCTCCTTCTGTTCCGTCTCTCTTTTTTTTTAGCGAGTGGGCGGGTGCCCCTGGGGTGTTCCACCCTGTGCGCTCGCAAAGGTCGCACACCCTTAAGGCCGGCCCTGTTTGTGTCACTCATGTAAGATGGAAGTGAGCAAAGTATTTGTAAATGGAATTGCAAATGAAAATGCAAACATGCATGTTCACTACTAATGTTATTGTGAACAGTAAGGAAGAATGAGTGGAGCAAGAGTGAATGGGAATGGATATGTCAATGCTCATATACACAAATAGCACTTATAAAACTTTAGTAGGAGGGCGTGTGCCGACAGTGAGAAAGACACAATATGTTAGCTTCTCAATTACTGTACCATTAAATTACATCGCTCCGTGGGACGAACATTAAACTGAAAATCTTGAGGTTACTGGATCTTATGCCAAAAAGATTTTACTTAACTTGGCCTGTAGATAAACTTTTTATTCTCATTTCAGACTTGAAACAAGTAGGATTAAAATGATTCCATGGATTGGCTAACTGAGCATTTGGGAGCACACTTTCAAGACTAAGTTGCTAGGTCCCTTCCTCAGGCATAAATGAGGCTAAAACCAAATTCTTAACTGCAAAACATAGTTAACAGCTTTAAAAACAAGGTCAAAAAACCATAGGGTATTGAAGAATGTTTTCAGCAGTAAATGAGCCAGTTCTACAGAGATTCAACAGATAAAATCTGTTTGGGCAGAGCATCTCTGATCCATCCACTCCCTGGTTAGGGGGCATAAAATCATTAGACACATGCCAGAACCATGAAGGTGTCAAAATGTAAAAAAAAGATTTTTTTTTTTTAATTACAAATATGCAGAAGACTTAACAGACAAATAATTAGTCAATATAGATAGCCATAGATACCAATGAAATGAAAAATATGCGTACAAAATACAAAAGACAACAGATAACACTTTCAAATACAATTAAGTACAGAGGAGAGGGGAACATAAAACTCCCGACAAATATTGCAATCCATGACTTCTAGATCTCTATTTTAGGGTGTGCTTAATGTACTTGTTTTACAATCCCAATTTCATTCTACAGTAATCTATTGCCTGTTTCTTTTTTTCCGTCCAGACAGTTATCTCTCTAGACCACAGGTGTTCTTAAAAAAAAAAGGCAATATCTGTGTGTGTAAGTGGGACTATTTGTGTATGTCTGTCATTGTATGCACGTGTGAATGTGTGTGCATTTAGTGTATATATATATATATATATATATATATATATACACACACACACACACACACATTTCCTTTCAATTAAACATGTATGCAGCACACGCAAAAATACATTTACAGTGAAGTGGCCCACTACAGAACAAACTTGGACACCCCTGCTCTAGACTATGTCTGGTCTAAAATTCTAAACTTTATTATCCATAATATGGTGTTTAGCAAATACATCCCAAAATGCTGCTCTGCAGGTAATTTGGAACCTTTTTTGTGCTACTTAAGTGATTTTTATTACTTAGAAAGCACCACACTGCTATACAATACATAAACTAGACAATTCATAATAAAGAATAAAGCTTAAAAGTTATGATAACTTCATTAAATTCTTAGTTGCAGGGACATTAAGGGGACCATCTTTAGATCTTAAGAGCTGTTCACATAACTGATCAAATTACTTAATTTTGTTCCTTACAGTGATGTCTAAGATTTTATTTATTCCTTGTATTACCCACTGTTTAAGATTAAGGTTCTCTACAGTACATAAAAAGGTAACAATTCAATAATTTTGACCATTAACATAGATCTTCCACTATCTTGGATTTAGAGATCTCAGATTTCTGTTTTATGTTGTACTTTCCAGAATAGCTCCAAACATTGAACAGCCCCTATTCTTATAAATGATATCTGATACCACATCTCTTTGCTTGCCCTTTCTTTTAAACGTATGCATAGATGAGAGGTTTCTGAGATGGAGCCAAGGGCATAGCACTGGTCTGTGACTCCAAGGGGCAATTTAGATTTTTTTTTTTTTTAGGAACTATGGGCATTGGTGCTGGTCCACAGTCACTAGACCGGGCTGCAGGCTCCAGGTATTTTTTGGGGTGGGGAGTGGGGATGTGCTAGGTAACTGGGCTGTTACACACCATAATTTTATTAACAGGGAATTCAGAAAAATGGTGTTTTATGCAAAATGCCATAATTACCTCACCGCAGTACCAGTGCTTTAACGCGTGGTATTTTTGTGGTCCCCGTTCAGGCTTAATCGCACACCCTTTTTTCAGGAATAATATGCAGTATGTCAAGTTGAACTTTTGATGGCCTTAACGGCCCAATATCTTAACCATTATCAAATTCGAATTCCCTGTCTAAGTCTCTACTCTCAAAAAGACAAATTTTGGCATCTAAAAACAACAATTTTAATGGTGAAATCCTATTTATGACCCCGACCCTAAAAATCCCCCTCAGGAATGGAGTCCCACATCCAGTGACCATCAAAATATTTCATTATATTTCTCTGGTGTGATATAATTAACTGTTATAGCTCAGTGGGTTAAGCATTAGCTTGGATTATATAATGGCATTTTTTTCTCCTTTCAGACTTAGTCAGAAGAAGATTTAATTGAATTTTCAAAGCTAAGTGGGTTGAGAGTTGCACTGAAGTATCTTGAGATTTCTTGTTCTCATCCAGTTCCGTCAAAAATGTTTGAAAGGGCTTTTACTTAAACTAGCAAATACATTAACTTATTTTCTTCTTCCATACTAAATCAGCGAAAGATTTACTAAACTTGTCTCTGCCTTTCAGCCATTAAATAAACAAAAATCACCAGACCAATACCTATATAATATCTAAATATAACGTACATCTATAATACTAATAAAATACACATAAAATAAAATAATGTATGTATAAAAGAAAAAATACACAAAAAAGAAAAAATGATTTACAAGATGTCTAAGAATATTGCACTTGAATGATTATTGGCTATAAATGTCCACATGCCCTCTATAATAATAAGTGGGGTATGGGTAAAACCCTAATAGCAACCAATCCAGTCACCCACTAATTATAAAAATACAATATAAATATTCTAATATTATAATAAGTGGTACAAACTGCCTTCCTTGCTTGCTTAACACCTATATACCCCACTTATTTTTATAGTCAAAATTAAAGGGCCAGATTGTTAAAGATTTTATTGGATAGATAATAATACCATGTGGTGAAGTTGTAAAAGCCTAACGGATTGAGATTTGTTCTGATAAAAGTGTTGAGCTGTCAATATTGAAATCTCTTGGGATGATGAAAATCATAACATAAAGCCAAAAAACTAAAGAAGCATCAAATGAGTATCAGAAAATAAAAATGGCTACAAGGAGACCTCAGGAAGCTAAGGAGACTAAAGAAGCTAAAGAAGTTAAGGCACAGACTTAAAAAAAGACAAAAAGAGCTGAAAGATAAACAGGAAAAAAAGATTATTTTTCATTCCCTCTCTCAAGAATCTCCAGAATTACCTTCAGCAAAAGAACAAGATATAGTCACACTGTTCCTTTTAAATTCCAGGAATTGAAACATAAGGAACATATTCTGAAGACATACAAGCAGACAAAGAGTAAAGATGGCACGTGTAAAGATGGCTTGGTCCTGACCGATTTGTCTTTTACTACAAGGTCAAGAAAGAAGAATTTTGCTGCTGAAATTCCAATACTGACGAATAACGAAATAAGATACAGATAGAGCTATCCGTCCAAATTATTGTTTTTTGCTGAAGATTTCTCTGAATGTTTTTTTTTTTAAATAAATCTTTATTACATTTTAGAAAATTTACAAATCACATCATTCCTTTTACAGAACATTTTTTTAAGAGTATTTATGGATATAATACATTTCCGTATTTAAAACTATTCTGTACAAGTGGCAACCATCATCTGCTTACATTTCCCCGCAATCAGTATACTCTTCTATTGAATCACAAGTGATGTTTTTCTCTTTTATTTTTCCTCTTTTTTCTTTCCTTTTTTTATTTTTTATTATTTGGACATGGTGTGTGATTTGGATGATGTAATTCGATGTATTCTATAAACCGAAAGTCTATAAACCGAATGACCTTCGGTTTATAGACTTTTGGCTTATAGAATACATAGAATTACATGTATTCTATAAACCGAAAGTCTATAAACCGAACGACCTTCGATTTATAGACTTTCGGCTTATAGAATACATGTAATACTATTGGCTTTCTATAAACCGAACTAGAGTCCCCATTCATAAGAAATTATTATGAATGGGGACTCTAGTTCAGTTTATAGAAAGCCACTAGTATTACATGCATTCCATAAACCGAAAGTCGTTCATTATGTCGGTTTATGGAATGTATATGTAATGCTACTCTATTTCGGTTTATAGAATGCCAATAGCACGAATGGACAAATGGAATAATGATTTCCATTTATTTCCCATTCGTTCATTCGTCTTTCGTTAGTTTAGCATTTTCGTTATTCGTTTTTCGGACGAATGGACGAAAATGCTATTTTCGGACGAAAATGCATTAGTCCGAAAACGAATGCACATGTCTACTATTTTTTTAATAAAAGTAGAGGTTCAATTATATGCAGCACTAGTAGCTGAAAGACTTAAGAAAGTTATTCCAACGGTAATACAGTATGAACAAATTCGTTTTGTGCTAGGTAGCATATCTAATGATAATGAGGATGATGCTGGTCAGAGCTTCCTGCCCCTCTTGACCCTGTTATAGTAAGATACATATAGATTTTGGTATAGATGGATGGATTCATGGGGATATTATGGCTATATATGCCAATCTATTGGCTAGATATGTGGGATCAAATATATGTTCTACTTGGTATCAACTATCTAGCGACACAAGACAGGCATGTCCCCTTTTGCCCTATTATATATATTATCCATTGCGCTGCTAGCAATATACATTTAGAAACAATACTAATATTCAGGGGTTCCATACCAACAATAGGGTTTTAAAGATTTCCTTTTATGTGGATGACATCCTACTTATAGTTACCAATCCCTTGATCTCTCCCACTCAGCTAATAACATAAATAGAAGAATACAGTTTGGTTTCTAATTGCAAGTTGAATATCAATAAAACTATAGCTTTAAGAAATAACATTCAAATTTCACACATGGAAAGGTTGCAGAAACATTTTTTTTTTCTGGACACAAATAGAATTTAATTATTTGGGTATAATGGTCACGGCTGAGGTAGATAGATTGATGGAAAGGAACTATGAAATTATTAAAAGTGAATAAGAAATTGATGCAATTGTTCCACCTTGAAATATCTTGGTAGGATAGAGTAAATAACATCATCAACTATTATGTTATACCAAAATGGGCCTCTCTCTTTAGAATGGTTTCTTTAAAAATCCCTAGTAATGGGTTGGAAATGGAGCAATCAACCATCTGAGAATAGGCATTGGGGTATTAGCAAAGAAGACAAAAAAAAAAAAGTATCCAATCATTAAATTGAATATACTTGGCTAATAATGATGTTGCATGCTTATAGGCTACAGGAAGACCTGTCTAAGGAAGAATCATCAATATCATTGAGGCTGAAGCTGTGGCCAAGAAGAATTTAGAATATGTTATGTGGATTAATAGTAATAGCATTAAGATAGATATAATAAAAGATAAGTTATTGATTTTGGCTCAAGTCCTGCAAGAATAGGTAGTTACTAAAACATTTGGGGGTTAAAATCATAAAAGCGTATTTGAAAAGCCTGGATAATAAACCGAGGGAATATCCATTACCTAATTAATTAATTCTATGTCTATATTGCCTTATCCTCAGATAGCAAACACATATGTTAGATTAAGTTGCAAGGTAAGGAGAAGTTCCAAATGCCAAAAATGTATAGGTTTCCATTACATGCTTTAGGAGCTTGGGAGAAAGAGTTATAAATAACAAAATCAAAAGAAGTATGGTAGAATTCCATTATAAGTTAGTGAACAGATGGTATTTGACCCCAAAAAGATTAAACCCTATGTATTCGCTATATTTACCAAATTGTTGGAGACGTGGCAACTCTGACGGTCTTTTTTGCATATTTGGTGGAAGTATAAAATTGTAGCTCTATTATGGGATCTGGTTAGTAAATGTTTTCAAACAATAACTGATACCAAATTAAGATTAGATCATAGAATAACTACATTTGAATATGAAACACACTGAAAACAACTTAAGAGTCATGGCTATGCGCTGTCTAATGGGAGTCAAAGCTTTTATTATAAGAAATTGAAAGTCTAGTATCCCGTATCGAGAAGTTTATTTTCAGCAACAACTGATTTTTCACTTTTCCTACAGAAAAGGACTTGAGATGGTCCTTAGATCAAATAGGGAAGAAATACACTCTGTATCAAGATTGGTTGAGTAAGATTTGATACAGTTGTGTCCTTGGATGTTTGGCAATGATGGGATATCTTTTATCTTTAAACCTGTAATCCATACTTTTTTTTCTGGGGAACTACATGACTTCTGGTTTTTCAGAGTACTCCCTAAGTCTTACACTAGTTGCCCATAACAGTTGACTTGATTACCTTAGGTTTAACATGTTAAAGTTTTCACTTACAATGTCTTCTGCTTTATGTTTTTGTGTTTTATTTCATGGGGCCAGCACTCTCTGGTGTTCCCCTCCCCCAAAAAAGGGCACCAGATACACTCAATGTTTGAGTGGTACATGCACAAGCCAGTCACCATAATGGTGGCGTGGCAGCCAATCTCTTTTTGAGCAGTATTCTCTTATGCTGTCAGTACACCTCTCTTGGGTTACTCCTTTCCCACTATGTCTTTTCTGGTCTATTCTACCTCCCCCTTCTCTTACACCACTTTTGACTAAATATTTTCTTACTTCCTCCTTGACACGGGAAGTTTCCCGATTGCTTTCGATCCTGCTGTTTTCATGAATATTATCTATATGTTTATTACTGCATCCCCTAGTATAGGGCATGCAGGAGCTTATTAGGTTCGCACAGTTTGATTCTTTATCATTCGAATAGGGTCCTTTGAATAATAACATCATATTCAGGAGTTTTTTGGCTGTTTATCGGACCCTGCAAGTTTTGTTAATACACTGTTTTTGTATTATATTTTTTCCCAAGGATCCGAATGATCCTAGTAAAGTTCTATCTCTTTAGTCCGCCTTAAATGTAAGCCTATCGGTCATATAGCCTTGTCTTTTCTATTATGCCCATGGTTTGTAAAAACATAACAAACATTTTGCTGCAATGACAATTTTCTGCTTTATGAAATATGTGTGTAATGGGTTATTATTGTAAGTATTCCACTGTCACTTCTGTAACACATGTTAACTTATCTGCAGCAATAAACTTCTGGGGAATATTCTAACAAATGAGCTACTAGTCCTGATGGTTTCTACAAGACAAAATTTAAATACATCTTCTCCTGATCAAGTCTGCAAGAAGAAGAATATGGAAATTAGGAATCATTGAACCAAGAACCTTGGGAACTACTAATGAACATTCTACTAACTGAGCTACAGTATGTGCATGCGCTAAAAGACCACTGAATTAAATCTGACCAAGTTAAAAAGAAGAATACAGTGGACTTGAGGAAGGCTTGAACAAGGAACCATCTACTGACTGAGCTGCTTGATATATTATTGTGCAATAGAAAATTGATTTAATATCCTTAATACCAAGTCTGCATCAGGAATGAAACTGGAATTAAGGAGGATTGCACAGCTAACCTTTGAAACTTGAGGAATATACAACCAACTGAGCTGCATAAGCCAATCACATATAACAATGAATTAAATCCGCTTTTGACCAAGTCTGCAAGAAGCAGGAAATTGGAATAAAAGAATATTTAACTGGAAACTTTTGATGCCCATACTGCCAACTGAGCTACTTGACTTGAAAGGAAATAAATAGAGAAAATTGAATTAAATATTCTTCTGACAAAGTCTTCTAGTTGAAAAAAATGGGAATGGAAAGCAGA
Source organism: Pelodytes ibericus (assembly GCA_036172795.1). NCBI lineage: Eukaryota > Metazoa > Chordata > Amphibia > Anura > Pelodytidae > Pelodytes > Pelodytes ibericus. Next base: position 79,905,942 of record CM069859.1, read on the forward strand.
AACCTTTGGAACTTTTGATAAACATTCTACCGATTGAACCAATTGAGCTTGTACATGAATAAAGAGAAAATTGAAATACATGTTCTACTGACCAAGTATGCACAGAGAACAAAATGGAAATGAGGAATGATTGAACCAGTAACATTTGTCACACCAGAGAAACATTTGACTAACCACACAACTTGAGAGGATTGCATGAAATGAGAGAGAAAATGTCTGTAAGAAGAACTAGATTGAGGGTGGATTAAACCGGGCAACTTTGGAACTTCTGAGAAATAGTTGATCAACTGAGCCACTTAATTCGTCAAGGTGATAGGAGAGCATTTAATTAAATCTTCTTGTGACCAAGTCTGCAAGAAGAATAAAACAGGAACAAAAGAGGATTGCACGAGGAATCTTTACATCTCCTGAGGAACATTCAAACATCAGAATTACTTGAACTGATGGCATGGAAAATGCACACATTTAATTGAATCTTGAACTATAAGTCTGCAAGAATAAAACATGAATGGATTGGACTGTGAACCTCTGGAACTTGTAAGGAACATTCTACCTACTCGAGCAATTTGAACTCATGACATGAGAGGAGAGCATATGGAATTAGGGGCTTTATTCATAAAGGGGATAATTGCAGGGAATTTAGGGGGGATTTCAAACTTTAGGCCAAAGTAGCTGTAAAACATCTCCAATCCTGCTGAATGGGAGAATTTTTCTAACTTTTCTTACTTTTTCTTAAGTTTGAAATTCCAGTTGCAATTCCCTGCAATTCTCTCTTTATTGAGTAGAGAGAAAAATATAAAGCACAAAGTTTCAAGATTTTTGACATCGTGTCACTAGCGTTTTCTCTCATTGTAGATTTCCTTATTTTAAGTAGTAATCATTAGAACAAAAGTATCCCTTTGCACTCGTGCTATATATTTTTTCTCTCATGTTCTACTGGAGTGTGGCTAGAGGTATTTCCCCATTTAAGAGTGATCTTCACCTTTTGTAGATGCAGAGGCTTCACTAGGGTTGGTGTCACCCAGTGCAGTAACTCATGGTGTCACTCCCCTGGATTTCCTCCAATACCTGCCAAACAGATTCCTTAGTAATGCCAGTCAGATGGCCCATTAAATATGCCACATACAGGAGCCCCACAAATTATGTCACACGCAGGAGCCCCACAAATTATGTCACACGCAGGAGCCCTTTAAATATTCCACACACAGGAGCCCATAACGATGCCACATACAGGAGCCCCATAACTGTGACACACAAGAGCCCCATAAATTATGCCACACCAAACCCCCATAAATTATCCCACACCAAAGCCCCATAAATTATGCCACACCAAAGCCCCATTATTTATGCCTCACCTTGGAGCCCAATTAATTATGCCAAACATGGGGCCCAATAAATATGCCACACATGGGACCGCCATTAATTATGCGACACACAGGAGCCCCACAAGGTGACCATTGTACAATTCGAAAACAACACACACCCTTACACAGACACAGTGACACACACACACCCTTACACAGTGACACACTTACACATACACTTACCACTTACACACACAGTGACACCAATACACACATAACCTGAGACACACTATTTTGCCCCTCATTATGCCATTTAATATGCCAGGATTTTGCCACTCAATATCCCAGGATTTTCCCCCCCAATATGCCATTTAATGTGCCAGTATTTTGCCACTCAATATGCCCCTCAATATGCAAGGATTTTGCCCCTCCAATATGCCATTTAATATGCCAGGATTTTGCCCCCCAATATGTCATTTAATATACCATGATTTTGCCCCTCAATATGCCATTCTTTAGCCATTTAATGTGCCAGGATTTTGCCACTCAATATGCCATGATTTTTCCCCGCAATATGCCATTTAATATGCCAGGATTTTGTCCCTCAATATGCAAGGATTTTGCCCCTCCAATATGCCAATATGCCAGGATTTTGCCCCTCAATATGCCAGGAGTTTGCTCCCCAATATGCCATTTAATTTGCCAGTATTTTGCTCTCAATATGCCAGGATTTTGCCCCCCATATGCCAGGATTTTGACCCCCAATATGCCATTTAATGTGCCAGGATTTTGCCAGGATTTTTCCCTTCAATATGCCAGGAGTTTGGCCCCCAATATGCCATTTAATATGCCAGTATTGTGCTCTCAATATGCCAGGATTTTGCCCCCCAATATGCCATTTAATATGCCAGGATTTTGCCCCCCCAATATGCCATTTAATATAGCAGGATTTTGCCCCCCAATATGCCATTTCATATGCCAGGATTTTGCCCCCCAATATGCTATTTAATATGACATGATTTTGCCCCTCAATATGCCATTCTTTACTTACGGTAGTGCCGGCCGCATTCATTTTTTTCTCCGGCAGAAAGTTCAGCAGCGCAATGCAGGGTGTGCCGGCAGCACGGGTGTCACACCCGCTGGGAGTGTCACCCGGGGGGGGGGGGTCGCACCCCCCGCACCCCCCTCGGGACGCCACTGTGTAGATGTTACACAATAGATCACTTACTGCCTGACAAGCTTCACCTTTCTTGTATTTATTCTTTATTGAGTAGACCCTCATAAGTTTGAAATTCAATGCTCAATTCTCTCTTTCATGAATAAAGACCTACATCTTCTTTAGACAAAGTCTGCAGGGAGAAAATAGAAATGAGGACAGATTAAACCAGGATGATTTGCAACTTTTGAAGAACATTCCACTGACTGAGCTTCTTGAGCTGATGAGATGAAAGAAGAGAAAATTAAATTCAATCTTCTTCTGACCACATCTACAAAAAAAATAAAATAGGAAGGCATGAATTAGAAACATTTGAAACTGTCGAGGAATACAACAGAACTACTCAAGCTGACAGCACAATAACAGATCAATCCAATTTTTCTGAAGACATGCTCACTCTTAGTCCCTGCATGTCCTACAATCTCAGATCAAGCAACTGCCCCTTACTAGCTATCCCTTGCTTCAAAAAGGAAGCAGGTCCCAGCTCCTCATATTTGGAATAGGCTCCTAGATTTCGCTAAATCATGCTCTAGCCTAAATTCCCTAACAATGAGTGTCTCCCAACGTCTAAAATCAGAATGTACCTGTTATAAACTTACAAACTCCTAAAAATAATGTTTTTTTTTTTTTTTTTAACCCTGCTGTAATACCATTCTGGACTTGGGCCCCAGGACAAACCTGAAAACTAGAGATATTTCAATGTATTCTTCCTGGTAAAAGATTTTCAAATTAAACAAAAGAAAAGAATAAAATGAAAATAATTAAAGGATTGAAACAACTGCTCAGTTTTGTTCATGTGCATATCATCTAGCTGCAGATTAGTTCATAAAGACATTACTTAAGAAGTGATGATGTCACAATAAGCATGTGTTCTGTGTAGAAAAACAGATTCAAATGTTAGAGTAGATACTAGCATTCCCTTCAATCAAGACACACGCGCCATAGCTGTAAGAGGAAACAAAAGCTGGAAGCAGTGGGGTTTGATCATGAAAAGCCTGAAATCTTAATCTAGCACCTTAGATTGCTCAGCTATGTTGCCAATGAGAGAAAGAGAGCAGTGGAGGTAAGGTGAGGAATTTAAAAAAGCTTGTAAATCTATCTTCAATAGCAGGGTGTTTGCATTTGAATCTCTTCCAAAGTGGAAGTGCTATTTCCATTATAACATTAAATAACCTTTCTATTGTCAAACTATTTGACAAGCCACATGACCAGGGGAGGGCTGGCAGCCTTAGGCCTGGGGGGCAAATCCAGTCAAGTGGCCCATTGCATCATCGAATCGCCTCCCCATCCACGGCCATCTTTTCCTTGTTTTATAACGAATATTGCCAGGATTTTCCCCCACAATATACCAGGATTTGCCATTTAATATGCTAGAATTTTACCTTACAAAATGCCAGGATTATGCCCCTCAGTATGCCAGGATTATGCCCCTCAATATGCCAGGATTATGCCCCTCAATATGCCAGGATTATGCCCCTCAAAATGCCAGGATTTTCTCCTCAATATGCCAAGATGATGCCCCCTCAATATGCCAGGATTTTCCCCTAAATATGACAGGATTATGCCCCTCAATATGCCAGGATTATGCCAGGATTATGCCCCTCAATATGCCAGGATTTAGACACCCAATATGCCAGGATTTTCCCCTCAATATGCCAAGATGATGCCCCCTCAATATGCCAGGATTTCCCCCTCAATATGCCAGGATTATGCCCCTCAATATGCCAGGATTTAGACACCCAATATCCCAAAATTTGGGCACCCCCCCCCCTACCCACGTTGCACACCTACGACATGACCCATAACCCACGTTGCACACCAGGACATGCACCATCACCACATTTACATGCCTCCATCACCCCATTACATACACATTTCCAATATTATTTGCCATTAATATTCCCCAGCCAATTTGTCCCATAATATGCCAGTGTTATTCTGCAATTTAATATGACCAATAATATTCCAAGGTTATCTGCAATTTAATATGCCCCTGCTAATTTGCCCAATATGCCAGTGTTAATTGCCTTGTAATATTCCCCAGCCAATTTGCCCAATAATATGCCAGTGTTATTTTCCATGTAATATGCCCCAGCCAATTTGCCCAATAATATGCCAGTCTTATTTGCCATGTAATATGCCCCAGCCAATTTGCCCAATAATATGCCAGTCTTATTTGCCATGTAATATGCCCCAGCCAATTTTCCCAATAATATGCCAGTCTTATTTGCCATGTAATATGCCCCAGCCAATTTGTCCAATAATATGCCAGTGCTATTCTGCCATTTAATATTCCCCAGCCAATTTGTCCAATAATATGCCAGTGTTATTCTGCCATTTAATATTCCCCAGCCAATTTGCCCAATAATATGCCAGTCTTATTTGCCATGTAATATTCCCCAGCCAATTTGCCCAATAATATGCCAGTCTTATTTGCCATGTAATATGCCCCAGCCAATTTGCCCAATAATATGCCAGTCTTATTTGCCATGTAATATGCCCCAGCCAATTTGTCCAATAATATGCCAGTGTTATTCTGCCATTTAATATTTCCCAGCCAATTTGCCCAATAATATGCCAGTCTTATTTGCCATGTAATATTCCCCAGCCAATTTGCCCAATAATATGCCAGACTTATTTGCCATGTAATATGCCCCAGCCAATTTGCCCAATAATATGCCAGACTTATTTGCCATGTAATATGCCCCAGCCAATTTTCCCAATAATATGCCAGTCTTATTTGCCATGTAATATGCCCCAGCCAATTTTCCCAATAATATGGCAGTCTTATTTGCCATGTAATATTCCCCAGCCAATTTGTCCAATAATATGCCAGTCTTATTTGCCATGTAATATGCCCCAGCCAATTTGTCCAATAATATGCCAGTGTTATTCTGCCATTTAATATTCCCCAGCCAATTTGCCCAATAATATGCCAGTGTTATTCTGCCATTTAATATTTCCCAGCCAATTTGCCCAATAATATGCCAGTCTTATTTGCCATGTAATATTCCCCAGCCAATTTGCCCAATAATATGCCAGACTTATTTGCCATGTAATATGCCCCAGCCAATTTGCCCAATAATATGCCAGACTTATTTGCCATGTAATATGCCCCAGCCAATTTTCCCAATAATATGCCAGTCTTATTTGCCATGTAATATGCCCCAGCCAATTTTCCCAATAATATGGCAGTCTTATTTGCCATGTAATATTCCCCAGCCAATTTGTCCAATAATATGCCAGTCTTATTTGCCATGTAATATGCCCCAGCCAATTTGTCCAATAATATGCCAGTGTTATTCTGCCATTTAATATTCCCCAGCCAATTTGCCCAATAATATGCCAGTCTTATTTGCCATGTAATATGCCCCAGCCAATTTGTCCATTAATATGCCAGTGTTTAAAAGCCCCCCCCTTACCTTTTTCCCTGGTGGCTAGTGGCAGGACTTCCCTGGTGGCTAGTGGCAGGAGGACTTACCTGGTGGCAGGCAGCATGGTCCCTCCATGCTGCCTGTTCGGCCTCCCGGCGGTTGTGCCGACAGGTCACGTGATCGGCGCGCGTCTGACGTCAGAGCGCCGATCACGTGACTGTCGGCACTTCCGTGTCGGCACACTGCACGGGGAGCCGAACAGGCAGCACGGAGGTTTCTCTGTGCTGCCTGTTTGGCTCCCCGTGCAGCTTTGCAGGCAGAGCGGAGGTGAGAGGGGATCTTCCGATCCCTTCTCAGTCTCTGCCTGCAAGCGCGTTTTTTTTTTTTTTTTTTTTTTAAACACTGGCCTAGCGGCCGTGTTTTAAATAGCTTAGGGCGGCCTGGGGGGCAATTGCCACCCTGCCCCCCGGCCCAGCCCGCCCCTGCACATGACTGTGTGCCTTACATTGAACTCCCAGACATTATGTGGACTGTCCTGTCCTTATACTTAGTGTAGGCAGTGAAGGGAGCTTGGTCACTGCTATTTTCTTTTCATGCCACTTTTACTTTATTTTATTTGTGTTTACCAGGAAGAATATATTGAGATTTCTCCCGTTTTCAAGTATGTCCTGGGGTCCCAGTCCAGAATGGAATTACACAGTGTTACACAAATTACCAGTAGATATATCTATACATTTAAACAAGTTGGAAGGAGAACGTACAGGGTAAATCATTATTAATACAAAAAAAAGAACAACATGTACAGTTCACAAAGGAGTTTGTAAACCAATAGGTACAATCTGTTTTGAAGATTTGGGAGACACTCATTTTCAGGGATTTTAGACTAGAGGATGATTTTTTAGATTATGACTAAGCGTGGCTTTAAAAGCAATAAAGCACTTTATTAATTCACTACTTGGCGAGTGGAGTGCACACTTTGTTCTACTTAATGCTTAGAGGATGATTTGGCAGAATCGAGGCAATCAACCTGCTTCCTTTTTGAAGTGAGGGATCACTAGTGAAGGGTTGGTGCATGATCTGAGATTGTAGGATGTGCAGGGAGTAAGAGTGATCATGCTGCTCACATAAGGGGGGAGCTTTCCAGAGCAGTGGTTAAGCACTAAGCACGCTTTTTGGAAAGTGTGCCTGGAGGCAAGCTTCAGCCAATTTAACTCTTTTTGACATTTTACAGTGATTAATTTTATAATCGCACTATAGTGTAAAACAGCACAATGTATTGTATAGCGTGTCGAGTTTACTGAGATGAGTCTGCGGTGCAGAATCGTATATAACATTTCCATAGTTTAAGATCAGCATTAACATTTGCTCCACAATATGTTTCCTTACTGTGGAATCTAGGTTTGATTTGTTTCAATATAGAGAGACAATCATAGGATACAGCTTTGACACAAGCTTGTCAATATGGAGACCAAAATAAGTTTGGATCTAGCCACATACCAAGACACTAATATGAATTTACCCAGGTAAGATTATAACTGGATTTGGTCTTGATGTATATTTGAGGATTGTTTAATTTAAGTAGCTTAGCATTTGTCCCAAACAACATGGACCCAGTTTTTTCATTGTTGAGGAATTATTTGTTACTAGCTATCCAATTTTCAACTTTACAAAACTGACCCTGTTTTCACCATGGTGTAACCCCTTGGTGGGAAACACCATGGGGGGTGTTTCCCACCAAGGGGTTGTCCCTCATTTTTTACCCTCACCTCTACTCTCTCTCTCTTTCCTAGGCCTATCTCTCCTCCTCACTTAAACCTACGTATTCTGCTCACACCTTTGGTTATTTTATGATTCAAGTTTTATGTTAAAATCTTATTGATGACTTAATATGCAATAATTACCTGATAACATATTTGCATGTGTCCACGTTCCTTTTATTACTCTGTAAAAGTGAAGATTTACAAAAAGTAAATCAAGAACACCATTCTTTTCTTTCTTGAAGACCATTACTGTAGAAAAAGGCAATAGGTCAACATAGTTGTATTAAAAACATACCCCATTCAACCACAAGAGGAAAAAAGAATAGACCTTAATGGAAGAAGGATTTTGTCACACAGACATGCTGAGCAGAGGTTGAAGATGGGCAGGCGATCTAGCTGCAGATTAGCTCATAAAGACATTACCCAAGAAGGTGGTGATGTCACAGTAGGCATACATTAAATGTAAAACAAAAGTCCAGATACAAACATTACATTTATCCAAGTGTTAGAGTAGATGTCTACATTCTATTTAACCAAGACACATGCATGATATATATGAGAGGAAAGAAAAGCTAGCAGCAGTGAGATTTAAAAACATGCCTCCTGAAAGTCTGGAGCTTTACACTGCTTGGCCACACTGGTGACAAGATGGATGAAACAGTGGTGGTGTTCAGTGCCAGTTAATACAAGTTGTTTCTTTAAAAAAAAACAGAAAAAAACCAGTGCACTGAACCTGTCATTAAATTGACATGTCTCGCGACCTTTCCTTGATGCACGCAGCTTTTTTTTTCTCACTCCGCTGTCCTCTAAGATAATTTCAGTAGGTTTGTTGTGACCAGTGTGCGGAGCACGGGCTAAGTCCTGAGTGGAAAAGTTAGTGCTGGGGCAGGTCCTGAGTGCAAAAGTGGATGCAGGGGGTCACGTCTTGAGTGCAAAAGTGGGTGCTGGGGCAAGAGTTGAGAGCAAATGTGGGTGATGGGACAGGTGCTGAGTACAAAAGTGGGTGCTTGGGGAAAGACCTTGTGTTGTACTTTATTACTGTGTTGCTAAGTGTATGTGTAGGAGTTGTATTTGCTTTATCTCTGTTTGCACTGTATTATTTATTATATTGATTATTGCTTGTTGAAGTGTTACAAAGTGAGTGGAGCTAATTCCTGAGCAAGTAGTACTTATTTTTGGTGACTTATCAAATTGGGAAATGTTTTTCACACATTGACTATGTTTTTGATACGCTCACAGCATGGAAGAGAATTGGGTAGAACTGCGCCTGAAGGAGTTTCAAAGTCTAAAGAACTCTTCAAGTGAAGGCACAAGGTAAGAACAAGTTTTAATTTTCATTTTTACAATTAAAGATCAGAATTGAATTGAATTCCACGACTGGTGTGAATGTTACAAAAGTGCACTCAAAAGCTTGCAATCCAAAGTCAGCCATAGTGGCCTAAGCAGTTAGGTCCCTTGACTTCAATAGCAGGGGTTTTGCATCTTAAACCCTGCAAAAGCAGAAACACATTTTTCATAATGTAACATTTTTTAAAGTCAAACAGTTTTTTCAAGCAGAATTTTTCAGTGTTGATTGCTGAATGAATAGCAGGGTAGTGCTGAAAATCAGTAAACTCTCTTGATTTCTGAGAAGAAACCTGCTGCCTTAGCAAAGGTAAATAATTGTCTAAGTGTCCCTTTAAATCAATCATTTTTGAAAATAAAGAATACTATGGGCCACATTTATCAAGGCAAAACAGGTGCTATTTTAACCTCTTAGTGACATTACGTTTTCGGCTTGTCTGATGTTTTGTGACATGGGCTGTTTTAACATTTCATCAGTGTTTGTGTTTTGCTGTAATTTATTTCTTTCACATTTAGTGTACCCACACAAACTATATATTGTTTTTATCAGCATAAGAAGGGCTTATCGTTTGATAATACATTTTTTTCTCACTTTGATTTGAAAAATTGTATACTCTACAAAAGACAACAAAAAAACACTGCTAAATAGTTTCTAATATTTTTCCTCATTTCAGAAATAGCATGTTTTATGTTTTTGTGCTTTTTTATTCAAGTTACAGGGCAAGAACTATAAGAAGTGCAAAGCTATTTCAATTTAACAAAAAAAAAAAAAATTGGCGATAGTGACACTGAAATCTGTACTAAATCCATGAATGACCACCCACATGTACATATTTTTCAAAACTAGACAACTCAGGGCATTTGAACTGTAGAAATGGAATGTGGAGTGACCAAACCAAGCAATAAAAGTTTTGTCTAACGGCGTTATTTATTACAGAGTAGATAGTGACTGGTACGCGCCGGCTGGCACTTAATCATATGACAAAACTTTTATTGCTTGGTTTGGTCACTCCGCATTCCATTTCTACAGTTCATTTATTGATGGGCAGGGGTTGCTCAGCGATCAAGTGAAGCATCCAGCAATCAGCAATTATATAGTCTTATAATCACAGACAAATCTGCTTCAGCCAGGAAAACAGTGAGACCCAGATACAGCTCTCTTTAACTCAGGGCATTTAACCTGGGGTATTTTGACACTTTTCATGTAGCCATTTTACCACCAACCTTTGCCAAAGTTTGTAGCAAAAAAAAAAAAAAATGGTGATTTTTCACACAGATTGTAATCCAGGTAAACATTTCCAGGTAAACATTTACTAAAAATGTGAAGGAGTACTGGCAAAATAACACCTCAATATGTGTTTAGCAACATCTCCTGAGTACAAGGATACCACCCATGCATAGGTTTGGCAGCTTGTTTGCGGGTAAAAAGGCCATATTTTAGAGGTGCGCTTTTTGGTTTTCCAACTTGGAATTTTGACATGCAAAAAACCTTTAGGATGGGGTGTAGTGTGCATCAATAACATTTCAGCATGCTTCCGGTCATCAGGTTGCTCTGTCATGAGGCTGCTCTGGTTATACTCTTTTTATTGATCTGGTTGCTGGCATTACTTTGACTTGTTTGCACAGCTCCTCCATGTCTCATTTGGTTAGACTGTTGGGTGTCCATGTGGTTAGATTAGATGGTTGAGTGTCCATGGGCTATGCTGGTGTCCAACATGAAACAGAATGAAAGGCTTCTCTCATGGAACCACCTCAGATTGTGTTGCCATGTGGCGGGAATGATTTATGTTCCATTTCCATTAAGGAGTTTACAGCAACATTATGTGTGATATGTTTTTTATTATGTTTCGCACATAGTTCTTATTTTACTCGCTTGCTCTTTATGTGATCTGACATCCCCCCTAGGATATGCACAAATGTTAACAAGTCCGTTTTGGTTTTCCTCAACCAAATGGGGTGTTTTACCATCCATTACAAAGATTTGAAGTCTGGTAAAACCGCTCTAATTTGGCCAACTGTTTACAACTTATAGCCGTCGGCCTGGAGATGTGGTTAGATCCATCCTTGAAATGTGCTGAGTGGGTTTATCAAACAATTTGCCTGTGGAGGTTGTGATCCATTTGAAAATGATTACATTGCCATTTTGGTATAACTACCCAGTGAGTGCAGTGCAACTAATTTTGCTAGGTAGGCTCCATGGGTAGGCCACATTTCAGTTCATGGTTAACATGTTTCTGTCCTGTGTGAGTTAGTTTATTTTCTACAAACTTATCAAAGAAGAAAAAAACAGAGGAAGCCCAATGAGGGGTGAAACACAGTGTGGAGTTGGCAAAATAGTGTGACATCCAGGAGAATCACTCATATATTGGTTTTGTTATCTGGGTAAACCACAATGGTCTCATCTTCATGTGGATATCATGAGCAGTGTTCTGCTCTATGCAGAGTGAGTGGTCACTTTGTGTTAAAGAAATGTTATTTCATTAATTTTATGTATGAGGCTTATTGAAAGAATCACAGACAAAAAACACTATTAAAGTGCAATTTATTTTTCACCATTGGTGTTTACAGGGCACATTCCCTTTTTTACTTCTTTTATATGTTTCTTTGAGTTGTTGAGACACCAGGGGAGAGTTGCTGCTGACACAGGCACACTGCACTTGTTGTTGTATACTGTATTTTCTACAAACACTTAAAGCAAGATTTGAAAACTGCGTTATTTTAATGCATTTCTAGCAATTTATATATTCAATATTTGTATAACTGTATATGCTTATTTGTTACAGTATTTTCTGTTACCCTTTCTAAATCCATTGCAGAAAAAAACCTGTGGCCTTTTCTAAAACCATTGCAGACTTCTGGTGCTTTTTAGTCTCAGATAAAATCACAATGTTTTACTGTTAGCACAGGTCAAAAACAGCAACATAAAGTGGAACTAAACTTTCATTTCAACATATATAAGTTTAGAATTATCATATTTAGTTTAAGCATATCACTAGATCATTTTTAATGTGAGTTACTCAGTTTACTTAACTTTAGCTTGTTTGTCACCACGTGTATAGCAAGAATGTGCGCCATCTTGGATTTTCTGGCTTCTTCTCCTGCAACATGCTTTCTGTGGTCTTCAAGCGCAGCATATTCCCTCTCTCAAACTCTGTCCCTACACCTGGGTTTACAGTTACTGTTGAAAATGCTACAATTGTACCTGCTGACCGTGTCCGATGTCACTTTTGACTCTGCTCTCTTCTTTGTTCCTCATATTCAGTATTTAGCCAAATCCTGACGGCTGCACCTAAGGAACATCGCACGCATTTGCCTGTTCCTCTGCAAAGAAACCTCCAATATACTAGTGCACTCGCTTGTGATTTCTCGCCTTGACTACGGTAACAGCCTCCTGACTAGACTACCTCAGACTCATCTGTCTCCCCTGAAATGGATCCAAATCTCAGCTGCCAGACTCATCTTTCTTGCACGTCAGTCTGATTTGGTGGCTCCTCTCTGCTATGCCCTCCACTGGCTCCCTGTCTGCTCAAGGATAACATTTGAAATTCTGTCTTTAACCTACAAAGACCTTCACTCCTCCGCCCATCTGTACATTGCCTCCCTCGTTAACCGATACCTCCCTGCACGACCTTTGCGCGCCTCAATGGGACTAAAACTCTCCTCCAACCTCATCACCACTTCTCACTCGCGTGTCCAAGATTTTGCCCGAGCTGCCCCCTCTCTCTGGAACTCCCTTCCGCAGAGCATCCAGCTCTCTCTCTCCTTTTCAAACATTAAAAAGTCCCTCAAAACGCATCTCTTTAAAGAAGATTACTACGCAACTCACCACAATACCAGTCATTTTACCTCAAGCTGATTCCACCTAGCTGGAACACGTACAATTCATCTATGACTTATCCCACCTAGTGCCACCCATCCACACTACTGTTACAACAACTCGATCCCTTTGACCTCTTCAATCCCTTATGTGTTTTATGGACCCCATTCCCTCTAGATTGTAAGCTTGCGAGCAGGGTTCTCTACCTCATGTACTAGTCTGTTCTAGTTTGTCTAACTTAGTATGTAGTTCCCTTCTATGCTCTGTACCTTGCGCTCCGTAAATTGTTGGCACTATATAAATAAATGTTAATTGCTTCTTGAAGAAGTCGCTCAGAAGATATCTGTTGGTCTTGTCCGGAGTTCGCTCTTTTGAATGAGCGAGGATGCTTCTTGAGTATACTGGTTCCTGGGTCTTTCCTAGTTCGGTGTTTGAACCCCTACTATGAAGTGGATCTCCATCCAGACCAGGGAATCTGCATGAGACAACTTCCTAGCCCTGGTTCGTCTTGTCGAGTTTCTTGAGGAAGTTTGTCTGCTAAGCAGTGCCGCTGGTAGCGCCCGGAGTTCGCTCCTTGAGAAGGGGGTACTGTAACCATGCACCCTTGTGCAGGCTCATCCAGGCTGTATCCAGGCATTTCTTTATCCTTCTTGCTTTTCTTTCTTGTTCATTATTTATGCTTCTTCATGTCCTGCCCAGTATACCTGTCCTGCCCTGTATACCTGTCCTGCCCTGTATTCCTCTCTGCCTGTCCTTATGTTCCATTCCAGGTTTTGTCAGTTTATTGTTTAAACCACACCCGTTTCTGCTCAATCCTTTGCAGCAGTCTACAGGTATTTTCTCTGTGTTTAGTTCAATGACATTTATGTGTCTTTAGATTCTATTTATGTGTTTCTAATATTATGTCTTAGTTGGGGACATTCCTAATGTGGGGTGCCTTGACGTAGTTGGCAAGCTAACATCTAAATTGGCCAATTTGTTTGAACCAAACCCACCTTTACCAACTTTAGTGTTAGGTTAGTTCCTGTATTTATGTATTCCTTTGTATGTGTCTCTTGTGTTCCTTAGTCCTGTTCCCTGCAGTATTCTTATGTTATTATTCTGCATCCCTGTGCCTTGCCTTGTTTATTCTTATTTGGTTTCTGTTTTGTCTTGCTCATGTCTTGCCTCTGTCCTGTAGCCCTGCACTTTTCTGTTTTAGCTCTGCTTAGTTGTCATTAGTTAATTTCCTCTTAAGCCCTGGGACCTGGATACAGTAGCTGCTTCACAGGGCCTGGTTGTGACTGCAAAAACGTGGGGGCCCAAACCTCCATGGAATTGCACCAGGTCCTGTGTCTCCACCCTGCACCATAGCTCCTGATCTCGGGGGCTCATGGTCCCTTTACCATCCTGGACCCCGTGCGTTACACCACTCACATGTGCTTGAGCAGTAATCTGGTCAGGAATAAGTGCCTCTGGGGACCCACAATGGGTATAACACAGGGGAAGAGTAGGCAGCAATCTAAGTACAAACATTTAATGTATCACAGCTAAAAACATAGTACAATCTTACACATAAGTTCTGTAACATCTGGTAGTTCCTTGAAAAAATTTATTTCACAAGGTGCACTGTGCTTTAAAAAAAAAAGATCCCTCCTTATCCTGCATAATGCATTTCGCCTCTTTAGTGAGGCTTTTTCAAATGTCCCCATGTGTTATATTAATTTTTCTTTATACAACACTTGCAAGAGACTACCTCATTCAAAAGGGTAATTGTCAGTGTGTTAAGTGTTGGGTCAAGCGCACTATGTCACTTTATTTTGGTATTTTTTGCACTGTATTTAAATCTTAAAATAATTTTTTTATTCTGCTCCGAAGCACGCACTTCCTCCATCGTAGAATCATGGGAAATGTAGTTCCCATTGATTCTGCAGTAAGCAAGAGGACAATTATGTTGCCTCCTCACACGCTACATTGAGCATGCAAAGGCTGCACGAACTGAGTATTTTCGGCTATCTTACAAATCAGCACAGCCAACACAGGCAGTTTGGGCTATGCTGTGTGGATGGCACAAATCGGCCCCAGTTGGTTGGCAACAAAATTGATGCTGGCTCTGCTGAAAAGGGTCAGAAAGTAAAGTAGGAGGGGCTGTGGACTCTCCTGATGAAAAATTAATATCAAATAAATCCCCGTTCCCCCCCAAAAAATAATTTTTTTAATTAAATTAAAAACGTTTGTTCCACTTTAACTGCCGACATCAGGCATTAATGGTAGAGTTACAACTCAGATTCCAAGGACTAATTTTGTATTTCACAGTGTAGTTTTGGTTAACAGATCATAGAGGTTAGAATAACTAGGAATCGGAGTAACCAAATTCCTTGTATCCTGGCATTTGACTTGGCTTTGAATATTAAAGACATTTACATTACTGAATAATCTGACATCTGGGCTGCTACATTGTGTTCCTATGTCTACTAGAATATTTATAGTTAATTGGGATTCCCCTGTTACTCACGACTCGTAGCCGTCAGCTCTGGAGCAGAGATCTATTATTGTGAGTGTTTTTGTGTGTGTGTGTTTTTTTTAAATCTACAATAAACACTTGTAGTTGTTTCACAATAGATGTCAGTCACTAATATAATTTCATATACTTTGAGAAATGCCAGGAGTTGTATCTGTAAAGATTAAGCACGCAACCAGTTTTTTGTACTGTATTTTTTACATTACTGAAGGTTTTTTTTTTTAAAGCTATTTTTAAACAAAATATACATATTAATGGGATTTTAATGAGTACCTAGAAATCAGACTCTTTAAAATATGATCTACAGAATGTCAAATTGTTGTATAGAATATTTACGCAGTGACTCATTATGGGTAATTATGTGTACCAACATATTTGAATAGTTATACAATGCATAACTAACGTCTGAAAGATTTTTTATTTATTTATTTATGGGTTGTTTATAATTAAAACATGTAAAAACAGCTTTATCTTCTCAGTAATTCTCCATGGAATTACTGTAAGAAGATAAATTAGTTTTCCCATTGGACAATGTAAGGACGTTTTACAATGGTATGAATTAAACAGTTAAAGCAAAAATATATAAATAGAAGTTAAAATATATATATAGAAGCATTCTCAACATGAAACTTACCTCAGTGCTGCAGAGTTAGTTAAACGCAAACAAAATTATATTCCTTTAAATTGTACGTACATTTTCAATGTGATATGGTTTGTATCTATCTTATGCTTATGCTCTGGCAGCAGGAAAGGGTATCTTTATTGCTAACTAATATTCAGCAAGACAGACAATTCTGTTGTGCACTTCCAAGCTCATTTTCTCTGAGGTAAAGCAGCACAGAGGCATGCTGTTTTTTTCATATGGCTGCCAGTCATATATTTTATTACATCTGTGCAATGTCAGTGAGCATCAAAAGGCAAAGCCTGTTTTAGCCAAGCAGACTTATATTATCATGGAGGGAAAACAATGAAGACATGCTGGGGGACAGAGGCACTGTCATGCTGGGAGGAAATAGATGAAAGAATGGGATGGCTGTGGAGGTGTACATGGATAGGGCAGTAAAAGTGGATAACTGGTGCATTTGCAAAATGCAATACAAAATTATTTTGTAACATTAAACAAGAAGAGGTAAAAAAGTATCCTTTATTGGCTAACTGAGAATTTGAGATAACTTTCAATATCACCAGCACTAAGTCTTTTTGTAAGATAAAAATGATAAGATAACATAGAATTATTAATTATTGAGTAATTATAGATACTTTGAACACGACAATCCTAAAAAAAGGGGAGTGGAACTTTACAAACGGCATATTTGTAAAAGTGCTAGGTTACTGCTAAATCAGTTCTTTAATCAGTCCATAATTGATGTATGTACCAGATCAATGAGGCAGTGTACAGAAAGCTGATCAGGAGAAATGGGATCTGTAACATAGTATTGAGTGAGAAATACTTTATCTGCATTAAGACCAGTAACTGAGGTGATCAGTATATCAGCCTGACAACCGATAATTTTCGCTCCCCTGGGTGTAGAAGAGCACCAGCATCTTGACAGAAATCTACCAAAATATCAATGTGTTTGTATTTGATATCATGTGGTAATTAAGGGGACTGCATGATGGTTGGCCTGTTTAACCCCTGTTTTGAAAATGTTTTTCCCTTTGCTACAATGGCTGTTTTAACATTTTTGAGGTGTTTGTGTTTAGCTGTACTTTTTCCTCTCTCATTTAATGTATCCACATACATACTATTTGTATTGACATAAAAATTACTTTATCATTATAGTCGACATATCTTATAATTTACTATATAAAATTATAGGTAGATTCTAATATTGGTCCTGAGTTTACAAATAGCACATGTTTTTATGTTGTTTTATGGAAGTTACAGTGCAATAACTGACAGTAACATGATCCTAACCATTTTCTCCTCCAGTGATCTTTTGACGCTAACCCAAATCATCACCTAACCCTAACCCATCTTTGACCCTAAATGCAACCCTAACCCTAGAGCTAGGGTTAATTAAGAAGTAGGGTTAGTTCTTTCTATTTTTTTTCAATGTTGCTTCCTCTAGGGGCAGTCAAACAACAGCAACAAAGTGACAAAAGTGAATTCTGATTACTTCCATAGCTTTTGTCGGCTACAGGGAAGCCGCGGGGTCCAAATTTAGGTGTTGCACGATGCCTTGATATGGAGACATTAAAGCAACACTGGGTAAACATAGGCATATATCATATATGGCTTACACTTATTAACCCTTTCATGGTGGGAATAGAGAGCGCTCCAACCTGCTGCTTACATAGAAAGCTTCTCTAACTATACGTGTACATATATGTCATACTTATCAGCAAATCACATGTAAGAAAGGTTATTCTTGCTATCATACATATTATAATAATATGAATCATACAATATGTTGTCTGAAGATATTAATACACTTAATTAAAAAATGACAAGAATGAGTTGCCTCTCTGGATAGATATGGTATCATTTGCATTCTGAAGTCTATTTCTGGCATTGAAGAATGATTAAATACACCCATTACACAGTCACAATCAACTCTCTCCCAGAAGCTTGCAGAGCAATGAGTAAGGTATACACGTATATACTACCATTCAACTATTAGTGCATCTAGAGGCAGAGTTTGGCATGCATTATTGTTATTCACATAACAAGAATATTTGCTAATTTCTGTTGCATAAACTGTAATTTGCAAATTTATTTTGGAGTAGATTCAGCTTTGTCTAAACATCTACAATGCAAGAGTAAACACCACTATAAGGAAAGGTATAGCAAGAACATTCCACACGTGTTACATTTGTTATAAAAAGCACATTTGTTAAGCAGATATTAATATTATATTTATCACGTGTATGATATTCACAGCTTATCAGCTGGGAAACCATCCTCGAACATTCTGTGCATCTATCCTGAACTATGGACACTATAAATAACATGATCACATTCTCATACTTGCCCCACAATTACCCCCTTTGTCCCCTAACTCAAGAGTAAAGAAAATGTTTTAACCCTTCGAGCAGTTGCTTTATGTGTGATGTGGTATTGGACTCACCACACCCCATATCTGTGGATGGCCTCAGGGGTGTTCCCTAATGACACAAGGTCCAGCAGTAGTCGGTACATCCGGTCTCTCGGCTACCAGAGGACAGTCCTGATGCTGCAGGCAGACTGAAAAAAACCTTCTCCTGGACCTGCAAGAAGAAGGTCTCCTGGGTAATGTGTTTGGGAATGCATTACTCTCCCCTCCCTGGGGACCCTGGGGAAAGTCCCGCTAACCCTCCTCCTGGGGCTACTGATCTCTGAATGTGACCAAGAGGACATGACACTTTCCCTTTGGCAGCTGAATGGCACTGTGTTGGTGGCTGACCTCTGATCTTATCTTCAATATGCTGCTCCTGCCTTCGATGTATTCTCCTCCCAATTAAGCCAGTGGGAACCTCTGACATCTCTCTCCTTATTTAATTATGCCACACACAAGCTCCCCATAGTTATGCCACACACAAGCACCCCATAATTGTGCTGCACAAAAGAACCCTTTAATTATGCCACACATGGGGCCCAATAAATATGCCACACATGGGACAGACATTAATTATGCTACACACATGAGCCCCACGAGGTAACAATAGTACAATGCATATCTATACGCACTTGGCTTGCACTCATATTGCACCTACACAATTTGGCATGCCACAGTGTCAGTGCCCCACAGAACATACCACAGTGTAACTTTGCCCAACAGAACTAGCCAGTGTCACTTTCTCCATAGTACATATTATTTTGCCCCACAGACTATACCACAGCATCACTTTGCCAATTAAAACATACCAGTTTTCCCATTAATATGCCACTGTTTGCCCATTAATGTGGCACAGACAATTTGCCCAATAATATGCCAGTATTATTTTGTCATTCATAAACCACAATTTGCCCAATAATATGCCAGTATTATTTTGCTTTTAATAATCCACAGACAATTTGCCTAATAATATGCTAGTATTATTTTTCCATTTAATATGCCACAGCCAATTTGCCGAGTACTATGCCAGTATTATTTTTCCATTAATATGCCACAGCCAATTTGCCAAATAATATGCCAGTATTATTTTGTCATTAATAGGCCACAGCCAATTCACCCAATAATATGGCAGTATTATTCTGCCATTATAATATGCCAGTGTTTTGCCATTAACTATGCCAGTATTTTGTCACTCAATATGCCAGTATTTTGCCATTCTTTTGCCATTTAATATGCCAGCATTTTGCCATTATTTTGCCATTTAATATGCCAGTATTTTTTCACTCAAGATGCCAGTATTTTGCCATTCTTTATGCCAGTATTTTGCCATTCTTTATGCCAGTATTTTGTCACTCAACATGTCAGTATTTTGCCATTCTTTATGCCAGTATTTAATCATTCAATATGCCAGTATTTAGCCATTCAATATGCCAGTATTTAACCATTCAATATCCCAGCATTTAACCACTCAATATGCCAGTATTTTGCTTGTTGCATGCCACCCTCCTACCCCTCCCCAGTACTTACCTCCTTGCTGCTCCGTGTCCCAGCTGTCTCCTCCGTGTAGTCTTCCCTCCTGCACGGAGGAGAGAAACACAGCCACCGCACATGACAGCTGCCTGCCATGCTTGTGACCTTCCTCTCCTGACACTGCATGTCCTGCTGGATGACCTGCTACTCCTATTGCTGTGTGCCCTGCATCTCCTGGCCCTGGCTGCCATGCTGAGTGACCTTATGCTCCTGGTGCTGGGTGCCCTGCTGGGTAATCTAAGATTTGCATAGAAACAATTCCACAGAACAACTTCAATTGTAAGTATGACAATCTGTCTTGGTGCTCAACTCTGTATGACAAAACACAATCTAAGATCCCTGCCTGAAGTGCAGACCCAGGGGACCATCTGCATGACCTCAGCACTTTAATGGCAAGTGTGGCTCTCCTGACCCACCTGCACATCCACAAGACTCCCAAATGCAGCACTGCTACTGGTACTTGCCTGGTATTGCTAGCAGGACTGTTCCTCTGGTCCTCTTCCATGGCCAGCTCACTGTCAGCACTGCATCTACCCAGCCTGGTCATTTTGGCCGGATGTAGCTTTATAAACAATCAGTGCCCTATGCTTTGTTGTTGGCTGCTCATCTGCTGCTCCCCCTCACTATGCTCCTTGCCCTGTGAACAGATGCCACTGAATTGGCCCACTGCTGTTGCCATCCTCAGATCTGCATAGTGCTTCAGCAGATGCATACCCCTGCTGTACTCAAACATTCTTCCGACCCAGCGAGCCCTCCATCGATTTCTGTCTCTTTCTCCTCTTCTGACCTCTGCCTTCCATGTTCAATGTTTGCGGTGGTCTCGCCTGCCCCGATTCTCCTAAGAGTGATATGAGTTGCTCCTGCACCCACATGGTGCCACACTCCCGGGTTGCCTCCCAAGTCCCCTCCAGTTGTCACGAGTCAACCCGTATTCAGGCTCATCCAAGCTGTATCCAGGCTTTTCAGTTTTTTTTCTGCATTTGCTATTCTGTTCTGCTTCTTTGTTATTCTTGTTCCTGGGTTCTTTTCTGTTCTGTTTTACTTGTGTTCTGATTATCTCAGTCCCGGCCACTTGGTGGCATATCCTAGTTCCAGGCCACAGTAGTGGCATTTCCCTAGTCCCTGTGCTTAGTTGCTCCTGCCTAACCTGGCCCCATAGCGGTACCTGCCGAAGCCTAGCCATGAACCGGTACCTGCCTGAATCTGGCTATTGTCTGTTACCTGCGTAGTTGGACCCAGAGTGACTTCTGCCAATGCCCTGTCTTGAGTTCCTTCAGTGGAATATCCTGTCTTAGGGTTCCTTCAGTGGAATGTCCTTTCTTAGAGTTCCTTCAGTGGAATATCCTGTCTTAGAGTTCCTTCAGTGGAATATCCTGTCCTAGAGTCCCTTCAGTGGCATGACCTGTCCTGTCCCTTTAAATGTAATCCTTTGTCAGCTTCTAGTCTGTTCTGTCTCTGTTTCAAGCCTTGTTCCCTGTCTAAGTTATACAGGTATTTTCTCTTTGTTTAAGTTTCAATGCCATTTATGTGTCTTAGATTCTATTTATTCTTTGCTATATTAGTTAGGGACTTGCCTAATGTGGGGTACCTTGACGTGGTTGGCAAGCTAACAACTAATTGGCCAAGTGGTGAACCAACCCCCACCTTTACCAACTTTAGTGTTAGGTTAGTTCCTGTATTTATATTTATTCCTTTGTATATGTCTCTTGTGTTCCTTAGTCCTGTTCCCTGCAGTATTCTTGTGATTTTATCTGCAACCCTGCACCTTGCCTTGCCTTGTACTGTTTGTTCTTAGATGGTTTCTGTTTTATCTTGCTCATGTCTTGCCTTTTCCTGTAGCCCTGCACTCTGTATTTCAGTTCTGCTCTCCCTCAGTTACTTTTCTGTTTTAGCTCTGCTTGGCTGTCATTTAGTTCATTTTCCTCTTAAGCCCTGGATACAGCAGCTGCTTCACAGGGCCCGGTTGTGGCTACAAAGACTTGGGGTCCCAAACCTCCAAGCGATTAAATGGTGTCAAGGTAGAAAGTGCCCTTGGGCCAGATGGTTTACACTCATGGTTACCTAAAGAGCTAAGCCGGGCCCTGGCCATTCCATTATTTTTGATTTTCATGGATTCTTTTATTTCAGGCATGGTTCCCAAAGATTGGCATAAAGCCAATGTGGTGCCCATATAAAAAAAGGATCAAAATCTCAGCCGGGCAATTACAAACCTTTAAGCTTGACATCTGTGGTGGGGAAACTGTTTGAAGGGTTGACACGGAATATATTTAAGATTTAATCTTGAACAGGAATTTGATTAGCAGGAGCAAACATGGTTATGTGAAAGACAGATCATGTCAGACTAACTTAGTTACGTTCTATGAACACGTGAGTAAAATTATAGATATGGGTGCTATGGTTGATATGATATATTTAAACTTTGCTAAGACATTTGACACGGTTCCACACAAAAGATTACTCTACAATTGACTGAAATAGATGTAGGGCCACATGTTAGTGTGTGGACTGTCAATTTGTTGAAAGATAGAATGCAAAGGGTGGTGGTAAATGGGAAGTTCTCACATTGGATCGATATTAAAAGTTGAGTACCTCAGGGGATTGTCCTGGGTCATCTTCTTTTTAATTTGTTTATTATCTGCCAGTGGACATAGGGATCATATCTCAGTGTTTGCTGATGACTAGTGTTGAGCGAACCTGAACTGCACTGTTCGGGTTCGTACCGAACATTACGGTTTTTGGACCCCGGACCCGAACACGGACATTTCACTGTATTTTCGGGTTGGAGTTCGGGGTTCGGCAATTTAATGGCGCGTTTTGAAAGGCTGCAGGGCAGCCAATCAACAAGCGTTTGACTCGTTTGCCCTTAGAAGCCATCACAGCCATGCCTACTAATGGCATGGCTGTGATTCTCCAGTGCAGCATAAGACAAGGTTTTTTTCAGAGCAAATGCTCTGAAATGCTTGAGGTCGTCTTATAATCTGACCTAAAATCGAGGTCAGACTATAAGACTGGGATCCAGGTCCCCCGCAGAGCTGCAGGGGACCTGGATCCCCCTCTCTAACAACAGGGGAATGTCTGCGCGATAAGCGCAGGCCTCCCTTGCTGCCGCCCGGCACGACCACCGGGACTTCTATGATGAAGCCAGGTCCTTCCACCAGCTAACCACCAGAAGAATCGGGCAGCTGTGGGATGTCTGCACGATACATGCAGACATCCTCCATGCTGCCCGACACTTCCGTCTATTATGACGGACCAGCTGTCCGTCATAATAGACGGAGGTGTCGGGCAGCATGGAGGATGTCTGCACGTATCGTGCAGACATCACCCGGCTGCCTCCACTAGCCACCAAGGAAAGAAACAAGGTAAGGGGGAGGGAGGGAGGGGGGGAGACACACAAAGAACGGACACACACAGACAAGGGGAGGGAGGGAGGGGGGAGACACACATAGACAAGGGGAGGGAGGGGGGAGACACACACAGACACGGGGAGGGAGGGGGAGACACAGACAAGGGGAGGGAGGCGGAAGAGAGAAAAGGGGAGGGGGGATAGAGAGAGACAAGAAGGGGATAGAGAGAGACAAGGGGGGATAGAGAGAGACAAGGGGAGGGGGAAGACAGACAAGGGGAGAGGGGAAGAGACGAGGGAGGTGGAGAGAGAGAGAGAAGTTTGGGGGGGAGGGAGAGAGAGACAATGCTGGGGGGGGGGGGGAGAGACAGCTGGGGGAGGGGGAGAGAGGCCGCATTGGCACATAAAAGGAAATGCATTTGTATAATATCAATTTTGTATTAAATATTAAAAAGCAATTTACAGATGTACAAGTTAAACTTTTTTTTCCTATAGGATAGTCTTATATTCAGGTTTTAGTTTTTTTCCTAAAGGAATATACAAAGTTTGGGGGGTCGTCTTATAATCAGGGTCGTCTTATAATCGAGCAAATACGGTATAAGCTGGAGTCACGTACACGCACATCACATGAGCTCTTCTTAGTGTAGGGAGAGGATGCTGCAGCTGTGAGGGACAGATTTAAAAAAATTCTGGTGTTGAATCTGCAAACTACAGCGATTATTCAAACAACAGTGATTATTCAAATTACAGTGATTATTTTAGTGGGTGCTATACTACATATCTGTACCCTGCCCTAAGCCCAGTGCCACAGAGAGTGCAGTGCACTTGCAACTGCATGTGTGCCAGGCACATGACTTTAATCCTGTTCTGTTAGCTCAGTGGGCAACATCTAGGCATTTTTAAATACTGCAATTTGTTGGTGGTAAATATTACATTTGCGTCCTGCACTTCATATCTGAGAGTCAAATAGAATCGTCAAATACTGTGCTTACAGCGCACTTTGAAAAATTCTAATAGTTTTGGGTGGTAAATAGTACATTTGCGTCTTGCGGTGCACTTCAAATCTGAGAGTCAAATAGAACAGTCCAATACTTTGCTTACATTTACGTCTTGCGGTGAATTTTTTGCAGTCCAATAAACAAAACAAAAATACAAATAAAAAACAGTGTTGGCTACCTCGTCCTCCTCCTCCTCCTGCGCCGCTTCCACCTACACCGCCACGGTCACCGCCTCCTCAACCTATGGGTCACTTAGTATAAACTGAAAGAGAATACCCTGCACTCCAACCCTCTCTCAAATGGATAATTCTGTTTATCCTCCTGGCAGCCATGCTTTAGATTTAGATTTATGTTCTTCCAAAACTAAAATCAAAGATTCCATCTAGTGCTATTTTATGGCTCAGCTGTATTTGTAATTTGTATGTATTTTATGTTTTTTTAAGTTATTTCCCTATCCACATTTGCTTGCAGGGCACTTGTCCTACTCTTACCCACATTTTAGTTCCTTTTGCAGCCCTCTAGCCCTTTCCATTACTTTTTTAGAGGCATTTTAGTGGCCAAAAGTTCGTGTCCCTATTGACTTCAATGGGGTTCAGGTTCGGGGTCAAGTTCGAGCACTGACCTGGACATTTTTTCGAAGTTTGGTCGAACCTGCCAAACCCGAACTGATGACACAAAATTAAGTAGCGTAATGCAGTCTGAACTAGATGTATCTTCACTGCAAGATAATTTGGACAAATTGGGTAATTGGGCTGATAAATGGCAAATAAGATTCATATAGACAAATGTAAAATCATGAATTTTGGTTGTGATAATACAAATGCAACATATAGTTTAAACGGTATTTCTTTAGGGAAGTTTACTAATGAAGAATATTTGGGAGTAATTGTAGACAGTAGACTCAGCAGTATGCAAAGTACCATCTGGCAGCTGCAAAGGACAATAAGATATTGGGATGTAATAAAAGGGGTATTTGACCTTGTCTTAAGCTTTGTGTTTTGCTGTAATTTATTTATTTCTCATTTAGTGTACGCACACAAACTAAATATTGATTTTATCAGCATGAAAATGGCTTTCTTTTGATACCATTATTTTGATAATAACATATAACTGTATATAAAAAAAAAAAATATTATAAAATAAATTCTGACTTTTATTTGAAAAATCTTATACTCATCTACAAAATGTGCAAAAAAAGTGTACAATCTGGCGCACAGTGCATAGACACTTGACAACAATCTGTATATGATGGTAATAAAAAATAAACAAGTGATATTTCAAGTGAAACAACCTGTGAAAATAATAATAAAGTGCTAGTGCTATCAAATAAATATGTGCATAAAAATCATGCAATAAACGAATAAATCTGTAAAACCAATATGGATATACTTAATTCGACGCAGTTGTCTGATATAATGAGCACCTGCTAGTATAATTGTTTCTTGAAAACAGGTGCACAAATGGATCTGGCGTTTTCTGCCTCAGAGTGCTGTTGTTGCCTATTTTCTCCCCCTCCAAATGATCCACCTACTGTGTAAGTCTCAGGTCTGCAGATTCCTATCCTCCCGCACAGACAGCTCGGACACCCGGAAGCAGAGAAGGCTCTTCTGACTCTATGGTACTGATCCCATTACAACGTCTAGAATGAGGACGTGTGCGCCAGATTGTACACTTTTTTTGCACATTTCTCACACAGTGTCTGAAGCTGTCTGTTTTTCAGTTCGGCTGCCAGTACTTAGTGGACACCTTGTTTATTATCTTTAAGTAAGATTACACCTTTAGCACTTTCTTTGCTTGTCCTTTTTCTTTCACTATACAACTCATCTACAAAAGACATCAAAACAACACTGCTAAATAGTTTCTAATACTTGTGAATTCAGAAATAGTCCATGTTTTACATGACAAGAACTATTAGTAGTGCAATGCAATTTCAAAATCCTTTTTTTTTTAAATTAGCGATAGTGACATTATAACATTGATTTCAGTATTAAATCCATGAATGACCCCACCCATGTATTTATTTTTCAAAACTAGACAACTCTGGGCATTTAACACTGTTAAATGTATTTTAAGTGTCATGTATTTTGACACTTTCCATGTAGCCATTTTGCCACAAACCTTTGCCAAAGTTTGTAGCAATAAAAAAATAGTGATTTTTAAAACAGATTACAATTCAGGTAAACATTTTCTGAAAATGTGAAGGGGTACTGCCAAACAACACCTCTATATGTGTTCAGCAAAATCTCCTGAGTACAGGGATACCACCCATGCATAGATTTGTTAGGTTATTTTAAGGCTAAAAGTCCATATGGTGGTATTTTTACACTCTCCATGCATTAATTCTACCACAAACATTTGTCAAAGTTTTGGGTAGTATTTTGTTTGTGTTTTTTTCCACATACATTGTATTTCAGGCATGAATGCACAGATCCTGTTATGTGTCACTGTGTCACCTCAGTATGTGTTCAGCAACATCTCCGAAGTACAGGGATAACACCCATGCATAGGTTTGTTGGGTTGTTAAGGGGCTAAAAGGCCACATTTTGGGAAGTGCGCATTTTCAACTTGGAATTTTGACATGTAGTCAGCTTGCGCTCATGTTCCATTGGAACATTTTTTAAGCCGGTCACTGCATTTTACCCCAGCACATCATTTATTTTTAAAAAACTAGACATCCTAGGGTATTTCAGTTGGTGGTAATTTAACAAATTCCATGAACTAATTCTACCACCAGCCTTTGTCAAAGTGTTGGGAAGTGATTTTATATTTTTCCCCACACATTCTAGTTCAGGCATGAATTTTCAAATTCTGATATTTCTCACTGCCAACCAACACCCCAATATGTGTTCAGAAACATCTCCTGAGTACAGGGATACCACCCATGCACAAGTTTGTTAGATCATTTGGGGGGTAAAAGGCCACATTTGGGAGGTGCACATTTTGGATTCAGCCTGTGCCCATGTTCCATTTGGTACACTTTTGAAGCCGGTCAATATATTTTACTCCAGCACACCATGTATTTTGAAAAACAAGCAACATCTCCCAGTACAGCGATACCATCCATGTATAGGGTTGTTAAGATGTTTGGAGGGTAAAAGGCCACATTTGTGTGCGCATCTCAGTGTTGTTTTTTTATTGTTTTTTTACATTTTAATTATTTTTATTGGAATGTTGTGCGTTAGTGACCGAGGCTGTTTTAACACTTCTGAGGTGTTTGTGTTTAGCTTTAATTTTCTTCTTTGTCAGTTGCTGTACCCACACATATTATATATTGTTTTTTTCAGGACAAGAAGGGCTTTCTTTTCATGACATTATTTTGTTCATATCATTTATTGTATTGTGTAAAAAATAGTAAAATATGGTTAAAATTAAAAAAAATAAACACTTTTCCTGACTTTTCTTTGTAAATTCTTTTACTAAGCTTCAAAAGCTAATGAAAAAACATGCTAAATAGATTCGACTATAGGTCCTGAGTTCAGAAATACCCAATGTTTATATGTTTTTTTGCTTTTTTTTGCATGTTTTAGGTTAATAAATACAAGTAGCATTTAGCTGTTTCAAAACCATTTTTTTTTAAATTAGCGTTAGTGACACTGTAACACCGATATCTGATATGAATCACTGAATAACCCCCCACATGTACACATTTTTATAAAGTAGACATCCCAGGGCATTCAACTTGGGGTAATTTGACACTTTTCACTCTGTCATTTTACCACCAATCTTTGACAAGTTTTGGCGTAGTAATTTTGTGTGTGTTTTATTTCCACACACTTTGAAACTTAGGTATGAATTTAAAGGGACTGTTCTATTTTATTGCCAAACAAAACCCCAATATATGTTCAGCAACTTCCCCTGAGTATAGCGGTACCCCACATGTATAGGTCTGCTAGGTTTATGTGGCAGGTATAGGGCAAAATTTAGGATATGGTTATTGCAGCTTTAAAACGTGTATTTATTATGTAATACTTGTGACTACATTTCCTATCATGCTCAGCCAGCCAAAAGCTACCGTAGCAGAATAGGAAATGTAGTCTATAGTAGGAAGCACCGATTTTTGCTATCCTTGCTATCCCGCGGCTGCATGGATCAAATATCCAGCTGCTGCGGGCCCCTATCTACTGCTGGGGGCCAATGCAAAGCACTGGCCCCACTAGCAGTCTTTTTTTTTTTTAAATAAAATATCCCTAGAGGACCACAGACAGACATAACATGTCATTGGTCCTCTACAGAATAACTTCTTATTTGTATACAATGTATTATTATTATTTTTAATTTTTTTATTTATTTAATTTTTTATTTTTTTACATTTTTTTTATTTTTATTTAACTGGAAGTGCGCATTTTCAACTTGGAATTTTGACATGTAGTCAGCTTGCGCTCATGTTCCATTGGAACATTTTTTAAGCCGGTCACTGCATTTTACCCCAGCACATCATTTATTTTTAAAAAACTAGACATCCTAGGGTATTTCAGTTGGTGGTAATTTAACAAATTCCATGAACTAATTCTACCACCAGCCTTTGTCAAAGTGTTGGGAAGTGATTTTATATTTTTCCCCACACATTCTAGTTCAGGCATGAATTTTCAAATTCTGATATTTCTCACTGCCAACCAACACCCCAATATGTGTTCAGAAACATCTCCTGAGTACAGGGATACCACCCATGCACAAGTTTGTTAGATCATTTGGGGGGTAAAAGGCCACATTTGGGAGGTGCACATTTTGGATTCAGCCTGTGCCCATGTTCCATTTGGTACACTTTTGAAGCCGGTCAATATATTTTACTCCAGCACACCATGTATTTTGAAAAACAAGCAACATCTCCCAGTACAGCGATACCATCCATGTATAGGGTTGTTAAGATGTTTGGGGGGTAAAAGGCCACATTTGTGTGCGCATCTCAGTGTTGTTTTTTTATTGTTTTTTTACATTTTAATTATTTTTATTGGAATGTTGTGCGTTAGTGACCGAGGCTGTTTTAACACTTCTGAGGTGTTTGTGTTTAGCTTTAATTTTCTTCTTTGTCAGTTGCTGTACCCACACATATTATATATTGTTTTTTTCAGGACAAGAAGGGCTTTCTTTTCATGACATTATTTTGTTCATATCATTTATTGTATTGTGTAAAAAATAGTAAAATATGGTTAAAATTAAAAAAAATAAACACTTTTCCTGACTTTTCTTTGTAAATTCTTTTACTAAGCTTCAAAAGCTAATGAAAAAACATGCTAAATAGATTCGACTATAGGTCCTGAGTTCAGAAATACCCAATGTTTATATGTTTTTTTGCTTTTTTTTGCATGTTTTAGGTTAATAAATACAAGTAGCATTTAGCTGTTTCAAAACCATTTTTTTTTAAATTAGCGTTAGTGACACTGTAACACCGATATCTGATATGAATCACTGAATAACCCCCCACATGTACACATTTTTATAAAGTAGACATCCCAGGGCATTCAACTTGGGGTAATTTGACACTTTTCACTCTGTCATTTTACCACCAATCTTTGACAAGTTTTGGCGTAGTAATTTTGTGTGTGTTTTATTTCCACACACTTTGAAACTTAGGTATGAATTTAAAGGGACTGTTCTATTTTATTGCCAAACAAAACCCCAATATATGTTCAGCAACTTCCCCTGAGTATAGCGGTACCCCACATGTATAGGTCTGCTAGGTTTATGTGGCAGGTATAGGGCAAAATTTAGGATATGGTTATTGCAGCTTTAAAACGTGTATTTATTATGTAATACTTGTGACTACATTTCCTATCATGCTCAGCCAGCCAAAAGCTACCGTAGCAGAATAGGAAATGTAGTCTATAGTAGGAAGCACCGATTTTTGCTATCCTTGCTATCCCGCGGCTGCATGGATCAAATATCCAGCTGCTGCGGGCCCCTATCTACTGCTGGGGGCCAATGCAAAGCACTGGCCCCACTAGCAGTCTTTTTTTTTTTTAAATAAAATATCCCTAGAGGACCACAGACAGACATAACATGTCATTGGTCCTCTACAGAATAACTTCTTATTTGTATACAATGTATTATTATTATTTTTAATTTTTTTATTTATTTAATTTTTTATTTTTTTACATTTTTTTTATTTTTATTTAACTCTAACCTTAACCCTTTGGTTAGGGTTAGTACAAACCCTAATTCTAACTCTAGGATTAGGGTTTTGATGAACTCTAACCCTAACCCAAGAGTTAGGATTAGCACAATAGGAAAAAAAAAAAAAAAAAAAACTTTTTTTTTTTTAAATTAAAAAAATCCTTTGGGGGGCTGGTTGTTACTGGGGGGGACCAGGGGGAGACTTCACACATTATATTTAGTCTCTCTCTGCCCCACGATCACCGTGGAGCAGGGAGAGACTATAGCTGTCAAAGCAGGCACCTGCTTTGACAGCTATTAACATCCGGGCGCTGTGATTGGCTGTCACAGTGCCCGGATGTTTCAAGTGGGGTCCTCAACCGGCATGGCTGAAGTGTCTCGGTACCGAGACACTTAGCCATGCCGTTGGTAGCGCTATCGCGGTATGCCAGCGTGCATAACGCGATCAGACCTGCATGATGGTCCTGGACCGTCATCGGTCACTAAGGGAGTTTTTCCCCATGACGGTCCAGGACCGTCATCGGTCGCGAAGGGGTTAAAACTGGAATTTAGAACACTCTCCGGAACGAACAGTTTTTTTTAGTATTGCACGATGCCTCCACACGCAGGCATCGTAGCAATACCGGTGGAGCCCGGAAAGCAATAACAAGTTGCTTTCAGTGCTCCTTTTGCTGCATTACCTATCATTAACGCTTCGGCACACAGGACAGACCTGTGTCGGCAAGGGGTTTAATAAAAGACATTATGGAACTAGAGAAGGTGCAGAGGAGGGCTACAAAATGAATATGGGACATGCAAACTTTTAATTATCAAGAAAGGCTAGAAAAGTAAAAATTTTTACATGCTAGAGAAAAGGTGGCTTAGAGGGGATATGATAATGTTATATAAACATGTAAATATGTATAGAGCCAATACAAACGGCTTTCTAAAAACCTGCTCATTAACAGAACAGTACAAAGCACAAGAAGTCATCCGCTAAGACTTAAAGAAAGGAGCTTTCATCTAAGACACCTGAAAAGGTGGTACTAGCAATGGCTATGTATGTTAGTACAGGCACTAATATTTATTTAGTTCTTGTTGGAGTCAAGAAAGTTTTTCCCCCCACTGAAATTGTTGAAATAAGTATTTTTTTTGCCCTCTTTTGGATCAACAGCAGTAAACGAGGAATAGGAAAATGGTTGAACTTGATGGATGCAAGTCTTTTTTAAATCTAAACTACCATGTAACTTTATAACTACTTTGCACCAGTATTTGCCATATATGTCTTAAAAATGCATTTTCCCTATTCTGAACAATAAATAATGGTGCTATGCTATGGGCTAGCATAATGATGATTTAGCATGCAGTGAGGATTTTATTTGTAATAGGCCCAGAATAGGTCCACTTATTTTTTCTTCAAACCTATTCCCTTAACTACAGGTTTTCATTTCCAAATACACCCTAAATTGGTCTGTATACTCTGCTAATAACATTTGCTTATCATCTTTTCTCATTTAAACATCTCATCTGTAAATATTGACTTTTCTCGGATTGCCCTCATCTTATGGATTTCTCTATTAGACATTCTCCTACTTTCAAGACCATTACAACATTCAGAAATATGTGCTTTTTCAGGAAAATATATCCATACTGCTGCTTAAAAGGGGTGGAATAATGCAATGCAGTGTGACACCATAAACGTGGCATGACCCCACAACACTGAGCTCCAGAATACACATACTGTGTGTGTCTGGAGCTCATTTAATCTCATCTAGAGTGTGTTTTTGTTTTAGATTTACACAGTATAAATGCAATGCTGCCTGTGCATAGTGCATAAGTAGTATTAAAGTTGGGATAGACATGAACATGACGGGATAGGCCGGGCAGGAGTCAAGTCAGACTGTCCCATTAAATTCAGGACTGTGTTTAACTATTCACATCAACTAATTCCCATTGTCGTTTACCATCTCATACCATGCCTTACCTCAATTTGTTTTAACAGTCCTACCCTAGTATGACTCATATAGATAGAAATGTATATTAAAACAATTATTTTATTAAAATAGATACTTTGGATACTATTTTTACACTTAGTCCTACATCTAATAATAACAACAACAATAATAATAATAATACAAATACTCCAGGTTTGTAATCCCTTATGTATCCCTATATGCATTTTATATAAGCTTCTCTAAATGAAAGGGCATTATGGTAACCCTAGTATAAGCACATCTGAAAGGAATGGAAAGCAATCTTGCTGCTTTTTAGATACTTTAAATAATACCCTCCAATTCTGAACGTGAAATGCATGAAGCCTGTGATGTAGATGGTATACCTGCTGATTAAGCGAACTCCATTCTCTTGATTAACCTCTCTCTGGTAAGTCATGCATCGGTGAAAAAACAAGTGAGAAATTTCAAGCTATACATAAAGAGTAATGTACAGCATGAACAATTGGCCAGGCCTATTATAGGTAAGCATTAGAAAATCGAGAGATATAGTGACTTTATCACCGTTCTGTTCAGTGATGTTTAGAAAATACAAACTTAACCCGTTCAGGACACATGGCACCATGCATTTTTTGTGCACTGAGGACCCAGTAACAGCATAGAACTTCCTCCATGTGCAATAGCATGCGCCATATCAGAAGACAGCATGTACCTCCAATATGCCGCTAATTTATGACAATGTCCCCTTTGAGGTGGTAGTTTTTCTTGTTTTAAATATACTCTTCTCCTTTACTGTGTTGATTTATTTTATGTATTTAAATGTTTCTATAATATCCCCTATGTCTTGTATTTCCTCCAACCTATACATGTTAAGATCCTTTAACCTTTCTCAGTAAGTTTGATCCTGCAATCCATGAACCAGTTTAGTAGCCATTTTCTGAACTCTCTACAAAGAATCAATATCCTTCCAGAGATAGGGTCTCTTCAGTAGTGCGTACTCCTAGAGAGGTCTCACCAGTGCTCTGTACAATGGGGTTAGCACTTCACTCTTTCTACTGCTACTACCTCTCCTTATGCAACCAAGCATTATGCAACACCAAAATTTGGCCCCCTGGGGCACTGTGATCACTAGACATGTGTATTCGTTTTCGGACGAATGAATTTTCGTCCGAAAATACCATTTTCGTTCATTCGTTTGAAAAACGAATAACGAAAATGCTAAGCTAACGAAAGCCGAATGAACGAATGGTTAATAAATGAAAATCATTCATTCATTCGTCCATTCGTAGTACTATTGGCATTCTATAAGCCGAAATAGAGTCGGTTTATAGAATACAATAGCATAGTACACTACATTCCATAAACCGACACAATGAACGACTTTCGGTTTATGGAATGCATGTAAGTCTATTGGCATTCTATAAACCGACTCTATTTCGGTTTATAGTAATGCCAATACTATAGCACGAATGGACGAATGATTTTCGTTTATATTAAACCATTCGTTCATTCGTTCAACTTCTTAGCTTTCTATAAACCGAAACAGAGTCCCCATTCATACATTTTTATGAATGGGAACTCTAGTTCGGTTTATAAAAAGCCCATAGTATTACATGTAATCCATAAGCCGAAAGTCTATAAACCGAACGTTCGGTTTATAGACTTTCGGTTTATGGAATACATATAATCCTATTGCTATTCTATAAACTGAACGTTCGGTTTATAGAATAGCAATAGGATTACATGTATTCCATAAACCGAAAGCCTATAAACCGAACGTTCGGTTTATAGACTTTCGTCATTTGTAATGCATGTAATAGTACTATTGGCTTTCACTACACAGAGACAGAGTCTCCATTCATAAAAAATTATGAATATGCTATACTAGAGTTAGCATCTAAGGTCAGGGTTAGATCTAGGTTTAGGGTTAGCATCTGGGATTAAGGTTAGCATCTAGGGTTAAGGTTAGCAACCAGGGTTAAGGTTAGCAATTAGGGTTAGAGTTAGATTAGGTTAGTGCTAGTTTTGGTCAAAAGGTCACTGTAGGAGAAAAAGGTTAGAAAAAAACTACTTTGAGTCATTTCCCCATAACTTGCAACAAACAACAGAAAAAATGGGTGTTTCTAAGTGCAGGACAAATAGAATATATTTTGCAGGTTTTTTTTATTTGCATTTATAGATGAGTAAGATATGTTTCATGTAAAAGTTACCGGAAGTAAGAAGTTAGACATTTTTGTAAACATTTTTTTTGTCATATGTTATGTTGTTTTATAGTAAATGATACAAATGCTCATATGTGTGTTTAATGGGTCTGAAAAAAATCTGGATCCCTTCAAGAAGCAAAAAAATTGCCTTATAGAACTGAGAAACCTTTTAAAAATGGTGTAGAAGAATTAAACACATTATAAACACAAACATATTTATATAAACATTATTATATAGTAATGTTCTATATCATAATAGTTTACCTTAAAGACACTGTTTAGTGCCCAAAATGCATCTTCCAAATGTTAATGCAATAATATATATAAGTATTTTAAAATGCATGATTTACATTTTGTATCACTCAAAATACAAAATTGTGTATCACTCAAAATACAAAATACTTACAGCTAGATGGAATTGTGAAATTACAGCAGTTTGCAAGAAGCCAGGACTGCCCACACTAGCTGAATAAAAGTAATTTCCTTCTTTCTTGTTCTTTTTGCTGCAGGAACCAATGAGAATAATTTCATTCAAATAAATGGAATATCCTGTCTCCATAGTGATGTCATCAGACAATGTGTTACACTGTAAAGAGATCCTACTGTGTACAAGAGCAAGGTCACTCATACATAATATATTCAATTGGAATGAAACAAAAAACTTGTATCAGTGTCTATATAATCAGTGCTGCTACACATGCAGAATAATCAACAGGCGGGGCGGAGAGGGGGGGATCACTTGAGTCAAATATTTAAAATGTGATTTATGCAGAATGCCTGCATCAAATCACACTGGAAAAAAGCCTGTGCACTATACAAGCAGTAATCTTCAACATGCACTAAAGTGAGTTTGTAGACTAGACTGTCCCTTTAAGTACTTTTACAAAAAAATATTTTAGATCATCTTATGTTCATTTACTTAATGGTCTTAATTAATTTATCTTTTTCTATTCTTTTTCCATTTTGTACTACTGGTTTTTATTTTATTGCACTTCAGAACATTTCTGGAAGACTTTAGCTATTTCGACTATTGCCGAAGTCCTCCAATTGATTCTATGGGATGACTTTGACTATATTCATTAAAACCGATGTTCTCCCAAAAATGGCCCTGAAAGAAGACAGATTCCCACCAAGACTACCACTTTAATTTCGGTGCATTTCTGATGATTTCAGTGTGGAATTGGCTATGATTTCTGTTTCTTTAACGCCCTCTGGCAAAGTGCCACCCTAGGCGAGTGCCTAATTTGCCTTGTGGAAGATACACTACTGATTACATCTAGGGGCAACGATCTTTGTTCTGTTCGACTCTGGGGTTTAATTTATTTTCTAACTTTAGCAAGCAGTAGCGGGATGCAGAGAGAGCCTTCATGCAGGATAATGTAAGTAATGAAACCAACATCTATATAAGGTATAAAGTGGGTACAGGATGGACAGTGAAGTTTACACCTTACGCGTTTCGTGCCGAACAGACAGTCCTATGACTAAGGTGTTAATTTCACTGTCTATCCTGTTGTTCATACCCATTTTTACCTGAAACAAATGTTGGTTTCATTCATACATTATACTACCTTTCTATTTCTAAATGGGCTGGAATGCACAACATTGATGGGACCCTGCAGTTATCAGAATTTCTACAGGCACTAGAGTGTTCATACCACAAGGGTGCCATGAATGTCCCTGTATAAATAAATGTTGGTTTCATTCATACATTATACTGTGTAAATGCTCTCTCCATGTCCCGCTACTGCTTGCTATTTTTAAATCAGCTGGTATGCCCAGCATTGATGGAAGCCCTGCAGTTGTCTGAATTTCTTCAGGCACTATTAAGGGAGTGTTCATACTACAAGGGAGCCATGAATGTCCCTGTACTCCTGCTTCATTTCTGTATCCATTTGAGACTTCTTCAAAATCCTAGGCTGGATTTTAGTTTGGTCCAATGTTCTCTCCTGTCTCTGTTGGTATGGGACCTTTTCCCCAGAAGGCGCAGAGAGATCCCGCAAAAAAACGGAATAGTTTCATCTCCGTTTCATTATCTACAATGGCTGTCTAGTGGCCCCCACACTGATTTAGATTTACATTAATTTACATGTGTGTTTTTTTGTTTTGTTTTAGTAACCTATTTCATTCAAGAAGGTCACCAGTCTTTTTTTTTTTATTTAATGGCTCTATTGGACATGCCTCTGGCATTTGCCACAAATAGATGTGATAAATGGAAAACACATTTGTCTCTTAATCTTTGCATTTGCTAGGAATTCTGAAAATACAAGGTATTGATCATTTTTATATTTTACAGTTGAAATGTGAGTATGACCTGCAGTATGTGACAGAGTTGCACATCACTATCCATTGTTAGGCTTACTACCTTAAACCATATATTTTTATACTATGTTCAATGAAATATGAAATAAAACACAAATGGCCACAATGTATGTGTTGTTTTTATTCTAAGAGCCATCTAGTGGTGCTGTGAAATTGTTTAGTTTTTCTAGTCTTGCTTTATAAAAGGGGAAAGGAGGAGTCTGGAGGGAAGCTAGATAGCATTGTGGTTAACTGTGTGAAGGTATAAATCAGACAGCTGCACAGTGTGTGATCTGTTGATGTTCAATGCTGTGTGGATTAAAACTTTGCTTGCATCTTCGAGTCTTTCAGATATCCAGATTTCAGCTCTGGATGTGAATAATGGACCAGACAGAAAGATCTTCAAAGTGTGCAACAAGACCTGGAATTTACCATTAATAGGAACGATCCCAGTGAACATGCTTAAACTACAGCAGGTAATGAAGAGAGGTGCTCCTCCTACATACCATTGAAAATCTCAGATCATCTTAGAGGGTGTAGTAGTTATATATATATATATATATATATATATATATATATATATATATATATATATATATATATATATATATATATATATATATATATATATATATATATATATTTATATATTTATTTATATATACACACAAAGCTTTTTAACTTCATGTAGTTCTATTCAGTGATACAATGCAAATTATAATTTAGACACCACACTGGGCTTTATTTGAAAAATGATTCAACATTACATTAACCCATTAACAGACACAGATGAGCAACACATTACATTCCTTCAGCACTTAATTAGGCTGTGATTTTTTTTTTTTTATGAATAAGCAGTGGAGGACTGAAAGAAAAGGTCTAACTTAAGAATGGAAATAATAGGTCTGACTTGAGAATGGAAAATATTTTGAACCTCTCATAGGAATAACGGGTGTTCAGTGCAACTACTATATATATATTGTATTGTGTTTCATGGGTTAACCAGATGTTATTTCCATGGTATTTCAAAATCCATTGCACTGTAAGAAAAGTGTTCTTAGATTCAGATAAGTTTCCCTTCAATAAAATATATATTATGGCTCTTGTTATTTGAGTAGATATGACAGCTAGTTAAAACCAACGATGTGATTGATAAATTTACATTTAAAATGTGTGAGTAAAAGCAACACTTTGTGATTTTCTTTTTGTTTATGTAAATATATGACACATTTGTTATAGATGCTGATTTTTTATGTAAGAGACAATATGTAAAGAGAAGAACCCTCTTCAATTTTTCCTTTAAAGACAAATGCATACATTATTCAGAATAACATAAACTGGAAAAAATGGCTTACATTGGAGTAAATTCTATCTTATCAAACGTATTCATTAACTCATTAAATGCTTAATTAGCATATGAACACATATACTTTACAGTTTAAATGTTGTATCCATAAGTAAACCATGTACATTTTATTTGTACATATTGCCTAATACAGCTTTGTAATCACTCAGTGGGTCAAAAAAAAAATAATTCTGTTGAGATGGTAGTTGCCAAAGTAAATACTGATATATAAAAGTATGTTCTCTATCAAATGTTATCTGCTGTTTATTGCTGTTCTAGATATTGCTATTTACAGGACCATGTATCAGTAAGATCACACTGATTTAGTACAGGAAATGGGAGTCAAGACACAATAAATTGAAAAACAATTGTTGCCACAGCCAGAGGCTTTTAAATACTCAAAACATTTTTAATTAATATAATTTTTTGCTATAATTTATATGATAATTGTATATGAAAATAAATAACAATACTTCAGTCTTTTAATTTAATTAACTTGACCAGCTCTTTAACATGTAAGATTCAAATTAAATTAAATGTATAGTTTTTTTTTAAACCATGGTACTTTATTGGACAAGTTGTTCATATGCAGGTCTGAGATTCCATGGGGAAATGCATGCTGGAAAGAGATTAGAGATTAATAGATCATGTACCTGTAAATATGCATATCTATATGCATAATAAAATTGTAAGCAGTTAAATCACAACCAAAAACATAAATATTAAAAAATTATGCTGTACAGTGTGCTGAGCTTGGTTTCTCTTTTCATGGAATGTATTTTTGCCAAACGTTCCGCAAGATTTATGTTTAGAAATGCTAAATATAGAAATAGAATATGCTTCAGGTATGGGATATACACATTAAAACAACATGTTATAATTTGTACTAATATTTGCTCTATTCACGAATTTACATCTTAAGATTTGTGTACTCTAATCACATGCTTGAAGCACCACTCCAATCACATGCTTGAAGCACCACTCCAAGTAAACAGAAACCTTAAAAAATGCATTTCGCTTCTTCTTTGCAAAACTTTACTTAAAAAAACTTGGCTTTTATGAATGCATTCTGCCAGGGACAGATCCTCCCACATTACCATGTCAAGTTCTCTTTCACAAAGACGATCAGATGTCTCCCATAGAGATACTTGTGGATGTTCAGTATAATGCATGCCCATTAGGAGTCCCAGTGCCTCTCCATGATCTGGCATGGGGACTTACTGCACATAAGTGTGGCTGCGTGCACGTTACTCAGACATTGACTACAAATATTTAGTGTATGCCCATTGTATGCTTTGAATTGGCATATTTTGTGTTGAGCCCCTCTTCTCATGGCTATGTTATTCCCTTGGATCCTTTCTACATCCCTTATTTTTCCAGTCTGGCTTTTCTGCCTGCCCTCTCCTCTTTTTGTATTTACCAACATTCACCTTTTCATGGATTTTTCTCTTGCTTTACTATAATGCACTCTCCTTTTCATAATCATCTCCTTTGCCCCATTTTCTATTTTGTTTCCTCGAATGACTTTTACCGTCTTTTGCCCCCCCCCCCCCTTCCCCCCATCTGTCTTGTCACCATATGTCCTCCATTATCAGGAGTGTTGTGATAATTCACCTTAATTTCAATTTCTATGAAAGAGCAAATTTAGAGATGTGCAAATTCATGATTTTATAGGACACACGTGACTGCTATTAGTTAATTCTCTATGTGCAAAATTTAAATCCTAGCTATAATCTGATTCTGTATTGTCCCATGTCTCACTGTCATTCCCTTTACCTGTAGAATGAACAAATAAACAGATTGTGCAAATCCATTCTAAATATATGTAAATATCTAGTGTGTCATGTTGTATGGAACACTATAGTAAAGCATTACTCAGCAGTTATTTTTTTTTACCCCTTCATAAATGTTATGATTTTTTTTTTTGCTTTTGATGATGTTTTTAAAGAGACAGTCCCACAGTTTCTAAACAATAGTTTTAAATAAGTAGTCCATCATGTAAAGTAAAGAAAAAGAAACATATGTATCTTATAATTTCCCCCCTCAACATTTCATGTGATCTAAAAGCTATAAATACAGTGTATATATGCAGTGTAAATGAGTTATTAACATTGCTCTAGCAGCAGTCCTTATCTACAAGCCCTCCTTCTTGTGCCACATCAACAGACAAATTGATTCCACAGTAAAGGCTAATGAAAGCACTTTCTCTGACAAAATGTTGCACAGGAAGCCAGCCTGCATTCTATGTACACCTATTTAATGATGTCACAGAATTTAGAGCCCCTTGTGACATCATATTTACTGCAAAACTCGAGGTGTAATGCTATTTCTAAAAGTAAGTGTATTATACATATATTGAAAACATGTACAACATACAGAAAAAAAAACCAAGATGGAACTGTCCCTTTAAGCCCTTTTACCTTTTTACTAACATGTTTTACTTTCTCTCTACTCAGATCTTTTATTTAT
Source organism: Pelodytes ibericus (assembly GCA_036172795.1). NCBI lineage: Eukaryota > Metazoa > Chordata > Amphibia > Anura > Pelodytidae > Pelodytes > Pelodytes ibericus. The sequence goes on from CM069859.1 coordinate 79,946,527, forward strand.
TTTTCTAACTGTTTCAACTAGTTATTGTTCATACTTTTGGGTTTCAATGGCGTTATTTGGTAGGCAGTGATACCTCTTTAGCATACTTTGCATTTAAATTACCATACGCTGAGGTAATTGACAGCAAGATAAGTGTTGGGGTGCGTCTGAACCGATAGGGATGAAATATGACTCATGTCTTTTACTTGTATTAAAAATATAACACTAAGTGAACTAAACGATTAGCAGCATACACATTTTCACTGAGATACTGCATTCAGTCAGGCTAGGTTAGGCAATGACTCATTACTTTAAATCTATGAAAAACATCATCTCACATATGACATTATAATTATTAATTATTGGAGGTTTACTGCTCTTGTGTTGTAGAGTGATAATAAGATCGCATTATTAGCTAATTAATATTGCGCCACCCTTATTAATGTTTGTGTCAGATGTTTACTGGCATTACATCAGATATTTACTATCCTATTGATTATTGTAGATACAGGAATAAAGGTTGCTAACCCAATTCTAATGGTGTAGGGATGTAATCATTTGATTGACTTATTAATTTAATTTTAGGTAAATTAGACCCAAATAGCACTATCAAATTAATACATGACAGGGGTTGTTTCTAGTAGATTGCTAAACTACATTAATGTATTAAGCTAGCCAAATTGCTTGCAGATATATAGTTAAAATCATATTGCAACTAAAAGCGTTTGTCTGCAGTAAGTGTCCTGCACATGCATTCAGAATGCATCAATTTACCTTTTTCATATGCAGTTTACATTGGACACCTTTTGTGCTGTTCTGAGTCTTCACTGTGTTAGCTCCACCAATTTTTTTTCCAATGAATAGATTTTGTAGATTTTATTATCTTGATATTTTCGATCACTTGATCTGTTTATTAATATCGACATGTCACTAAATCTTTTTTAGCAGTTGAAAGAAACCGATGTATGTATTTGTATGCACATTTGACAGTAATAACCAGGGAATAGTACAGGAATAGTAATATAAATAGACTAATTATTTAAACAGTACACTCAGCATGCATTTCCTTTTGTTGGTTTATAACGGTAAATGTAGGACTAGTCTAAGAACCATTACATTTTTGAAGAACAGCATTTGCTCAAATATAAGACAATCCTATTATAAGGTAACTCCAAAGCTTTGCATCTTAAGGAAATACATAAATGGTCTATATTTGTGCAGGTAACATTGTTTATTCCAGCATTACATTTCTTTTCCTGCTCTTCTTACCAAACACAAGCATCAAAGTCTCTTTTCCTTCTCCGTCCCAGCATCACAATCCCCACTCCGCCTTAGCATCTTGGCTCTCTCTTTACATTCAAGCAGCATAGTCCATGTTTCCCTTGCAGTATTAACGTATTTGCTCGATTATAAGACGACCCTGATTATAAGACGACCCCCCAAACTTTGGATATTCCTTTAGGAAAAAAACTAAAAGCCTGAATATAAGACTACCCTATAGGAAAAAAAGTTTAACTTGTATATATTCACATGTAAATTGCTTTTTAATATTTAATAAAAATGATTATATTAAACAAATGCATTTCTTGTTTTTATTTCATTTTATGTGCCAATGCTGCCTCTCTTTCCCTTGCCCCCAGCTTTGTCTCTCTCCCCCCTTTTATTGTTGTCTCTCTCTCACCCTCCCTTTGACTCCCCCCTCGCTCCCCTTGTCTCTGTCTCCCCCCCCCCCTCCCCATGTTTCTCTCTACCCAGCCCTCCCCTTCTTGCTCTCTGTGCCCCCCTCCCTCCCCTTGTCTCTCACTCAACCCCCTCCCCCTCCCCTTGTCTCTCTCTTCCCCCTCCCTCCCCTTGTCTCTGTCTCTTCCCCCCTCTAGAGATTTGTAGATTTCATATTTGTATCTTGATAAAAGTCCAGACTAATAACGGAATTGTCAATCACACTATGTAACCTCTATTTAATGATGTGTAAGTGTCAATGGAGATAATTTATTGAAGTTATTAATATATTGTATATGGTTAGATTCCATATGTGGGTGTCAAAGAATACACTATATATATATATATATATATATATATATATATATATATATATATATATATACACACACAGTGTATATGCAAAAGTATTTAGTCAGCCACCAATTGTGCAAGTTCTCCCACTTAAAAAGATGAGAGAGGCTTATAATTTTCATCATAGGTACACTTCAACAATGAGAGACAGAAAGGGAGGAAAGAATCCAGGAAATCACATTGTAGGACTTTTAATGAATTAATTGGTAAATTCATCGGTAAAATAAGTATTTGGTCATCTACAAACAAGCAAGATTTCTGGCTTTCACAGACCTGTAACTTCTTCTTTAAGAGGCTCCTCTATCCTCCACTCGTTACCTGTATAAATGGCACCTGTTTGAACTTGTTATCAGTATAAAATACACCTGTCCACAACCTCAAACAGTCACACTCCCTACTCCACTATGGCCAAGACCAAAGAGCTGTCGAAGGACACCAGAAACAAAATTGTAGACCTGCACCTTGCTGGGAAGACTGAATCTGCAATAGGCAAGCAGCTTGGTGTGAAGAAATCAACTGTGGGAGCAATTATTGGAAAATGGAAGACATACAAGACCACTGATAATCTCCCTCGATCTGGAGCTCCACGCAAGATCTCACCCTGTGGGGTCAAAATGATCAGAAGAACGGTGAGCAAAAATCCCACAACCACACGGGGGGACATAGTGAATGACCTGCAGAGAGCTGGGACCAAAGTAAGAAACTACGCCGCCAGGGACTCAAATCCTGCAGTGCCAGACGTGTCCCCCTGCTTAAGCCAGTACATGTCCGGGCCCGTCTGAATTTTGCTAGAGAGCATTTGGATGATCTAGAAGAGGATTAGGAGAATGTCATATGGTAAGATGAAACCAAAGTAGAACTTTTTGGTAAAAACTCAACTCGTTGTGTTTGGAGGAGAAAGAATGCTGAGTGGCATCCAAAGAACACCATACCTACTGTGAAGCATGGGGGTCGAAACATCATGTTTTGGGGCTGTTTTTCTGCAAAGGGACCAGGACGACTGATCCGTGTAAAGGAAAGAATTAATGGGGCCATGTATCGTGAGATTTTGAGCAAGGGTATTTGAAGATGAAACGTGGCTGGGTCTTTCAGCATGACAATGATCCCAAACACACCGCCCGGGTAACGAAGGAGTGGCTTCGTAAGAAGCATTTCAAGATCCTAGCCAGTCTCCAGATCTCAACCCCATAGAAAATCTTTGGAGGGAGTTGAAAGTCTGTGTTGCCGAGCGACACAAAACATCACTGCTCTAGGGGAGATCTGCATGGAGGAATGGGCCAAAATACCAGCAACAGTGTGTGCCAACAAAGGGTATATAACAAAGTATAGAACTTTTGTTACCAAATACTTATTTTCCACCATAATTTGCAAATAAATTCTTTAAAAATCAGACAATGTGATTTTCTGATTTCTCATTTTGTCTCTCATAGTTGAAGTGTACCTATGATGAAAATTACAGGCCTCTCTCATCTTTTTAAGTGGGAGAACTTGCACAATTGTTGGCTGACTAAATACTTTTTTGTCCCATTATAGTATAATGTATCTTCTAATGTTGATAACATAGCTTACAGAGGCAGTTCCACTTAACATATCTTCTGTATGTTGTTCATGTCATGTATTTACTATAAAACAATTTAGAGATCTCCTGTGGATTTACATTGAACATAATGTTACAGGGGGAAGGGCTGGGAAGGTAAGCAGGACTGCTGCTATAGCAATAGCAATACATCTGTTACTCTTTATTTGCAGTTTTAGGAGACAGGAAGTGTTGAGAGAAAACAAACAGATGAGACTTATCTGTTTTATTTTTTACTTATTTTAAATGATTTAGTATTTATCCAAAAGGTGGATCTGTCCCTTTGAAATGCTATCTTTAGTTGCTAGAAAGTAAAAAAGTCTACCTTACAGGAAAAGAAACACCTCCTTCCAAGTAGACTAGCACAGAATGTAAAATTAACAAATTTGTCAGTGATAGTTAAACTATTGTGTTCAAAGCTCACTCAAGTGGAAAATGTAAAAGTCTGGTCAAAGGTCTGAGGTATTCAGTATGAAAATCTTTGTCATAGTTTGTTGAAAAGTACTCCTGAGCTACTTCAAATTTTAAGTATTTTTGTATGCAACATTCGTTTTCACCAAGAATGTCCCTAAACGAATAATAAAACAATGTTCATACATTAAAAAGTTCTGCACCTTTACTATTCGTTCAAAATTCTATAGGGTCTACTCAATATGCACTGATCGGTCCCAAATTGGATTTGGATCAGGTATAATAGCCTTATTGAACAAATCCCAGAAATGTGGCTACTCGATATACCTGAATTTGGATCAGAATCAGCAGTTCTGGATGGTCAGAAACAGAGGCGTCGCTAGGGGGGGCTACTGGGGCTATAGCCCCGAATCTCCAGTGCTTAGCCCCGAATGGAGACTCTGGGGCTAAAGTATCTTTAGCCCCGAGACTCCAGGGCTATCACTGTTAAAAAAATAAAAAATCTCCCCCGCTGAGCTTTCCCCCGTCTGGGACATAGTCCCAGAATCGGAGGTTTATGCTCGTGCGGGGGGTGAGGAGGAGAGGCGCTGCTGGCCCCTCCTCCTGGAGGTGCGGCCCACAAGCAAGTGCCTGCGGTGACTGCACCTCCTGGCCATACTGACAGCACGACGGGTGCAAGCTCCGCCCCCGTTGCTCTGTGAATCTGTCTGCGCACCGGATGTGACATCCGGCAGAAGAAAGTGAGTGTCCCAACGGAAACGTCCTCCTCCCTGCAAACAAAGGTAATTTAGCAGGGAGGGGGACGAACGCTGTAAGGTTTTTGTTTTTGTTTTTAAATATTTAAAAATGTGTGTTAGTGTCTGTGTGTAAGTGTGACTGTGTGGGTGAAGCAATGTGTATAAGTGTGTGTGTGCCAGGGTGTTTGCATAAGTGTATGAGGGTGTGTGTGTCAGGGTTTTTGCATAAGTGTATGAGGGTGTGCGTGTCAGGATGTGTGTGTCAGGGTGTTTGCATAAGTGTATGAGGGTGTGTGTGTCAGGGTATTTGCATAAGTGTATGAGGGTGTGTGTGTCAGGATGTGTGTGTGTCAGGGTGTTTGCATAAGTGTATGAGGGTGTGTGTGTCAGGGTGTTTGCATAAGTGTATGAGGGTGTGTGTATCAGGGTGTTTGCATAAGTGTATGAGGGTGTGTGTGTCAGGTTGTGTATTTGTAAGTGTGTGTGAGAAAGAAATAGACGCTGTGTGAGATATAGACGCTGTGTGAGATATAGACACTGTGGGAGATAGAGACGGAGAGTGTGAGAGAGAGAGAGACGGAGAGTGTGAGAGAGAGAGACGGAGAGTGTGAGAGAGAGAGACGGAGAGTGTGAGCGAGAGAGAGAGAGAGAGAGAGAGAGTGAGTGTGAGAGAGAGAGAGACGGAGAGTGTGAGAGAGAGAGAGATGGAGAGTGTGAGAGAGAGAGAGACGGAGAGTGTGAGAGAGAGGGAGACGGAGAGTGTGAGAGAGAGAGAGACGGAGAGTGTGAGAGAGAGAGACGGAGAGTGTGAGAGAGATAGAAAGAGACGGAAAGTGTGAGAGAGAGAGACACAGAGAGAGACTGAGAGTGTGAGAGAGAGAGATGGAGAGTGTGAGAGAGAGAGAGAGAGATGGAGAGTGTGAGAGAGAGAGACGGAGAGTGTGAGAGAGAGAGACGGAGAGTGTGAGAGAGAGAGACGGAAAGTGTGAGAGAGAGAGACACAGAGAGAGACTGAGAGTGTGAGAGAGAGAGAGACAGAGTGTGAGAGAGAGAGAGACGCTGTGTGAGATAGAGAGACTGAAAGTGTGAGAGACGCTGTGTGAGAGAGAGAGAGACGCTGTGTGTGAGAGAGAGACGGAGAGTGTGAGAGAGAGAGACGGAGAGTGTGAGAGAGAGAGACGGAGAGTGTGAGAGAGAGAGACGGAGAGTGTGAGAGAGAGAGAGACGGACAGTGTGTGAGAGAGAGAGAGACGGACAGTGTGTGAGAGAGAGAGAGAGACGGACAGTGTGAGATAGAGAGATGGAGTGTGTGAGAGAGAGAGAGAGAGAGAGAGAGAGAGAGAGAGAGAGAGAGAGAGGCGGTGTGTGTTAGAAAGAGAGGGAGAGAGCCAGGGTGCATGAGACAGAGAGAGAGAGACGGGGTGAGATTGTGTGCGACTGTGCTCATCTGGGCTCAAGCCCCTGATCATTTGTTGACCTAGCAACGCCCCTGGTCAGAAACCAAAGCATTGGAGGTTTTTAAATCAGGGCATTTTCTCTATGAAAACCAAAGGTTGCCGACTTCCCAATATGCACCTATCAAACCCAAACACACTCCGAATTTGGCTAGTCTTTTCCTGTTGCATTTTGGGCATTTCAATTCTCCAGGGGAATTGAAATAAAAATGTTAAAAAAGTTATTAAAAAATAAACCCCCCTCCCTAGGGCCAGCAGACGGCCACTGTTCCCATAAATAAAAATAAATAAAAATTAGGGGGCGTAGTAGCCCTGCCCCCCATAATAATAAATGGAGCTGGGAACTGGCAAAACATATCATGCATCAGGGTAGGTAGCCCTGAACCCACCCTATCAAAAATGGGTCTGGGAGCTGGCAAAGTGGCTCCCAGTCCCCCTGTGACATACATATACTGATGAGTCCTTTTGGCAGCCCCTATAACCCAGGGGGTAATTATTTTTTATTGTTGTCTATGAGGCCTTTTGGCAGATCCAAGACCTCTGAGGCCAATTGATTTATTTTTTTATTGGGCTTGTTGCCATTTATTGGGAGTCCGGAAGCTTTTTCTTTCTTTCTTTCTTTCGGGAGTACTTCAGCTATTTTCAGCATAGCCGCATTCCTCCTGAAATGAGTCTCTCTCATCCCCATAGAAGTCTGTGGGGATGATAGTGGTACAATTTTGCTTAGGTGAGTTTCAGGCATATTTCAGGTGACTTTGGCTTCACCAGGTCCAGGCATGTATGTTGCAATGATATCCTATTTACGGACCAATTTGGCAGTAAATTGGGGCATATTGGGTAGCTCGACATTTGGTTCCCAATATGTCCCCGATGAGACCAGAATCGGTCCGAATTTCTGATGCACCATTTTGGGGATGAATGTCGGCTCATATTGAGTGGGTCTTCATATATATTTGCGTAGCAGTAATGATAGGTAACTGTTTTACAAGTAAAGCAATACAAAAAATTACACTGCCGTCATCTGTCGATGTTAATACTGCTAAGTTTACATCCTATTTGTGCTACATGTAAGGTTTTAAATCTTGAGAACACATATTCAACACAATTCTCCTCAAACGTGTATTCACTTTGTACCTCTCATGTAAAGAAAGACATCACATTATTCTTTACGTAAGTGCTTATTGTTTGTTGAATAAAGTTTAGTCTAATTTAAACACAAACAAGCAAAGACGCCTTCTTTTTGTATGCTAATAATGTTATTTCTGTTATTCTTTACAGGAGATTTCCACTTTATTGAAAATGAATTCCAAGTCCATAAATGGTCATTCTGGAGAAAACGCCCTCACATGCTTTTAGTTATGAACACATCTCTACAGTTACGTATACTAGAACTAAACCTAAGCATTTTGGAGGGAAACTACACAGTGCCAACAAGCAAGACCAAACTGTCATCATGCGATCAAGTGGTAATTGCTGCAGAGATATTTCTAACCCTTGGCATTGTGAGCCTCCTTGAAAACATTCTAGTCATCTCTGCGGTTATTAAGAATAAGAATTTACATTCCCCTATGTATTTCTTTGTATGTAGCTTGGCCGTGGCTGACATGTTAGTTAGCGTGTCCAATGCGTGGGAGACAATAACCATTAATCTAATAAAAAGTAGGCTATTAATCATGGAAGAAACCTTTATACGTCATATTGACAATGTTTTTGATTCAATGATCTGCATATCAGTTGTGGCTTCCATGTGCAGCTTGCTTGCTATAGCAGTAGACAGATACATCACTATCTTCTATGCTTTACGTTACCATAACATAATGACTATGAAAAGAGCAGGAATCATTATCGCTTGTATATGGACATTCTGCACTGGTTGTGGAATTATATTCATTCTTTATTATGAATCAACCTATGTCATAATATGTCTTATTACAATGTTTTTCACAATGCTTTTTTTAATGGTATCACTGTACATTCATATGTTCTTGCTGGCCCGTACCCATGTAAAAAGGATAGCTGCTTTGCCTGGCTACAACTCTGTTCATCAGAGGACAAGCATGAAGGGAGCAATTACTCTAACCATACTGATAGGTATTTTTATTGTATGCTGGGCTCCATTTTTTCTCCATCTTATTTTGATGATTTCCTGTCCTCAGAACCTATATTGTGTATGCTTTATGTCTCACTTTAATATGTATCTAATTCTAATAATGTGCAATTCAGTTATTGACCCTATGATATATGCATTTCGTAGTCAGGAAATGAGGAAAACTTTCAAGGAAATTATTTGTTGCTGCAGCCTAAGAATTATTTGTGATTTTCCTAGTAAATATTAATATATATATATTATTTTTTTTATTTTTTATTGGCTTCCTGTAAATAACATTCAGTAGTGATTTAACATTGAAATATAGAATGTGACAGCAGACAAGAACCATTTGGCCCATCTAGTCTGCCCAGTTTTCAGGTATTTTCTAAGAACCAGATGATCGATAAGTTTGATTGGCACCCAGGTATAAGGTGATCTTTATGCTTGAAAATAAAAAAAGTACTCCTGAATGGAAGAGTCTTTTGCTGCCTATAGTACTTCTAAAGGCTTATGCTAATAAACGAGTGAAAGTGAATGATGAACAATAATATTTTATATAATAATCTCTTCTTCAAATATCCCTGCATGAGAGTAGTGAACATAAATCAAGTCTCTGCTGTGACATTTAAAGATTGTGAATATAAGATATGGCATTTTATTTATCCTTAAGCAATTCAATGTATTATTTATTTCTCAGTCCTTGTAAAATAAGAAAATAATAAAAACACCTTCACACCACCAAAACAGACTTTCTGTCCTTGTTCATTAATGGTCTTTATCAGCAGTCACTGCTAGACTAATACTAAAACTGAGTGAATAAGTGGCTTTTATTCCACTTTATTTACAGGTATTATTGATAAGTCTAACATAATACAGTTGGCATGGCAACATTTACCTCAGAAAAATAAAATTAACACTTGGGGGTAGTCTACTACTACAATTGGATATAGCTGAAATAGCCCATGTTCTCCTGAAATGCACCACAGTGTAATAAAATAAAAATCATTAAAAAATGTTTTTTTACAAAAATAAATAACATGATACATTAATTAATTACATACAATATAAAAAAAATGACAATGTAAAAATTCTTATATTAATGTAAATATTCTAGTATAATATTTACCATTAATATATTATAATTGTATAAAAAGATTTTAGTGTTTCAAATATGTTTACTTTAATTCTTCTACACTTTTCTATTCAATTATCCAAATTAAATCAAGAGAACTGAAATATTGCTTATGTTTGTCATATTCATAGTGTATTTGGGGGGTGATCACGCCAACATTGTACATTTTTAATAGCAGACATATAATGGTTTCAGTGCTTCAGTTTCTGAATGACCCGAACTGTAGGTTTTTTTGGGATTGCATTTTGGGGATTTGTGAAATTCAGCAAAGTTGCCTGATTTAAATCCATTTCAGGGCGCATTGATGTATATTGAGTTGATCCTTTAGAGAACAAATTTGCTGTGCTAAAGGTTTCCCATATGTATTTTTATATATATGTATATGTCCTTGTCTAATGTTCTAGAACAAACAACCTACGAATATTCAGCCTGTTCTGTGCTCCTTCTGTTACTTCATGTCAACATCTTGTTTAAGGTTCCACTGTCATATTTCCCAATAGTTCACATTAGCATTTGTATTAGCTTTTGTATTTCTATTCACAAACATTTTACTTTCTTCCAGCTTACACGATTAACATACAAACACACCAGTAGAAGCTGTTATTGTACAATAGGATGTCTGTGTGCATTGTGTAGACATCCACCGGCTGCCCCCATTAGACACCAGGGAGTCTAGCACTACAAGCCTAGGGGGATGGATTGGCTAACTCTTGGGGGCAGATGGCTGTGTGGGGGGATGCATTGGCTAAGTCTGGGGGGCAGATGACTGTGTGGGGAGATGCGGTGACTTAGTCTCAGAGGCAAATAGCTGTGTGGGGGGCAGCATTGGCTAAGTCTGGGGCAGATGGTTGTGTGGGGGGATGCATTTACTAAGTCTGGGGGAGCAGATGGCTGTGTGGGGTGATGCATTGGCTAAGTCTGGGGGGCAGATAGCTGTGTGGAGGGCAGCATTGGCTAAGTCTGGGAGCAGATGGCAAATAATTGGAAATAAAGACAAGAAATGCATTTTTTTTCAATCATAATTTTTTATTAAATATAAAAAAAAAAACAGATTACATGTGAATTAATATTTTCAAAAAATTCCTATAGGGTAGTCTGATATTCATAGTCTTATAGTCAAAGATTTGTAGTAAAATGACTGCATGAAAAGTGTCAAAATACCCCAATCTGAATACCCTGGGATATTTTTTAAAAAAAAATGTGTACATGTGAGGGGTGATTCAGGGATTCAGGACAGACATCAGTGTCACACTGTCACTATTGCTGAAAAATAAATGTGATTTTTGCCCTATAACATGTAAAACAAGCAAAAGAACATATAAACATTTGTGTTTCAAAACTCAGGACCAATGTTAGAATCTATTTAGCAGATTTTTTCCATTAGCTTTTGTAGATTAGTTACATATTTTAGAAATAAAAGTCAGGAAAAGTGTTATTTTTTTTAAAATTGTTTCACCATATTTTACTATTGTTTTATAATTTTTTTATTTTTTATAAATCACTGTTTTATTGCTTTTATTGGTTTTTTCGACTTGTAAATAAGGAGGGAGCTGGATGAGTACAGAAAGAAAATGGGGGGAGGGTGGGAAATAAGGGGAACATTTCAAGCAGAAATACAATATTACAATACAAATCAAGGGGGGGGGGGGGGGAGCCATCATCAGCAATGCACAAATCACAACATGGGGCATATAAATAATTTATTTTTGCAGTACATTCCATGATTAGTGCCCAGGGAGAACACACCAGAAAAGCGTGTATGAACAAATACATATTGGTGGGCAATACATGCGGTGACGGCGTGAAATGGGGCAAAGGTTGTCGCCCACCTGAAGCCAGAATTAGCTCTACAACATGGCTTGAAGCTCTGGGGTCTCCAAGTACCAGTAGCCAGTAAAACCGCGCATCATTGTGGCGTTGTATTTGGTTGGCACTCCTAGATATCAAGTTTTCCATTCTACAAGTAGATTCGACTCACCCTATCCATTCCCTATCCATTTCCTCAGTGTAGGGGGGAGGTTGCCCCAATGAAGTGGGATAAGTGACTTTGCAGCGTCTTTGCAGCGTTTATAGACACCAATTGGCTGCGAGGTGGGGTGCAGGAGAAGTGCTGCTTAAAAAAACGGAGGTATTTGGTCAGTGAAGTTGTGCTGTGTGCTGTAGATGTCAGTCCAGTATGGCACAATAAGGGGGCAATCCCACCAGATGTGGAGCACCGTACAAGAATCAGCGCCAAAATGCCAGCAGGACTCTGGGCATTCTGGGAATATTTTGTGAAGGAGGGAAGGAGTCCGGTACAAATGAGATCTGTTCAGTCTCTGTCTAAGGGGTGTTTCTGGTTGACTGTATGTATGTAGTTAGTCAGTTGGCGGTAGTGGAAGTGGTCTAGTAAAATGGGAGTTCTGTCAGAGACCAATGTCCGCTGTAAGTTTGGAATTCGGACAGTAAGTTGGGAAGTGAGATACATTGGTTTTTTAGTGCAAAAAGGAGATCATTTGCATAACCCAGAACTTTGTGCTGCATGGCGTTAATCTCCAGACCCACAATGTCCGGGTTCTGTCATATAGCTTCTAAAAATGGTTCAAGGGAAAGCACAAACATTAGGAGTGATAAAGGGCAACCCTGTACCATTCTGAATCTGGAAAAAGGTGGAAAGGGCTCCATTCACCTGGACTCTAGCGCAGGGGCAGGAGTACATGGAGGCAATCCATGTAAGCATGTGAGGTCCAAATCCCATGCTTGTCAAGGTCCCCAGCATGAAGGAACAGTCCAGCCTGTCAAAAGCCTTTTCTGCATCAGTTGACAGCAGGACAGTGGGAATGCCAGAAGAGAGTGCACCGTGAAAGCAGGGATGGTACAATCCCTGGACTCCCGCCCTGGGACAAAGCCAGACTCATCCGTGTGAATCAGATGTAGCAGGAAGCGGTTAATACAAGATTCTATTATGTTTGAAAAAAAGCTTAACCTCTGCATTAAGCAAGGAAATAGGGCGATAGTTACCACAAATTGGGTTATTTCCCTTCCTTTGGGATCAATGAAATAGTGGCAGCTAATGTGTGTGGGGGAAGCTGCGCACCTTTCACAATTGGATTAACCATTTGAGGACCAAGGGACATATTTGTCCCATGTTTTTAATTGCCTGTATCATCTGATTAAGAACTTAAAATACTTTTTTTTTGGTTTGAGTCAAAATATTAGTTCTTATCAACAAATGGTTCTAGCTTTTTTCCAATTATTTCATGAAATGGCTTAGTTACAGCAACTGAAGTGTACTAACTTAAAAAAAAAAAAAATTGATTCTTTTGGCATTCCATAAAAAGTGACCTAAATAGTCAGATATCTGATCATCTGATATTTGTTGATAGACTTGTGTTTGACAACAACAAATGGTTTTGTAAAATAAATGTAAAGTTCCAGAAACAGACAATGCTTGCAACCTTGTCTCCCTTGAGAACCATAGGGACACATTTGTCCCGTGTCATAATTCCTCCCCCAAAAATGACAAGTGTGGAAATGGTTTTATTTATTGTTCAAATACATTCTTAAAGGGAAAAAAATATAATTATTTTTATATTGATGATGGTAATCTTATGGTCCTCAAAGGGTTAAAGGACTGCGGGAATTGGGGCGCTAATTTGTCCCTGTGTTTTTTGTAATAGAACAGAGGACGGCTGTCAGGGCCGGGAAATTTACCCGTTTAAGAGTCTCTGAGGGGAGATGCAAATTCAGTCTGGGTAATCGGTCCTTCCAGGGATCCAGTCATCGGCTGAATGTTTCTGGACAATGTGTTGTGAAAGATACTGGATAAGGCCGTCTGGGAGGTGCCCTCAGGCGTTGAAGCGGGGTGAAGATTGTAAATTGCCAAGTAATAAGACACAAATTCCTGGGAATACCTGGGTACAGTGGTGTATCTTGATTTTGTGCTGCCCTAGGCAGACAAAATCTGGGCACCCCCCTACCCAAGCTGCACACCCACGTTACACACCTAACACATGCCCCATCATTCAGACTCACATCAAGCTCACACTCCCATCACACTCAGTCACACACTCCTACTCCCATCACACTCAGTCACACACTCCTACTCCCATCACACACACTCCAACTCCCATCACACTCAGTCACACACACTGTCTCCCATCACACACACACTCTGACTCCCATCACACTCAGTCACACACACTGTCTCCCATCACACACACTCTGACTCCCATCACACTCAGTCACACACACTGTCTCCCATCACACACACTCTGACTCCCATCACACTCAGCCACACACACTGTCTCCCATCACACACACTCTGACTCCCATCACACTCAGTCACACACACTGTCTCCCATCACACACACTCTGACTCCCATCACACTCAGTCACACACACTGTCTCCCATTACACACACTCTGACTCCCATCACACTCAGTCACACACACTGTCTCCCATCACACACACACTCTGACTCCCATCACACTCAGTCACACACACTGTCTACCATCACACACTGACTCCCATCACACTCAGTCACACACACTGTCTCCCATTACACACACTCTGACTCCCATCACACTCAGCCACACACACTGTCTCCCATCACACACACTCTGACTCCCATCACACTCAGCCACACACACTGTCTCCCATCACACACACTCTGACTCCCATCACACTCAGCCACACACACTGTCTCCCATCACACACACTCTGACTCCCATCACACTCAGTCACACACACTGTCTCCCATCACACACACTCTGACTCCCATCACACTCAGTCACACACACTGTCTCCCATCACACACACTCTGACTCCCATCACACTCAGTCTCTCACACACACACACTCTGACTCCCATCACACTCAGTCACACACACACACACACACACACACACACACACACACACACACACACACACACACACAGTCTCCCATCAGCACTTACCTTTCATTGGAGGCTAGTGGCAGGCAGCATGGTCCCTCCATGCTGCCTGTTCGGCTCCCCGGCGATTGTGCCGACAGGTCACGTGACCGGGCGCGCGTATGACGTCAGCGCGCCCGTCACGTGACTGTCGGCACTTCCGTGTCGGCATACTGCACGGGGAGCCGAACAGGCAGCACGGAGGTTTCTCTGTGCTGCCTGTTCGGCTCCCCGTGCAGCCTGGCAGGCAGAGCGTTGGTGAGGGGGGATCTTCCGATCCCCTCTCACCTCGGTCTCTGCCTGCAAGCGCGGTGGGGTTTTTTTTTTTTTTAAAGGGTCGCGTTTTTTTTTTTTTTCCCTTTTTTTTTTTTTTTCCCTTTTTTTTTTCAGTGCTGGGGGGCGCTGCCGCCCCCCAAAATTTGCCGCCCTAGGCATCCGCCTAGGATGCCTCGCGGTAAATACAGCACTGCCTGGGTATAAAGGAAAGTTTCCTACGGCTACACAGGGCCCTGGCGAGGTTTATCGCCATGCTCATAGTATAGTGCTCTCAGATGTGTAAAGGATTGTTGTGCTTTTAGGTTTAATATGTCATGGAGATTCTTCCTGAGCTTAGTAAGTTTTAGGAAATCAGCGCTGTCTTAAATTAGTTTAACCTCCAGGTCAGTCGGTTTGCCCAGAGGGGAAGGTGAGAGGAGCGTGGTCTGACCATGATATGGAGCCATAAGCAGCGGTCATCAAAAGTAGAAGGGGGCAGTAGGGGAGAAATATGTAGTCTATCTGGGAATAGGAATTGTGCTGGGGAGAATAAAAACTATAGTCCCAAATGGTGGGGTGTGGTGCCCTCCAGACATCAACCAGTTGGAGGTCTTGGTGTAAGGACCTGACTCTCTTGCTGACGTGTGATGGGGTATGTGAGCTACTGTTGGAGGTGTCTATGCTTGGTTCTAACACCAAATTTAAGTCTCCACTTAACACCAGGATACCGTCTTGGAAAGGGCGTAATTTTCCTAGGAATGCGAGAGGAATGTGTGTTGGTGTTTGTTCGGGAGATACATATTAGAAAATGTGTAAGTTTGGCCAGCAATCTTGCCCTTCACGAAAACATATCGCCCTTCTGGGCCAAGTAATTGTGCGGCTTACTCAAATAGGGTATGTTTGGAAAACAAAATGGCTGCACCTTTGACCTTAGCCCTCGAGTTGCAGCTATAATAGCCAACGGGGAAGTCTGGGCTGGTTAAACTAGGGTGCAAGGTGGAACAGAAGTATGATTCCTGTAGGAACGCAGCAGAGGCTTTTTTGAAGGTGGGAGAGCTTCTCGTTAGAGCTACGCAGGTGCATAAGCCCCATGTACCTGTGAAAGGGCCATCGTATTATGTGAGGAGGGGAGAGGAGTACGGTAACAATGGGCACAGACAAAGCATTTAGAGGGGGCAGGGAAGGAAAAGGTGAACTTGGTGTCTATCAATGGGCATGTGGGCGCACATGAAATACATTTTCATAAAGTGTGTAAGTCACAACCATGGACCACAAGGGTCTAGTATGGACCGCGAGGGTCTAGTACGAATGTGTGTAAGTGAGCATCAACACCCTTGGGGAGGTGCACTATAGTATGGAATGTCTGGAACGAAAGTTCAACCAAGGGTCTAAAGCCTAGTGCCTACGTGTCACTTGATCGTGAAGGGCAGTCTGGTGTTCCACCATGGAGGGGGCTGGGCCAACAGCCATACAAAATAGGTAGCAACAGCCATCATTTCTGTTGTTGGGAGACACAGAAGGCTTGCTGTGCGGTCACAGTTTTGTGTTTTGTCAGCCATTGGTCGACACTTCTCAGGTCTGTGCGGAGTGTTGCCACCACTTCGGTCACCTTCTGTTTGAGTTCAGTGATTAAAACTCCAAAGTCAGTTTTCCAATGTGCCGAGGCAAATACTTGTTGGGCCATTGCTGAGAAGTTGGTGCTAGCGTGTGCAGAGGATGGGCCAACCTCAACTCCTTTGGAGGATAGGAAGTCAGAAGGTGAGTAGGCCCCATTTTCCCCTCATGATTGGGAGGAGAGAGCTGCCGGGGTGCGGAAATATTACCTCGGTACCGGGGGTCTCCTGACCAGGGAGGAGTCGCTTGTTTTTCTTCATGAGTGCAGGCATATTAGGGTTTGTGAGGATAGTTGCTGTGAAAAGCCGGGAGCTGAAACGTTATGCGGCCATCCTCCTCGACAGCCGGACACGCCCCTACAATTGTTTTATACATTACATTATATGCTCAAAATAATGGCATGAAAAGAAAGCCCTTCATGTCCTGAAAACAAACAATATAAAATTTATGTGGGTACAGCAAATGACAAATGGGAAAATTACAGCTAAACACAAGCACTGCAGAACAGCCACAGTCATTAACATACACCATTCCAAAAACAGAAGTCAGGAAGGGCTTAAAACATATTGATCTTTAATTTTATTCATGTGCTTGCAATTCTGCTAAACCAATGGATAGATCTATTTTTATTCTCTACATTTTTTCGCAGTATAGGCAATGTCTATTTTCACAATGATTTTCCTTATTAATAAGCTGGTTCAGTTGTTTCTTATATGGGTAATTGAGTTTGCAGTGATGTTCAAGTGAAAACATATTGATGATGTAAAAAATATACACTGCAAAATATGTCATGAAGAAATTCAAAATGCACCTAAGATATCTAAGATGTGTTGTGGTATAATTGTAGTTATTACCGTAAGTTTTTTCTGGCTACTAAAAGCAACTCAATTGCATACAGTAATTATTTTTTTTTCAGCATAATGTACCTATTATTTGTATGACTGGCAACTTCGGCATAAAAGCTATCCATCTGTTTCTGCCTGACACTGGGAACTACCAAAAGCATGAAATTGAATAATAAATAATAGTGTGGTTGGTGTGTTTAAATATGAGTGCATTTCCAGCAGTTTATTTAACCAGGTTTTGTGGAATTACTTGAAAAATAATGCTCCACAGGAATGTTTCAATTAGCCACACAAAAATATGTGCAGAATGTAATTTCTCATTGATATTATTTATATACAGTGCACAAGGTGGTGGATTGTTCTGACAAATAGATGCAATACAGTGATAAAAAAAAAACACTTAAAGATTTGTATATGCAGTAGTATAGTAAATGCTGCAAGCACTATTAGTACATTCTTTCAGTGTACAATTTGTGCACTTAAAGCAAAACCAAAAAATGTGCTGTGTACAATATTGTTAAAATAAAACTATGCTTACACAGAAAAATGTACTGCTCTTAATTTAAAAAGAAAAAAACACCACAGTGAAAAAAAATATTATATGCAAATGCATTTATTAACTGTTCATACCAAAATGATGTTATAGTGCATTAGTCACAAAAGGTGTCTCGGCAGAAATCCTTTAGTATTGATTTCTCAGAAGATACCAAGATCACAGCGGGATCAGTTTGTGAAAAATGGGGAAAATACACTCTGAAAACTATAGAGAAAAATCAAGATTATCACACGCTAGATTACATTTGAAAAGAAGTATCTCACATAGCTATGGAAAATTATAGTATAAAATATTTTTATTATTAATACAAATCAAATTGATAAACCATATAAATAAAAAAAGATATACAATTATGCAACGTGTTTCAAAACTCCATAGTGGGCTTTTGGATAATGCCCACATTGCTTATTGGAGCAGGGGACATATGTGGTCATGGGTCCCAGAGTGCTGAATGTTGGACAAAAAAATAAACCTGCCTTCAGTGAAGGAATACGTGTACTCCTACAATGAACACACTTTCATGACCTTGCAAACTACTTCATAGGATTTGTTTAGGGTCACAAGGACAGAGGACTGTGTGGGAAGGTAAGAAATGCTTTGGGATAAAAATTTTTCCAGGTGTCATTTAGTCCAGAGCTGTGCATAATGAAACATTTCTATTTATACTATACCATGTAACATATCTCAGCAGCCCATAGTGCCATGCTGGAACATTACAGTTTCTATCTAGGACAACATGTCATATAAAAAAAGCAACACAAACTAAACCCATCAATAAAAGAAGTACAATATACCTGCATTTTATTACTAATTCCTAGCAATGATTTCTAAACCTGCACTCCATTTAACATGATTTTACTATTCCTTAAAATCAACTTTTTCTTTTCTCCTTTCATTTTCATAGCTGGTTGATTATTCAATGGATGTTATTTTTAGTCCTCAAATGAATGTCTTGCTGTGCTCTTTGTGAAACTGGAAACACTATGTCCCAAAATAGGCAAGAAATAAATAGTAGTATTTATAGTCCGTCCTGTGTCAAAACAAGCACTGAAAGCAGATTTTTTCCGCTTTCAGTGCTCAAAAGGTATTGAAACGATGTTTCCGTACAGAAGCATCGTTCAATACTGAAAAAAATGCCTGTCGGCATTTCAATCGCGCCAGAGAGCGATAGAAATGCCGGTTTTAAAGGCACAGTGCCTTTAAAACGACGGGCATTAAAAAAAAGAGCATAGGAAGCAAATGTAATCGCTTCCTCTGCTCTGTCAGTGTTGCTGATTGCATCGCAAGTTGAGGCAATCAGTAACACACAAAAAAATGCACGATTTTGTGCTCTTGCCCTTCTAAGGGCAAGAGCACAGGAGGCAGGAAGTAGCTGATTCCTGTGCTCTTCAAGCAGTCACATGATTGCCTCATCACAGAGACGATCTGTGACTGCAGGCAGACTGACAAGCAGTGGGGATGCTCTGATGAGCACCCCCACTGCGTGGTCAGATCAATATTAACCCTATATTGATCTGACCACTTAGGATCTGACTCCTTCTCCTCACATTTTTTTTTAGTGAGGGACAAAGTAATAAAAGTAAGTTACTTTTTTACAGTACTACAAAGGCTCTTCTAAGAGTTATTAACCACTTCCTTGCCGTAGATCACGGCTTAGGCAATGACAACGCCAAAGCAATTTTTATCTGTCTGCATATTTTTTTTTTTTTTAATTTTTACACGCACCCACTAGGGCGTTACGTGTAAAGTAAAAATATTTTAGATTTTTTTTTTAAGCTGTCTGAGCACATAGCGATCAGTAACAGCAAATTAGTGGCGAATTTGCCACTCCCTCTCCTCACTTACATTTTTGTGAGGGAAAGAGACAGATCAGTATTAGTGATATAAAATAACATTTTATAAAATTGTCAGGTTATATGAAAGCCATTCCCTGTGTATTAATCCCTTCCCTGCCATTCATCACTGTATAAGCAGTAATCTTGCACAGCAACATGTTTTGCTGTCTGCACTTTTTTATGGATTAATTTCTTTGTACTGTAATGTATTACATCACTAGATAGGCTTCTCTAAGAGCTATTAACCCCTTCTTTGCTGTAGATCACTGCTTAGGCAATGATTCTGAGGTCGCTGACTCAGGGTTCGATTTTGACCCTGGTCCGCTTTCTGATACATCATCTAGTGATGTATCGGTGGCTGCTGAGCCCTTGCGACAAGTAGTCATGGGTGTCTACTTAAAAAAAATATATGGTTTGGTGGGGGTAAATTACGTTGGCTGACTTCAAAGATATATCCCCTATAGGACATGGACGCAGGTTGACTAGATGTCAAAATTCCAAGTTGGATATTTGAGATGTGCACCTCACAAATGTTGCCTTTTACCACCCAAACAACCAAACAAATCTATACATGGATGGTATCGCTGTACTCGGGAGATGTTGCTGAACACATATTGGGGTGTTGTTTGGCAGTGACATATATCAGAATCTGTGAATTTATGCCTAAAATACAATGTATGTGGAAACAAAACTCCAAAAATTTACTACCAGAATTTTTGACAAAGGCTGGTAGTAGAATTAGTAATAATACTTAAATTTAATAATATTTAATTTAATAATTAAAATACTACCATTTGAAATACCTTAGGATGTTTTTTCCAAATATATATGGTTTAATGGGGTAAAGTACATTGGACGGCTTCAAAAATGTTCCAAATGGAACATGGGCGCATTCTGACTACATGTCAAAATTCCAAGTTGGAAATGCGCACATCCCACACGTAGCCTTTTAGTCCCAAAACAAACCAACAAACCTATGCATGGGTGATAACCCTGTACTCAGGAGATGTTTCTGAACGCATATTGAGGTGTTGGTTGGCAGTGGCAAATACCAGAACCTGAAAATTGATGCCTGAACTACAATGTGTGTGAAAAAAAATGACATCCCAACCGTTTGACATAGGTTGGTGGTAGAATTATTACATGAAAAGTGTTAAAATACCAAAATTTGAAATACCCTAGGATGTCTAGATTTCCAAAATATTTAGTTTGATGGGATAAAATACTTTCACAGGCTTCAAAAGTGTCCCAAATGGAACATGGGCGCAGGCTCACTACATGTCAAAATTCCAAGTCGGAAATGCACACCCCCTAAATGTGGCCTTTTAGCCCCCAAACAACCCAACAAACCTATACATGTGTGGTATCCCTCTACTCAGGATATGTTGCTGAACACATATTGAGGTGGTCTAGGACACTAAAATGCTGCACTTTCATCGCAGCACTTACAGACCCAGCATGACATAGTGACCGTTTCATCGCGGGACATCGAACGCGAGAGTTCCGTCGCGAGGAATTTAAAGCGCCAAAATGCAAAAGTGGACAATGCAACGCTACCGGGAAATCGTGAAGCATCGTGAACGGCTGTGGTAGAAAAGGTAAGATATATTTATTTTACACTTTTAATAGTCAAATATCTATGCAGCCAACACAGGCATGGTTACGTTAACACTCTCATTAACCATGCTTGGGTTGGCAGCATGGTGGACTTAACGTTAATTTAATGCAGGCAGCATGGCGATGAGAGGGTTAACTGGAGTTAACCCTCTCATCTCCATGCTGCTAACACAGTCATGGTTAATTTAATGCAGGCAGCATGGCGATGAGAGGGTTAACTCCAGTTAGAATTGGTTAGAATTAGTATTAGGCTTTGGGGGTTAATTTTAGTATTAGGGTTTAGGGGGGAGGGGGTTTATTTTATTTTAAGTTGTAAGTTTGTACATAGCCGCAATGAAGTGGCCACGTTATTCTTCATCGCTGATAGTTCAGCGTTCAAACTGCAGCGCTGAACTGTCATCGGTGAATCAGCCGCGATGAAGTGTCCTAGACCCTAGATTAACTCAGTTTGCATATAGTAATGACTGTAATAGACAAACTTTGTACAGTATAAAACCATTTAAAATAATTATAACAATAGTCCTACAAATGTATTTCCCTCCTACATAGGCATATCAACAAATTCTACCGTAATGGCTGTCGAAATTATAAGCAGAAGAGGAAGGGAAAAATTTGCTTCGGATGGATACCTTTACGTATTTGACAGACACAGCGCAGTAGATAGTTGTGTAAAATTTTGGCGTTGTGATTAGATGGGACGATGCAAAGCCGGAATTCACACCAAAAATGGAGATGTCATTAAAAAGATAAATGAACATTCACACTTTCCTTCAGTGCCACATGTCGAAGTTTCAAAATTTGTGACAGGGATTAAGCGGCGAGCTGAAGAAACGATGGAGGGAACTGCAGAAGTGATTAATTTATGTGTATCCAGTGTGAACTCCACCGTGCATGCTATCGTTCCACAACCTGCTGCTTTAAGAAAAATTATTTGACTCAGAAGAAATGATTTACAGGCTGCACCTCCAGACCCCGTTTGCGTTGAAGATCTTGTACTCCCTGATGCTTATAAAAACTACTCACCAACACCAGGCGTGGAAGAATCATTCTTGCTTGGGGATATTGGAGAAAGTTCCAGGAGGATTCTTCTATTTGGGAGACAAAGCTGGCTGGACATTCTGCAAACGTCTGACATCTGGTACGTGGATGGTACATTTGCAATAGCCCCAAAACTCTTTGCTCAGGCATATATGGTACTGGCAAAGAAGTATGGGGGTGTTCATCCTGTGCTATCCGCCCTTCTGCCGGATAAACAGTATGCCACATACAAACGGTTGTTTGATTATATTAAAACTTTGATGCCAAATGTACATCCAGGGTCAATAAATTGTGATTATAAAATTGGCATGTTTAAGGCCATAAAGGAATGCTTCCCAGAGGTCTCTTTAAAAGGGTGCTTCTTCCACTTGGTACAGAATATGCAAAAGCACTTGGCATTGATATTCTAATCTGGAGTATGCCCTTACGTCCAAAATGGTTGTTGCCTTGGCATTTGTGCCTGTCCAAGACCTAGGTGATTAAGCTGATACTGTGGCAGAACATCTTCCTGGAGACCTTCATCCTCTGCTAATTTGGTTTGAGGACAATTACATCGGTCGCCCACAAAGGAGAGGACATGGGAGACGATCTCCTTTGTTTCCACCATGTATGTGGAATCTGTTTGACAGAACAGTATGTGGCAAAGATCGTATGAACAATCATTCTGAAGCTGCACATCGCTGACTCCGAGCTGAATTGGGAATGTGTCACCCAACCACTTGGAAATTCATTGATGGCCTCAGAAAGGTGCAGAAGTGCAGAGACCTCTATTATGACCAGCTCCTTCCAGGACACAATCCATAATTGAAGTTGCTGAAATATCGCAAAGCAGATGACCGTATCTCTAAGATTTTATCAGAGTATGGCAATAGGACACCAGTTGAATATTTGCGAGGTATAGCTCAAAATTATCAAATTGGTTAGATAAATGTTTTGAATGCCTAATATTGCATAACATTAACAATATTATTGCAATAGAAACCTGTGTAATACTTGTGTACATTTATAACTGTACATTTTTAATAATTTGTTTATAATTTACATTTCATATTTAAAAATCGATTTCTGATTGTTAATGTACATGTTTTACTTGTATGTCTAATTTTTCAATTGATGTTTTTCCGAATTTTGTATATAAATGTGTTCCATTGATTAATGTTAAAAATAAAGTACATATTTTACATATTGGTAATAATTTATGGGGATGGGACCGTTCCCTTCTCTCTGGACCTTTGTTTGTGGGACAATTCATCGCAGGATCGCTCAAGGTATTATTAGAGGTTAATGTTACTATTCGTGTTTGGTTTAGGGGTAAAGGATAAAATTTAAAGGGGTTAATTTATTATTATTTACTTAACCCTCTCATAGTTCATGCTGCCTGCGTTGCTTCGCAGCATAGTCAATGAGAGGGTTAACCGGAGTTAACCCTCTCATAGTTCATGCTGCCTGCGTTGGTTGGCAGCATGGTCAACGCAGGCAGCATGGTCAATGAGAGGGTTAACCGGAGTTAACCCTCTCATAGTTCATGCTGCCTGCGTTGCTTGGCAGCATGGTCAATGTGAGTGTTAACCGGAGTTAACCCTCTCATAGTTCATGCTGCCTGCGTTCGTTGGCAGCATGGTCAATGAGAGGGTTAACCAGAGTTAACCCTCTCATAGTTCATGCTGCCTGCGTTGCTTGGCAGCATGGTCAATGAGAAGGTTAACCAGAGTTAACCCTCTCATAGTTCATGCTGTCTGAGTTGGTTGGCAGCATGGTCAACGCAGGCAGCATGGTCAATGAATCGCAGGATCGCTCAAGGTATTATTAGAGGTTAATGTTACTATTCGTGTTTGGGTGAGGGGTAAAGGATAACATTTAAAGGGGTTAATTTATTATTATTTACTTAACCCTCTCATAGTTCATGCTGCCTGTGTTGCTTGGCAGCATGGTCAACTCATGCAGCATGGTCAACGAGAGGGTTAACCGGAGTTAACCCTCTCATAGTTAATGCTGCCTGCGTTGGTTGGCAGCATGGTCAACGCAGGCAGCATGGTCAATGAGAGGGTTAACCGGAGTTAACCCTCTCATTGTTCATGCTGCCTGCGTTGCTTGGCAGCATGGTCAATGTGAGTGTTAACCGGAGTTAACCCTCTCATAGTTCATGCTGCCTGCGTTGGTTGGCAGCATGGTCAATGAGAGGGTTAACCGGAGTTAATCCTCTCATACTTCATGCTGCCTGCGTTGCTTGGCAGCATGGTCAATGAGAAGGTTAACCAGAGTTAACCCTCTCATAGTTCATGCTGTCTGCGTTGGTTGGCAGCATAGTCAACGCAGGCAGCATGGTCAATGAGAGGGTTAACCGGAGTTAACCCTCTCATAGTTCATGCTGCCTGCATTGCTTGGCAGCATGGTCAATGAGAGGGTTAACCAGAGTTAACCCTCTCATAGTTCATGCTGGCTGCGTTGGTTGGCAGCATGGTCAATGAGAAGGTTAACCGGAGTTAACCCTCTCATACTTCATGCTGTCTGCGTTGGTTGGCAGCATGGTCAATGAGAGGGTTAACCGTAGTTAATCCTCTCATACTTCATGCTGCCTGCATTGGTTGGCAGCATGGTCAACACAGAAAGCATGGTCAATGAGAGGGTTAACCGGAGTTAACCCTCTCATAGTTCATGCTGCCTGCATTGGTTACAGCATGGTCAATGAGAGGGTTAACCGGAGTTAACCCTCTCATAATTCATGCTGCCTTTGTTGGTTGGCAGCATGGTCAACTCAGGCAGCATGGTCAATGAGAGGGTTTACCCTGAGTTAACATAACAATTATACAAGTATACAAAAATTTATTATGTATACAAAGGAACCATAAACACCAACACATGTGATAGTAATTTTTTTTTTTTAATGGTTATATTTTTATTATATACATACAATACAATAATTTCTTATGTATACATATATGTGTATGCTAATAGAAAAATAACCAGAAAAGTATTTAATTAGCATATCAAGGCACAGTTTACTTCATAAACAACAAACACCTTAAATAAGTCGTCAATTAGCATATCAAGGCACAGTTTACTTCATAAACAACAAACACCTTAAATAACATTGTATTAATTTATAAAAAAAATTCACAGGGGTAAAGTTTAATAATGAAATTTATTGATAAAAATTAATAAAATAATAACATTAATAAAAATGTGATATCAAAATACATTTCGGGCTTTACTGTTCCTTTAAATGGTGATGCAATTAGTTATCTGGTTCTGTGTTTTGTCCCATCAGAAATGAGGAAAGCAGAAATCCATTGAGTTAGGTCCTGTTTAGTGTCAGCGTAGTAGTATTAGTGTAGTGTGAAGAAGGAGTTAAGTGGACGGCGCGATGAAGACGGCGATGAAACAGTAAGATGGCGATGAAACAGTCAGACGCTGGAACTTCTGCGATGAAAGAGGCGGCGATGGATGATGGGCGGTGAATAGGTGGGTCTGAACAGCTACCATCCCCATATTGAGGTGTTGTTTGGCACTGACACATAATAGGAGCTGTAAATTCATGCCCGAAGTACAATGTATGTGGAAACAAAACATAAAAAAATTACTAACCTAAAATTTGACAACCTAAAATTTGAAAAGGCTGGTGGTAGAATTAGTGTATGGAAAGTGTTAAATACTACCATTTGAAATACCCTAGGGTGTCTAGTTTTTGAAAATTAATACTTTTGTGGGGTAAAATACACATTCTGGCTTCAAAAATGTCGCAAATGGGACATTGGCGCAGGTTTTCTGCATGTCAAAATTCCAAGCTGGAAAGCCAAAAAGCTCTCCTCACAAATGTGGCCATTTTTCCCCCAAATAACATAACCAACCTATACATGGGTGGTATCCCTGTACTCAGGAGATGTTGCTGAACACATATTGTGGTGTTGTTTGGCACTGACACATAACAGGATCTGTAAATCCATGCCTGAATTACAATGTATGTGTAAAATAATTACTACCCAAAATGTTGACATAGGCTGGTGGTAGAATTAGTGCATGGAAAGTGTTATAATACTACCATTTGAAATACCCAGGGTGTCTAGTTTTCAAAAATATATGGTTTGTGGGGTAGAATACACTTTCTGGCTTCAAAAATGTCGCAAATGGGACATGGGCCCAAGTTTTTTGGAAAACCAAAAAGCACACCTCTCAAATGTGGCCATTTTACCCCCAAATAACCTAACCAACCTATACATGGGTGGTATCCTTGTACTCCGGAGATGTTGCTGAACACATATTGGGAAATACCCATTCACATTTTCAGCTAATTTTTACCTAAATTGGAATCTATGTGAAAAATGTAAAAACAAATATTTTGCTGCAAACTTTGGCAAAGGATGGTGGTAAAATGGCTACATGAAATGTGTCAAAATACCCCAAGTTAAATGCCCTGAGTTGTCTAGTTTTCAAATATATGTACATGTGGGGGGTCATTCATTGATTTAGTAAAGATATCAGTGTTACAATATCAATATCGCTAATTTTGATAAAAAGGATTTTGAAATAGCTTTGCACTACTTATAGTTCTGGCCCTGTAACATGAATAAAAAAGCACAAAAACATAAACATGGGCTATTTCTGAACTCAGGACAAATATTATAAACTATTTAGCAGTGGGTTTTTTTAGATGAGTATATGATTTTTCAGATAAAAGACAAACATTTTTTTGCCATATTTTATTATTTTTTTTATATCAAATGACATGCTAGTATCAAAAGAAAGCCCTTCTTATGACGATAAAAATGATATATTGTTTGTGTGGGTACACTAAATGAGACAGAAATAAATTACAGCAAAACACAAACACCTCAGAAATGTTAAAACAGCCCACGTCACCAAGCGTCGGGTAAGCCAAAAAAGTCATGTCACTAAGGGGTTATTCCACGCACAAGAACCCCTTAATTATGCCACACACAGGAGCCCCATAAATATGCCACACATAAGAGTCCCATAATTATGCCTCACATGGGAGCCCTTTAATTATGCCACACATGGGGGACCAATAAATATGTCACATGGGACCCCTATTAATTATGGCACACACAAGAGTGCTGTGAGGTGACAGCGGGCTGCAATAATCTATTGTAAAACAATATATATTTATACACGCACACGTCACAAGCCTATCTATACACACAGACATCTCTCTCTCTCCAACTAGTTGCATTTATACTTATATAAATTTTAATATTATATTCAACTATTTTCATATATAATAAAAATGTTATTGAAAGATTGCATTTTTTGTTAGTTTTTATTCCCTTCCTCTTCACCCACATTGTACCTAAAGGGCTTAACACAGTACCATACAGTACTCACAGCACTTGGCTTACACTCATATTGCACCCACACGATCTGGCATGCCACAGTGTCAATTTGCTCCTCAGAACATACCATAGTGTGTCTTTGCCTCACAGAACTACCCCTGCAGAACAAGCCACAGTTTTAAGATAAAAATGTGTATTTTCAAGCTATTAATTTTTTATTTAAATGTGAAATTCTACCATCTTATATACAGTCTCTGCCACTTATATTTTCTTATTTAGGTTTTTATTTCTAACATCTGTTGTTTATAATAACTTCTTAACATTACCACCATAATTTTTTACTTTTGAAGATAACCAAAGGATTTTTCTAATCCACAGTGACTAATACCAATTGTTAAACACTGAAGTAGAACTGTAACGGTGAAAGCCATTCTGTCTAATTATTGCTCGGCATGATTGTATAATAAATTGTTAGGAGCACTGTACAGAAGACAAACAAAATAGCCCAACTTCATTAAATACAATATTTAGACTAAGGATACCATTTTGTTCTATTACCCATTTAATCTAGTGATTAAAAACTCAAGGTTATTTTGGCAATTGGTCATGGCCTTATCTTTTTGTCAAGTAAAGGTTGTTTAAGTTTTTTTTTCTTTCCATCTAACATGGACTGATTTTAACCCTAGGTGTACAATTGACTTCTATTTACCTGTTTTTGATTATTCTTTTGTGATAATAGTCACTGACCTGTCAATCACGCCCCCTCATCTTATGCAAATAGGGTGAGGGGTGCTTTAGCCAGTGGTGGATGCACCATATGTGCTAGTTGCGCACCACACACCTAGCACGGAGCCGCGCCGTCTATTTCTGGAGTTTGTGTGCCCCGAAAAGAAAGCACACAAACCCTGGAAATACATCCGGGAGACAAACGGAAGCTGCGAATTCGGCAAAAGAGTCATTCACTCTGTTGCCAATTCGAGCAGCACGAAAAGTATATGAAAATGTATATACTTTTAGTGCATGTTGTATTCACAGATGCCGTTGGCCCCTCGGATGTATCTTGTTTATCTCCAGCTGTTCGCAGCACACAAAGCCCCAGAAATACACATGATACATCGTGCCTCCGAGTGACAACTGTGCTCCGGACTGGCAGACAGACAGACTGTCTCAGCCATGGCAGGGAATATTGTGATTTGCCATGGGGCATGTCACAATTCCTTGCCATCCTCCCCCAAATCTTAGGCAAGAACATTGAATGCTAACACCGCTTGCCCAATGGAGTTGTCGGCTGGATGTAACTTGCATATCCTATGTCACGAAGTGTTTAACAAAACTAGACAAAGCAGGCTATATTATTTCACTTAATGAAATCACAGCTTGCAAGACAGTCTTAGGATTTGAAATTTCAGAATCTTAAACAAACGAGAAGTCTTCATGGTCTCTTAAACTATGCCATGTTTTTCACACCAAATTATAATCAGCTTGTTGCTCCTCTGCAAAAAGCTGTCTCAGGAGAAATTAACAATATCAAAATAAAACACCTTTTGAATGTACTGCACAAGACTATATAAGTCTTAAAACACTCATTGATGCAGTAAATAATGTAATGTTACATATCTTGCACATAGAAAAAGTGACTTGTTGCAATGCTCACATGTTCCCACTATGCTTCTTTCTCAATTTTCTTCAATGAAGAAGAAATAATCTAAACACACTCCTCTTGAGAAATTGCAAGACAGCAATTTCAATAACACTCCGAAAATCATGAGGTCTAGCACAAGTACAGCACACTTTTTTTTTTTTTTTTAACACTTGTAGCATCACTAGCTGCTCTGCAATAACAGACAATTACAGGAAAGAAAGTATTAGAAAGCAGTTGGCTTAGATGGTTCTCCTTTTTCAATTAGCAATTAACTTTTGTCCTGTCATGACCTGGGAGAGGAGATCAGGGAGTAGCCTCGCTGCAAGAGTTATTGTGTAGTCTGTCTATACTCAACAATATATGTTACAGGCCTGCAAGCTAAATACAGATAGAACTGAATCAATGGTATTGACAGGGCAAAAGCTAGGACTGGACAGGTCTGTGAATGAAACAAACATTGAACAGGGTATGAGACTGGAAGCACTCAGTCATGTGTACGAGACTGGCAGCACTCAGCCAGGGTACGAGACTGAAACCAGTTAGCCAGGGTACTAGACTGGAAGCACTCAACCAGTGTCTATAGAATCAGTGTTTCCATTAAAAAGTGCTTTATTAAAGTGCATGAACAGACCGGGTAAAAAACACAGACTGTGTGAGAAAGACCACCTTATGCGTTTCGCGTGTTTTCACTTTTAATCATAGGTCTATAGAATCAGTGTTGCCACACCTGCAGTAAACATGCAGCGTAATCACTGGGGAGGGCTTGATTAAATATACAAAATGTGATTGATTCCTGCATCAAAATCATACTGGAAAAAAGCCAGTGCACTATAAAAGTAGTAGTCTTCAACTTGCACCAAAGTGAGTTTGGGGACTAGACTGTCCCTTTAAGCCTCTAGTCTTATTGAAAGCCCCAAAGTTTATTGGCTATTGCCAATGGGGATAAAAAAACTGCAATCAAGGTGTAAGAATTAGACAGCCTTTACACAATAAAAGTCCTGAAACCAATATACAAATATTTAAATGCCTTTAACCCCTTAACGCACCTGGACGTTTATACATATACCTCCTGAAAAGCATGGTCCTTGAGGACCATGAGGACGTATATATAGGTCCTGAGTTTTGCGCTCCTTAGCGCAACACTACATGCCAGCAGTTATTCTCAGATGCTGCTTCGGATATGTGAAAAATATTTCACATATTATAAGGATTTAATCAAGACTTCATCTACGTAGTACTGACGGATGCTGGAAAAAAATCAATATATTGAATTTATTGAAGTCTCTGCTTTTATCCTTTATACTCTCCTGTACCCAATAATTGTTTGTTTTCTTTTACTTTACTTTATTTTGTAACGTTACCTATTTTTCATGAATTTTGTATGAAGCACTTTTATAATATACTAAATGTAAATATTCTCTGTGTTTTGTGAGTGACATCACATGCTAAACAGTAATTAACATGAATTGTTTCTCTGTGTAGGTTGTTTATAATGATACTAATTTCTAGCCCTTTAAAGAGCATGGGAGCAAGAGCACTCTACAGCCTATGATTAAGTGCCAGCGGTCACGAAACGTGTAAGGCGGATACTTTCTGTGTGTTGTGGTATTTCAGGATTGTGCTAGCCACTGTTTACTTCGGAATAAATTACACTAGTTGGATACAACTTTTACTGCTTGGTTTGGTCACTCCGCATTCCATTTCTTCAGTTTATTTATCTATGGGCGGGGATTGCCAAGCTTTCGAGTGAAGCATCCAGCAATCAGCGGTATAAGTACAGATACATCTGCCAAGAAAACAGTGAGACCCGGATACAGCTCTTTTTTCTTTTCTCTGTTTTACTCAGGACAAATATTAGAAATATATCAATGGGGTCTTTTTTTACCATTTTTAATTGTTTTTAAAAAAAATCAGGTAAAAGTTAGAAAAAGTGATTTTTATGGCATATTTTCATCATATTTTATATATTTTTTAACAATAAATTATATTATATGCTATCATGAAAATGATAATAGTATCAAATGAAAGCCTGATCTTTCCTTTTAAAAATGATATATAATTTGTGTGGGTGGACTGAACACAAAGAAAGAAATTCACAGTTCAGCAAACGTATGACAAAAATAATTGAATTCTGGTCTTCAAGGCACATCAAATGCAGCATAGAACTAAGGGGTTAAAAAAACAATTTAAAATGTACATAGAAAAAATATACACATACATAAAACAAACAGGGATATTTTATGTGTGTATATTTTTTTGTGTGTATATTTTCAATTATTTTAATAAAGCCATAAATATATTTGTATATTGGTTTTATTACTTTTATTGTGTTAGTGCTGACTAATTCTTATACATTAGATGTTTCAACTTTAGAAGAAAGTGTAAAAATATCTTAAATCAGAAACTACGCATTATTACATTAAGTTTGCAAGAATGGTAGGATTGACTAAAGTTTGATCAATATAAGTGAAGCACTTCAACCGTTACATTTAACTGAAAGACAGGGAGAAGCCTTGTTTCACATATAACAAGCCTGTATGAATGATAGATGAGAGACAAAAAGTTTCAGACTGCCAGAGCTAAGGTCAGTCAATGGGAGGTGAAAGTTTATTATGAATTAAACATTTCTGGTGAAATATACGCAACAAATTGATAACTTAGGTCACATATTGCAACAGCTGAAAATATATCTTACATAACAATCCAACATCTGTATCAATATTTTTCCAACACGTGATCAAATATTTTATTTGTCTGTTTCCCAAAGTCAAGAAAAAAGTTATTTGATTTGTGATGATTGGCTCAATTATAATTATTCAAAATCACCTCAAGCTCCCCCACCAGCCACTCGAAAATGGACGTGGAGGATAATTTGGAGAGCAAATAAGAATGAACAATTTCATATCTATATTTATTGTTATCTATTATCCCAGAGTTCTTGAGAGCTCACGCAAGAAATATCAAACTTAACTATTAACCCCTTAAAGCATATAGACGTATATTCAAGGTACATCAAATGCAGCATAGCACTCTGCCACTAAGGGGTTAAAGATTGTATTAGGATATGAACATTTCACATATCAATGTAGAAAATGATTCAAATAAACCTTATATTTTTAAATACAGGGTTTTTCTCCATAAGAAAATACCATAGCGGTTGTCATTATTGCCATACAATGTATACTCATTATAGGTGGTGTAAAAAATATTTAAAAGAAGACTAGAAAAGCAAAGATAGGACAGACTGTCAACACAGTCACCACAGCAATATCAGGTGATGCTGAAACAGTATCTGCAACCAATTCTAGAAAAATACTCAGATGTCCTCAACTCAACCTCCTAAAACGTATCTCAGGAATCTGAGCTACAACAAGCTATTGAACATACTGACCTATTACTCTTTCCAAGATCCTAATCTGGAATTTAATGGTCTTTTCAAATATCTCTCACACAATGGCCTTGCTGACTACTTTTAACCAACCTTTTGAAGCATGCAAAGATCAAACAAAACATGTTTTGCATCACCTGGGTTTGGGAGTGGGGGGGTGGGGCAGATGGCATGTTTGGGGTGGCAAATGTCAAATCTGAGGTGGCAGATGACATGTCTGGGGTGGCAGATAGGCAAGTCTGGGGATGAATTGGTAAGTCTGAGGGTAAGATTGACAAATAAAACTAAATAAAAAAAAGAAATGTATGTTTTTTCCAATCATCATTTTTATTAAATCAGGGTCATCTTATATTCAAGCAAATACGGTAATGACCATGATCAAGAGACTCATTGTTATTGCATCTTATGGAGAATATGGTTTGACAACACTCATGGTGTGCACACATGATCACAAAAAACTGATGAGCACGAATCTGGAAAATTGACATGAAATGAGTTTAAAAATGACGCAATGCCCTTGTTGCCAGGTGAATTTTATTGCCTACATGGTGATGTTATACAATCGCCATCACCATGTTCTCCACCCGAAATGTACCTGTCTTTGTTGTTCTAAGCAGCCCAAATCTTAAAAGGGAGGATGTTATGGGCATTATGCAAAAAAAGACAGGTCTCCCCTATGTCAATGAGAAACAAAAAATGTTTTTAATCTGTATGTTTTCTTTTACACTTATTTGCAGTTTTGTTCTACTACACATTTATTCTAGTGATAAAGAATTAAGGCTATGTCACCAATTGTTCATGGACTTATCTATATGTCAAGTTAAGGTTAATTAAGCATGTTTTTATTTCCTTCTAACATGAGCCGATTTTAACCCAAGGTGTATAATTGACCTGTAATTACCAAAAGAAGGTCAAGCGGTTTCATGAACATAAGGGTAAAGTCAAATGCTATGCATTGCCAAACTGAACTTTGATATGCAAACGGTGAAGTAGAGCGCCTCCTCCTTCATCCCTCAAAGAAGTAGATTCTTTACTTTCTTAAACAACAGCTTAATATCCATCTATTACTACTATGCAAATTAACAAGATTAGCAGATCATATCAAGTATGTGCAATCATCCACTCGCTGGGTCATGGCAACCTATTGACTTTGTAGCTCCAAAGCTTCTTGCTATTCCTGCACTACAAAAGGGGAAATTAGCCAAGAGTAAACTATATGAATTACTTTAATAAGCATAATGCCATTTTTGTAAATCCTCAGCATAAATCAGATTATGCTAATTACATTTTTAGTTCTGTTTACCAATGAGATTAATGATTTATGTGATTCAAACATACTCTGATAACATGCCAATTAATGCACACTTGACTATGTATTTCACTCTCGAACATCAGAACTTGTGGTATTTTTTAATACTATTGCAGGAACTATAAATGAGATATGCTCCATTTATTTTTGCAGTTACCCATTTATTATGCTGTTGTCATATGATATTGATATTTAAAAAAATTCTTTATAAAGAAAAGCTGTGTTTAACCAATCATTGTGATAGTCTTTTGCTGACATACATTATGGGTTCTATTCATGTAGACATATAGAAAAAGAGTGGAACATACAAAGAGCAGGAAGTGCAGCAATCAGAAACGCTGTGTCCAGCTCAGGAGAAAATCCTTCCAAACAATGACGAGGAGGTGAGCTAAACTCCTTGCCAAAGGAAACACACATAGAATGGTAGAATCTGTCAAACTGAGGTATTTACTGATCTTTCTTTCAATCATCAGAAAATGGATATCCACACAAGAAGAGAAAAATGAGGCATTTCAACCCCCTACTTCAGGAGTTGTTCTCTCTCCTTGGGTGGATGTCCATTTGCTAGATTATTGATGTTTGAAGGAAGGATCAATCAATAAATACATTTTTCAGATTCTACCAAACTGTGTGTTTCCTTCCGTTACTAGCTTAGCCCACCTCCTATTGGTTGTTTATAGCAAATTTCCACCTTACTTTACCTTATTCCTGTTGCCTCAAATTGCACAACAATTCTGTGATTTTACGTGAAATATAAGGATTACAATTAACATACATTAACATATATTATGTCCCACTGACATAGCAGCTCTTGAGGAATAACCACACCAGTGATATCATGTCAGTTATCTGATGGCATCACATTACTGGATACAGATCCTCTTCTGTTAGGATGTTTGTACCTTCCGGCCATCATGTAACCTATATCAGAATACCATTTCATTTACAAAGTGAGGATGTCAAAATTGATTCGCAGTGCAACATTCTCCACTGTGGAAATGAAAGAGCACATTTAGATGTTTTGGCTCCATCAGACATCACCAGAAAACTTAAAGATAATTCTCAAAAAACAAGATGTTTCCTTCAACCTTTGGTTGGATGGTATAGGTGTGTTATGTGTGGTGACTGCAATAGATGTCCAAAGAAGAAGACTTCTTTTAAGAGAATAGCACTGGGAAGAAATATAAAATAGATGTTTTTTTTTGTCCTGTAGAACAGATTTTGTAATCTACCTGCTGGAGTGCCCCTGTGGCCTCCAGTATGTTTGCCGCACAATCCGCCAATTAAAAAAGATAAAAGACATGAACACGCTTAATAATATCAGACACGGTTATTAAAAATATTCAGTTTCAAAACATTTTAAAGATTGCCATAATGATAATATGATAATAAATTGAAAGCAATGGCAATCGAACATGTAAAACTTGATCATAGAAAAGGTAACAGACCGACTAAGTTAAATCAAAGAGAAACCCATTGGATCTTTAAACTAAATACCATGTACGCTAGTGGGCTCAATGAGGGTTTTGATTTTGTCTCTTTCTTGCAATTTTCTAAATATATGTATACATGTGCATTTCGATGTATGCTGGTGTGCACCACTGTATGGTGCTGCACTCCACTATGGACTGTTGTACTAAACTACATTTGTGGTGTAAGTTGTTCTGGTGTGCACTGTTGTGCACCACTAGATGGTGCTCCATGTCATTGCACACATTTTTGTAATATCACCAACTGTTTGTCTATGGCATGTATTTCCTGTAATCATATATATCTTTTTTGTATATTATGATTTTTTATTATATGTTGTATGCTATTTCTTACTGGTGTGTGATGCTGCATAACACTATATATATTATTGTGCAATTTTGCCCCTTTGTGCTTATGTGTTATGTTATAGTCACCAGTGCATTTTATTTTATTTATTTTAGGACCTATAATATCTGCCATATAGCTGTATTGTTTGTTGTCTAAATGCCTGTTGCTTGGATACATAATGCTACCTGTCTATGTGAATACACAGACGATAAATCTAATTGCTAATTTTTGTTGCCCGATCACACTTGTCCAAGGGTTAAAAACATCTGTTGCCTGGACATTTACTGCTTCCCGTGTACATGATCACATGATAGAGTGCTATTTTTTGTTGCCCGATTACACTGCTCGTTGTCCAAGGGTTAAAACATCTGTTGCCTGGACATCTAATGTTTTCCATGTACATGATCGCATGCACGATAGATGTGTCTACTATTATGTTTACAATTTGCTTCTGACGAGACAGGAGGGAGTATCTTTCCCCTCCCTCCCGCCCTTTAGCCAATCGTTGAGCTGGGGGCGTGTATTTTTGGGTGGCTCTCCCTGCGTGACTCTGTTTCAGCTGACTGCTATGCCGGATATGCGGTCAGCTGTTTCAGAGTCATTAGACTCCAATTTGTTGATCAAAATTAGGGGTTTTTAACCAGTTTTCGCAGGGTTTTTCTCCCTTTAAAAAGAGTCACTACACACACAGCCTTTAGACAGACTTCTGGAGGAGATGCTCTCTGCTTGAGAAAGCGCTATCCGAAACACGTAGCACTTTATATTTTCTCCATATAATCCCCGGCCAGGTTTTGCTGTGTATGTCTGTTTTTTTCATTGAATCTGATACATTGACTTTTATGCACTTTCTACAGGGGAACTAAGAGTTAGGTCTAATCATTATTCTCACCCCTATGTGTTCTCTTTTTCAGATTCTTTATATTTTGTGATTACTGTATATCACTTTATTGCATATTAAAGATATATTTGTATTTTTTTTTTTCATTTCTTTATTTATCACATTTCATAGTATAGAGGACAAAAAGTACTTTTAATTACGTTACAAACTACGAGTTTTACATTATTGGATATTGAGTTTGTTGCAAATATTCGTCCCGATTGACAAGCTCACACGCAGCAATATGGAGCAACAAATAACAGGAAAGAGCAAGGGAAAAAAGACAGAAAAACAGACTAAAAACAGACAAAGGAGTAGACGATGTTGGACTCAGGTCCAGACTCATATCATGCTGATAATTCCAAGAAGAGGGATCTACCAAATATATTTCATATCTAGACCCTATATTGGGGCAAAAAAAGCGGGTAACGATCCCCTTTTATATTAAAGTTCCCAACCAGGGGGACCAGCATGTATTAAATGCTTCAATATATCCCCATTGTTGTGCTATGTTTTTTTCCATGTTGTATTGATATCTAAGTTGGTTTAGAACTTGATTCCATATTGGAATGTCTGATTTTCGCCAGAGCCTAGAGATAGTCACTTTAACGGCCATTACAAGGTGGATTATTAAAGATTGTTGCGTCTTTGATAATCTATCCAAATTTCGGTGGAGTATCACTATTAGAAGAGTGTCACCAATATTCTCACCCACCAATTCTACCAGTACTTCCAATATTCTTGTCCATAGTGGTCTGATCAAAGTACAGTCCCACCAAATATGTTTCTTTGAGCCCTCAGCTGTATTGCTGTATTGGAGTTGGAAGGATTTATTTTATTCATGACTGTTGGAACCATGTGCCATTGGTGGGTGAGTTTATAATGAAGCTCTATAATATTCAGACAGTGAAAGGTTTTCTTAGTTTCCTGGAAAGATTTATGCCATTGTTCAACTTTGAGTTCAGTACCTATAGCCTTTTCCCAGTACTTCCATGATTTTGGCTTATCCTCCATATCATCGTTTAGCATAAAGTCCAAACAATTAGAGATGGATTTATAATCTACATTATTACTAAAAAGTTTATTCAGGTGTTTTATCTTTTTTTCCTCCTCTTGTCATATCAGGTGCATCAGTAGGTAATTTTTTATTCTCAGGTAGGTGAATATTTCTTTTGGGGACAAGGATAGTTTCACTTGAAGAAGTGGGAATGGAATAATTTTTTTACCTTCGATCAAATCGTTTACAGTTACTTGGCCTGTTTCCAACCATCTACTAAGATTAATATCTGGGATGTTGTATTGAATTGTAACTATATTACTATAGGGAGATATCTTATCTAAGAGACCATTCTTTTTCCTAATCCTCAACCAATTGCCATAAAGTTCTTTTATATATTGTATATGTGTGGTGGACATAAAGGATAATCCTGCTTTCCCATTCATCCACAGTGCCACTGAAAGATCCCCCAGACCCAGCTGTGCTGATTCTATCAAATACCATGGATCCTGCTTTGAGGATGGGTCCTGCCATCTCTGCAGATGGTACAGCCTGCTAGCCTGGTAGTAGGCCATTATGTCAGGGACTGCCAATCCTCCTTTATCGGTTTTTCGCATAAGATGTGATACTGCTATCCTTGGTCGCTCTTTCTGACCCCAAATATAGGTCATAAAAAGCTTTTGAATCTGTCTTAGTTTCATAGGTGATAATGACAACGGTACCATCCTAAATATGTATGACCACTTAGGAAGGATATATGCTTTAATCAAATTTACCCTTCCCAACCAGGATATACCAAAATGTTTCCATTCTCCCAGTAATTTCTTAGAGGTTTCCTGGGACAGGAGGTCACAGTTCAACTCCATTAGCCGGTTTACTTTTGATGTAATATTAATTCCCAAGTATTTGAACCCTTTAGGAGACCAATCAAATTTGTACAACTGCGATAATTCCCTAACTGCTTCATCATCCAGATTTATGGGCATTATTTGGGATTTCCCCATATTTAATTTGTAGTTGGATACACTGCTATATTCTTCTATCGTATCGACCAGCTCTCCTAGTGATGAAGCCGGGTCTATTAAAGTCAGTACCATGTCGTCAGCATAAAGGGCTATCTTGTATTCTTGCTGGTTTAAGGTGATCCCCCTAATCCTGCTTTTAGCCCTTATACTGGCTGCTAAAGGTTCAAGAGTGAGAATATACAGAAGAGGGGCCATGGGGCAGCCTGTCTTGTGCCGTCAAGCACTGGAAACCAATCTGCAGAGATGCAAGGATCAACCGTCTTAGCCATTGGAGTTGAATATAGAGCCATTATTACTATCTTTATAGGGCCCCCAAATCCAAACCTGTCCAGCACTCCACTGAGGAATCCCCAGCCGACCCTGTCAAACACCTTTTAAGCATCCAAAGACAGGGCCAGCTGAGGAACCCCAGTCTTCTCTGCATATCCTATCAAGTCGATCAGTCGCCTTACATTATTACCCGATGATCGACCACTAACAAACCCCAGTTGATCTGGATGGATCAAGTCTGGGATTATATCTTTTAATCTGTTAGCAATGACGGCTGAATATATTTTAATGTCCGTGTTTATCAAAGAGATTGGCCTATAATTTGCTGGGTCTGAGGGATAGCTTTTAATATCGGGGATATAGTAGCTTGTAATAATTCCTGTGGAGGGGAACACCGTCCCATAATGTCCCGGCATAGCAATTCCAGGTGGTCCACCAGTTCATTTTTAAACTTTTTATAAAATAAGTTGGAAAAGCCGTCCGGGCCTGGTGCTTTGTTACTTTTTAAATGATCAATTACATTTATAATTGTCCTGTCTAGAGATAGGCAAATTCAATTCTGATAGCTGGTCTGTAGACAGGGTTGGTAGATCTAATTTTTTAAGGTATTCTGTTATGTCCCTCTCACTAGTGTCGGACCGGAGACCATACAGTTGTGAGTAGAACTTTTTAAATGCCTCTCCTATTCCCTTAGGGCTTGTATTTACTGAACCATTAACCACTATTTTCTCTATACGCGCCCTTGCCTTCTTATTTTTCAGTTTTACTGAGAGCATTTTATCTGCTCTGTTTCCTTTATCATACCATTTCTAGTTTAACCTTTGTAAGGCAGAGCTTGTTTTGGACATAAGAATTTGTTTTATCTTCCCTGCTATTTCTTCTATTTTATCGGATAGATTTTTTGAAGGGGAAAGTTTATTATCTCTTTTTAGTGAGTACAGTTCTAAGTAAAGTTGATTGAGTGGCATCCCTAATTTTTTTTTATTCTCAGCTCCTAATTTAATGAGACACCCCCGCATAACACTTTTAAAAGCACACCAAATTACAGAATTGGATAAGGATTGTGATTCGTTCTCCTCGAAGTAATATTTTATCATATTGGACAAATAGTCCAAATTCTCTTTTTTCAGTAGTAATCTTTTTTAGTCTCCACGAAGAACGAGTCTGGGGAGCTCTATTTATCCTCATTTCCAACATCACCGCCGAATGGTCTGACCAGGTTATATCTTCGATTTTGATACTTTGGCATAATTGTAATGACAATGGTTTGACCAGAAAGTAGTCCAACCTTGAATTAGATAGATGGGGTTTTGAGTAAAAGGTAAAATCCCTTTCTTCTGGGTGGAGAGCATGCAAATATCATATAATTCCTGCCTTTTTAATACTTCCTGAAGTGAGACCTTAGTTTTTGTTTTAAGGTTTTTAAATCTAACCTGCGGATTTTTTCTATCCCACTCTTCATTAGTCACGCAATTAAAATCCCCACCAATTATCAATTATATTTGTATTTTTTGACATTCCTTGTGTCTGTGTATTATCTACAGTCTTTATATATTAATGTTTGAGCGCTGTCCACTTTTTCTATATTTAGATATGCAAGTGCATTAGGAATAGCCAGAAACCACTAGACCCCGGTGTTAAAATTGGTCCCTAGAAAGAGGCAATACATCACCTGTTACAATGGCAGCTCCTGTGACCATGGTTGTTACATCCCTGGTGTTAGGTGTGAAGGTGTCAGAAATAGGTATACGTATTGCTGCATCTTGTTCATTTGATTAGGGTGATTTTGAGATCAAAGTCAATATCAAATTTGAAAGTAAAATTGGTAAAAAAAAATGACTAATGGTAGCTATAGCAACATGTGCAGGACCAAAAATAAGCCTTTTGAAATAATGCAGTTTCTTCACAACCTTTTGACCTTGTCTTTCCCTTGTTGACATAGTCTGTTTTGTGTTTAGCAGTAATTTTTTTTCTCACATACTGTACCCACACAAACTATATATTGTTTTTATCACCAAAGAAGGGCCTCTCGGGGCAGTCAAGCAACAGCATCAGAGCGACGGAAGTGACATTTTTTTTATCAATGTCATAAGGTGGAGGTTCGCTTTCATCCACCTAGCCACCATACGTATTGAAACGGGTTTAAAAGGTCATACATAAGAGATTAGGAGAGGACCTGCAGCTGATGAATGAAGCCATGTGGTCGAAAACAAATAGCTATGTACACAGCAAGCCAAGGAGACCCTGGGCCTGTATGTAAAATAGGGATGAATTGGATTTCATTCTACATGAGAGAGAAAAAAATAAAAAGACTCAACGTCAAAAGCACCATTGTCTGAAACCCTACAAAATGAAACCATACAGAGTAGCAAGACCAAGTAAGGAAGTAAGGAAAGGAGGTAATTACCGGCCAGCTTTCCACAAAAGTTTACTGACATATCCCAAAAGGAAGAATATCGTGTAAGTGGAGGCCTTGCTTAGCGAATGCCACGAAGGAGATGGCAGATCAACTGTTCCTTACCAACAGCAGAACCTAGGGATATGTGCCACTGAAATAGCTGAATGATGTCCCATGATCCATGGAAGCGGCCCAAGCTACCAGCATTAAACGTTCTGACTAGAGTTGATCGAACCCGAACCGCAAAGTTCAGGTTCGTACAGAACCTTAGGATTTTTGGACCCCGGACCCGAACACGGACATTCCACTGTATGTCCGGGTTGGAGTTCGGGGTTCAGCGATTCACATCGCCTAAACAAATGTAAAATTACTAGTGACTGGACAGCTATTGCTGCCCATTCACTAGTAAAATAAGCCCCCCCCTGGTCCCCACCCATTGCCCGCGGTTGGGAACCCTAATAATGTTAGGGGGGAACCTAATGTCCCCCCGGTCCCCAACCATTGCCAGCAGGTGGGGAAAACAATCCACTGGTGAAAAAAAATAATCCATCTTCGCCCACGGAGGGCCCCGTGCAGACTGAGCTCTGCAGGGCGGGGGAAGGCTTATAAAGCCTTGCTCCGCAATGAAATTAAGCTCAGAGCAGTCTGATTGGTTGGTTTAAGCCAACCAAT
This sequence comes from Pelodytes ibericus, assembly GCA_036172795.1. NCBI lineage: Eukaryota > Metazoa > Chordata > Amphibia > Anura > Pelodytidae > Pelodytes > Pelodytes ibericus. The sequence goes on from CM069859.1 coordinate 79,988,336, forward strand.
CAAAGTGCTCTGACAGGTAAATGAAGAGACTGACAGGTCCATTTACCTGTCACAGCACTCTGATTGGTTGGTTTGAAACCCAACCAATCAGAGTGCTGTGTGTCATTTTACACAGCGTGGGAAAGTTCTTTAGAATTTTCCCACTCTGTTTAAAATGGCTAGAACTCTGATTGGTTGAGTATTATGGTTTTTTATTTGGCCTTTTTTGGGGCTAAAGAAAAGAAGAAAGAAAAAAGAAGACATCAAATGGTAAGTATGAAATTGTTATTTTTTTACAGGTTAGTTTATTGCACACCCCTCTCACTATTATTAGGGTGAGGGCGGTAGGTAGGCTAGGGAGGGGAGTGACAAGGGGCTGGGCACCCCTAGTCACTTTATTTGTGGTCCCCACCTGCCGCTCAGGGGAGGAGGCCAGGGGGGACACTAGGTCCCCCCCTCATTATTGTTATAGGGTCCCCACCCACCGGCAATGGGTGGGGACCTGGGGGGGGCATTAGGTCCCCCCCCACCCTTATTGTTATAGGGTCCCCACCCACCGGCAATGGGTGGGGACCTGAGGGGGACATTAGGTCCCACCCACCATTATTATTATAGGGTCCCCACCAGGCGGCAAAGGGTGGGGGCCGGGGGGACATTAGGTCCCACCTAACATTATTAGGGTTCTGGGGCGAGTTCGAGCCCGAACCTGGACTTTTTTTCGAAGTTTGGCCGAACCCGCATTACTCGAACATTGAGGTGTCCGCTCAACTCTAGTTCTGACAAAATCAGTGGCTGAGGATTCACCTCCAGATCCAGCAGTAGGCCCCGTGAAGGGAGAAGGATGAGTTGATCATTGTTGATTCAGAAGATATAAGGACTGATGGATGACAGAAATTGGGGGAAAGGCATAGCCTCCTTTGGAGGGCCACATCTGAAGAAATGCATCCACTGGCAAAGAAATATTGTCCGGCAGCCAGCTGAGGAAATCAGGGAAGCCGACTGAGGATGTGAAAAACTCTCATGGACGATGCCAGTTGCTCGCTTCCCTCCAGTAATGAGAGAACCAGTCTGATACTAGTTTGTATTTGCCTGGGACATATACCTATCTGATGGAAAGATGATGGTTCCTCGTACAGAGGGTACAAGCCATGCATTTCGGTTCTTGATCGCCCTTATGGGTGAGATTAGTCTGATATGCTAATGGAGTGGTTCCTCTGTAATGGTGAAAGCAAGCAAATAACGGAGTTGCCCTCCCGAGTAGGTATTATCCTACAGGACAGACTATTATAGTGCTGTCTGTTCTCGGAAGATCATGCACCCACCCCCTTTTTTGCTCACCTTAGCTTTCAGGGTATTCCCATGGTTGTGGGTACCTGGCTTGCTTGCACCTAGGGGATCATTAGCCATACCACACTGATGAGGCCATTGTAGGCTGAAATGTACGTCTGTGGTTTGCTGTGTTCCTCGTGCAGAGGGTACTAGCCATGCATTTGGGGCCTGGACTGTCCTTAAGGGTGGGATTAGTCTGATATGCTAATGGAGTTGCTCCTCTGTAATGGTGTAACCAAGCAAATAACGGAGTTGCCCTCCCGAGTAAGTATTATCCTACAGGACAGACTATTATAGTGCTGTCTGTTCTCGGGAGATCGTGCACCCACCCCCCTTTTTTGCTCACCTTAGCTGTTAGGGTATTCCCATGGCCGTTTGTCCCTGGCTTGCTTGCACCAAGAGGTCTGTTCACGGGAGATTGTGCAAGATGATGGTCCAAACAATACTGATAGAGGTCTTTGCCAAAGACGAAAGGAGTTTGGATCTTCTTAGACTTTTCATGTAGAGCTTAGTGGATATGTTGTCCATCCGAAGGACCAGGGAGAAATCTGTTTTGTCCTTCAATAAAGCATAAAGTCATTCACAAATTATCCTCCAATTAACCACTAGCAGTTGATGGGGAGTCCCCATTCTTCTGTGTTGCTGCAAGATGCTCCCCAGTCAAATGAGCTGATGTTCAATTACAGAACAAAATCTGGAAGACAACAGAAAATGGCCCTGCTGTTCCATGCTTCCATGTGGGTTAGTGACCATTGTAGTTCCAGCTGGACTTCATCCATAAAGGAAACAACCTGATTGTAGGAACCTAATTCCCGGAGATGCTAGGTCTTTAAGCGCTGCATGGCATGATAATGTAGGAGAACTGGCAAATGTCCCTGGTTAGTGGCAATAAGACTGATCATATGAGGTCTCTGGTGGAGAAGCATTACCGAAGACAGCAAATATCCTTATTGATAGACAACATCTTGAATTGCACTGAATGGGTGGGGATCAGAGTCAATTTCTCCTTGTTGTTGAAAAAAACAATATCCTGAAGTAAAAGCATGGTAAGTAATGTCTCTGTAAAAGGGTGGATTGATGTTATGCCATTAGGTGAATGTCATCCAGACAAATGATGGATCGACCCCATGAGCCCACAGAAACTCCATTACTGGTTTTAGAGTTTTGTGAAGAACTAAGGGAACTAGCTATTTGACTGCCAGGTTAATGGCACCTGGTGCCAGTTCATCTGTCATCATGGCCCCTCTGCTGACCAGCTGTAGAGGAAAAGCGGTCTCCGACACATAAGGTCTTATGGATGTTTGTGCTTTTTTCAGTGATTTTAATATGTGAACATCCTGGTTCAGGTCTTTGAGGAACTCTTTTGTGAAAAGAAGGCCAGTTAAGAGGGCATAACATCCACTTTTAAGAAGTCCTCATTATGTATTTTCGCTGACATGGCAGCATTAGCATTGCCTAGAAGGCATAGGGTGCATTCAGCCCATTCTCTTACCATCTGGGCATCAACAGGGGACCCTTTGGCTATGGATTCATCTTCAGTGAGTAAAATTTGATTCAGGGGTCTGGATCTATAAAGCAATTTGTCTTGGTAACACGTAATGTTAGGTGTAGGGTCACCTACTTGGTTATAGGACAAAAATCACAGATTTTGAAGGTACAGGGGCCCTTTAAGTGCTTGGGTCTGCTTGGTGCAAGGGGCCATATAGAGGGTGAAAAAATGCGATGTCAGTGACACGTGACTGTCAGCGGCATTAGAACACTGGGGGGGCAAAGACTTAGAATGCGGAGCTCCGTGTCTTGGTTAAAGTGGAGCTCTACAGAATAAAAGCTTATAGCGGGGATAAGCAAGGCAGCAACTGGGACCAAATAGCGATGTAATAATCATCATAATAGTGATGTAATAGCTGCATTAGGCTACAGAGGAGTCAGAGGCCTAACCCACGTGGAGTCACTTAGCCTCGGTTAGCATGGTACATGAGTTTACATCCACTTAGGAGTGGGTCCTCCATCTCGAGGAAAGAGTCAGCTGTTATCATTAAAGATAAAGTAGAGTAGATTCGGATCTGCACTCTGATTTTAGTGAGGTGCCGAGGTCCCGGGATGCCACCTGAATCACCAAACGTAGAAGAAAAGAATATGAAGGACCCAGCACTCAAATAAGTTTTAGTGGAGGTGTTTATTCAGCATGCAGGCGACGTTTTAACCCTCACGGGTTGAAAAAAACCTTGAGGGCTGAAACGTTGCCTACGTGCTGAATAAACACCTCCACTTAAACTTATTTGAGTGCTGGGTCCTTCATATTCTTTTCTTCTACATTTGGTGATCATTAAAGAGGCCCGTGATAGGTGTGCTGAGTGAGTATAACTTGGTGTAGGAGGAAAAATGCGAAAAAAAATGCTGGTGGTACCGATGTGGCAGTCAGGAAATAGGGGTAGTAAGTGCAGGACTCACAGTAGCCTAGAAAAAAGGTTATGATTAAAAAACAATATAGACTTTGAACATAAATATAAATAAAGAGTAAATTAGTACATATATAATTTTGAAGAGTGCTCATCTGGAGACTAGCAGCAAAGAAAAAAGAAGGTTTGATATAGGTCTCATGTATCCATCTTGTTTATGATTGGTTGTTTTAATATTACACTGTTAACTGTTTCTTTGCTGCTGGAGTTTTTCAATGAAGAAAGTAATGCAGATATGAATCCTCTTTTCTTTTTATAAAGCTTTTGTCTACAAATGCAACTTATAAAGAACTATATATAAGTAAAACTACGTATAAACTAATTAACTATGTATGTGTGGCTGCAGCTCCATGTGTTTGGTACAATACAAAACAAGTCACAATTGAAAATGGAATGCCTAGTTTGTTTACATATGTGGTGCAGAATAAGAATGAACTGCAAATATTTCTTTAGCCACTGCACGGATTTATTCCCTGGACATAAATCAACAGGAATTCGCATTTACATTATGTTGTAAATATCATCAACAGCTCTTAGAAAAAAAGAAGAACATCAAGATCTGTTGCTGGCTTCTGAAGCAGAAGCTCCTGGAGCCAGAAACCTCATAGTGGTTAGTTCACATTAAATGGCTTAAAGAACTAACTAATAAAACAAATTACCATAAGAAAATCAGAATAATAATTTCTAGTGCATTAAAATTTGTATTTAATGCATAGACATAAGGTCACATATATGGCACAGAACTAACCTCATTCATCTGTAAAACATTACACAAGCGGCATGTTATTTCACACTAATTTGCTAGAATTAAAAGCTTTTAGACCATTAAATTATCATTTATCCAAACACAAGTTCTGTATGTGTTTCAGTTTTATTTACGCATCCCGATCTAGCATCCCTTGCTGAAGTACTAATAGAGTAAAGTTAAAGCGATAGTGACACCAGAGATTATTTGTTTTGAAAACTGAAAATAAAACATTTGCTTTGTTATAAACATACAGCAGATGACTAAGACATCTGTGTTCTACACAGCAAATGATTTACCCAACACTGTAAAATAATGAATGGAATTAATATTAATCATGTAAGTGAAGGATTTAAAGGGACTTACATAAATTGTATATGGATAGATTAATAAAAAATGTGTCTGTTTAAATATATGACATCACTTTGGGAGTATTTACTAAAAGTAAGTAAGTGAGCTGTAAAGATCAGGTACTAATAATGTAGTTGGAAAAATTCTCCAAGTGGCCCCCAGACCCCATATAAATAAAATAATTAGCTCCACTGGGAGTTTGGGGGCCTTCCCCAAGGCCTCACGAATCCCATAAATATAAAATACAATATTTACCTTGCCAAGGTAGGATTGGAACAATTCACCTGTTTAAAAAAATTACCCTTTAGTGCCAGGGGGGGGGCAGGGAAAATCAATGTGAGTCAAGGTTCCAGCGGCAATCCACTATGTCTTCAATCCTCATTTTCAGCTCAGGGAAAGACACCTTTAAAAAAAGAAGAAAAAGGAATCCCCCTATTCTAAATAAATAAAAAAAAAAACACCTCAATTAATAAAAAAAAAACCATGAGCATCTCTCTCTAAGCATCTCAAAGAGCACGGATTTCATTATGCCCCCATCTCATTTTTTCTTTTTCAATAGAATAGGTGGTTTAATCCACTGGCCTTGGGGGGGGGGGGACTTTTATTTTTTATTTAATTTTACATTTTTATTTCAATTCATCTTCTCAAAGATGGCAACTTCCGGCAATCACCGCATATTGTGTAGCTGTAGGGCAAAATAGTCCTGAATTGAAAGCCCCCAAATATTTGGTTTCCAAATGGCCAATTCAGATCCGTGTAGTGGCATTTTGTGTAGCTGAATTTTGGGGATCCTTACGATTTGGCTGTTAAGCCCAATCCGTATCCATTTTGGAACAGATCAGCGCACATTGTGTTGACCCTTAAATGCTGATGTTTCTCTCATCTGCATCTCACTTGTAGTGACTAGCTCTCTTGTTGTTGTACAACTGTTCATTCCATTGTTGTTGCTCTTACACTCATTCTTGCCGATTAATGCTACTAGTGTTCTTGTATAAACATGGTATTCCATGGCAAAATCAGCAGTAATATATAAACTTGCCATGTCATGGCAAAATCAGCAGTTCTGCATACATTTGGGTTAATAATTTAGAGAAAAAAAAGCCTAATTAGAAGATGACCTTAAAGGAAAAAAGTTTTACTAGTAAATATTAATTCTCATGTAAACTATTTTTTTCATATTTAATAAAACCTATGATTGAACAAATGCATGTCTTATTTTTATTTTCTTTTATTTGCCAATCTGCCCATCATTTTGTACTCCGATTTGCCAATCTACTCCAGGATATGCCCCATCACCCACATTGCACACCCATGACTTTCCCAGTGCTGTATTTAGCTCAAGGCAAACAAGGCAAGTGACTAGTGTGGCACTTGCCTTGTTTGCCTGGGGGCAGCACAAAATTTAAAAATAAAATTAAAAAAAGCCTCCACTTTAAAAAAAAAAAAAGAAAACTGGCTGGGGAAATCTGGGGAGCAGGCATCATGAAAGCTGGAGCACGGGGGACCAGACAAACCTCCATGATGCTTGTTTGGCTCCCCTTGCAGTATGATGGGGAAGTGCTGACAGGTCATGTGACCCAGCACTCTGATAACAGTCAGCACACACCACGTGGGGAGCCAAACAGGCAGCATAGTAGGACACCATGCTGCCTGCCACTGGACAACAGGGACCATCGCTGCCCAAGGTAAGTCCTGGGTTTCTGGGGGCATTAATGGGAAGTGATGGCGGTCATGTATTGTAGATGATGGGGTTCATGTAATGGAGGTGATATGGGTCATGTAATGGGGTGAGGAAGGAATGTAATGCAGGTGGTGAGGGGCATGTAATGGGGTAATGGAGCATGTAATGGGGACATGTAAAGGGGCTTATGGGAGAATGTAATGTGTATGTAATGAGGTGATGGGGGAATGTAATGGGGATGAGGGGGAATGTCCTGGGTTTTCAACGGGGGTGATAGGGCATGTCCTGGGTGTGGAACGTAGGTGATGGGGCATGTCCTGGGTGTGCAATGTGGGTAGGTGGTGTCCAAATTTTATCTGCCTAAGGAAGATGCCCCATCATCCCCATTGCACACTCAGGACTTACCACAACACCCCAGGATATGCCCCATCACTCACATTGCACGCCCAGGACGCACCCTAGTTTATTCCCCATCACCCACATTGCACACCCAAGTCTTACCCCAGCAATGCAGTACATGCCCATCGTCCACATGGCACCCCTAGGACTTAACACAGTATATGCAAAATTACCAACATTGCACATCATCCACTGGTCAGCAGCCACAGCTCACTGGGGTCTAGTGGAAGGCAGCATGGTGTCTGTGCACTGCCCAAGTGCACAGAAAAGTTTCCATGCTGCCTCTTGCGCTCCACGCACGCTCTCATTGCCAGCAGGTTATGTGTGTTAGTTATGCATCAAAAAGAGACACTGGCAGATTTTGAAGAAGCATATCAGGCTTTACTTGTGTGGATAAACAGCAAACATTTATAACATATTAGTTACTTAAAACAGCAGCCAGCTTGGTGAAAGGTAAAAAGGAAGAGAGAGACATAGAGCAAGTGGAATACAAAGAACTTCCTTCCTGTGAGTACCAACAACTTCAAAACATATATAAGCACTCTGAACTGCACAGCGCCATCTGCAGCTCAAGTGCTAATTATATACATGTTATGCAGTATATGCTGTTGTATTTTCTAACACCCCTTCTCAACGGCATATGCATAATTACATGACATTCATCTTCTTTTGTAGCAAACGATCAATCTCCTTTGCCAACGGTTTGGTGAGTGCATCTGTGGTCATTTCTTCTGATGGACAATACTGAATGTCAATAACTCCTTGCTCTTGCGTGTCCCTGAGCAGATGATGTGTAACATAATTGTGCTTAGTTCTGGGTATTACCCTTTCTGATTGCGCCAATTTTATGCATCCCTTATTGTCTTCAAGGATGAGTATGGGTTTAGACATGTCCAGTCCCAAATGTCTTCGGTAGGTTCTACTGGTTTTTCCATTGTAAGTTCCACTTTGTGTTCTGACTCTTGTGCAGCTTCACTTTGGTCAACTAATCTGGTCTTGCTAATTCAGTGGGCAAATTCTCTTCACAACTTTCTAGGATCGTTTTTTCTGATGCTTCACTTTCATCAAAATAAACACTGCAACTTATTGTGACTTTGTTGGTCTTTGGGTGAAGGATTCTATATCCCTTGCTTTGTTCACTGTAGCCCACCAGAATACGTTCTATGGCTTTGTTCTCTAACTTGAAACGTTTCTCACTTGGGACATGGGCATATGCTTTACAGCCGAAAACTCTGAAATGTCCTATACTGGGTTTTGATCCATTCCACATTTGGTATGGGGAACTGTCAATGGTTTTTCATGGTAGCCTGTTCTGTAGGTATGTTGCAGTCATTATTGTTTCTCCCCAGTACTTGTTAGGTAAGCTGTAATCTGAAAGCATGCATCTGGCCATTTCTGTGAGAGTGCAGTTTTTTCTTTCTGCTACACCATTTTGTTCAGGGGTGTATGGTACAGTTGTTTGGTGTACAATACCTTGTTTATTTAGATACTATTCCACTTCCTTTCCCATATATTCCCCTCCATTATCAGTGCGTCTTATTCCTGGTTTCCTTTAAAATTTGTTGCTGGTCGTAGGTACAAATTCTTTAAGCCTCTCTGATGTCTTGTTTTTGTGCTTCAGCAGATATGTTGTTGTGTATCTGGAATAATCGCCAATGATGGTCAGTAAATATATGTTCCCGCTGGGTGTAAGGGTTTTCATTGGTCCACACATGTCACTGTGTATGAGTTCCATGGGTTGAGTGGTCTTTCTTTTACTGGTCTGTGTAAGTGGAGTATTTGTGGCCTTTGCTTTGATACAACACATGCACTTAATGAGTGTGTGGCAAGGTAAAATTGTCATACCTTCTGATAGACCTCTCTTTGCAAAATCCATGGCTTCTGGGTTTCGATGCGACAATCTTCTGTGTACAGGTGAATACACTTGACGTGTACATTATGAGTTGTTGCTTTGGCTTGTTTGCATGCAGTGATGAGTTTGTACAGGTGTTTATTCAACCTTCCTTTTGCTAGGATTTGTTTTCTGTTTCAAATTGTGCATTCATTGCCTCGGAACTGAAGTGCGAGTGTTTGTTCATTTGGATTCACCAGGGAAACACAGAAACTGGAATTAACTAATGAAGATGTTTCATATTAATAATATAATAGTACTTGATTATGAAAGATGGTGACTAAATGTAGGCTTTGTCACAGTTTGGTGCACCATTTTTCCTTTTCTGGTATACTTGATTGAGATATATACCGGGAAGGTCACTATGTATAGCAATGGATTTTGAATTGAAGTAATGAAGAAACAATTAACTTAATATTACACATAATAGTACACAATTATGGAAGATGGTGATTATCTAGCACACTAGGTCCATATTTATAGCCAACTCTGTGTACTGTTTTCACTGGGATACTTATATTTTAATGAGAGATGAGGAGGATTTTAGTAAATTCTAATTATGGATAATAGCAATTTTTGATATTTGATTAACATAGGTAATGAAAGTAATACTGAATGATTCAATGGTGGGGTTTCTTTTTTTCGAGATAATTAAATTAAACCCGTGAATCATCCTAAAACGAGGGATAGATTTTGAATAGCTGCAGGTTCAATGCATCAAGGAGAAAAGAGGGTTTGGGGTCTGGGATTGTCCCCAAACAAGATGGGTGGGGGGTAGTGGAAATGTATTATTGTCTATTGTTTGTTTATGTCAGTGACAGGTTGTCAGTGCCAGGGAGATCGGGGAAGGGAGTGACGGATTGATTCTCAAATGAGGAACTCGCGGTTCTTAACTTTAATCGTTCAGGGACTTAATATCCTTCAACGTAGACTCACTCTGACGGAGTTGCTACGACTTGAAAGAATTGACATAGTAGGTATACAAGAGACACATCTTAGAGAAGTAGACAAACACAGACTTAAATCGAAAATATTTCCACACATAGAGTATGCCTCCATGGAAAAGAAGAAACAAAACGGGGTGGCTATTTTAATATCAAAGGACATAAAATATGAGCTGATTTATAAGAAAGTAGACTTGGAGGGAAGATGTATTTCTTTAGTTTGTAAACTGAATGATACACTCTTCTCTATATTAAATATCTATGCTCCCAATAGCAGCCCTATGCATTTAATCAATTAAATCTTAAACCGTATCCATGACTTTGTTCAGGGATCATTGGTTGTTTTGGATGACTTTAATTGTGTTGCAGAGCCAGAATTGGACAGGCGTAGACCTGGTATTAAAGAGATTTCACCAAAAGAGAGAGGCTTAGCAAGGGCTTTTCATGATTCTTGTGGATCGAAATACTATGAATCTGTGCTCTAATGCATGTATAAAGACAATAGCCTGGTTGGATCATGACCCGGTTGTCATAGATATCAAGGAAGAGAACTTACAGTTAGGGGATCGTGGAGGATGAAGGATTTTCTGTTGGCAGATCATACAAATGTAGATGCTACCCAGAAAATGGCCCATAACTACTTTCTCGATAATACTAAAGGGGAGGTAAATTACTCCAATCTATGGTGTGCCTTTTCTTGCGGACAAACTAAGAAAAGATGGAATCAAAATTTAGCAGAGATGAATATTAGGCTGGAAGAACTAAATAGATTAAACAAGTCATCACTATATGAGAATAGAACTAAAGAGATCGATCAATTGAAGAAAGAAATTAGGTAACAACTATACATACGGGCAACAAGAACTATGAAAAGAGCTAAGCAGAAATGGTTCTGGTAAATAAAGTGGATAAATAAATGTCAAATCAGTTTAGTAGTAATAATTTGAGATCCAGGATCTTTAGGATAATAGATGAAGGGAAAACACATTTAAGTCCACAAGACATTAGTGGAACCTTTAAGAACTTCTACTCAGAGCTATATATTCTCTCATGTACAAATGATACTAAAGCCATGAAAGACTATGTTTCTCATACAGATCGTCCTACAATCAATCAACAGCAACAAAGCTGGTTAGAAGCCCCCAAAAATATACTGGAGGTTCGAACTGCAATAAAAAACTTTAAAAATAAAAAGGCACCATGCCCGAATGGATTTACTGCCCTTTTTTCTTTTAATAAGAGCCTCACTGAGATAATAGTTCCCATTATGGCTGAGGCATTTAATGAGATAAGGGGTAGAGGCCCTTTTCCAGAGGAGATTTTGCAGGTGGCAATCACACCAATCCCTAAGCAAGATAAAAAGATGACCCTGGTTGGTAACTACAGGCCAATCTCAATGATTAATATAGATACCAAGATATACTCTTCAAGTATGGAAAACAGAATTAAACCTATTACTCCATCTACTGTCCATATTAATAAGACAGGATTTGTTATGGGGCGCCAGGCCACCGGTAACACTAGGAAAATTATCGATCTTCCTACAAGTACTGGAGGTGCATAACTTTGAGGAGGCTCTAATCGGCTCGGTCATGGTTCTCTACACGACTCCATCAGTGAAGATTATAGGCCCTGGTTTAAGAACAGATTGGTTTTATGTGAGAAACGGGACTCACCAGGGATGCCCTCTGGCCCCTCTTCTCTATATTCTCTCTTTGGAACACTTGGCAGTTAGGATTCGAAGAGCAGCAAGTATAAGAGGTATATAAGTTGGAAAGAGAGAATGTAAAATAAACCTATTTGCAGACAATGTCTTGTTAACCATGGCCCATCCAGAAAAATCTATTGAAGGAGTACTGGAAGAGATAGACTTGTTTGGTTGATACTCTAATTATAAATGAAAAGTTGGGAAAACCCAGGCCCTTACTATTAATGTCAATTCAGTATCCCTTTCTAATTTGATAAAGAGATTTCCCTCTAAGTGGGAAAATAATGAGATAAGATATTTAGGAGTGATGATTCCGAAAAACATGGAGGACATTTTAAAGATTAATTACACACCTCTGTTTCAGGCACTCAACCAAAGTATAGCCCAGTGGAAAACCATAACCTCTCTTGGCTGGGGAAAGTGAATGCAATTAAATCTTATATTTTCCCTAAATGGCTCTATCTCTTAAGAAAGATTCCTATCCCCACCCCATATACCTATTGTAAACAGATCCAGAATATAGTTACTAAATTCGTATGGGCTGATAAAAACCCTAGAATTGCTAGGCAATGGTTATATAAATTGAGCAAAGAAGGGGGGATTGGTTTACCTAATTTGGCTCAATACGCAACTGCTAGTTCGCTTTCACAAGTACATAAACTTCAGGTACCTGAATTTAGAAAGGAGGTTTGGTTTAGAATAGGACAGGAGATGCTGGGTTCAACATCCTTAGATTCTATTTTATGGTTGAATAAAAAGAAGACTCTAGACTTAACTGCCTTCTCAGGCAACACTATAATGGACAGTACGATGAGTAGATGGGTGGAGTTTAAAAAAAAAGTGGGTCTGTCAAATTGTATTGTTAAACTGGTGCCAGTTAATGTTGGTGAAAAACTAATTACAGATATGCATCTTAGTGAGCAATGCTAAGGCTCCTCCACTATATAAGATACCACATATTTAAATCTCCTAACCAAAAGTTTAACCTAGCCAAATTCTGGCCTTCTGGGAAATAACACTCCCTTCTGGAGGCTTTAAGCCCTGGTAGAGTCCCAGCCATATGGAATAAGTGGAATAGAGATCTTAATGTGAATATGGACAGGTATGGGAGAAGGGATGGATACAGACCAGGAGATCTACACACTGCCTTAATCTATATATATATATATATAGCAACAGTATTTAGTGTTAGGACCCACCAATATTGGAGTACTTTGACGTAGTGGTGGGCTTAGCATGATATGGCCATATATGTGACTAAATCTCCAATTTTGTTATCTTAGTAAGACAGGTGTTTTTAAGTAGCTTTATTTAAAACTATAGCTTTAAGAGTTTTTCTCCTACCTGCTTTGAGGTGAGTGCGCTGATCTTTTGGATTTTGTATAAATATTTGGTCTCAGCAGCACCCCATATAATATAATATATGCTAGTTTAGGTGAGTGCATTCCTTTGGATTTGTTTGTATAGTAGAGGCTATGACCAGGCCTCTGGTTTAGCACCCCTCCCCATCACAGGTGCTCCATAAGTGGTGTCCTGACCTATAAATTGCAGGAGTGTCTCTGTATTATACAATAGGAAGGCCTTTTGGTCCCTGGTAAGTAATACATATAAAGAGATTAAGCCCCAGAAGCAACAGTATTTAGTGTTAGGACCCACCAATATTGGAGTACTTTGACGTAGTGGTGGGCTTAGCATGATATGGCCATATATGTGACTAAATCTCCAATTTTGTTATCTTAGTAAGACAGGTGTTTTTAAGTAGCTTTATTTAAAACTATAGCTTTAAGAGTTTTTCTCCTACCTGCTTTGAGGTGAGTGCGCTGATCTTTTGGATTTTGTATAAATATTTGGTCTCAGCAGCACCCCATATAATATAATATATGCTAGTTTAGGTGAGTGCATTCCTTTGGATTTGTGTGTATATATATATATATATATATATATATATATATATATATATATATATATATATATATGCATACATATTTATTCAACAGTGATAAAACTCATTGTTACATGCAGTAGGTGAGTGTATCACAGGATCCACAGCAATACAACACATGCATACACAGCCACACACAGAGACACACACACAGACAGACACAGATTTTTGCGATACTTAGACACTTACGTACACAGTGACAATAACACACACAAACAGACACATAATTAAGGCTATTATTTATCTGAAGTAATATTGTTTTTTTCCCTTATTAAATGACTATTTACAATAAATTAAACTGGACTTTTATTTATTGTTTTAATTTTCATGTTTTTTCCATTTTTTAATCCTTTGTGGATATAATACTAACACACACACAGAGTAACACTTACGCACAGAGAGTCACACACACAGTCACACGCACACACACACAGTCACACACACAAATAACTCGCATAATGCAGTGGCATTTAAATATGCTATGCTTGAAGTGAGAATGTCACATTTATTTAAACATTTTATGTGTATAATGTCAACAGAATTTAAAGTAAAGATGTACTGTATGTATGTTTTTATTGTGATAGCAAAAAATACCACGTATAGTAGTTCCTTAATGCATTCAATGAATAGCACTGTTTTTACTGCCATTTTTACCATGTAATATAGACAAATATTTGAGAGAAAAAACTCTAATGTGTCTTAAATGAAAGGTTACCTCATTGATTGCCAAAGGTAAAAAGTATTACTTTTTTGTCATAAAATGCAATGTTTTTGAAGTTATGTTTCTGAAATAAAGATCTTCCTGTGATTAAGTGTGCAACTCCTATTCCCCAAGTTCCATTGAAAAATAGCCTTTTACTAAAATACATATGCATGGGGTATTCTCTTAAAAAGTTATTAATTGCCAAGATGCCATATGGTATTAATTTCTGTCAACTTTAAACTGTCCAATGATAGTGACCTGCTTTGTATTGATCTCAACTGTTTCAATTGTTCTCTTTCTATTGTGCTTAGAGCAAGTTTGTACTGTTCTGTGAAAGGAATAATACACAGCATTATGCAAGATCATCAGTTTCTTAACTATTTGTTTCATGGAATAGCCTTCATTTTGCAGAATAAGAACAGACTGATGAGTTTCAGAAGAAGGTTCTTTGTTTCTGGCTATTCTGTAATCTAACCCAAATAATCTAAAGAAGGCCAGTTGTTCTTTAATCGTGTTATGGACATGGTTCACATTTATGCTAGTTGGGTGGTCTTATAAACAGATGTCACTTAAAGAGAAATATATATATATATATATATACGCATGTATATATATATGTGTGTGTATGTGTATATATATTTATAAACGTTTATATGTGTGTGTTATATGCCATAACTGAATGAAGGTGGCATTGTGAGCCCTATGGTCTAAGCAACATTGTTTCTGTGTATTGCTCAATGCTGGACAATAATCAACATTAATTCTGACAGTTAGAAGACAGTTTTGCCATCTGACAGAACCAGGGTTACCCCGAAAAAGCTGTACCAACAGGAACCTTCAGATTAACAGATTCATAGAACTCTCTTGGTGCTTGAAGGATACACATCCCCCAATAGAAGCTGTGTAAAGCCAGTCTTCTCACCCAACTTCTACTGCTTACCTACATGCAGCTTTTCATCATATCTAAGTATCAGCTTTCATTTATTAATACTTTTCCTTTACCTTCTTTTTTACTTAAATGGAGTTGAATGTGATAGTTTCTATTATATTAATTTATCATTAATATTTGTGATTCTTTAGCCTATTCAAGTGTACGTATATCGTGTTGTTTGGTTATTGAATATAACTCTCTAGTAATACCTTATGGTTTAGGGTGGTTGTTGTATTGTTACACTGACCATTTATACATTTATTGTTGAGTAATGCTTATTTTGACTCCGATTGTTATTTGTTTTCACAAGTAACCTTGGGAGCCATATTATAAAGTGTTCAATAGATAGTAATTGATACCATATTTAGTATTCATTTAGATAGTGGGCATTTAATCATCTTAATTTGTCAATACAAATAAGCACAACTAATGATAAACTTGGAATAGCTAAGACAACGTGTCAGTGAAACACACAAGTGATGGTTGTTACTGTATTTGCTCGAATATAAGACAAGGTTTTTTTCAGAGAAAATGCTCTAAAAAAGTCCCCTCGTCTTATATTCGAGGTCGTCTTCTAATCTGATCTCAAATTGAGGTCAGATTATAAGACAGGGATCCAGGTCCCCTGCAGAGCTGCAGAGGACCTGGATCCCCCTCGCTAACAGCCGGAGGATGTCTGTGCGATCCGCACAGTCATCCCCTGCTGCCACCCAGCACGACCGTCTGGACTTCTATGATGAAGCCGGGTCCTTCCCGCTTCATCATAAAAGTCCCGGAGGAAGTGCCGGGCAGCAGCTGCTGCCTCCACTGGAGACCAGGGAGATTTGGGCAGCCGGGGGATGTCTGCACGATACGTGCAGACATCCTCCATGCTGCCTGACACTTCCGTCTATTATGACGGACCGGCTGTCCAACATAATAGACGGAAGTGTCGGGCAGCATGGAGGATGTCTGCATGTATCGTGCAGTCATCCACCGGCTGCCCCCACTAGCCACCAGGGATCAAGAAGCAAGGTGAGTGGGAGGGGGGAGTCAGATAGACAGGGGGAGGGAGGGAGGGGGGCATAGAGACAGGGGAGGGAGAGAGGCAGAGAGACAAGGGGAGGGAGGGGGGAAGAGACAGGGGGAGAGAGGGAGAGGGGCAGAGAGACAGGGGGAGGGAGGGAGAGGGGCAGAGAGACAAGGGGAGCGAGGGGGAAGAGAAAGACAAGGGGGAGAGGGGAAGAGAAAGAAAAGGGGAGGGAGGGAGGGGGAAGAGAAAGACAAGGGGAGGGAGGGAGGGGGAAGAGAAAGACAAGGGGAGGGAGGGAGGGGGAAGAGAAAGACAAGAGGAGGGAGGGAGGGGAAAGAGAAAGACGGGGGGAGAGAGGGGAAGAGAAAGAAAAGGGGAGGAAGGAGAGAGAGAGAGAGAGAGAGAGAAAAAAATTTGGGAGGAGGGTGAGACAACGTGGGAGGGGGAGAGAGATAACACTGGGGAGAGAGAGGCAGCATTGGCACATAAAAGGAATTAAAAACAAGAAATGCATTTGTTTAATATCACCATTTTTATTAAATATTAAAAAGCAATTTACATGTGAATATATACAAGTTAAACGTTTTTTCCTATAGGGTAGTCTTACATTCAGGCTTTTAGTTTTTTTCCTAAAGGAATATCCAAAGTTTGGGGAGTCGTCTTATAATCAGGGACGTCTTATATTCGAGCAATACGGTAATAATGGGGTTCTGTACATCTATTGTGATAAAGTGAAGGGTGTTGTTTGTGACGGAGTTTATATTTCTGCAACATTTTTCAGAGGTATATGACATTTAACCCCAGGGGGAGTATATGTTTTATGCAACATAAATTATTGTTTAGATGTGGGCCTCAAGGGTTGAGCATTTGGAGAGTAGGGTGGGCCGGTGCTCCACTTCTCAGTTCACAGGTAACTGGGAGAAATAAGAACCAGGCCAGGAATTCAGACTGTCTCCAACCCATTGCTGTGAGTAATCAGCTGCAGAAAGGGAAATAAATCCCTCCCTGCTAGGCAGATAGGGAGGCTTTACAATGTATACAAAAAACAAAAACTGTCTGCGCTTCTCAACCTAATAAAGTTGGCAACAGATATATAAATATAAATGAGAGGTTTTGGTTATATTAATTGGCCAAAGACAGGGAGGCTTTGTTTCTACTTTGGGGCTGGAAGCAGCAGGCTGGTTTGTGACTGAGCACTGGAGTGCAGAAAAGCGACAGTAACCAAGGTTGGTGAAACTTGCACTTTTTTCAGTTTAACCCTCAATAGATAGGGACCTGGATCTTAGTAAGAGCTCAGACGAGCTAGGATTTTGTTTGTAGGGATTTATGTTATATATTTTTTTTGATATTGTTTCTGATGCTGCCACCGGAGTATACTTCAAAATAAGGTACCTGCATTTATGTTTTTCCTAAAGACTGCGCATGTTTATACCCTAGAAGACCGTGCTGTTTGCAATACAGGATCACACTATACAGACATCCCATTAAAAATGAACAAAATGTGCTCTTCTTTGAAAACAAGGACATGGTAGTTTTAATGGTAGAGTATATGTATATATATATATATATTTTTTTTTTTTTCTTTTTTTCTGATTTATGTTATGTTATATTATATATATGTATATAATGTAAATGTATTTTATATATAAAATTAATTGCATCCATCTTGAAATGTATTACCATAATAAAGCATAATATTACTCTGGCTGCTGTTGTGGTGTTTATAACAGGTTAATCATTTTCAAATACATGGACTAAAGGTCTCAGCTAGAAGCATGCTGACAACATTTGTTCAGAGTATAACAATTACGCCTTGGAAAAAAGAACACAGTCCAGTAGGTCGATTTGGCATTGTAGTTTTATATTTTTTTCCATTTGAAGAATGTATGGCAGGAAAATACAGAATTTTCAACGTGAAGCAACCTATGTCCTTATCTTGGTTAAAAAGCTTTACAAACTATTACACTGGAAAAATTGAAAATCCCTGCTGACAGGTGCTATTTTCTAAGCAGATCCTACTGTTTCTCAATGGATAGATTTTGTCCCATTCAGGCTGAATATATAATAATGCTGTTCCACAGCTGGAAATTTTACTCACACTGTAAAAAAAATACTGAGGCCTTTTGTTGATAAGGTATTGCTGCGCAATTCCTTCCATGCCGCATTTGATTAGAATGTATACATTTTAATTATTTGAGCTCCAAATATGAAACAATTCCTCAACTGACCATGTGTGAAGATTTTTAATAAACTGAAATAAGTGAAAATATGTTCAATTGATAGTTGCATATTTGTTTTACAAACCAGTTCTGTCGGTTTCAGAACAGGTTCATATCTTTAGAAAGCGTTATTTAGCATCTTGGGTAAAAGCAAAATAATGTCCAAAAACAATGTGCAGAAACAATGTAGGAGTTGTTATGAGTTCACAAACTGATAGAAAAAAACATCTTTGGTAAAGAGCACTTGAAGAAAGGCCTATGTTAGCACCCTCTTGTCTACTAACATGTATGTTTTGTTGTTGCATGTTCCTCTATCACCTTTATAAATTATTACTTCTTGGTGATAACATGATTATTTTTCATGTATATTTATTATATAGCTGTATATATTTTCACAGACACCACACACCAATCAATGCTGCTTATATTGAAGCAGCAGGCTCCAAAATAAATGGGATTGCATCTAAATGGTAGTTCAAAAGCTAGTTCCTTTCTGTCTGATTAAAATGTCTTAAGGATGGTTAAGCCCCTCTTCAATCATTTCAATAGCTAAATGCTGAATACATCAATTGCCTATCTTCCTCGATGCAGACATACTTAAATGATGTTACATTGCTAATTGGTCTATTATCTCTAATATATTCAAAACTGTTATAATAACAAAAAAATATTTCAGAATCACATAAAATAGGCAGTTTTGTAATGTAAATGTAACATAGAAACATTACATGTATCGGCATATAAGAACCATTCAGCCCATCTAGTGTGTTCAATTTTTGTATAACTTAAAATAACTACAAAAATGTTAAAAAAAAATCAGAATACATTATTCCATTAGTAAACATCATACATGCAACATATATGAGATGTAAAGTGCATATGTAGATGAACAAGTCATTGTTTCCTATTAGGCCTATGCACATACATTTGGTATTTTTTTATGCACGAATATGATAATTTCTGCCCATGTTAGCAGACAATAAAAGGCACTGCTACACAAATAAAATGAAATTAAATAAAATAAGGACAATCAGAAAAAGAAGCAAAAGAAAGAAAAACACAAAAGAAAAACATAATAATGGTAACTATGCCGCAAAGCAACATTTTATTATTATAAAATGCACAAGCCAGCAAAGTGCACTGTGAATACAAAGGACTAGTTATAGAGACACATTTTTCTTATTCTTATAGTATATAGCATATATAGTATATAGAGGATTCTGTTCCTTTAAATAAAGCAATTTTGTGCATCAGGTATACTGTAGTAATAATTTTCAACACCTTTTATAGGTGAACAGTGTAGTGATGTGATAAAACAGGAAAGACTTGTGTACTCTTTGAGGAAATGCACTCACAGACTTCCCAGTAAATTGCAGCACTTCAAACAAACTCTGTAGCCAGTTGAAGATATTCTGGAGATCTCTCCCGTTCCACAAGAACAATTCCAATTAGTATAGAGACATAAATATATTTAATAAAATGCAATATCTGCTTACATCTGGGTACTCTAAATTTCACGACAGGAGTGGGCGCCAGTGGTGTATCTTGGTTTTGTGCTGCCCTATGACAGAATTCGGGCACCCCCCCACCCACGTTGCACACACATGACATTCCTCATCACATGCCCAATCACACCATGACATATCCCCATAACCCACATTGCATAAACACTAAATGCCCAATCACTCCCATTACATGCCACCATCAGACCCATTTCATACCCCCACCACGTCAATTACATGCCCCCATCAGCCCGATTAATTGGAAAGACCTAAAGCTTGTTGAACGTTGAGGGAGGGAATGAAAATGTTTGAAGCACCAGAAGTGTGCTTTAACACTCTCTGGCAAAGTGCTACCCTCTGGCAAAGTGCCGTAGGCGAGTGCCTTGTTTGCCTTGTGGAAAATACACTATTGGTGTGCGCAATTAAACTGCATGAAAAAATAAGCAGTTTTTGTTTATTGTATAAGTGTGTGGTTTAGGGACAAACTGCCTAAGTGCTGCTAAGGTTGTGACATATAGAGCTGCCTTCACTTTGTTTTTATGAACTTTGTTTATTTTTAGTTATATTGTGCAATAAAGAAAATAAGTTTTATTATAAATTCAGTCATTTTTTAAAATCTGATTTATGTGCAATATTTTTTTATACCTTGCAGTTTGAGCCCTTAGACATCAGAACTGCTATTTTGTATTTGTATTGACAACAAGATCAGTTGTTTTCACTTAATTGCTACAATATGAGGACTATTTAGATTGCGGTGAGAGAACTCTGGTAGTATGCATCTTGAGGAAGCCCAACCACGTGGGCAAAATGCATAGTACCAACGCCCGACGCTAAGGAGGAGCCTCTGGGACAGAGCAAGCAAGGGAAAATACCATCTCCCTGATCTGGGGTTCCCCTGGGCCAGGCATATCATGTGGAACAACTACTTTGCTTTTTGGACAGCACTACTGCATTTATGAGAGACTTAGCTGCTTCTTACAACAACATCTTGTAAGCTTGTTATTTTTGACAAGATCCATATAATTTATCTGGAGTATCATCATACTTAAAGGACAACTGAAGGCAAAAAATAATTAATTTTTTTTTTTTCCTATTACTTTTGATCACTTTATTCACTAAAAATAGAGTACTACAGTTTCTCTATGTATATTTCTATTTAAGTGTAGCAATTAGGTTGTCACTCTGATCTGTTGAGCAGCATTTTATTTATGTATATTTAAGTAGCCCCATTCACGTTTCACTGTTACATAATACATTTTAGCTTTGAAATTCAAAGTCAAGCAGATGAGAAGGCATAATTCATAAAAAAAAAAAAAATGGATTTAAAATATTCTCCAAAGTTAGTGTTTTGAAATGTAATGTATTTAACCAATTCTTTTTTTTTAAATCTATATTCATGTATCCAAAGGATGTTTAGTCCTCAAATTTAAAGGAATACTTTAATGATATTTTTTACTATGCTTCAGTAGCGTTATGCCACTTTTCTGCTGATAAATATATACTTTTTTATTATCTTGATAATGGCCTTGTGAATCCTGAATTTCACAACTGGTAGAAATGTTTGTATTGCAAGGCTTTCTGATAGATTATCAGTATTACAGATTTTTCTATTTTTGCGAATGTTGTTTTTTTCCCTCTCTACTGTATGATACATTTCTAGTATTTCCAAGAAATATGTTTTCATGTTATCAAACAATAATAATCGATTTTGCAAATAGCAAGATAGCTCTAGCATTTCCTGTAACCCTTGGATTAAAAGAACTGATTTAAGATTTCTATGAACAGACTTAAGACTAAATATATGTTTAGCAAAGCACATGAGAGGCAACCATGCAATACCGCATGCTATATATATCACTCTCTTATAACAAATGTTGGACTGGAAGAGCAGGGATCTCACTGCTATGGCGATGAAACAATACCTTTGGTTGCCCAAATTTATTCAGTCCATTACACAATATAAATCCACTTAGAGGCTGGCCCACATACACACATTTGGTTCTTCTTTATTCATGATTCATATGTAAAAACATACAAACAGCACTTGGAGGCAGAGCATCAAATGGTAATGTTCAGTGGTAACCTTATTTGTAGGCAAGCTCTCTCACATCTTCCATTCGTTAAATAATAAAAAACAGAAGGGGAGTGATTAAATGGATTTAAGTAATTGAAAACAAAAGTCAATTTAAAACAACATAGTGTAATACATTACCAAATGTATAAAATAAATATATGGACAAAATTCAAGCACCTTTTTTTATATATAATATACATATGTATGATCACAAAGTGGGCTAACATTTTAGAGCAGATATGACTGTGTGAGTCATATCTGCTCTAAAATATTAGCCCACTTTGTGACATAGTTATACCAAGGGTGCCTTCGAGGTAAATGTATAAATTAAAGGTAGAGGAATCTTTTAAATATGAAGTGTAAAACACAATCCAATGATCTGTTAATAATATAGGATGCTGAACCATGAGTTAAAGGCTGAATTTAATATTGAGACTAAGTAAAATTGGACCTCCAAACGTACTCTCTTGCCAAATTTCAATTTTACTGAATAGACCCATAAGTGTCCCCATCACAAATAGAACCCAAATTTCCCCCCATATGGTCTTTCAATGATTGGCTAGTATGGCATATTGCTTTTTCCAGACTCAGTATGTGATCATATGGATCACAGAGGTTCTATTATAGCTGATATAGTTTTAGAAGAAAAAAACATGTGTAATTTTCATATGACTGCAACAATTGCAAATTCTCTGTCCACATTTGTAACCACAATATCTAACCAAGTACTTCCCTTACTAGTCATATCTACAAGGGTTCTTCTCTTCAGGAAAATCTATAGTCATCTTCCACTAGTCGTTTAAGCAGAGGATCTGAATATGGGAAAGGACAATTCCTGTGAATCACAACTACACATTTGGATACAAACATATAATGGCCTGGATTCAATGTCAACCATTAAGTCTTTTTAAAGACAAAAAACAGGAAAACAAAAAGCGCTCAGAGTTTGGACAATACAATCCATAACCATATATCCAAGTGCATTTAATTACACTAAAAAGTTAACTGCTCTTTTCGTGCAAAAAAATATCTGTATATTATGTACCTTATAGGAGCACATAAATACTGATCACACCATGGTTATTTGCCACACAAATCCATGCATATAGTGCAAAAAGGTACACTTAGAAGTGCAGATCAATTTCAAAATATATATAGTGAACAAAGTGATTCATTGATATAAAAAAGATTACACAAGATTTAACGCAAACATTGTAGACAATAATACCTGTAAAAACATTAAATAGATTAAAAAATAGTGTAATATATCTGAGGTAAATATCAAGCATATAGAAATGTACTGGAAAGGTACACTCACAAACGCAGCTCCTTTCAATGATTGCTTCTGCTGCTCAGCAGATGTTGCAAAAATGCCTTACTGTTGAGGCATTCAACAACACTGAAATCCAAAGTCAGGTGATGTGTTATTAGAGCATTTTTTGTATATAAATTGATGTTTTTCCTTTTAGTGGTGTATCAAATACTAGCAGCTATTCCTACTAACAATCAGTGTAAGAGCCTGTCTCTCCTACATATTCACAATATTCTCCATAGTGGGTTTGTATTAACAGAATTTGGGGTTTTTGTACTAATTGGTGGTGGATATTTGTATTTTTGTTTTTTTTTTATTTCATTTTATTCTAAGTGCTGTGTATATATTTTGTTTAACATAGTATGTAGTTCCCATGTATGCTCTGTTCCAAATGCTTCATAAATATATATTATTATTTATTTATATATAAATACATATTAATTTAATCTGATGGATGTGTGTGCATTTTCTCAGCCTAACACTGACATTTTCATTAACATAATTTGTAGATGACAGTTTAACATTTAAAAAAAATGACAATAATCATAACAGTCATTTCATAAATACAAGAGCAAAGTTTCTGCTGCATACCAGATTCACTTCTTGAGATGAATAGAGGCACCTGCACTCTCACTACAGGAAAAGGGTTTTAGGGAGAAAGAGGCAGAAGTCTGAGATCTTGCAATTCACTGTGAAAAACCAGAAGCAGCAGCTGTAACATAATACTACTGCATATTTAACATAGACATGTATGTGCACATCACAATTCAATGTTTATATACCTCTTTTATCCTTTACCATTTCAAAGCCCTTCAAAGAAATGTTATGCTCCAAAAAAAACCAGATGTGTTGCCTTTGAGATCTAGCTGTCGTGAGTATGTACCCTCACAAACCAATTATACTTTGTCTTTTTGTTCCTTCAAACAGAGTAATGGATATATTCGAGATATGGATCATTTTACCGTTACCCTGTTGTGCTTTTTTTGCTGCAAGTGAAGTAGGATTGTTCATTCCCCCCATACTAACCATTTTGCTTGCTACTTCTAAATTAACTTGAATCAAAGAAATGTAATACATTTTATAAGTAGAGGAATAATCATGCAAATCAGGTCAAGATGGATTGTCCTAGATAAGCATCTGGGAAGATGGCAGATCCTCTTTATTCCCTTCTCCTAAGAGAGTGCTCTTATCGTGATGTCCTTGCAAAACAAGTCAAAGCTATATGCTCCTTAAAGTCATTCCCAAACATTTTTTATACATTTCTATTGCATTATTTACATCATTACACCCTAGGTACAATTTAAACTAAGTCTGGACCTGAGTCTCATCAACGACATGAACAGGAAAACAAGGGTAAAAATGCATAGCGGAACTCTGGATTGAATGCTTAAAAATATATAATTTATTAGAATAAAACTCACACAGGGAATGTGAGTTTTATGCTAATAAATTATATATGTTTAACCATTGCATACAGAGTTAATTTATGCATTTCCCCTTGTGTTTTCCTCCACATGTTGTTGGTCTTTGATGAGACCGCGGTCCACACATCCATTAAGGACGTGATTGTGATACTATTTTGTAAGTTGTCTCTCTTGCTGATCTGTCTTGGTGTGGGATTGACAGACCCTGGAGAGCATATTCCATATTAGAAGTGTATTGTTAATTTTCTTTCCATACATCTGTGTTTTTTTCCACACTTTAAAAAATGAAGATAATGTTACATTACATTGTTAGTTTTATTTTTCATCCACATTCTATTAATTTTATCTCTTATGATATAACTGTAAATGTTCTGTTTCTGGTGAGTTTTTTTTTTAAAATTTTTTTACAGTCCATGGATCTATGGTTCTAATACCGATATCTTAGCTTAAACCAATTGGCACTATTTGCAGTGTGTGGTTTTTTATTACATTATTATGTTGAAAACATAAAACTCAAAAATGTGTAACTTTAAAAAAAAATAGTGTTGCAATGTTTAATTTTACAGTATATAAAGTAACAGTTATCATAACAGTAACAGACAATGCCACAATACAAGTACACATTCAGGCAGAAAAAAATCAGATAACCACTTACAAAAAATGATTAGACACCATAAATTTCTGCTATGGATGACAATATTCAATATTGTATAATTCAATATTACTGTTAATCTAAGAAATAGTCAGTAAATAGCCAGTTAATTATGAATATTCCTATTTTTGTCATAAGACCATTACTAGTTTTTCATTTTGTTCCCAATGTTACTCTTTTGTGTTCATTTTTATGTACATATACTTTTCATTCATATGAATGGTATGAAAAGTGATAACAGAATGATAAAGGAATAGCAAAACCCTTATAATAAATGTGTGATCAGAGAAAAGGATGATGAATCACTGCTCTGGAACTGTGAAAACTCATGCAGCATTAAAGCCTAGGAAATACAACTTCATATCTTATTAAAAATAAATAAAAAAACAACATGGCTTTTTGTAAAATCAGATGAGGCATCCAGCTTTTTCTTCTTCTATATATGATTACATTTCATTAATTTATTTTTGTATTGTATTTTAAAGAAAACATGCTCAGGAAGGCACAGAATCAAGTGCAACCTTAAAAATTTGAAAAAAGCACACAAATAGTGTGATACAATAAACACATACAAATGTACTAAAGTGCCGGTTGGTAGTACACTCACAAACAGATGTGCAAACGGATGTGCAAACGCAGGATCAACTATTGCAGCTTCATCAGCAGAAGCATTGGATATTTGTTTCTCGCCATTGGCTCGCTTAATATGGTTGTAATTCTATAGTAGGCAAGTTATATTTGTTCACGGCAAGAAAAAAGTGTGCACTCTGCTGCAGCAACTTGTAATTTCCAAAAAGTGCTTTAATAGTGTAACAAACAGATGGAACTCCACGGACAAAACAAGCCGATAAGGGAAGTTATATTTGTTACCAAAAATTCACAAAAATCCAAATAATCCCCAAGGCCAACCTATAGTCAGTGGGATAGGCTCCTTAATCTTAAATATGTTGATACTTTTTTACAAAAATATGGTCAGGTCATCAGGTCAGATAATCTTGTCAGGCAGTTTGATTATCTAATAATGTACTTTCTAATCTTTTGAGATTTCATTTGTCCATTTATTTATTATTATTTCTCTACTCTTTTCTATTTCTTTTATCTTTATTAATTTTAATATTCATTTTACTACATTTATTGTATGAGCGATATTTTGCTGCATGCAAGGTGTGGGGATAACCCACAGGATTGTGATATCTAACAAAAGAGGTAAAAGTTAAAAATAGTTTTTCACTTTTTTTAAGGATTAATTAAACAAAACAAAAAAAAACACCAATAGGTTTAGAAATTGATTATTGCTATATGAACAGAGACTAACATTGTCAGATTTGCGTGATCACGATTCCTGACTCCGCCCCTTAGTGTGACGCGGTTATCCCTCGCCTTATAGGGAAACCGCGCCACATTACAAACGCTGAGTTATTTTGTTTGCTTGCCGAACACAAGTGCCGTCTCAGCTGCTTTCTGTTCTGTGTCTACGCAAACCGAAAGTAAACCTAACGATCGTATACCTCCTCCGTTGAAGACCTTGTTTCCAGTTATTGCTACGTTTCTGAACTCTCCAATTCTCGACCACGGACTGCCTTAACCTACCATTCTAAATTCTCCAACCCCAGACCTCGGATTGAATTCTTTGTATAGTTACCCTTCTGCTGCTGAACTCTGCAAGTATTATCTACGGACATACTTCCTTCAATAACCCTTCCCCTGCTGAACTCTGCAAGTATTATCCACCAACAGTAATTGTGCATTAACCCTTCCGCTGCTGAACTCTGCAAGTATCATTTATTTACTTATTTACAGCATATATCCATACTGTCTGACTGCATATACTTACCTGCTATAAAGAAACTCCTGATTTTTGCATATTGAGTTCTATCTATATCCAATTACTCATTCTTTGAATACCAGTTATAGTGGAACCTGATATAATAACTCAGCCTTTTAAATGGAACTAGCAGAAATGGCTTCCCAAATTTCCTCTCTTAACCAAAAGGTAGAAATACTATCCCAAGGTCTGCAAGATCTCTGTATAGCTAATGAGCGCATACTTACATATGTAACTGAAATTCAAAATCGGGCATTTTCATTCCCTTCCTCCACATCTATTATTAGGGAATATTCTTAACCCTCAGTCTGCAATCTAAATATAGAGAATTTATGAATTCATGTAATCTCTTATTTGCGTTATGTCCTTTTTAAGAGCAGAACCTATGGCATGGGCTCATACCTTTCTGGAAAAGAATGACCCTATTCTGGATTCATTAGAAGATTTCTTCAAAGAGATGTCTCTATTATATGAAGATCCAAATAAACAAATCACTGCTGATAATGCAATAAGAGTTCTGTATCAAGGGAAAAGACCTGTTGAAGACTATATTTCTGAATTAAAAAGGTGGTCAGTTGATATCCAGTGGAACGACATTACCCTTCGGAATCAGTTCCGCTTGGGCCTATCAGACAATGTAAAGGATGATCTCTCACGTACTGTCCTACCTGACACATTAGAGGGTCTTATGCAACTTTCTATTAACATTGATAGAAGGATTCGTGAAAGAAAAGCAGAAAAGTCTTCAAGCTCTATCACTTGGAAGAAACCTATTAATCCTCACAGGCAATATGAAAAACCTAACACAACGGAACCTATGGAAATAGGAATGCTTAGAGGTCCCTTGTCCCCTGAAGAAAAGTTGAAAAGAAAAAACCTCAACCTTTGTATCTACTGTGCCTCCAATGAACATTTGCTTGACTTTTGTCCCATTCTGAAACGCAATAAAAGCGGTAAGAATGAAAATGTATCCTGACATTTTTAACATTTCCCAAACTCATCCTTCAACTCATTGCATTATTTCTTTCCTCCTATAGTGGGATCAAGAAAGAGTTCTGACGGAAGCAATTATTGATTCTGGAGCCGCTGGAACCTTTATAGATTCTTCTCTTGTAGAACGATACAAGATTCCCTTCATACTAAAGAATTCATCTTTTTCTCTGAGAGTTGTTGATGGATCCCTCATCCCATCAGGACCAATAACAAAGGAAACCATCACCCTCAAAATGACCATAAATCATAGTCATACTGAACATCTTTCATTTGACATAGTGAAATTACCATTGCTCCCTGTCATTCTTGGGATGAACTGGTTACAATTACATGATCCTTCAATCCAGTGGTCACCCATACACATTGGATTCAAGTCCCCTTTTTGTCAAGATACATGTTTCCAACATAATTCTCTTTTACAAATCACTGAAGAACATAACATTCCATCTACCTACTCTGACTTCCAAGATGTCTTCAGTGAAAAAGAAGCTGAGACTCTACCACCCCATAGGGTTTATGATTGTCCTATTGATCTACTTCCTGGTGTAACAATTCCTTTTGGACATATTTATCCTCTATCTGACAAGGAGTTACAGATACTCAAGGAATATCTTGATGAGAATTTAAGAAAAGGGTTTATCCAACCTTCCACCTCATCTGCTGCATCAGGAATGTTTTTTGTACGGAATAAGGACAAAACCATCCATCCTATTATCGATTACCGGGAATTGAATAAAAGAACAGTAAAAAATAGATATCCTCTTCCACTCATCCCTGAACTATTAGAAAGATTACGTTCTGCCACCATTTACACTAAAATTGACCTTCGCGGAGCCTACAATCTCATCAGAAGAAAAGAAGGACATGAATGGAAGACAGCCTTTCAACTAGATATGGATTATTCTAGTATTTAGTCATACCTTTCAGACTCTGTAATGCTCCCGCTACATTCCAACATTTCATTAATAATATACTCAAAGATCTATTAGACATTTGTGTCATCATCTATCTAGATGACATCCTAATCTATTCTGAAACATTGGAAGAACACCGAAAACATGTTAGATGGGGTTTAAGCAGATTTAGAACTCATAAGCTCTTTGCAAAACCTGCAACATTTTTGTTTGAAGTGTCCACAATCTCCTTCCTTGGTTACGTCATCACTCCCCAAGAGATACACATGGACGACTCTAAAATTCATTGCATACTCAATTGGCAAACTCCTTCCTCAGTCAAAGAAATACAAAGTTTCCTCGGATTTGCCAATTTCCATAGGAAATTAATAAGGAATTTTTCAAAGATTGTTCAGCCTCTCAACCTCCTAACACGAAAAAACGTCCCTTTCCAATGTAACAATAAGGCCCAACAGGCCTTCGACCATTTAAAACAATGTTTTACCTCATCTCCTATATTAAAAATGCCTAATCCATCACTACCTTACATTCTTGAATTTGACGCCTTTTATACAACAATTGGAGCTATCCTCTCTCAACAAAAGTCTCCCCAAGATCCAAAACACCCTGTTGCCTTTTACTCAAGAACTCTCACGCCTGCTGAGAATAACTATCCTATTGGAGAGAAAGAATTGTTAGGCATTAAGGTCGCCTTTGAGAATTGGAGACATCTCCTTGAAGGAAATGATACTCCAGTTGTTGTCTACACCGATCATAAAAACCTCGAATATTTACACAATAATAAAACCCTCTCAGCAAGACCAGTCAGATGTAGTCTTTTCTTTGACAGATTCAATTTCCACATAATCTACCGACCCGGTTCAAGGAATAAAAAAGCAGATTTCTTATCAAGAATTCCTTTCTCTAATACCATCATCCATGAAGTCTCACCTATATTACCTCAGTCCAGATTTATTGGGATAACTTTTTCACTCATTCAAAAATGGATTGTATATGAAAAATAACAAGCTTTACATACCACCCTCTCTCCGTACCGATGTTTTGAAAATGGTCCATGATCTACCCTTAGCGGGACATCCCGGGACCCATAAAACTTCCGAATTATCAAGTAGAAAATTCTGGTGGCCTCATCAACAAGATTCTATTAAAAGTTATGTTAATTCCTGTCCCGTCTGTCAAAAAACTAAACCTCGTCATCACCATCCTTTTGGTTTGCTCATGAATTTACCCATTCCAAATAAACCATGGAAATCCATATCAATGGACTTCATTGTAGAGCTTCCGCCTTCACAAAAACAAACAACCATCTTAGTAGTTGTCGATAGGTTCACAAAGATGTCCCATTTCATCACCTTACCTAAAATCCCTACCTCCAAGGATTATCCTCCGTCTTCATATCCCAAATCCTCAGACTACATGGCCTACCTGATGAAATTATCTCTGACCGTGGAACACAATTCACTTTATTATTTTGGAAAGAACTCAGTAAGTCTCTCGAGATATCAACTAAACTGTCCTCTGCATACAACCCTAAAAAAAAGGGACAAACAGAACGAGTGAATCAATGCATGGAACAATACCTAAGATGTTACTGTACCTACCTCCAAGATGATTGGTCTACTTGGTTGCCACTGGCCGAATATGCCTATAACAACTCATATCATGCCAGTAGTAAGACGTCTCCTTTTTTGCAAACTATGGATACCACCCAACTTCAATACCGGAAGATCCCTATGTGAGTTGTAATCCTTCTGTCTCTTTCCAAATTTCAGAAATGAATTCGTTATTCCAAATTCTTAAACAAAATCTAACAAAATCGATGCAAAGTCATAACAAATTCTATGACCTCAAGAGAATACCTACCCCATCTTTTGCTCCAGGTGACTTGGTCCTACTTTCTACAAGAAACATTAAAACCTCAAGACCTTCTAAGAAACTAGATCCACTCTTCATCGGTCCTTTCCCTGTCGAAAGAATAATCAATAATATTGCTGTTAAACTTACCCTACCTTCCACTATTAAGTTACATCCAGTATTCCATTTTCTCTTCTCAAACCTCACATCCCAGATCCATTCTCCAGAAAAACCCATACTAACCCTGATCCCATCATCATCCAAGGAATCGAGGAATATGAAGTCGACAAAATTTTAGATTCCCGAATTCAGAGGCGTAGGGTGCAATATCTCATCAGATGGAAAGGATATCCACCTGAAGAAGACACATGGGAAGACTCATCTGATGTCCATGCTACAACACTTGTGAACCGTTTCCACAGGACTCATCCTGAAAAACCTCGTCCTTAGCACCCGGAGAGTGCTCCTTATTGAGGGGGTACTGTCAGATTTGCGTGATCACGATTCCTGACTCTGCTTCTTATTGTGACGCGGTTATCCCTTGCCTTATAGGGAAACCGCGCCACATTACAAACGCTGAGTTATTTTGTTTGCTTGCCGAACACAAGTGCCGTCTCAGCTGCTTTCTGTTCTGTGTCTACGCAAACCGAAAGTAAACCTAACGATCGTATACCTCCTCCGTTGAAGACCTTGTTTCCAGTTATTGCTACGTTTCTGAACTCTCCAATTCTCGACCACGGACTGCCTTAACCTACCATTCTAAATTCTCCAACCCCAGACCTCGGATTGAATTCTTTGTATATTTACCCTTCTGCTGCTGAACTCTGCAAGTATTATCTACGGACATACTTCCTTCAATAACCCTTCCCCTGCTGAACTCTGCAAGTATTATCCACCAACAGTAATTGTGCAATAACCCTTCCGCTGCTGAACTCTGCAAGTATCATTTATTTACTTATTTCCAGCATTTATCCATACTGTCTGACTGCATATACTTGCCTGCTATAAAGAACTCTTTTTGCATAATACTTACCAGCTGCAGGATTAAGGGAACTCTGTTTGTATATACTTACCAGCTTAAGGGGAACTCACTGCTTACTACCTTTTCTTCAGTACAAATATCCTGCTGGAAATATTTACAATCCTTTGAGGTAATTCAGAACACTGTTGAACTTCTTCCCTCGATCATTTTTCCATTGATTATTGTTATTATAAGGAAACTCCTGATTTCTACATATTGAGTTCTATTTATATCCAAAATACTCACTCTTTGAATACCAGTTATAGTGGAACCTGACAAACATAATGTATCCATGTCTTACTGTTATGTATCCAGAGACTAACAGGAGGAGAGACAACTGTGAGACTTTCAATTTTAAAAGCATATATTGTGGGCTGAATGACAATGGATATTATCAAAGTTCAGATTTTTGCTGATCTTCCGCCCTGTACTCTGCAGTGCAGGAGGGATATGAGGCCACTGATCATCTAAGAAGCCTGAATGTCCAATACCGCTGCCAATTCCCGTTTTGCCAACATGCCATGTTAGGTGACAGAAGAGCTACTGCATGATCGATGGAAGAAGCTATGGATCTACTTAAGGACATGGACTTTCCTCCTCTTAAACCAGCTCTAATACGCTCATGCTAGGTACCCCAGACATTAAGCCTCTGCCTATATCTCTGCCCAGACATGATAAAGATAAGTGGGGCTATCATAAGGACTGAGCCATAGTCATAAAAACAGCTCTCAAATGCTCATGCTAGAGATTTAACATGGCTTTACTGTATGAACCTTGGTACTTGTCCAGAACCCTACATAGAAGTGGTACAACACCCCCTTTCTAAACCTATACACCACAAAAACATCAAGCATGTACTGTGAAAGGAAGCTCGGAAAAAATCTAGATACCCAGGAGCTGCGACCTACATCCTAAATTAGTAAATGCACAAATTCAGTCCCTAAAAATTCAGGAGGGTAGCAGTGGGATATCAACGTACCAATAATTTTTGTTATCCAGAATATACTTGGAAATTAGAAAAATCTCAATGTATTCTTACTGGTTTTTTGACTCCTGCTGTGATTTCTGACTCATCTGTTTGCTGCCTGCCCCGATCTATTTGCCTGTTTGTGACCTTGCCTCCTCCATACCATCTTTGTACCATTGCTCCTGTTGTGTTTGACCCGGCCTGCTGACCATCCGTTCGTCCTGTACTCCCTGTGTATCCCTGCTACAGTGTGCGGTTGCAGTCAGTGTACCAAGTCCTGGGTGGTCATTTACCTGAGGCCCAACCGTAGGGTATAATACCATTCAGGTGAATAGACACTGTTCTGCCTCCAAGCCTGTTGCAGTAAGATACCAGGTCTTCGCATTGTGGATCCAATCATCAGATTCTACCCAGTCCGTGACATTATCTCAGGCCCATTTATGGATCCCGCGGACCTGGCCCTAGTCTCGGTCAAACAGGAATGCCATGATAAGATCCAGACCACGCACGCTTCACATCTACAGTCCTTTGAACATAAACTGGATAACGTTACCGATCTATTACGGTCACTCACCACTCATGTGAACCCAGTCCCGACCGCCCCTACCATGTCTGATCAAGGGTTTTCTGTCATGGGGGCTCATAGCTTTTCAAGACCACCTAAGATGCCTATGCCTGAAAAGTTTTCTGGTTCACCACGTGAATGTAGAGGGTTTTCTAAACCAGTGTCTACTACATTTTCGCACACAACCTGATGCCTTCTCCTCATCCACCTCAAGAGTGGCTTTCATTGTTTATCTCCTGAAAGGAGAGGCCTTGAACTGGGCATCCCCTTTGCTTGAACAGAACTCTCCTCTGTTAGAGGATGCAGACGCATTTATTGCAGCCTTCAAATCCATCTTCGATGCCCCAGGAAGAAGGGAGTCTGTGGAGACTCACCTCATGGAGCTGCAGCAAGGCAAAAGATCAGTGGGTCAGTATGCCATAGAGTTTCGTACCCTGGCATATGAGAAATGACACTAAAGGCAGCATTTCGCAGAGGTCTTAATGACACCCTTAAAGATGCTTTAACTTATAGAGATCTTCCTGAGGACCTCGAATCCCTTATTGTATTGTGTCTGAAACTCGATGCTCGCGGCCAAGAAAGGAGGTTGGATCGAGACAGAAACCCAAGACACTTCCAACCTAAATTCTATCATGCTACCAAGACTCCAGAACCTGAAACTAATCAAACAACAAGTGAACCTATGGAGATTGGTCCTATACTACGACTTTCTGATGAAGAAAAATCTCATCGCAGGAGATTAAATCTATGCCTGTATTGTGGTCAAAGGGGCCATTTTGCTCTGAAATGCCCCCAGAAATCGGGAAACGCCCACGCTTAGTGGAAGGAGGAGGAGTCCCACTGAGCGTTAACATCATTAATTCTCCTTCAAAATAGAGACTTTTAATACCGGTCTTGCTCCAGTGGACAGGCCACCAAGTGGCCACCCAAGCCTTCATAGATACCGGAGCAGCTGGAAATTTTGAAGATCAAGCCTGGGTAAAACAACAAAATATTCCTCTAAAGTCTAAATCCCTGCCTATTTTTGTATCTGCCTTGGATGGTACCCCTGTAGGCACTGGTATAATCTCCAAAGAAACCATACCTTTGGGTTTAAAGATCGGTCACAACCATTATGAAGAATTAAGCTTCGACGTCCTTTCTAGTCCCCACATCTCCATTATATTGGGGTTACCATGGTTGAAAGAGAATAACCCCTCCATTGACTGGTGTTTGGGACAAGTTAATTCTTGGGGTCTAGTTGGACATGTTATCTCATGTCATGATCTATTTGGACGATATACTCATATATTCCAAGAATCTTTCCGATCATAGAAAGCACATTCAGCAGGTTTTCCTTCGTCTTCGAGAAAATCACCTCTTTGCCAAGGCTGAAAAGTTCGATTTCGAGTGCTCAAAAATCAAATTCCTGGGTTATATTATCTCCTCAGACGGTCTAGAAATGGATCCTGACAAAGTTTCTGCTATCCAAGATTGGCAAATACCACTCAATCTCAAAGGGATACAAAGGTTTTTGGGCTTTGCTAATTATTATAGAAGGTTTATCAGGAATTTCTCTAAAGTCACTGCAACCATTTCAGCTCTTACCAAGAAGGGAAGTGATCCAGCTAAATGGTCTACCCAAGCTCTCCAAGCCTTCCAGTTCTTGAAACATGCCTTCATTTCTGCACCCATTCTTCGTAGGCCCAATCCAGCTCAACCGTTCATTTTGGTGGTTGATGCTTCTGAATCTGGCCCTGGGGCTATTTTATCTCAAAGAGACCAAACCTCCATCAGAGTCCATCCGTGTTCGTATTTTTCTAAGACATTTACCTCAGCGGAACGAAATTATGATGTGGGCAACCGTGAATTATTGGCCATCAAGATGGCTCTTGATGAATGGCGTCATCTCTTGGAGGGTACTCACATTCGCATCACTATTCTCACCGACCACAAAAATGTGTTGTATATAGAAAAAGCCAAGAGATTGAATCCTAGACAGGCCAGATGGGCCTTATTTTTTACCCGTTTTAATTTTTCCATCACATACAGGCCTGGGTCAAAAAATGGCAAGGCGGATGCTCTGTCTAGATGTTTTGAGACCGAATCTGCTCCCTCTGTGGTAGACCCTATTATACCGGCCTCTAGGATCATTGCCTCGGTGTCCACCTCCCTCCTGTGGAGAATTGCCAGATCCCAGTTCCCTAGGCCCACCAATTGTCACCCTCCTGTCGGTCGTTACTTTGTCCAATCCAACCTTCGAAGACAAGTCTTGTCCTGGGATCATGCGTCCTTGGTCGCTGGTCAACGTGGTGTATGCAACACAAAGTTTCTCATTGACCGGAAATTTTGGTGGCCTTCCTTGCAATCTGACGTTCGGGATTTTGTTCGCCTGCACCGTCTGTGCCAGATACAAAACTCCAAGACGTAGCCCTGCAGGCCTGTTATGCCCTCTTCCTGTCCCTAAGAGACCTTGGACCAATATTGCCATGGATTTCATCACAGATCTTCCCTTGTCTCAAGGGTTCACGACCATACTTGTAGTAGTCGACCTATTCTCCAAACAGGCTCATTTTGTTGCTCTTCCCAAACTGCCCTCGGCATCTCAGCTTGCAACTGTTGTCATGAAGGAAATCATTTGTCTACATGGGGTGCCCCAAAGCATTGTTTCTGACCGTGGTTCTCAGTTTGTGTCCCGGTTCTGGAGATCACTTTGTGCTCAGCTGGGTATTTCTCTTAAATTTTCTTCCTCTCATCATCCACAAACCAATGGTCAGACGGAGAGGACCAATCAGGTTCTGAAACAATATGTGCGGTTATATGTCAATGAGGATCAATCTACTTGGTCTTCTCTCCTCCATCTCGCTGAATTGTCATATAACAGCTCCTTTCATGAGTCCTTACAGAAATCCCCGTTTTGTGCAGCCTTTGGCTATGAGCCTACTCTTTGGCCGGACTTGGGATTGCCTTCGGAAGTACCGGCTGCTGACCATCAGGTTCAGGATCTCAAATCTCACTGGGCTTCTGTTTCTTCTAAATTATCCCGGGCCAAGGTGTTGCAGAAGAAAATTTGCCGATAAACATCGTTCACCTGTTCCCGTACTTCTCCCTGGTGACAAAGTGTGGCTTTCTACCAAATATCTCCAACTTCGTCATTCCTCCAGGACTTTAGGTCACAAATATATCGGTCCTTACGAAATTTTGTCCAAAATCAACGATGTGTCCTGTGCCCTACGACTTCCTTCCAGTATGCATATCCACTACTCCTTCCATGTGTCTCTCCTCAAACCTGTTATAACTAATCGTTTCTCTGATGTCCGTATGGTTCCTAAACCTGTCCTTGTTCAAGGGAATGAGAAGTATTTGGTACAATCTATTTTGGATTCTCGGCTGCGCCGTGGTCTTTTGCAGTATTTTGTCCATTGGCAGGGTTACGTCCAGAAGAGAGACCTTGGGTACCAGCATCCGATGTTCATGCTCCATCCAAAGTTTCCTCTCAAGCCAGGTCCTGAATGCTGGTACGTCGTTCGTAAAGAGGGGGGAAGTGTAATAAAAAAAATTACCTGCCGCCACGAGGTCCATACCTCCGCTGCCGCTACCTCTGCAAACAAGGTAGACGGGCAACGGAGGCTCCGTTCAGCGTCTCAGACCTCCAGGGCTGCAGACGCGCTCACCACTTCCCCTTGACGAACGCGCAACAAACAGAAACTGCGCACATGCGCAGTACCGCTACACACAGAAAATTAGCATAGCCTTAAAGGGCTATACTTATACTGTTTTGGGGACCTATTAGGGGCGGGTTTTACCGTCTAAACTGTATTTAAACCCTCAGTTGCTACTCAGACCTTGCCTGAGATAGTTCCTTGTGGCTTGATCTAGCGTTTATTCCTGATTATTGATACTTTGGTTTTTTGACTCCTGCTGTGATTTCTGACTCCTCTGTTTGCTGCCTGCCCCAATCTATTTGCCTGTTTGTGACCTTGCCTCCTCCATACCGTCTTTGTACCGTTGCTCCTGTTGTGTTTGACCCGGCCTGGGTGGTCATGGGTGGTCATTTACCTGAGGCCCAACTGTAGGGTATAATACCATTCAGGTGAATAGACACTGTTCTGCCTCCAAGCCTGTTGCAGTAAGATACCATGTCTTCGCATTGCGGATCCAATCATCAGATTCTACCCAGTCCGTGACAGTCTGTGAGTGATTGTGTATATGCAAGTGTGTGTCTGAGTGATTGTGTATACGTGAGTGTGTGACTATGTATATGTGAGTGTGTGTCTGTGAGTGTTATCTGTGAGTGACTGCGTACATACGAGTGTGTGTCTGTGAGTGACTGCGTATATGCGAGTGTGTGTCTGTGAGATACTGTATATGCGGGTGTGTGTCTGTGAGTGATTGTGTATATGCAAGTGTGTGTCTGTGAGTGATTGTGTGTGTGTGTCTGTGAGTGACAGTGTATATGTGAGTGTGTGTCTGTAAGTGACTGTGTATATGCGAGTGTGTGTCTCTAAGTGACTGTGTATGTGTGTGCCTGTGAGTGACTGTGTGTGTCTGTGAGTATGTCTGTATCTATTCACTCACATCACATGCATTAATACACACTCATTAATACACACGC
Organism: Pelodytes ibericus; assembly: GCA_036172795.1. Classification (NCBI taxonomy): domain Eukaryota; kingdom Metazoa; phylum Chordata; class Amphibia; order Anura; family Pelodytidae; genus Pelodytes; species Pelodytes ibericus. The sequence continues at coordinate 80,026,326 of CM069859.1, forward strand.
ACATAACTCTCACCAGAACACCTACATAACATACACAATCACAATACACACTCACATAACACTCGTGAATACTCACATAACATGCATTAACACATACTCACACAAATACTTTTATTCATATTAAATCATATGTGAAATTACTAATAAATATAATATGAGATAGCATTGTTTTTATTTTCACACTTGATTAGCACATTCAGTATGAATTACATTACATTAACATTAATTAATTTATATAGCGCCAACATTTTACTTAGCGCTAGGTACAGAGCATAGAAGGGAACTACATACTAAATTAGACAAACTAGAACAGACTGGTACATGATACAGTGATAGTGATTAAACATTTTCTCCATTAGTAATCACACTGGGTTTCTACTTTTCTTTTTTTTAAATAATTTATAATAAGGTTTTTGTACTTTGATTGAATACATGTGTAAAGGGGGAGGGGTTAGTTTTATAGCCATGCCCAACATGGGGGCGCCCAAAAAAAATCCTGCACCCAGGCGCTCTTGAACATAGGATCGGCCCTGTCCCTTGACCTATTTTATCGGATTTTTCAAGCACCTTCTGAATCAACTTCAGAGAGTACTGATTAGACACATATACATTTACAATCGGTTAGATTTTATTATTATGTTCACAAATGACCAGTTGATATCTAGCTTCTTCATCCAGCTCTACATGGATGAACATGGTAGCTGCACCTCTTTTTTTTAAAAAATATTTTAGGGAGGCATGTATTATCAGTGGAAACTCTTTACTTTTGAACCTTTCCTTCTCTTTATCCCCCCCCCCCCTCCCAGAGAGTTCCTTGAATCCCACAAATCTGTATTCTCTCATTTCTGAAAAAGTCCAAGAATATATTTCTTTTTTTGTGAGGTGTTAAGTCCACGCACATTTATTTAGGCCGTTGACCCATTAACCTGTTTAATTTTAGATCTCTTCCTGCCCTGTCCGGCAAATAACAAACTTAAAGGGCTATATACATTTACTACATGAATCCATACCCCCCCCTCCAATTCTCAAGGAGAAAAGAAACCCAGAAACAAGAGACTCTCCCAATCCCAAAAAATAACAGGTTACCATAATGCTGGTGCCCCTGCTGAGACAAGTCTGAGTGGTCACCCTAATTGACCATGAAGAAAGAGAAACAAGGAGAGAGAAAAAAATGACTCATATATATATATATCACTTCAACATGATGTCACTCATGGGAAATTACCCAAGCTTAGAATGTCGGAAAGGCTGGGACTGTGTCATGGAATGGCTCAGACGGGAATACTGGTCTTGGCAACTGGGTAATTCTGCAGCTTCTCAGTGGGTCTCTGAGGAAGAGGATCTGTCGGAAGAAGCAGAGGAAGTACTACCACCACTGTCCTATAAGGAACAGAAACGGCAAGCATTGGCAGTTAAGCTGAGAGAGAGTGTGCACTGCTATGCAAGTGAATAGTTCAAGATATATAAATATATATGGGTCACACACCCTTCCCTTTCCAACTCTTACCACTAGTGAAATGTATTACAATATGTCCAATCCTATCTCTATGCCTCACCCAATTTTAATCCTTTTAGTGTCCTTGTCTTGTGTCAAACACTACAACTCTTATAGTAATCCTAATATATTATCTTTTACATGTGCCGATAAATTCTCAGTAAACAAGTGTTATCGCTTTTAAAGCGAGGGTGTCCTTCAATTTCCTTTCTCCACTCCATACCACCTTACAGTACACATTTTTCTATTTTTAGGCCACAATTTTACTTTAACCAGTATTTACTGTGATAATTCAGAAATCCTCTTATTAGTGTAGAGGTATTCAATATCTAAATATAGCTCATATTCACACATATCATATCTAAGTAAAGTGCTAACTAATCTGAATCTCAAAAAATTTGAAGTCCCCATGTTCCCCTTTACTTTCCCTCTCCTTTATCACCAGAAAAAAAATCCCCTTTCTTTAAATATTTCTTCCCCTCTTTTCCTCTACTCAATCATCTGGCGTAAGCAATGGTTTCTATATATGGAGAAAGTTCCTCTCTGTACACCAAATATTGACTGTGTCAAAGGACTCCTTCATTCCCTTGTAGAAACACATTTAACCCCATTGGGAACCTCCAAGTATATTTTATATTCTTTTCCTTAGTGTTTGTGTGAACTGTCCAAAAGGTCTCCGGGGGCTCTCGTATGGAAGGATAAATCTGCATATGTTTTCAAGTGTTCATATGATGAACCTTTCGAGTCCTTATCAGTCATGCTTTATTAGTTGTGATTGAATTCTGATTTTAATTAGTTTGTTGGTATCCTCCTGTAATTTAGCTTGGAAACTTATCTGTTCAATGTTGTCCTCTAGTTTTTTCAATCTGTTTCCCAGATTATTAATATCAGCTCTGATGTCTTTTCACAGGATTGCTGTGCTGTTATTCAGCTCTTCTTTGATTTTATAGATCTGAGCCTCTAGGGCTCCTTGAAGCCATTCTGGAGGGACATCTATATTTGCAGATGCCTCTTTAAAGTCTTTTGTTCTTGCATTGTTATCTGCTTGAGGGGAGAAAAATGTTGAGTGTTTTCTCCGCTTTATCTTTCTTCTTCTCCTTTTCTTTTTTAGAGTCTTGCTTTGACTCCCTCATTTTCCTGGAGGCCATTTTGCTTTCTTATTGTTTCTTATTGACAGTTCCATTCCATATTGATTGCAGCTTCCAACCTGAGATCAAATTGATTTAGCCCCAGGCTCCACAAGAGTTATTAGGTAAATGAATGTCTCTATTGTGATGCTTTCGGCCCTTTACACACTATCTAGAAAAATCTAGAATTCTATATACACTTTTGAGGCACAGAGGTGACAATTCTGCATAGTCTCAGTATTTTTCAGAAAAGACACAATATCCACGCACTTCATTCCATATTTTGCCAAGAGCTGGTTCCTATATATTGTTTTGCGGCTCAGAGGGACTAATCCTGCATAAATTCAATATATTTCTGAAAAAACTAATTATCCCAACGACTCATTCCATATCAAAACAATTGAATATAAACAGCCTTTTAACATCAACAGCTTCTATATACACGTTTGAGGTACAGAGGGAATGGTTCTGCAAAAAAACAAAATGCCCATGCCGCTCATTTCATAGAATAACCCAGACAGCTGTCAGCATAGATCCACTCAAATAACAGGTTCAGATAGTAGGACTCCGGTACTAGTTGAGTATAGTGCAGCCTTTTAACATCAACAGCTCAACTATCAAGCTTTTATATACATTTCTAAGGTGCAGAGGGAGTGATACTGCATAAAAAAAACAAAGAAATTGCCCATGCAGCTTGTTTCATAAAATAACCCAGCCAGATCTCAGCATAGCTTCACTCAAATAGGAGGCTCAGATAGTAGGACTCCGGTACTTGCCGTTTGCTTCCTCTCAGCACTGTGTATTGGCTTTGGGTCCATGATGGTCCGTCGGCTTACAAATTTAGGTCTCCAGTGTGTAGGTCTCGCGTCCCCCTGGAGGTCGCTTCACTTTGCTGGATACCTCCTCTCTGCTCCACCACATTAGAACTCAGGTGCCATTGCTGTGTCTCAGATGAGCCCACCGAGTACCGCTACTAAGGGTCTTTACCCTGTCCGGACACAATTTATATATCGGTGCTGCAGACCCATCTCTGCAAATTTTGCACAATAAACTTTGTTAATTTGTCCTCCAGTGTAATTCTAATACAAATAACTGAGAAATGTTAGAAGAGCTAAACTGGCCTCCGGCTCACTCTCCACTGCATGTTCAGCGTATAACTTACCAGCACCTCTGTGGAAATAAGAAGACATATGAATCAGTGAATGCTGTTTCAAATCACATAAGAAAGGATGTTGTGTAAAACAGGCAACCTTTTTACTTGTATCTTTATATGTCACATCTGTCACAAAAAATATTTGGATACTTTAATAAAATAATCATTTTTTTTGTAATAGCCTGAAGCCTAGGATCTCAATATGAAATTTTAAGGTCTATTATAAAACCAATTTGGTTCTATTTTACTCCCTTTTCATAACAAGATGAAGAGCTAATATATAGCAAAAAGACAAAATAATCCCAGTAATAAAAACATGTGACTTTCTACGCATAGAAACTACAAAATGAGGCATAAAATTCGCTCAAGGGTAAATGTTTATGTACACAGATTATTAGGAGGCTTTTAAAGAAATTCTCTACATTTATCAGGCTTACATCTTAGGTTGACACCCAGCAGTTCTTCAAACTTGTGAAAAACACCTATAAAGGTCTGGACCAAAGTGGGTTCCCAGAAATAACAATCATTTTATAGTGTCAATACAGCAACAATACTCCACAAATTGGGAATCAATTACGCTTACCCCACGTAGCTTCATTCAAAAGCTGAAATTAAAAGATCATTGACAACAAACAAAGTGCAATGTAAAAAAATAAAATAAACATCAATGTGATACAAAAGCAGATAATAGCTATGTAGCATCATAAGGAATACACAATCTCACACCTGGAACTGGAAAGGGCTTAAAATTGGAAATCATTTAATAGTCTGTTTGAATGGGTGACTGAAAAACACAGATGAAGATGAGGTGCAACAGCAGTTTTGAGACATTATTGACAATTACCAAACCTACTTGATATTGATTAGACAAGGATTGTCATCTATGTGCTATAATTGTGATACTTGAATGCTGTTATCCTGTTTTTAGACACAATGATAAATCTGAAGCCTCATTTTGCAGTTTTGCTCTCAAATATAAAAACACATTTTTCAGAATGGTGTAAATTGTTAGGTACAGAGAAAAAAAAGCTGAAATTAAATATTGAAAGAAAATTTTTTAAATAATGTACTGTGAAAATATAAAAGTAAACTTTGGTTACATCCAGGGCCAGCCTTTGGGTTGCAACTCCCAGATAGCACTTCAACAGAGGAGGCACCTGCCTTCTGGCGCCTCTTATCAGAGGTGCTGGCTTGGGAGATCAACAGATCCCCACTAACCAGCCCACTCTACTCAGTAACAAGAAAAAATGTAATAAAAGGGTGAATTTCTATTTGAGGTCATCGATATTAATGTGCGGCCCCTGAGTGTAGCCCTAAGCTGATGTGAGACTGCATGGAAGAAGCAGGTCTCTGCAAAGGAAACATCAGCAGCTCCCTCCAAACCACTGTCAGCTCACCAGCCCAGGAAGATGCTCCACAGACTACTAGGTGATGATCCTCCCCCAGATCAGAAAGGGGGGATCCTGGAGGGAGGCTAATATTAGCATTTGCATTTAATTTGCTCATTAGCATTGTTTTAATTAAACAAATCTGTGTCTGTGGAGAACTCTTCCCATGATGCTCAACCAGTTAACCATAATGATGTCTGAGCATAATGTGAATTGTTGTTCACAGCTAACATCTGCAACTTTTTCTACTGTTGAATAGAGCTGAGCGGACACCTGATGTTCGGGTTCGGCAGGTTCGGCCAAACTTCAAAAAAATGTCCGGGTCCGTGCTCGAACTTGACCCCGAACTTGACCCCGAACCCCATTGAAGCCAATGGGGACACAAACTTTTGGCCACTAAAATGCCTCTAAAAAAGTCCTGGAAAGGGCTAGAGGGCGGCAAAATTAAGTAAAATGTGGGTAAGAGTAGTGCCCTGCAATCAAATGTGGATAGGGAAATAACTTAAAATAACATAAAATACATACAAATTACAAATACAGCTGATCCATAAAATAGCACTAGATGGAATCTTTGATTTTAGCTTTGGAAGAACATAAATCTAAATCTAAAGCATGGCTGCCAGGAGGATCAACAGAATTATCCATTTGAGAGAGGGTTGGAGTGCAGGGTATTCTTTTCAGTTTATACTAAGTGACCCATATGTTGAGGAGGCGGTGACCGTGGCGGTGGAAGCGGTGCTGGAGGAGGAGGAGGAGGTAGCCAGAATTTTTCAAAGTGCGCTGTAGGCACAGTATTGGACTGTTCTATTTGTTTTTTGTTTTTTTCTTTTTTCTTCGCCATCAGAATTTTGTTCTGGAGTGTTAATCCGTGTTGTATTCACATCTCCTTCAAGGACATTTCATCCTTTGGCGTTAGATTCATATTAGTTGTCGTTTTTATTTTCCTTTCGTTTCACTTCCTTTTTTCTTTTTACATAAACACTCATATCTCTGTATCTATTGGCGAACTGAGTTATCGCTATTAAATAGACGGCTTAAATATCTTGTCTTTATTTCACTTAAACCCTTACCCATCCCACCCCAGTAGATCGATTCACTATCCTGAAGGATCACCTGGGGAGTTAGTCACCCCTATATGTGACCTAGTGTCACAATGTAGGGCATCTGACCAACAAACTACACTGTATGGACTCCAAAACAAACCAGAAAACAAAACAAAACAAAATAAAACAAAACAAAACAAAAAAAAAATAAGCGATATGAAACCTGATCTGTTATCTCTTTTGAATCATTTCCCCACGACCTGCACCAGTATCCATATCGGTGGAACACTGTCACAACATTTTTTCAATGCATTTAGACCAAATTTCCCTATTCTTTGGCGAGTATCCATATGATGAAGAAATGCCTTTTTCCATCTTGAGTTGGGCAAGCCCCAGAACTTTGACCGTTTCCCAATCTGGGATAATTGGGGATTTCCAGTTTCTGGTTATCAATGATTTTGCCGCAAGTAGGATGTGGATTGTAAACCATCTGTTAGCAGTAGATAACTCTGCTAGGTTCATGTGAAGGAGCACTGTGTCTGCCGAGTTTACAAGTTTTAAGCCGCACCTGTTATTAATATTCATTACAATTTCTTCCCAAAAGGTGTCCAGCATTTTGCAGTTCCAAAATATGTGGAGTAGATCTCCCCCACTAGCTCCACATCTCCAGCAGTTGTTATTGTAATCTCTATATATCTTTGCAAGCTTGCTGGGGACGTAGTACCATCTGTATAGAAGTTTAAAGAATCCTTCTCTTAGATTTAAACAATGGACTCCCTTTGCTAGTTGGTTAAATAATCCATTCCATTCTTCTCTAGAGATTTTCCTCTTTAACTCAGCTTCCCATTTAGTAATAACTGTTATCTCTTGAGACTGGTCTAATTCTGACATTATCTGGTTACTTTTAGATAACAGCTGTTTTTGATCTTGCCTTTGTATCATCTTAATTAATTTCTTGTGTATAGTAGAGTTATTAAGGGAAATATTGAGTCTTAGAAAGTGCTTTACTCTGAAATATGAAAAGAGCTCCTCATTTTTAATCTAAAAACTTAGATTGGAGGCTAGAAAAGGACATGATCATGTCTTCATCATATAAGTCTTCTATATTAAGTATTCCTTGTTTTTCCCAAGAGATTAAACTGATGTCTTCAATATTATTTTGGATAATTTCAATGGGAAGGCCTTTCAAGATTTTTTCCTGAAGTTTAGCTTTCCTCTTAAATTTAAGCCAGAAGTGCAATATGTGGTCTAAAATAAGTGAATCAGCACCTCTCTTTTGTACAATTTGTCCTATATTGTTAGCTCTCCAAAATATCGGGAGGAGTTTCCCGCCTCCAATCAAGTTACTTTCTAAGTGATACCACTTTTCCACCTTGGAATAGAAATTTTGTGTCATTAATGCATGTGCTAGCATGCTAGCTTCATGATTTTTTTGCAGACATGGGGCTCCCATTCCTCCTTGCTTGGAAGGTAAGGATATCACTCTTTTGTTTATGCGAGGTCTTTTGCCTCTCCAAATGTACTTCGAGAAGGCTGTTTGTGCCATTTTAAGCCAGACTTTCGGAATATTTAGCGGGATCAGCCTGAATAAGTATGTCCATTTCGGGAGTACATAAGCCTTCAGGACATTTATCCTGCCCCACCACGAAACTTCCCTATTTTTCCATTCAATTAGGTTTTTGTTAGTTTGTTTTAATAGTGGGAGAAAGTTATGTTCTATAATTCTCTTTGGGTCAGGAGTTATTTTTATCCCAAGATAGTCAACATAGTCCTTTGCCCATTTAAAACCATATGTCTGAGCTAAAAGGTTTTTATCTTCTTGGTTCACGTACTTTACCATTGCTACTGACTTATCCAGGTTTAGTTTGTAGTTGGAGACCATACTGTATCTATCAATTTCTTTCATGACTGAAGTAATTGATTTAGTTGGATTTTCTATGGTTATTAGAACGTCATCCGCGTACATGTTAAGTTTGATGCTTCCTTTCCCCGTATTAATGCCCCTGATGTCGTTGTTTGATCTTATGGCGATTGCTAAAGGTTCAATCGATAATAAATAGAGAATCGGAGATAGTGGGCAACCTTGCCGAGTACCGTTTGTTATCCTGAAATTATCTGACGAAAAGCCCATACTTTTAACTTTAGCTGTAGGAAAAGAATATAATGCCATAATTGCATCTAAGATTGAGCCTTCAAAGCCAAATGCCCTCAGTGTGTTCTTCAAAAAAGGCCAGTTTACTCGGTCAAAGGCCTTTTCAGCATCTAAGGCCAACATCATCATGGGGCATTTCTTTTTTTGACACGAGTCAAGTATATCAATTATTCTACGAGTGTTATTAACAGACAGTCTACCTGGGATAAAACCCACCTAATCCGCATGAATTAGAGATGTTATAATATTCTTTATTCTGTTGGCTAATACACCAGCATAGATCTTAATGTCTACATTTAGTAATGAGATAGGCCTGTAGTTATTGACCAGAAGATGATCCTTACCCGGCTTCTCAATGGGGGCGATATTTGCCATAAGGAGTTCCTCTGGGATATTTCCTGTTGTCCTAATCCAATTAAACGCATCTGTCAAAGCTCTTCCAATGTGTTCATCCATCATTATAAAGAATTTGTTGTTGAAACCGTCTGGTCCTGGGGTCTTGCTGTTTTTGAGTTTTTTTATAACTGCGCTGACCTCTTCTACTCTGATCGCTTCATTTAGGTTGCTGAGCTGGATGGTAGATAGTTTCGGTAGGTCTAACGATTCCAGATATTTTGTAATTTGATCCTCTGACGGTTTTTCTACAAGGTTATATAGACTGGCATAGTATTCCTTAAATGTTTCTCCAATTTTCTCGGGGTCCATTACTATTTTGCCGTTTTTTTGTATCTTAGATATGGTTCTTCTATATTTTTCCTTCATCAATTTATTTGTCAGTAATTTGTCCGCTTTATTGCCTTTATAGTAATATTTAGTCTTAAGGTATTCTAAATTTTTATTTATCTTTATGACCATATTCTCCCTAATCTCTTCCTTAACTCTTTGAATCTCTAGTGTGACTACCTGTGAGGGTTTTAGTTTGTTCTGGTTATTAAGAATATCTAGTTTCAGATTTAGTTCTTCTATTCTTGGTGCTCTATTTTTCTTTTCTTGGGTCCCAATCTTTATTAGGTGTCCTCTGATCACACTTTTATAAGTGCACCACGTTAAGGCAGGATTGACTTCCCCTTTACCGTTTTCTCTAAAGAACCATTGGGAAGCATCTATAATTTGAGCGCGATGTTGACTATTATTTAATAGCCCATCATTCAATCTCCATTCTGGTCTGATTGTTTTATATCCAGTTTTCATTTCCATTATGATGGCATTATGGTCTGACCAGAAGTAATCTTTTATTTCTACTTTGTTTATATGTTGGAATATTATCCTGTTTACCAAAATATAGTCTATTCTAGAATAGGACAAGTGAGCTTGAGAGAAGAAGGTGAAATCTTTTTCTTCTGGGTGTAGGGACCTCCACACATCCACTAGAGTATAATTTCTAAGTTGTTGTGAAAATTTTGTCGCGGTATTTATAACCCTTCTGCCATAACTCCCATGCACTACTGGGGTTTTATCCACCTGAGGGTCTGCGATACAATTAATATCACCCATTATAATCAAAGCTCCTTGTCCTATCCTATGTATTTTTTTGAAGATCATTGTGAGAAATGTAATACGAGTATCATTTTGTGCGTATAAGTTTAAGATAGTATGTATCCTGTTGTTAATTTCCGCAATTGCGATGATATATCTAGCTTCTTCATCTAGCTCTGTAAATATAACGTTGATTGAGAGGTCTCCTGAAAACAGTAACGCTACTCCCTTTTTTTTTGGTCTTGGAGAGATGCACTTATGACCAGTGGAAAACATTTTGATACTAGAAATTGCTTGTCACTTGATTTCCAGTGAGTCTCCTGAAGAGCACATATCTGAATCCTTTCTTTCTTCATAAAACCATAGAGTATGTTACGCTTTTGCGGGGAGTTCAAACCCTGTACATTTATCGTAGCAAATGTAATCATCATTTAGGGTTGTTCCGGGCGCCGACCAAAAATGCAATATACTCCCATATAAGTGATGATAAAATCCGGAGAAAAAAAGAGAAAGGGGAGAGTAAAAACAAAAAACAAAAAAAAAAAGAATACAAAAATTAAGGAGTCCATTAATACCTAGTAATTCCCTAACCTTTCTTCTACTGTCAATACAGCTACTGTAAAGAAGAAAGACGATTTCTATAAATGTCTCAAAGTTGTTCTGGACCTATACCAAGTGCCGCGGTCACGGCGAGGGGGGCGAGGAACGGAGAACATCGAGAGAGAGGAATAAAATGGGAAGATAGAGAGAGAGAGAGAAGGGAGGAGAAAGGAGAAAAAACAAATAAATAAATAAATAAATACAAAAAAAAAAAAAAGGTGTGTTACGTGCGGCAAGATGAGGCATCTAAAACTTCAGTGTTTTCGAACTTGGCCAAACCGTGATCTAGTGTATAAAACAAAAAGAAGGAAAACACAAAGAAGAAGAAGAAGAAAAAAGAAAAAAAAAAGGAAAATGTGAAAAAACCACAGGTACAATGTGCGTGTTATATGTATATTGTGCATAATATAAAGAGAACTACAAGGTGACTTGGGTCTCTATCAAAAAGTGATTCTAATGTGGAAAAGAAAAAAAAAGAGAGAAAAAAAAAAAAACCTACAAAGTGTCCTATGTCACTATCAAAAAAAAGTGACTCTAATGTTATAGGGAAATAAAGAAGAAGAAAAACAAAAAAAACAAAAAAAAAAACCTACAAAGTGTCCTATGTCACTATCAAAAAAAAGTGACTCTAATGTTATAGGGAAATAGAGAAGAAGAAAAAAGAAAAAAAGAAAAAAAATAAATAAGGAAAATGTGAAAAAAACACAGGTACAATGTGCGTGTTATATGTATATTGTGCATAATATAAAGAGAACTACAAAGTGACTTGGGTCTCTATCAAAAAGTGATTCTAATGTGGAAAAGAAAAAAAAAGAGAAAAAAAAAAGAGAAAAAAAAAAGATTTTGAATAAAACCACAGGTGCAGTGTGCGTGTTATATGTATATTGAAGCTAATAAAGAGAACTACCAAGTGGCTTGGGTCTCTATCGAAAAGTGATTCTAATGTGAGAGAAAAAAAAAAAAAAGATTTTGAATAAAACCACAGGTGCAGTGTGCGTGTTATATGTATATTGAAGCTAATAAAGAGAACTACCAAGTGGCTTGGGTCTCTATCGAAAAGTGATTCTAATGTGAGAGAAAAAAAAAAAAAAAAAGATTTTGAATAAAACCACAGGTGCAGTGTGCGTGTTATATGTATATTGGAGCTAATAAAGAGAACTACCAAGTGGCTTGGGTCTCTATCGAAAAGTGATTCTAATGTGAGAGAAAAAAAAAAACAAAAAAAACAGGGAAAATGTTAATAAAACCGCAGGTACCCTGTGCTTGTTGTATGTGTATTGTGACTAATATAAAGGGAACTACAGAGTGGCGTCGCTATCAGAAAAGTGCTTCTACGTGACACAACTAAGAGGTGACCCTAATGGCAAAAAAAAACACTCTCTCCTCTATCACACCCCCTCCACCATTTCTAGCTAAACATCTTATGGCCTTAACCTAGTCCTTAACAAGGAATGTCTTACAATATATTTTATGAAGACTAATATGATCAAACTGTAATAAATCCTTTGGAGGTGAGCCATGCCTCTAGTTTTTCAGGAGTATCAAATGTTTCTCTAAGGCCTTCAAAGCTCAAAATAACCCTGCAGGGGAAGCCCCATGAATATTTAATATTGTTTGATCTTAGCTGTAAATTTAGAAAAATTTCTCCTAGATTTCCTGGTGTTAAAAGATAGATCTGGAAATATTTTTATGTCCTCATATGCTGTGTCTTTTACCGATTTTAGGTAGAGATTACCCATTATCGCAGATCTTATACGGAAGGATTTACAGCATATGATCACATCTCTTGGAAAATGATTCGGAACACCTTGAGCTTTGGGTACACGGTGGAATCTCTCCAAGGCTGCCTCTTTCCTGTCCCACTGTATGTCGAGGAAGTTAAGAAGACCTGTCAAAAAGTCTTCCAGTAAATTGTTTGTAATATCTTCTGAAATTCCTCTAATTCGGAGATTGTTCCTTCGGGATCTATCCTCTAGGTCATTCATTTTAGATTCCAGCGCCTGTGTCTTTCTTTCTAATTCCTTTGTTATGTCTTGTTGTACATTTAGTTGAAATAAAAGGACCTCTTCCTTCTGTTCAACCATTTTTATCCTCTCGGCCATAGCACTAATCTCTTTTTTAATTTCTAAAGTAATATTCTGCGTTATTTGAATTTCATCCTTTATTTGTACAAACTGTGCCGCCAAACAGGCTTTGAGGTATTCTGGAGAAATCGTTTGCATTTCAGCCCCTATAGAATGGACTGTTCTATTTGACTCTCACATATGAAGTGCACCGCAAGATACAAATGTACTATTTAGCACCCCAAAAAATTAGAATTTTTCAAAGTGCGCTGTAAGCACAGTATTGGACTGTTCTATTTGACTCTCACATATGAAGTGCACTGCAAGACGCAAATGTACTATTTAGCACCCAAAACAATTAGAATTTTTCAAAGTGCGCTGTAAGCACAATATTGGACTGTTCTATTTGACTCTCAGATATGAAGTGCAGGACGCAAATGTAATATTTAACACCAACAAATTGCAGTATTTAAAAATGCCTGGATGTTGCCCACTGAGCTAACAGAACAGGTTTAAAGTCATGTGCCTGGCACACAGCTTCCCTCACAGCCATGGACCTGCAACACTGGGAGACAGAGCAGCAGCGAGGAGGTAAGTATGGGGGAAGGGGGAGGATTTTTTTTTTCACGGTTCCGGCGCCCCCTGCTAAGTTGCACCCTAGGCGGCTGCCTAGGTCGCCTTACAGTTGGTGCTGGCCCTGCTGAACCCCGAACTCCAACACGAACATACAGTGGAATGTCCGTGTTCGGGTCTGGGGTCCAAAAACCGTAATGTTCGGAACAGTGCGGTTCGGGTTCGCTGAACACTAGTAACAACCAAAATATATAAGAGATAAACTTTATGATAAAACACCACCTATATTAAAAAGGAATGATTCCATTATGAAGTATGACCAACAGACTTTATATAATGTGAGCATAGGTTAAGGAGATGATTTCTATAGGCAGTTAAAGGATAATGAAGAGTTAATACAAGTGATTGGTGACACAACACTTTAGTACAAATACACAAAGTACAAGCCATGATTAAAAGCATAACACATGATTACATTGAGGAAAGCAAATCATGGTGGCAATGGTGGGTTTGGGGACAAAAGTCAGGATTAGTTATGGGTATAGCACATTTCATAACTAATCCTTTGGTAATCTTGATATTTATAATTCTAATGTAATTTATCTTTAATAATTATATGTGTACCAGAGTTAAGCATATAAGGTCTCAAATTATAGATATTGAACACAGATGTAAATATCTGACAACAAAGTTAAAATATTATAAGGTATGATGACAAAGATGTTTCTTTTTCTTATATGATAATATTCATTAAATTATCACAGGAGGGAATTTAAATATATTCAATAGATAATAATTTGATGTTTTGTATAAGGTCAAATTTACAATCATATTTCCTATTTGTACTTTGCTGAGGCAAGACATGGCCTCAAGTTTCAAGTAGCCCCTCTCACATGGAACGTTTGTAGACCCCCAAGAGCTGTTCTAACTTATATTACAAGCATCCATTATATTGTATAGCTACAGCACGTGGTTCCAGTCAACTCAAGGACAGATGATCATTTTTCTCTAGCCAGAAGATCTAGCTGTTACCCTAACCTTTGAACCAAAATTGCAGACTGGATTCTTCTGTATACTCTCCCAGTAGTGTATCTACCGCGAGGCAAACAAGGCGCTCGCCTAGGCATACAAGGGGAGCAAAATGAGGAAAAGTCAGGGGTCACCTGATAGCTTATGAGAGGGTCACCCACAGTACAAGGATAAGTGGTTACAGAAGACAGCTAGGTTAAAATGTACAATTCCCAGTTTGACCTGCATTCACAGGACTATTCTTAAGTTACATATTTGTTTTCTGGTTGATTACCTGTGCTTTGGGTATTGGTTATTAGAAGACTGTTTGAGTATAAAAAATAAAACAATTTAACCCCTTGGTGACATGTGAACGACTAGGTCAGTCCTGTCTAGCAAAGCGTTGTTGACCTTGACTATATCTAATTTCAAATTTCCAGTTTGACCTGCATTCACAGGACTTATTTTTATGTTAAATATTTGTTTTCTGGTTGATTTCCTGTGCTTTGGGTAGTTGGGGATTGGGAATTAGAAGACTGTTCGAGTATAATAATAAAACAATTTTACCCCTTGCTGACATGTGAACGACTACGTCTGTCTAGCAAAGTGTTGCCGACATTGGACGACCCTAGTTCATCCTGCAGTTAAACAAGCACTGTTTGAGATCTAAGATCGCAAACACTGCTCAAACAGTGATGCTTTACTTCCTTGAGGTCGAGGGATTAAGCAACACCGAAATCCAGTGCCAGGGCACCCGCTATCACATGCTCCTTCAATATGGCTGCTGGCCTCTTGTGGGCAGAGCATCGGAAGTGAAAAAATGTTTACTTCCATTGCTCTGATGCTGCTGCTAAACTGCCCCTACAGGTAGTCAGGAACATTGCAATGAAAAAAGAATTGTGTTAGAAAAATGTTTAGGATTACAATTAAATTAGGGTTAGCATAAAAGTTAGAGATACAATTAAATTAAAATTAGAATAAATTAGGGTTAGGGTTAAATTTGGGGTCGAAAAGTGAAAAAAAGTAGGTGGAACCCCCCACACTATTTTTGGTTATTGCCCTAAAACTCACAAAAAACTCCACAAAAACTTGGAAACAAGCATATTTCTAAACTTGGGCCAAAATTTACAAACTATTTAGATGGGGTCTTTTAATGATTGTATTTGTGTAAATTATTTTTAGGTCAAACTTTGAAAAAGTGTTTTTTTATTTTCATCATCATTATGTAGTAAATTGTAGTAAAGATATGATGAATATAATGGGATCTAATGAAAGCCCTTCTTATAGCGATAAAATAATATATAATTTGTGTGAGTACAGAATGTGAAAAATAAGAAAATTACAGCTAAACACATACACCCCAGAAATGTCAAAACAGCCCATGTCACCAAGGAAAAGACAAGATCAAAAGGTCATGTATCTAAGGAGTTCACATTTTTAAAAATGTTTAAAAGATTTTAATATGGCACAGCCTTTTACAGCAGCAGATGCTTATAAATTCTAGCCAGTCCCTCTGACAATGACCCACTGTCTGCATTCAATGACAATAATCACTCCCCACAACAATTCAGTGCCAATCAGCCAGGCACTTGGGTATGCCCACATTTTGAACATAATAACATCCTTGAATTTCCTGCAAAGATATTCCATCCTCTGAGCCAACTGAATTTTTCAGATTAATTCTGAAAGACAGCTTTTTTGAACAGATTGTAGTCATAACCAATTTGTGCACCCAGCAGTATTTGGCAGCCAACCCCAATTTAGTTTACTGCAGGCAGCAGTTCTGGCATGTAACAAACTGCTAGAAAATCAAACAGTTTTGGGCACTGACACTTCTCATGGGGATAATAAAGAAGTCATCAATAAGGTCCTATTGGAGCAAGGATCCCATATCTACACATATATTCTACGCTCCCAAAAGTGAAGATTCAATTCATGAATTATTGATGCACTTTAATTGCAGGCTCCGGTTCAACCCGTATATCCCATCCAAAAGATTCAGATGTGGGATCAAATTTTATAAATTGTGGGAAAGTGAAACTGGTTACAGTTCTTTCGCATATAAAAAGGTTGCCCAGAACACATTAGCATAAGTGGAAAAATTGTTTGGGATCTCATGTTGCCCTTTCTCAATCAAGGGTACCATATGTACCTTGACAATTATTACACAAGCATGGCTTTAGTAGATAATGTATTTGGGACAAACGGCCTTTAGCCATATGTCATGCATGAGGCCCAGGTGGCAGGAGCGAGATACTGGGCTTGGTGCAGGATGACCGCTTTCCCCAGTGGCTTGAGGCTCAAGGTCCATGTACCAACATTCCAAGGGCCCTTTGGGAGCAGCTGAAATATCCAGGCAAAGCTAAGGTTGGACTGAAGAGATCCTGCAGGCATCCTGGAGCAGAACTTGGAATACAGTTTTCACTGAACAGGAGATGCCTGCAGGATGAAGACTGAATAAATCAAGCAGAGCAGAACCAAATATAGACAGGGCAGAAACAAAGTAACTAAATACAGAGTGCAGGGCTACAGAACAGACTAAGGAGTAAAGGCAGAACTTAAGCATACATACCATGCACAATCAGGCCAAAGCATAAGACAATCTGAAGATAAATAATACTGAGCACAGGGTTTCTGATAAAGCAGGAATACTAAATAGAATAGACAAGACACACAAAAAAGGTAATTGTTAATGAACTAAAAACATACACAGGTACAGACATAACATAGGAAAACATACAGAGGTCAGTGCTAGGTATAAGGAGTGCAAGGGGTGGAGTAAGGAGCCAGAATCCTCAGATGAGTCATAAGAGAACCAGATCTGGGATATGGGGAGAGGATAGGGGGCTGGGAATCTTCAGATGCTTCAGGGACAGAGGGTTAGAGAACATGCAAACAAAAGTACAGGAACTAACCTAGCACTAGAGATGGTAAATGGTGAGGGTTTATTTGACGTGTGTCCATAAGATGAAGCTTGTAAACCAAAATCAAGGCAACTCACAATTATGCAAGTCAGTAATGCAAAAAAAATGCCTTAAAAACAAAAAATGGAATCTAAAAGTTGACACCACATAGGCACATAGCATAGCTCCACACAGGTGGAGTACGCTTAAAGAAGAGCAACCTAACAAGGCAAAAGGAAAAGAAAACATGGAATGGAACACAACAGAATATAATAACAGGCAGAGAGGAAAATCATAAAGAGAGCAGAACAAAAGAGCAAAAATACAGAATAGGAAAACGAATTAACAGGAGTTCAAGAGGGGGCAGGAACACTAAGACAGGACTGGAACAGTAAGACAGGACTCTAGGATTCATGGCAGCCCATTACAGGCTCCAAGATGCAGGTCACCCCATTACAGAGCTCAGGGCAGGAACTGGACTATAGCTGGACTGGGCATATGCTACTCTGGGGGTCAACTGGGCAGATGCCCCTCTGGGGGTAAACTGGGTGGTGCTGCTTTGGGTAAGAGACACTCTGGGGCAAGGCTAGGTAGGCACTGCTCCAGGGCAAGACTAGGCAGGTGGCACTCTAAACATGATCTAAGGAAATGCCACTCTGTAGTAGAAACACACAAGAATACAAACAAAAACCAGTAACGACCATCACTAATAAACAGAACAGCAAGGACAGAAAGGAAACCAAAGAAACTGGATACATACTGGACTCAGGATGGTCTGCATGTGGGATGGAACCTAGCAGTATTTCTGCCTGGGACCTGTGTATGGCACTGTCTGAAAAAAATTCAATGGATTCTTCCAACAACTAAGGAAACTAGATACAAACTGTACTCAGGATGGTCTGCATGCAGGATTGAACCTGACAATATTTCTGTTTGGTACCTGTGTCTGGCATGGTCTGAAAAAATTGCAACGGATTCCCCCAAAAACTAAGCAAGTGTGGACAAACATCAGGCTTGAGCAATGCTGAAATTCTGGCACTGAGGTACACCAATGAAAAAACTGTATGCGACATCTACTATCCCCAATTGAGGCTACTGTGTGGTTGGAAGAAGTTGCCATTTTGAAAAACCACAGTGCATTTTAGACTTAAATAAGCACATGTGTCTATGCAGAAAGCATCGAAAGGCTATGCACAAAAGTCCTCCCAGGATTCAGGGCAGCCCATTATAGGGCTCCAAGATTCAGGTCACCCCATTATAGGGCTCAGGACAGGAACAGGACTATATCCAGACTGGCGAACTCTGGGGACCAACTGGGCGGTGCCGCTTTGTGTAAGAGCCACTCTGGTGCTAGGCTATGCATGTGCCACTCTGAACGCGAGCTAAGGAAACACCATTCTGTGGCGTCACACTGTGGCCGGAATGGGAAGCGGAAAAAAACAAGGATACAGAGTAAAACCAGGAATGAGCATAACTAATAAACAGAATAGCAAGGACAGAAAGGAAACTAAATAAACTGGATAAATACTGGACTCCGGATGGTTTGCATGCAGGATGGAACCTTACAACATTTCTATTTGAGACCTGTGTGTGTGGCACTGTCTGAAAAAATTGTAATGGGCTCCACCAACAACTAGTGCTCCCCAAGCAAAAGCATGGGCAAACATCAGCCTTGTGCAAAGCTGAAATTCTGGCACCGAGGTACACCAATAAATAGAATGTGTACGTGATATCCATGATCCCCAATGCAGCTACTGTGACTGTGGCTGAAAGAAGTGGTCATACTGAAAAACCACAGTGCATTTTAGACTAAAATAAGAACATGGGTGGTGTGGACCTGTCACACACGTGCTTATAGCCGTATATAGTGCATCGAAAGCCAAAACCCCTTCTCCTGTCCATGCGGAAAGCACTGAAAGTCTATGAGGGAAACATTACCCATACAAACTTCCTCCTAGCTAAAAAAAAGAACAGTACACTACACAGAATCTAATTTTTTTATTTACATTTTGTGAGAAACATGACACAAAATTACTGATCCCATTCTTTTTTTGTTGTCTGCTTTCCAAAAAATATATAATATTTTCTTACAAAAAATAAAAATAACCAACTTTGGGACAAGATGCATGAAAGTCAACGTCAGTCAAGCGAAATACCCTAGGCTGTCTGCTTTACAAAAATGTTTGCTTGAGGTAGGGTATTTTGAGTTTGTACTAAGAGAAATTATACTAACGCATCCGTAATGCAATTTTTGAAAATTCCAAATCTGCAAGCATGTTTGCTTTCCTGCATTGCAACTTTAAAAGAGACCCGTGAAACCTACATGTGAGGTATTTCTGTAATCTAGAGATGTAGCTGAACACACTTTAAAGGGTCTTTGTGTGAAAAAAATGAAAATAGTGATCTTTTCTTTAATACATTTTACGTAATGTGTAAGTTAGCATATCGAGTCCCTTTAAAATATTTAACTGACAAATTTCAATGTAATATACGTAAGCATATGAACTGGAGAAATTTAGACTTTAAATGAAATCAGTTGAAACTAATATCATTTCAAAACCTTGTATTTTATTGTGAACAGGTGCACTTTATAAACTCAATGAACTCAACTGAATGTACCAGTACACTAAATTAACGTTTTAATTGGTGTACAATGTAAAACTTTAACTGCAATGTATTTGTGCTATGGAAAAGTTTTAAAACAAACTGGATATGCATTTCACAAGTAATATATGGAATGTTATGCAGATTTGTTCTAATTATAACCTCTTTATTTAAGAGATGCTGAATACATAATATTGTTCTGCTTCAGCTATTTTCAATTATTGTTGCTCTTTGCTTAGCATGTTGACATCTCTGAATCTCTGAACCAAGGACATTCCATATTCTTCTCTTTTAGAATATTGAGAACTAACTATACATTGAATTCATTTAACTTTAATTCAGTACAATATTATGGCAACAAAAAAAGTCAATTGTATTGTCTGTGCAATATTTGAAAATCTCTTTAGCTTAGGAATTGACGTTTCCATAATTTATTGTCTGTTTGAAATACTCTAAAAGCTTCTATTATTTCTCTAACTTCATTATGAAATAATGTTGGTATAAAGTTTACTAAACAAAATCCTCACAACACATGTATCTGAACGTTCCATTTCTGAATGTATTCAACTTTATAAAACAAAAAGCATGCCGAGTCCAATGGTAAGAATGAACAAACATTAATAGCATAGTAATGACAAATGTTCTATGACAAGATATTATTTAAGGTAAACATCAATAAGAAAATTGTGAGCTTGTATGTAGGTATTTGCATCCAAATGATATTAAACATAAAAAGACATATGATGAACGTAGGTAGCTAAAAGTGAGTTGCAGGTAAGTTCGGGTAATATGGACATTTCATCTCAGTGGGGTCTCTTCATTAAAATTTGACTTGACCTTCCAAGTTGACCTCCTCAACTCGATCTCCACTCTCAAACTCCCTTCAGTGAAAAACAATACAAATTGCTATTCACTAAAAACCAAAGGGAGTTTGAATTGGGAAGTAAGATGGACTTTGACATCCAACCTTTCTCCTGCAACTTGTCTCTTTTATAGGTGGCAAAGTGCATAAAACAAATGTAAATTAAAAAAAAAAACATGCCCTTGTCAAATCCAGGAAACTGTGGGTACCCCAAATGGCCCCGGGAACCTCTGACAACCTAAAGCAAGTAGCCCTGCCCCCTCCCAATAGAAATAACAGCGCCAGGACACTTGCCTTTTAAATTATTATGCACACTCCTACAAGTTATAATCTATCCATGAAGTTATGAATGTTTCATTTGTATGTTAATATATACGTAAGAGATGTTCATTTTGACACATGTATAAATAGCATCACTTGTACTATATTATATGCACGCTAAATCTGATTTTTCCAAGGGAAACTGACGAAATTGAGATCATAAAACCAATATAGGATCCAGTATGGCAGCGGTTCTTGCAATATGTCACCACAAAGAAGAAACAGTAATTGTATATATGCTAGCCACCATGACAGAAATTGATGCATAGACATCGACTGGAATTGATTGGGACTATTTAAAATACTTTTTTGAATATATATATACATTGATCTGATTTTGTTGTTAATATATATGTTGCATGGAAGAATCCGGCTGCTTTGGGTGAAACGCATTGCTGACCGGTATTTCATATTTGAGTAGATCAAGTACCTGCTGAATTTGTCTCCATTTACATATATTTCTTAAAGTGCATATGTTAGGCCCTTCTACCAACATATAAAATAAAGAGGATATCTTTTGAAAGTCTGTAACCTAAAAATCAAAATGTACTGGGATTGATAATCCCTGAATTTTGAAATTATCTTTATCACCTCCACAGCATTCTTGAAAATGCTTAGTGGCAGTGGAGTTTTTTTCATTTCTATGATATTGTTTAGTTGTTCCCTAATACTTTCCTGTAAGGGCCTGATTGTTTTCCCTGCATACTGTGACCTGCATGTCTGACGTGATACCAGCTAGATTACAAATGATATGTAACAATACCTCCCCCGTCAATATAGATCGGAACTTTCCTGTCTGTGTTTCATAGTTACAACAGAGGCATTTGCCCCCACACTGGTACATACCTGTACATTTCAACTATTTACCAGCTTGTTTATTGTTGTCCTTGTCTCTAAAGTGAGTAGGAGATAACTGATTTCTTAATTTTTTAGTTTTAGGAGCCACAATTTGGACTCCTGCTTAAAAAAGTTTCATAGATGGGATCCAACCTGAGTACTGACAAATGTTTTCAAACAATACTAGTGATCAGCCTGTACTATTGACTGAACTTGGTGCTGATTTTGAGTGGTTGGTTATCATTTTTGGTAGTGTTTTCTTTGATTATTTTTTTTATTATCAATTAGGAGTTCCTCACATTCACTCAGCCACTGTTTTAGAGCAATGCAATTGAAAAAATTATCAATACCAGCAGAGGTGGAGATAGAATAAAGATGTTTTGGATTTTTAGATTATAAACTCCTCAACCTTGGAAATCAATTTGGAATGGGATCTACAGCATCTCTTTAGACATTCAACTTCTCCCTCATTATCTTCTTTTTCATATATTACATTTTTTGTACATATAGTGTAAACTCTGCATATATTGCTTGAAGTATTATTTGTGTATCTATTCGGCAATATTAGCTAATAGAATAAAAACAGTAATTACCAGATCGATTCATCCTGATCAGACTGGATTTGTCCCTTCTTGGTCAGCATCAGAAAATATAAGAAAAACATTGAACATAATGTTTACAGCACAGATGAAAGGTGGGTCCGTGCTGGCCCTGTTGTTGGACGCCGAGAAGCTCTTTGACAGGGTCAGCTGGACCTCCCTAGAAGAAAACTGGAAGTCCTTTGGCTTGACAGGCCCCCTTTTTAATGCCCTTTGGGCAAAGATTGTAGGTTCTATAATATCCTCATCCGCCTTTGATATTTATAATGGAACTCGTCAGGGTTGTCCCCTGGCCCCACTGCTTTATGTCCTCTCTGGAACTGCTGGCGCAGTTGATTAAGCAGAATGAGAAAGTTGAGGGTCTTAAGAGGGGAGGAGACGTTCAAAATGTCATTATTTGCGAATTATGTTATTCTTACACTTACAAATCCATCAACCTCAATCCCAGCCCTGATCATGGATATTGAGGCTTTCTCACATATATCATACTATAAATTAAATATTGCTAAGAGCAAGGCCATACTCTGTAATATGAATAATGAGGAAGAACAAACCTTAAAAAATAAGTATAACTTTGTCTGAAGAACTTACTCTATAGACTTTTTGGGAATAAAAATAGCATTCAACCCAGATAAGATAGTAGAAATCAATTATTTAAACAGCTGATTAAAAAACATAATGATTGTAAGAACATATACTTGGTACATATCATATCATATATCATGGTTCGGAAGAGTAAACACAATAAATTATTACTTACTGCCTAAATTGGATTTTCTTTTCTGAGCTATACCTCTGAGGGCCAAGGATAATTTGGTAAAAGAACTCCAAAAAAAGATTTAACCAATTTATTATGTGTTGCACGAAAGTTTGTATGAAACGATGGGAGTTGGGGAGGGTGACAAAGAGAGAGGTGGGTGGGAATGACCGAAATTGTGTATTTTGATATTTTCATAATAAAAGGAACAATTTTTTTAAAATGCTTCATAGTACTTAGAGTTATTGGTTGATTTCAGAGGGTTTGGTGGCAATGGAACTTTGTACATTGTTGATTTTCTTTCCGTTCATTTGGTTTCAAAGTTTGGAGAGCAGAAGTCTGTCACCCTTATTTGATTTCGCATAATATATTTGTTTAGTAAACTTTAATGATTTATCTATGTCTGTGGGTCTTAGACATCTTAATTCTATTCATACATTCCTGATTCATTCCAATATTATACGGGTCAGATTTTGTTTGTTTCTAGTTGCCAATTCTAGCATTCTGGTGTTTAGTGCTTCTTTTTAGTGCTTACTTCTTTTTATTTCTTCAGCTTTGTCTTGTGTGGTGCCCATAGTATAGCTGGATCAGATATTGTGCCTGTGTTGAAAGCAAAATAATCTCATATTGTTTGCTTGAGCTGGCTGAGTACCATTATGTAGAAGAAAAACAGTGAGTTTCCATGATCAGTGCCTGGTGAAATGTGGAATTGTAAGTAAGACTGACATGTTGGCGGGGTCTGTGAATTGTTGATGAGTCAAAGTAATTTGAAAAATATATTTTCGGGGGTAAGAGAAGGAGTCAAGAAAAATGTATAATCTCTTATGGAGGGATATTGTATTCTCCATACATCCAGTAGTGCTATACTATGTTAAATAAGATCAGAGGAATGTGAGGAAGCAAAGTTTGTGGTAATTTGGCTAGAAATGTTTGCAGTTGAGTCCAGAACTGGGGGTTGGGAGTGGAATGTTTAAAATTGTTAAGGGGGATGAGTGAAGTGTAACTTCTCTTAGCCAGGGTCACTGGCTAAGAAAAGGCTATCAGAGTCAGAGTGGGTGGTTTGGTGGGCTGATATGACAATTGTTCCACATGATAATAGCTACTCCATTCTTTTTTATTTTGGTGTTACAGAATAGGTGGTATATGGGGTATAGATGATATCTTAGAGCAGGGGTGTTCATAGTGCTAAAGTGCGTCTCTTGTTTTAACGTAATGTACCCTATTTAACTGTAGGTAAGGTTACAGGAACCACATGCTGGTAGGTGAAATATTTACTTCAGTGGGGATCCATAAGTAGTAGATTAGTGTGAAATTTAGAGGCAGCACTGAACTGAGAAGCCAGCATAATGGGTGGTTATTGGAAATCATTGAATTATCTGATGTGTCAATGAACCGGACAAGAAAGGGATGAATTTGAATGAATGAATAAAGGGTCAATGATTACTGATCGATTTGAAATGCTAGTTATTGTAACACTTTCATTCATCATACAAAAATGGGAAAAATACAAAACAAGACAAAACAACTCATAGCCATGATGCATGCAGCAAGAATCAGCAAAACACCAGATTTTCTCATTTGTTGGGTAGAGAAATGTTATTTCTAAGCTATTTTCTCACAAATTTAACAACAAAGGTGGCCATGAATAATGCATTGTTAGAAAGTGAGAGTTTTTAAAGATTTAACTATGCATTATCCATGGCAATCTGATTTCTTTCTAGCAGGAGATGCTCAACAGGTTTGACCTTGCAAAATGTAAAACTAACTCATGAAAGGTTCATCTTGCCTTCAAATTACCTTTTAGTGAATAGACACCAGCAAGTCAGCAAAAAAAGAATCTAAATATATATTATATAACTTTCTACAGAATTCACCTATATTGTTTGGTCAAACAAGATAAAAAAAGTTAGAAATAATAATTTTTTACATATTCAAAATCTTAAAAAGTCACTTTATTGCCAATCAATAATAATTTAATAATCCTTCCAACAAAGGGCAGACAATCATAGATGTTGGAATTATTGTAAAAGGTAAAATGGGAAATACTAAATAAGCAATGTTCTGTCCTCACTCATTGTAAAAATGGTATGCTTTATAGTGCATTGATTAATAGTATATTACTATTAAAATAATAAGTATTGTACTTTCAGACCTCTGCATTTTGGGGATTATTATTTTTGGTGGCAGGTCTGCTTATATGCTATAATTATTTTCCTGCTTTAGCAGACATCAGTACTCAGGGCTCATTATTACTTATAAGCAAGTCTCAAAAGATTTTCTTCCAGTACCAAGTCTGACGCTTGGTGACACGGGCTGTATTAACATTTCTTCAGTGTTTGTGTTTTGCTATAATAAAATTTTTTCTCATTTAGTGTACCCACACAAACTATATATTCTTTTTATCGTCATAAGAATGACTTTCTTTTTATACCATTATTTTGATAATAGCATATCATTTGATATAAAAAAAAATAATAAAATATGGCAAAAAAAAATTAAGAATTTGTTTTTTTCCGGACTTTTATTTGAAAAATTCTATAGTAATCTACAAGAGACAACAATAATACTGCTAAATAGTTTCTAATATTTGTCCTGAGTTTAGAAATAGCCCATGTTTTATGTTTTTGTGCTTTTTATTTATTTTGAAAATTGGGCAGACTAGATGGACCGAATGCTTCTTATCTGCCAACATATTCTATGTGTCTATGTATTTTATTCAATTTACAGGGACAGAACTATAAGTAGAGCAAAGCTATTTCAAAATCCTTTTTTTTTTTCTCAAAATTAGTGATAGTGACAGCAACATATCCTGAGTACAGGAATACCACCCATACATAGGTTGTTTAGGTTATTTGGGGGTTAAAAGGCCACATTTGAGAGGTGCGCATTTTGGTTTTCCAATTTGGAATTTTGACATGCAGAAAACATGCACCCATGTCCAATTTGGGACATTTTTGAAGCCAGACAGTGTATTTTACCCCACAAAACCATCTATTTTTGAAAACTAGACACCCTAGAGTAGTTCAAATGGTAGTATTTTAACACTTTCCATGCACTAATTCTACCACCAGACTATGTAAAAAATGTGGGTAGTCTTTTTTTTTTTTCCACATACATTGTACTTGAGGCATGAGTTCACAGATCCTATTATATGTCACTGCCAAACAACACCTCAATATTTATTCAGCAACATCTCCTTAGTGACCAAGATCAGGCTTTTTTGTAGTGTTGCTTTGCTAAACCATGATTATTTTTGATTATTTTGTATTCTCTACATAGATAATGTTGTGATGGAACCCGCTGGGGGTCCTGGAGAGAACTAAAGGCTAGTTTCCTTCCTACAGACTATGGGTCCTGGCCTTGTAAGGGCTTCTGTTTTGTGGAGGTTGGTACAGGGGATCTGTTTGGACTGCTTTGCCCCCAATACCATTGTACCACATTACCCCAAGTACTAGGGACCCAGAAGACTGTTGAGTTTGGATACATATTTGGGGTTCCTGTGTTTCATTGGGGTTTAAGGTGATCAGCCCAAAACAGCCTTCCCTTCCCCCAAGACTTATCTGCAGATGACATCCTTAAACAGGAAAAGGAGATTTTGTTTTAATGTTTGTGTGAAGGATTATGCTTAAGGGGTTTTGTACATTTGGAAGTGTTAAGAATTGCTATTGTATGTCTTCCTATTTGTAATGTCATTATGTTGGTGGTATGTGTTACTTCTTTGCTGAGGTGTGAGGCAGGATTTCCGTATTGTATGTCCTACTGTTATGTTGTGTCCATTAAGGGTATTTAAAGGTGTGATTATGTTATATCCTACTGTATCTGATTACCTGTTTCAAATGAGTCATGTCATATTTGTTTGTGTATAAATATCTGTGCTGTTTTCAAATAAATGGTCATTCTTGTTTACTACTATACTGGTTTCCATTCCTGCAGCATTGAGCTGTCATCATTCAGCTTATTACTTGGCAGCCTTTGTAAAGGCTGTACTTGGTGGCAGAGGGGTCAATATCTTCAGTCGAAAATTTATACAACTGTCAGCATTTTTTATTGGTAAGCCAATGTCTGAATTTATTTGTAACTCCAGTGAATTATGTTTGTAGCATGCTAATGGGTCTAGGGATTTAGACACCAAGCCTTCTCCTTTAATATCCCAAGACAAGGGCTACAAAGAGTCAATATTCATGGTTTTGCATTATGTTGGAACAGATGTATTTTGTACATTTTTTATTTATAGATTGAATATGACAAATAATAGTATCTATACATTTTTCTCCTTCACTAGTCATTTAAAAGGCAGTGCCATGTATTTCAATCTTTGTTCCATCGCTTAGTTATTACTGCTAAATTGCAATTGACATGGGAGGTATAAAAAGCAGGAACTCATCAAACATCATCAGGAGAAAAGAGCTATACGCGTGCTTACAATAGATAACCACTATGTCAATCAACAAAGTTTGATGCAAGTTATTATCAGGAAATTGTATCTGTTCTTAGGGAAATAGGTGTGACACATAGCAACAGCTCTTGGTATAGCAGGTTCTGGTTCACAGTGGGCATCTTGTTTTGTGCGGCCAAATTGTCTGACTTATGTTGTGTTCATGTTTTCTGTTTTGATTCAAAAATTCACTCTCTGGAATAATAAGCTTGTCTTTCTCATGCAAGTATTGGTTTTATGGGTATACTATCCAACTACCTTTGGAATTTTATTAGAGAGTCTGAGGGACTTTTATATTCTATGAACAATAGACAATTCACTTGTTTTTTGTGACCACCCCGTGTTTTTATTTGTCATCAGTTTATGTCATCATGTAAAACTTTATTAATATCTGGAATGGGTCCTCCCCACTCCAGAGAGATTTTATGATGTGACTCTCTCTTCGTGTGCAGCAGTAATAAACTCACTTTTTCAGAAGTTATGTTTCAAATTATTTCAGCTTTCACAGTATACTGATCTATTGTCTTTTGCTTGGAGGTATGTGTGGAGGCTTTGTGCTGATTTTTACATCTACATCACTTTATTGGGAGTCTGTTCCTGCTTACTCGACCAATAGAAAAAAGATTTATTCTCTGGGAATGTCTGATATTGCCTGAAGGAGCATATTTATCTGATGCTTGTGAGTGCATTGAGTTACATTACCCACTTTGAGCTTATTGTACACATTAACGTATTCTGCTTTTTAAAAATTTGTTAACTTTGGATAAATGGAATCTGTTTGTCACGGTACCTGTCATGAAGTGAATCATGACAGTCTGTGTGACTAGGGTTCTTGGAGGGCCCTGAGGGCCAACCACCACCCTGTGCACTATGGACCCTGTCTTTGCATATGCTATATTTGGGGGTACATAATTTGGAGGCATCAGTGACCCCCTGTTTCAATACAGCTGGACTTCAACACAGGCTCACTCAGGATGTCAGCCAGGACGTGTACCTTGAGATCCAAGCCTTTGATCTATTCATTGTGTTTCCCCCAGGTTAAGCAATGTTCTTATATGTAAGTGTTGAATTGTGTACTTATCCAATCAAAAGCTGTTTACTGTCCTGTGAGCCATCTACTGTCTCTTGTGTTCTGGGTGTCTGAATCTAAAGTTGGCATATTTATTTTATGTAAAGTTGTACTGTAGTTAATTACCTGTTTTAAGTTAGGTTTTCTATTGTTTGAGGCTTACCATAATATAATTAGCTTATCCTGTGCCTCCCCCAGTTGATGTCCTGTTTGTGTGTTTATAAGCCTGTGCTGTTGGACAATTAAAAGTTGTTCATTCTTGCTGTACCTAACTGCTAGTGTTCCTGTCTGCTATTTGGGTACAAAGAGCAAGGTTTCAGAAAGACGTGCTGGGTAGATGCTGAGCTGTAATCGGGGGCTAATTACCTTATTACGTATTTCCTACGCAGAGGTTCACTTGACCCATCTTAAGTAAATTTTGAAATTGTATCCCAAACTAAATTGGAAAGCCTTGCCTCTTTCCTAATCCTAGATGGGTTACTGGAAGCGATATCGACAACACCAGGCATTTATCGATGGGCTTCTCATCTTCAGACGGTGAACACAGTGTGTGTCACTTCATCATGGTTCCTCTCCCTAGTCAAAAGTTAGAATGTTGTTCACAATGTTGCTCATGTGTGGGACCCACTCCCCACAAGCTCACAACCCACTTTTGGGCCAGGACGCACCATTTGATAGACAATGATTTAGAGGAATAATCTAATAATTTATAAATGTTTTCTATATATTTTTATATATAGGAGACAAAGGTCAGGTAATGGGAAATCCAATAGATGTACTGCAGCACAGAAGATAGGGAATCACTGGAAACTGAAGTCCAAGGACAAACAGGAACCAAAGCTCTGGAACACTGGAGCACTGTGGTAGCAGTTTGAGGTTTTTTTTTTTATATAGTGCTGCGAGTCTCCACTCCTCCCCTCTGTTTGACAAGCCCCTGACTGGATTGGATGTCAGAGGGGTGTGCTTCTATAGCACATATCTCTCTGTCTTTTTCCAGGAGACTATAGGAGCTTTGGTGACAGGGAAGACAGAGTTTACCTCCCCCTACAGGTGCAAATATATTCCCCTTGATTAGGGTTAACTCTGGATGATGTATCTTGGGTTTGCAGAAACTTTAGGCCCTGGTTTCGGCCTACTGCGATACCATGATCACGATCGTTGATAGAAGGTATTACTACAGGCCCCGGCTTCGGCCTACTCTGCGATCGCAGAGGAATTGTAACACTGGATAGAGACATGGAAGCACTGGGATTGCAGGTAAGGGTAAGAGGGGCATGCCACAATCACAAGAGATCAATAGGAAAAATCCTCCAAGGTAAAAAAGCTGGAGAATCTCAGTAGTAAATTTCAAATTTGTTCAGTAATTGGACACCACTGCCTCTATTTGTTGAAGGTTCTATATTTTCCAGAAATATTTGTAGAGGGTGACCTTTGCTTTCTAGAGGTTGAAAAGTAGTGAAATCGAGCTATAATGACTCATGGTGGTGACCCAGCTGGGCCCTAGTGCCTGCAATGCTCTGTGTGACTCGTCAAGTTGCAATCTAGCTGGCAGTATATCCAACTTCAAAGTCTAACAGCTCATGCAGAATGTTCTATAGGCTATTGAAGCCAATGTTTTCTGGGATGTCTCATATCCTGATGTTATTTCCCATCAAGCAATTACCAAGATCCTCCACAGAGCTTTTGAGCTGAGTAATCCAAAGGTTCAAATCAGCTTCATGCTCACCACTTTAACTTTTTTTTTGTCATGGGTATTCATGATCTTACGGCACTCTTGTATCTCTTTGAGAAGTGGAGCTATGGTGTATTTTATAATTTCCTCCAGAAAGATTTGCAAGCATTGATTAGACTCGTCATGTCTTTTCCCCCTGAGCAATGCACAGAGTTGAAATTATCCCATTTTATAATATTTAGCGAGACTTCCTTTGGGAGTTTCCACCTTAAACAGTGGGGTCACATGATGTATTTATGTTGTTTCAAATGTGGGTTTATGATGAGGGAACCATTAGATGGTAGACATGTTTTGCTGGCTTTTCAGCTGCTATTAGCCATTTCCCTTCTCCCCCGGTAACCTTGGAGCTGCAAGTTTAAGCGAACATGCTTGTAATAACACATGGCTCTCTTTATTGGTGGAGGGGAGTATTTTTTGGGGAAGGGTGGCTATCATTAATTTAGAGTCTGGGGACCTTGGGCAAGCCCCCTGAATATTACATAAGAGTAGATAGGGGAGTTAATTATAAGCCCCATCATGGTGCGGGGTCATGGATATATTTATTAATGGGCTAGGGACCCTGAACAAGTCCCTGGTCCATCCAATCTCACCTGATTTCCATCAATGAGGTGAGTACCGAGCAGAGGCCCAAGTCATCACAACGGGCCTGGAAAGGCCTAACTTCTGCTGGACTCACCTCCACCACTGTGATTCCCACAGAGTCAAACGGATGTTACAGCCACAAGCTAGTTCCCTCATAATTTTCTGTCAACATTTTAATTTGTTATCCATAAGGGCCTAAACCTTTCGGAATTGATCTCACATCTGGATATATACCAGCCTGTTCATGTGCTCCAAACGTGCACAATATTTTCACCCCACATCTCACTAGCAGGGACCCTAACACCTCTTGGCACCTACGAATCCTCTAAAATTTTGCACCCTTCTGCAACAATGTGAATATTTTTATTCCACTTTTTATTGCTCTTTGTATTTTTTCAACGCCTCAAGGTGCCTTAAACTCTTGTGATATCATGTAGCTCTCTCATAACTACTGCCATCAGTTGCCTGCACTCACCCTCTTTACGCTTACATAACGATCCATCTATCCCTTCATCTACGCAACAATTCTACAATATGGATAAATACATTGACAAACCATCAAAAAAAGCGAATACCAGACTTGAAACCTATGGACAGTCACCTATATAAACCAAAACAAAAGGATCTCGCAATGGAACTATCCTCTGTCTTCGCCTGGGCACCCAGACTCACCGGGCTCATTCTCCTCTTCCCTAAAAATGGCCGCAGAAACTGCCTCAGCAGTAGCAAAAACCCTCTTGCCTCTCTTTGATTCGAGATTCCAAGAATAATCTTCAAAAGTAGATGCCACATTGGCCCAAATCTCCGCAAATTCTTTGAAAATTGGCGACTTGGAGCAACGAGTCAGCGATGTGGAAGACTTGCTGCACAAGACACGAAAAGATGCAGAACAACATTCTATCTTGATTCAAACACTACTGGACAAGATCGAAGATCTGGAAAACTGTAGTCATCACAACAATCTCCACTTTATCAATATTCCTGAAACAGTAAAACCATACCAACTGTCTCTCACATTGCAGACCTGGCTGACTGAGGCACTACACCTTCCATACATGGATCACCAACCCCTCATTATTGAGAGAGGTCATACAATAGGCCAGGAACTCAGAGAACCAAACACTCATCCCAGACCAGTAATTATAAATCTCCTGAACTTTCTTGACAAAGAAAAAATCCTAATGGAATACCAAAAATTGTCAAAATTGTGTTTTGAATTTCACAAAGTGCTGAGTTTTCAAGATTATTCCTCGCAAGTCACTGTCAGGATTGCCACCGTGACATCCAGACGTGGTCGCCCCAGATGCACCCAGCAGGGGATTTGAACTGTGGTTCTTCTGGACCGTATCCTGCTATTTTGCCTCTGAGCCATTTCAGAACTTTGAAATACTCCTGTTTATGTTTGTATTGCCTGCAGCACTAGGGGGCTGGACTTCACCAAAGGCTCAGACCTGTCAGTAACTCTCCAGCTGAATCACATACCTAATTAACAAGGTATAAGACACTGCCTCTCCCTAAGGGCAGTGTCAGTTCATTGACTCTGGATTCCTTGTTTGGTTCCTGTGATTTTGACTTCCAGTATTCCTAATCATTTTCGGCTTTTGACCTTGGTTTTGTTACCTGTTTATTCTGAATTCTGGCATCCTCTGACCTCTGGCTTACCCACGAAGATCCTCTTGCTCTTGTCCTTGTCTGTAACTTTACCTGGATATCCTGACCAGCCCCCATGCACAAACTCACAGGCCACGTGGCTTCTTATCTGGTCACCCTGGTCTGTGTTTGTTTGCAAGGGTGAGCATACATCTCTGCCTAAAAGACTCCCAACAAAGGTTTCCCTGACAGTCACAGCGAAATGTACGGAATTTACCCCACTCTGCAAGCAACTATACCAAAATAAAATAAAATGTGTCTTACAATATCCAGCTAAATTGAAGATTGTTCATGATGGGTGCTCTCACTTTTTCACTTCTCCTACAGAGGCCCAACAAATTATACAATCTCGGGAACGTCAACCTGATCGAGAAGATTCATAAAGATCCAACAAGGTTAATACCCAGGCCTGATGCTATCCATTCCCTTCGCAACTGATGGACAGTGCACACAATGTCTCATTCCAGGACACTTCACATGCTAGTTTTTCTTCTTGTTCTAAATGTATTGGTTATACGTTATGTTTTATGTTACTTATGGTACACCTGTCTGTTGTCAGTCATACTACAACTCACTCACTGCTTATACCAGAGTTCCCTCTCAATCGCTGGGACATGGGAGGAACTCAAAATGCATTTAATCCGCATTCAATTCCGTCCTTATAAGATGGGTGTTGGACAATACACACACCACGACAAACTTAACCACGATCTCCACACCCTCCTTACTTAATCTTTGTTCCTGGAACGGGGATTGCCTAAATAGCCCTGTCAAACATAAACTGGTGACTACACACCTCAAAAATCTAAGCCCACACATAGTTTTCCTACAAGAAACGCACTGGAAAGACACAGATCAGTCTATAGGAGAATGCATCTTGGCCCAAAATTAAGACAAAATCGAGGGGTGTTGCTATTCTGCGCGATAAGTCCCTCAGCTATACCAAACACTCTATTGTGCTAGACCCTGAGGGGAAGTATATCATCCTACACATAACTGTTAAATGCAAATTATTATTTCTAGAACACACCTGGGCAAACTATATAGATGATAACCTCGAACACACGGAACAACCCCTACTGTTCTGGGAAACCACCAAGGCAGTAATTTCGCAGGTACATCATTTCCTACACCATCAAAAAAAAAGGAGTGGACAGCAAAATTTAACAATCTCAAAAAAAAAACAAAATCACTACCTATTGTATCTTTTTATCAAATCCAAATGACAATACCAAACAACATTATCTGAACACCAAAAACCTGCTACACAATTTTCTGACCACCAAAGCCCAAACACAAATAGAATACACAAAATCTAGATTCTTCAGATGGGGCAACAAATCAGGAAAACTCCTAGCCAATATGGCCAAACCTACTAGACACAACATCACACACATAAAAACAGGGTCCGGCCTAGTGGACACCTCTCTGACCAATATAAACAAAGCATTCCATAACTACTACTCTAATTTATACTAAGCTAAACCAGACAATTTCATCTTGGGTATGGAACTGCTCACTAATAGTGTTGAGCGAACCCGAACCGCACTGTTCGGGTTTGAACATTACGTTTTTTGGACCCCGGACCCGAACACGGACATTCCACTGTATGTTCGTGTTAGAGTTCGGGGTTCGGCAGGGCCGGCGCCACCTGTTAGGCGACCTAGGCAGCCGCCTAGGTCGCAACTTAGCAGGGGGCGTTGGAACCGTGAAAAAAAAAAATCCTCCCCCTTCCCCCTTACTTACCTCCTCGCTGCTGCTCTGTCTCCCGGTGCAGGTCCGTGGCTGTAAGGGAAGCGTTGTGCGCTCCCCTCCAGCCGATGCGGATTCGATAAAGTTTGTTTAAACTTTTTTTTAAAACAAACTCTATTGAATGCGCATTGGCTGGACAGGAACGCACAACGCTTCCCTCACAGCCACGGGAGACAGATCAGCAGCGAGGAGGTAAGTAAGGGGGAAGGGGGGATATAACAACCCTACATCAGTCATTACCACTAATGGCCTGGACTCTCCTACTATAGTTATGCGATGAGGGGTGAGACAGGACTGCCCACTGTCCCCCCTACTGTTCAATCTAGCGCTGGACTCTATCCTCAGGGTTC
This sequence comes from Pelodytes ibericus, assembly GCA_036172795.1. Taxonomy (NCBI): domain Eukaryota; kingdom Metazoa; phylum Chordata; class Amphibia; order Anura; family Pelodytidae; genus Pelodytes; species Pelodytes ibericus. The sequence continues at coordinate 80,060,857 of CM069859.1, forward strand.
TACAAGATTCGTCCAACATCTAGGGCATCCCGCTTGGCCCACAACACCAAAAGACGATGCTCTTTTTTTACCTAACGCAGCAACAAAAAGCTATACCACAAGCATTTAACTTACTAGACACATACAGCCCGATCTCAGGATTCACCTTAAAGAAAACAAAATCTAAAGCACTATGCCTCTCCAAACATAGAAAGCCCCGGAATATGCTGAAACTCAATCAAGGGAAACTCAATCAAGTATTTAGGCACCAAAATTCCAAAGAATACCAATACCCTATACACCTTAAACTATAAAACCTGAATTACACAACTGGCGAAAGCTCCCATTAACCAATTCCTATAGAGTCGCTCTCATCAAAATGGTCTCTTTCCCCAAACTTGTGTATTTGATTCAAGCGCTATCCTTATTACTTCACATAAAAGATGACAAAAACCTAGCCAAAGCATTTCGTAAATTTCTTTCGTCCAACAAACACTCCCAAATTGCGCTCACCACCTTGCAACACACAAAATATGACCAAGGACGCAACCTGCCAATACCCAAAACTATAACCTGACGGCCCTCTACCATTATGTACTTGACTGGATCACAAACACCAACACCTATGCAAACACTAGTCTAGAACAAACCTTCAGTCTGCACTACCGGTTCTACTACATACTCAAGTCACACAACTTCCAGATCACATTCTGAACAACCCACTGCTATCCTTCAAAATAAGGGCCTGGAAAGTTGTCAGACTGTGACTAGGCATGGAATGGAGACTCTCCATCTTCCAGCCCTTTTGCAACAACCCACAATTACAGGATGGTATGGCCGCGGAACTCTTCCAGCGCTGGGCCACCGGGACATAACTAACCTGACTGCCTTTATCGGCCCCCACGCCACTTCCCTAATGACTCTTACCGAATGTAGAGACAAGCTGACTCATATGTGGATCCCATGGTTTGCATATTTTCAAATCCACAACTTTGCAAGAAGCCAATCCCAAGGACTTACCCAGACTGGGATAACTCCCTTGATCGCAAAGCCAAACTATCGTCTGAACCCACTGCTCCCACTAAGCTAGTGTACAAACCATTGCATGCAGCCACTTTCCTTGATCAGACATCCACGAGTATGAAACGATGGTTATAAAAGACTTCCCAGACCTGGACACGGAGGGCCTAATGAAACATACCACACTTACATGGAAATTGCTCACTGCGGCCTCATACTTCGAGATGCATACTTCAAGATGCAATACAGAATCACACATTAAGCTTTTATTTCCCCCCATAGACAACACCTTATGGGTATTATCCCAGCAGACTCATGGCAGAAATGTGGCTCCTTAGGTGTGAACCTGCTACATAACTTCTGGCCTGTCCCCATCTCCATCACTTCTGGTCAAACATTGAAATGGTTTTAACTACCATGAAAATACACAATTTTAAAATCCCACCAGAAGCTGCAACACTAGGGGTGATCTTGACAGATACCTCCAGAACCATGCACACCTCCATAATACGTATCACATTGGCAGTTGCCAGAAAATGTATCTTAAAGCAGTGGATACCTCAGGAACCTCCAAACATGTCATTATTTCACACCAAACTATTATTTCTTCTCTGAATGCACTTGTTGGAAGCCACCTTACACAAAAAAAGAGATGCAAAAAAAGTTTTTAAAAAAATGGGAACCATTTATTGAGACCTTAGATGACACCCACAAAACACAGAACCACATTTTAGGACATGGTGTGGCATGCCACTCAACTGCTGAGTGAAATGACACCTTGTTAATAGCCACTATGATGATGACTAGACTGACCAGAGTGACACTATGTATAAACTTATGGTTACATGACTTGGACAAGTACCGCAGTTCTTTTTTCATTTTGTTTTGTTTATGTTGGGGAAAGGGAAGGGCAGGGGTAGGAAGGAAAGTGGGGAGGGGTGATAAAGAGAGGTTGGGGTCTATTCTTCTTTCTTTTCCGTCTCTTCAAATTTCTCTGAAGGGATGGGTAAGTGGACGTAGTACTTAATTATTTCAAATAACAAATAACAATAACAAATACCTGTCTTGTTTTGATCAATTATACTTGTACAATCCATTTTTTTCTCATCCACTCCCCACAAAAATGTCTCTCATTTTGCATTAACCTTATGAACCTAGTTGACCTATTTTTTTGTTTACTCATGTTTTTCGATGGTGTGAAAAACTACAAAACCAAATAAAAAATGTTGGGGGAAAAAATGTGATTTATGCAGAATGCCTACATCAAATAACATTGGATGAAAGCAGTAATCTTCATCTTGCACCAAAATGAGTTTGGGGACTAGACCGTCCCTTTAAGTTTGAAATTCCTGTCTCAGTTGTTGCCTGTAATTCTCTCTTTACTGAATAGACCCTATAACATTAAAAATAGATTACAAGAAATGGTTTATAGAAAAAAACCATAGAGTTAAACCTACTTCAAGTATAATACATTATCCATGTTAGATTTGCATTGTTTTAGTATTTCTTTACCCTTTCTTTTAAAAGTTTTTTTTATCCTAATCTATATTTTATTGGTACAAAAACACCATTACAGGCATATGTGCAGTAATTTGCTAAAGTATATTTTTGTTCTCCTCCAAAGGGAAGACTGTTATATGATGCATTCTATAGGAGAAAAGTAGTGTTCTTCTGGATTAGCTGCTATATAATCTGTTGCTTTGCCTCGGGGGGATGTTAATGTTAGGTTCTTGAAAACTGTCTTGAATTGTCTGATGTGTCAATGAACAGCTATGAAAAGAAAGTAATAGTGATGAATTTGGATTAATTAATACAGGGAGATGTGGTAAGGATGAATGATTACTGATTGATTTGAAATGCTAACTATTGCAACACTTCCATTCATCATACAATAATCACTGGCTAAAAAATACAAAACAAAAAAAAAAGCAACTCACAGCTATGACGCATGCAGCAAGAATAAGCAAAACACCCAATTGTCTTATTTGTTGGGTAGAGAAATACAATTTCTCAAAATTACTTTCTTAGCTATTTTCATACAAATTTAACAGCAAAGGGGACCATGTATAATGCATTGCTAGAAAGTGAGAGTTTTTAAAGATTTAACTATGCATTAACCATGGCCTTCTGGTTTATTTTTGTTAGCAGGAAAAGCTCAACAGATTTGGCCTTGCAAAATGTAAAACTAACTCAGTGAGATGAAAGGTTCATCTTGCCTGCAAATTACCTTTTGGTGAATAGACACCAGCAAAGCAAGCCAGCAAAAAAGAATCTAAATTTATATTTTTTAACTTTCTCGAATATTTACCTTTATTGTTCAGTAAAAAAAAAAAAAAGATTAAAAATGAGATTGCAAGTTGCTATTCTTTACAAATGGAAAATCTTAACTCACTTTATCGACAATAAATAATAATTGAATTCTTCCTACAAAGGGCAGACAACAATCACTGATGTTGGAATTATTGTAAAAGGTAAAGGTATTTATGATTTATTAGAAAGTGTGCTGATCTATCTGTAGTATGACTCATCATGATGCCATTTTTCTCAGAATGTATGTTTTGAAATCTACCAAATGATTCTAAATATCTCTCATTCTATTTGACCGTTATAGTGGGAAATAGTAAATCAGCAATGGTATGTCATGACTCATTTTAAAAATTGTATGCTTTCCTAGGACATTGATTAATAGTAGCTTACTTCTTTTAACCCTTAGTGACAGGACAGTTATGAAATGTTTGTACCCTTCGGGACAATGGCTATTTTAACATTTGTACTGTACATTTCTACTTACATTTAGCTGTAATTTTCCTCTTTTTCATTTAATATATCCACACATATTATATGCTGTGTTCATAAAGAGATTTTTTTTATATCATATCATATGATTAACTATATAAAAAAAAAAATATATATTGAAAATTGAAAAAAAAAATCTGTTTTCTAACATTGACCTGAAAAATCTTTTACACAAATGGTAAAAAGGACCTTTTCTAATAAAGATATAGGGCAATAACCTAAACTAGAATTTTGTTAAAAGTTTTCCTAAACCTAATCTTCACCCTAACTCTAAATTTATACCCTAATCCTAGATCTAGGATTAATTTATAGCTATGCTTAGTTTTGTATTTTTTTCTGTAGTTGCAGTCAAGCAACAGCAACAGAGTAATGGAAGAGATTTCGTATTACTTCCGTCGCTCTTGCCGACATGGCATACATGGGGGATCCATTTTGGGGGGAGCAGGGATTTTGGTGTTGTATGATGCCTTGATTACTGCCTTTGTGGGTTTCACACCAGGACATACCAGGCATATCCACTGTAAATAAGTGACAAGTCTTCTGAGACATACCTGCTATGTCCATTGTCGGAAAGAGATTAATCAGTATTATACATTGTAATAGGCCATCTATCTTCAGTATCATATGTTTCTCATGAATCCATTTTGCCATGTTGTTTTGTAGTAATTGATTCATATTGTACACAAACAAATAGTTTCTCACCAAGAGCAGTCCGGGCTGCTGACTTGCTGGCAAGATAATAAAGGACTGGTGCAGGAATGGGTGCTTTGATTTACCTTGGACAAACGAAGTAATCAAGCAAAAATCAAAGAAAATTGCACTCCACAATCCTGGGCATGGATAAATTATTTGAAATCATATATCAAATACTGAGTGGAAAGAGACACATTTTACGTGTTTGGACGTTAAACAACACTTAATCTCATGGGCGTAGGAAGCGGGGGGGATGGGTGGGACGGATCCCCCCAGGAAAAAATGTGGGGGGGACAGGTAGGGTGAAATCCCCCCCAGAACACGAGGCAAACGGGGCCCCCAGCCCCTGCTTGCCGCGTTCACAGCGCATTGCGCTTGTGAGCGCTTTTTTCCGGCAAGCCGCATCCGATGGATGCAACGGCCGGAAAAAAATAAATAAATAAACTGACGCCGGATGTGACTTCGCGTCACATCCGGTGACTGTTTCCCTCCTCCGTGCAAGAGGGAAGACTGCACGGAGGAGACATCCGGCGGGGGACACAGAGCAGTGAAGTGTAAGTACTAGGGAAGGGGGGTGGGGGGACTGGCACAGTATTACAGGCATCTGACTGGCATAATATTACTGGGGATCTGGCTGGCACAATATTACTGGGCTCTGACTGGCACAATATTACAGGCATCTGTCTGGCACTATATTACTGGGCATCTGGCTGGCACTATATTACTGGGCATCTGGCTGGCATAATATTACAGGCATCTGGCTGGCATAATATTACAGGCATCTGGCTGGCACAATATTACTGGGCTCTGACTGGCACAATATTACAGGCATCTGGCTGGCACTATATTAATGTGCTCTGGCTGGCACTATATTACTGTGCTCTGACTGGCATAATATTACAGGCATCTGGCTGGCACTATATTACTGGGCTCTGACTGGCACAATATTACAGGCATCTGGCTGGCACTATATTACTGGGCATCTGGCTGGCATAATATTACTGGCATCTGGCTGGCACAATATTACTGGGCTCTGACTGGCACAATATTACAGGCATCTGGCTGGCACTATATTACTGGGCATCTGGCTGGCACTATATTACTGGGCATCTGGCTGGCATAATATTACAGGCATCTGGCTGGCACTATATTACTGGGCTCTGACTGGCATAATATTACAGGCATCTGGCTGGCACTATATTACTGGGCTCTGGCTGGCACTATATTACTGGGCATCTGGCTGGCACTATTACTGGGCTCTGACTGGCATAATATTACAGGCATCTGGCTGGCACTATATTACTGGGCTCTGACTGGCACAATATTACAGGCATCTGGCTGGCACTATATTACTGGGCATCTGGCTGGCATAATATTACTGGCATCTGGCTGGCACAATATTACTGGGCTCTGACTGGCACAATATTACAGGCATCTGGCTGGCACTATATTACTGGGCATCTGGCTGGCATAATATTACAGGCATCTGGCTGGCACTATATTACTGGGCTCTGACTGGCATAATATTACAGGCATCTGGCTGGCACTATATTACTGGGCTCTGGCTGGCACTATATTACTGGGCATCTGGCTGGCACTATATTACTGGGCATCTGGCTGGCACAATATTACTGGCCAAATGAATGTGGGCAACAAAAAACCTGGCAAATGAATGTGGGCAAAAAAAAAAAAACCCCAGGCAAATGAATGTGGGCAAAAAAAAAAACCCCTGGCAAATGAATGTGGCCAAAAAAAAACACTGGCAAATGAATGTGGGCAAAATAAAACTGACAAATTAATGGGCAAAATAATGTAATTAATAAGTAATGATGGTCTGTGCCTTTGTAAGAGGCACAGACAAACCTGGAATGGAAATGCCCACCTTCCCTGCAATGAGATATAGTGTCTGTGACTGACTGTGTGAGTTTGTGTGTCTGTGACTGACTGTGTGAGTTTGTGTGTCTGTGACTGACTGTATGAGTTTGTGTGTATATGTGACTGATTATGAGTGTGTGTGTCTGTGACAGACTGTATTTATGAGTGTATGTGAAAGACCATGTATGAGTGTGTGTGTCTATGTGACTGACTCTGAGTGTATGTGTCTGTGTTACAGACTGTATTTATGAGTGTGTGTGTGTCTGACAGACTGTATGTATGTGTGAGTGTGTGCCTGGCAGACTGTATGTATGAGTGTGTGTCTATGTGACAGTATGTATATGTGTGACAGGCTGTATGTATGAGTATATGTGTCTATGTGACTGACTGTATATGACTGCATGTGATTGTGTGTATGTGCTGTTGTCTGGCTCCTAGATTTTTTTCCTGGCTCCTAAAACTTAGTTAAGGTTGTCAAGCCCTGGTATAAATGTTACTAGTTATATACATATATTTGGGGTCCACATTAAGCTTTTGGAAATGCTGGAAATATTTAATATTTTACAGTTTATTTTCTGGTCAGAAATGTAATGTTTGTTTGCTGAGAGGGTAGTGGATGCATGGAATAGTCTTCCAGTAGAGGTGGTAGAGGTTAATGCAGTGAAGGAGTTTAAGCATGCATGGGATAGGTATAAGGCTATCCTAGATATAAGATAAGGCCAGGGACCAATGAAAGTATTACTATACTGAGAGGGTAGTGGATGCATGGAATAGCCTTCCAGTAGAAGTGGTAGAGGTTAATACAGTGAAGGAGTTTAAGCATGCATGGGATAGGTATAAGGCTATCCTAGATATAAGATAAGGTCAGGGACTAATGAAAGTATTACTTTACTGAGAGGGTAGTGGATACATGGAATGGCATTCCAGCAGAAGTGGTAGGTTCATACTGATGTATGTTTTATGGTGTACACACAGCTCACTGACTATATTTCATGTAACAGTGATAAAATGCACCTGCCTGATGCAGATGTTGTGCTGTGAATGTATCTGTTGTATACCAAGGATCCTGGTAATGTTGGTGGGAACTTGGTGATATAATATACACTGTGACAAGCTTTATTTTTACTGCTGCTATACCCGGCGAGCAAAAATGCTGTCCCCCCCCAGATTTTTGGGGGTTCCTACACCCATGCTTAATCTTAAGTGTAAAATTCAAAAAGGAGAACTGCAACGACTGTAAAACGGGTCCCGATAAAATTTAAACCTTTAATTTATATAATGTAAAAAGCAGCACGTTGTGGAAAATACATACAGAGACATAAAAACGGTGAGAGGCTAACTAGCTTGATGCGTTTCGTGCTGTTAGGCACATAGTCATAAGCTAAGGTAGACAGCTGTGTTCACGACTTTATAGGTTAACTGTAATTAGAGAAAAGGAAAAATTGGAAATACCTCACCTGAGCTAAATTCATTTTGAGTAATCACTGAAAACAAAACCTTTTTAGTCGCTAATGATAAATTAAAACCGATAAAACAAAATAACAGCATAGTAACCACATAATTATACAAATTCTTATAAAACAACATTTATACACTGAATCATCTGAAATAACAGAAACAAATTTCAATGTATGTATATAAAGAAACTAATGGCAGGTGTGCAAATCCATATAGCTTTGAAATAAAACGTTTCTCAGCTAAAAACTGTGGATAAATATATCTTCACATTAAATATTCATAAAACTAAATGTTAGTAAATATTTAGTTGCACAGATGCCCCTTTGTATGTATTACAAAATGTATAGAGTGTATAGAGTGAATATAAAACACTTAAAAAGAGTTCACTAAATAAACTATTACCTCAAATAGAACATAGAAAAGGCAAGAAAAAGGGAGGAAAAAGAAAGGAAAAAACTGATACATGCACAATAAACATCATGTTAGAAAATAACTGGTCATTGTACAAAATGTGAAACATCAAACTCAGAATTTAAACCCAAAGGTTTTCTTGTCTGGAGATAGAAAATCCACTTTACCTCCAGTCGGGACAAGATATTTGGTATATCTCCACCTCTAACAGGCAAAGTAGCTATCTCCAGACCCTGAACTTTACATTGTGTTACATCAGAATTATTGCATGTAAAAAAGTGATACCTATAGTGGTACTTAAACGGTTATCACTAGAAATTGATGCCAGGTGCCCTCTTATTCTACATTTTAATTTTCTAGATGTTTTTCCTACATATTGTTTAGAACAGGTGCTACAAGTAAGTAACGAAATGAAATTTTTTTGTGTTACAATTGATGTACTGTCTGTTATTATAAGCTTTTTGGCTAAATGTAGATTTAAATGTATTGCTAATGTTAACTGCTGAGCAGATACACTGATTGTGTCCACACTTATAAGTGCCAAAAAACTGAAGCCAAGTATTGGGTTTGGAATTCGAACCATTAGAACTATAAAGACTAGGTGACACGCAATTGTTCAGGGTAGGACTTTTTTTAGCCACTACGTTACATCCATCAGTAACAAAATAGTGTAATCTTGAATCATTGAGAAGAATAAGTAGTCTATTTATGATTATGTTAGTTATCTTAGGAAATTGTCTACTGTAACTAGTTATGAAATAAGGAGATTTGTTTTTGTTATTATTTTTTACTTTTTATTCTTATTCATGTTGTTATATTTATTTTTATTTGTATCTGTATCAATATGTATATGATCTCCCTTAGAAGGTAAATAAGGAAGTTCTGACTCAGAGTTCACCAGAAATGTTCTGTTAGACAGAGCTCTTTTGAAGGCTTTCCTTAATATAGACATGGAGTAACCACGTGACAGGAGTCTGTCTCGTAATAAACATGATTCAGTAATGAAATCATCATGGTCTGAACAATTTCTTCTTAGTCTGAGGAATTGACCAGTCGGAATTCCTTTGATCATATGAGATGGATGACTGGATGTTGCATGGAGAATAGTATTTCCACTACATTCCTTACAATATAATTTAGTAACAATTTTACAATTATCAGATTTCAAAACTAAATCTAAAAATGGGATCTCATGTTTATCTGATGTTATAGTGAACTTCAGATTTAAATGGTTTTTGTTCAGATGAAGAAACATATTTGTGAGTTTCATTTTTGTACCCTTCCAAAAAAGGATCAAATCGTCAATATATTGCTTATAAAAAACAATATTATGATGAAAATTCAAATCCATGTAATCTAAAAAGATGTGGAGCTCCTCCCACCACCCCATATAGAGGTTGGCGAAGGAAGGTTCAAATTTCGCTCCCATCACAGTTCCACATCTTTGGAGATAAAAAACACCTTCAAACATAAAGAAATTATGAGTTAATAGCAAACTTGTGGCCTCTATAATAAAGGCTTTTAAATCGTCTGAATAGTCACTATATTTGTCTAAGTGATACTGTATGGCTTTAAGACCTTGATCATGTGGTATACATGAATAGAGTGATACCATATCTAAACTGACCCAAAGATAATTATCTTGCTATTCTATATATCAGCCATGTCCAAAGTCCGGCCCGCGGGCCAGTTGCGGCCCGTCCTTTACTACCATACGGCCCCAGAGACACGGCTGATCAATGTCTCTCTCTGTGTCTGAGCCATCGCACATCCCTGCCCCGATGCCGATGCGATGGGGCGGGGGGCAGAGCGGAACTTGGCGGGACTCGGGAGCAGCCGAGAGAGGCCATGCTCCCCGCTCTTCTCTATGTGCCTGGCGCTGCCCACGACGCGGGAATGCAGAAGAAATGCTGAAGGAATTTGAAATCTGCATTCCTTCTCTCACTACACAGCCACCTGTAGCCCCATGTGGAGCTGACAGAGGAGGTCTACTGCCTGTCTTAGTAAGTGCAATTTTATCCATAAAGCCCTGATGCTTCATATATTTCCATATATATATACACACACACATAAATATATATATATATATATAAATATGTGTGTATATACAGTCAGGGTCAAAAAAAAACAGACACCTTCCATGTCATTGAATATTGAGTCCTTTTTGTTGATACAAACAATAAAATAAATTAAATTTGCATTTTATATATAATGGTTTATTTACTTTTTCTTATTACACGCTCTAGCCAAAGTTTTTTTACTAAATTTAATAAAGTCAGGGACAAGAAAAACTGGACACTTTCAATATATAATAAAATTTTGCTCTCCCCGCTGAGCAGAACGGACTCGGTCGGGCGGTGCGCCTGTGTAAAAGGTGCCTAAAGTGGTGTATGACCTGCTGGTAATACAGGGGTCTTGCAGCAGACATCAAATCTCTGGCTGGGGAGTTTAATAGGCACTTTCAGGATTTTGAAGCTATTGAAAAGGAGCTCAGCTTTTTCTCCTCTCCATTCTCTGTTGACCCCAATGATGCTCCAGATCAGCTGCAGCTCGAGCTCATTGAGATGCATTGCGACAGCGAGTTACGCAGTCGTCACCAACAGCTCTCTCTTGTGAACTTTTATCGCCAACTGGATAAGAGCCGGTTTCCAGAGATTCGAACATTTGCTAAGAAAATGCTGAGCTTGTTTGGTTCAACATATTTGTGTGAGAAGACATTCTCTGCTATGAACTTTAACAAGAACCACGTGAGGACAAGACTAAGTGACTCTCACCTGCGTGACATTTTGCGTATTAAAACCACTGCCTTTGAAACAGACCTAGCCTATGTGCTGCAGTCCAGATCTCAGTTTCACCCTTCACATTAGTGCAGGCCATTTTTTTCAATAGAGATGAATACATGATAAAAAAAATCTCAGTTAATGTTAGTTGTGTTCCTGACATATATTTCAGCATCCTGTGTTGTTTTTTTTTTTCATCTGGCCTTCAGATATGAAAGGCAGAGTGATTTTACTACTGTTTAGAATTGTCATTCAAATCGATTGCAATAAAGTTAGCATAAAATAGTTCATTTGTACTTAATTTTAACTGTCAGGCAAAATGGTCGGCCCTCACGCATGTTCACTTCATCAAGTCTGGCCCTCTTTGAAAAAAGTTTGGACACCACTGTTATATATTGTAAACATTTTATGACATTGGTAGTATCCTTAAGGTAAGAATTTAGACATAGAACCAAAGGTTGTAGTAGAACATCAATTAATTCTGATAGATGTTCATTAAGTGAGGAGATACCAGTTTTTAATCTCAAGTGTGTCTCAACATGAAGATAGTGGAATTAAAAATACATTGCAAACCAATACATTTAAAGGTCAAAACAATTAGGGTGTGATATACACCCAAACAATACTGCAACAGGAATTTGTTAAGTGAATCTGAGAAAAAATAATAAATAAAATACATGTGAAAATAAAGTGCATTTAATTCTAAAAATACAAAGTGAAAACCTCCAAAATATGCATCAATGTTTAAATAAATAGCATGGTGCAACCAACATATGATATGTGATTGGAAAGTGTATTTAAAACCAGACATAAAAGATATATGAAAAAATGATAAATTGTGTGTGATTTGTGTGAAGCCTATATAAATTACTAGCTTTACTACCAGGCATTGCCTGGGATTTAGATTGTTGTTGCTGCTCCTTTGTTTGGTGTATTTTGGGGTGCTATTCATGTGTGCTATTTCGGTTTCGAAAGCATTCAGCATGTACTCTAATTAGTACATCTTGTAATCATTCTGCACTCACAGTCTAAAATCTTAAGGAAAGGAGGTTATGACATCTGCTACTGTTCTCTAGACACACCCTTGCAGCTTCTCCATGTTTGGCAGCCATTATGACATGTGCAACATTCCATAGGTGTGTAGATTTCTAGCTATCCTTGTGTTACACAAACTACAGGTGTGAGCTTAGTGTGATATAACATGCTGCCTATGGTGTATACGTATTTTAAATACACTTATCTACTACTGGTACTGTGCGCGTTTGTCTCTTCAGCAGTGTCGTTGCTCCGTCTTGTAGCAGTTCGCAATCGTTGTTCAACAAGGCACAAATCTGTTTCCTCAGCAGTTTCGTTGCTCCTTCTTGTAGCAATTCCCAATTGTTGTTCTGCAAGTCGTGTTTTTACTCAAAACTTAATAAACTCAGAACTCGGAGCCATTGGGAACAATGTAGAGAGCTGAAAATAGTTACGTTGACCTAGAAATGCCACCCTTAGAACCTTTGAAGTTGATGACATACTGTCTCCAAGATAGAAATCTCATTTGCTGTCATTGTTCTACATCACCAGTGATGTCATAATCTGTTGTTGCCCATCCTCAATTTCCATATGGTTCACATCAAAACTTAATTAACTCATAACAGAGAGGAGGGCCACAGCTGACAGTGCCACCCCTTTATTAAAAATAAGCGTGAGAGGCAGTATGGAACCATGACACCCTACTGCCTGCCACTAGAAACCAGGGGTAAGTCTTGGGTATGCAATCTGGGTGATGGGGTATGTTCTGTGGTGCTGGGGTAAATCCTGGGTGTGATGTGAATGAAAACATAGATCGAACTAATTAATGTGCAAAATATATTTATAAAGCATGAGTCAAATAATGTGCTAAATTAACCACACCAAGTAATTAGAATAATACATTTATTAACAGATATTAAATAAATATGAAGTGATATATATATATATATATATATATATATATATATATATGGAAGTATAAAAAAGGTAAAACACCTTGATGTTATATATAGAGTTTTGATCTATGTAAATACAGCACAAAATAAAATAATAATATACCTACAATATACACTTGTAAAAACTATTATAGAGACATATTAAAAAACAGAATTAAATTCTGTGTGCAATGAGGATAATGGGTCATGTTCTTGGTGTGCAATGTGGGTGATGGGGCATGTCCTTGGTGTGCAATGTGGGTGATGGGGCATGCCCTTGGTGTGCAATGTGGGTGATGGGGCATGCCCGTGGTGTGCAATGTGGGTAATGGGGCATGTCCTTGATGTACAACGTGGGTTATGGGGCATGTCCTGGGTGTGCAATGTGGGTGATGAGGCATGTCCTGGGTGTGCAATGTGGATGATGGGTATACTGGTTGTGCAATGTGAGTGATGGGGCAAGTCCTGCGTGTGCAATGTGGGTGATGGGGCATGTCCTGGGTTGCTGGGGCAAGTCATGGGTGTGCAATGTGGGTGATGGGGCAAATACTTGGTTTCAATAGATCATTCCATTTTTCTTACAATGTATATGAAAGGGTTAAATTGATGTTGAGAAGCCCTCCTGCTTGAGCAAGTTCAGCAAAAGGTGACAGCTCCTAAGAATGTCTGTTGAACCACAGCTGACTGTGGTTATTTGTGTTAGGACATCTAGGCTACAATAAGAGGAACTAATGATGCAGCAAGTTTCAGCTTTATTTCTGCTTAGTGACAATAATACGTTTTATTTTAGCTATTCTGCCTAGTTACAATATGAGCCCATATTGAACAACCCCCCTAATGTGTAATGTATATGCCCTCTTTGTATTATATCCTATGTTAATTTGTACAACTTATGACCAATGAATATGCAAGACTACACCCAGATTTGTGTATAAATACCGATGTGTAATAAACTGCACTCAGAGTTTTCAGTTTGTAAGTATGGCCTGGGCATGTTATTGTTGATCAACATTCAGCCCATTGAGTGTTCTCACTGGACAGCTAAAATATGTTTCCTTTGAGGGATTTAAAAAAATAGAATGAAGATTATATTTTGTATTTGCTTACATATAATGACCCTAAGCAGTTGTTTTTTGGGAAAATAATTTAGAATTGTAGAAGTGAGTAATTTTGATTTTGATTTATTCCCTTGAATTATTACAAAATTCAAGCAATATTCAATATCATGGAAAATACAAATAACTGATTAACTCTGATTTTTATATACTGCCTTTTTTTTTCAAATAATATTTTATTTAGCAAATGCATAAATTAAGAGAAAATGTGTTTTAATTGTATATGTTGTGTCTTCTATGTATGGCATCACTTGTAGCATGATATGCAATTGCATCACTTTCAATAGGAATACTGTTTCTGATAGAAAATCAAGCCAGGAAGCACCCCACATACAATAAAAACACAATAATCTCTTAATGTATGGAAAAGGGTTGAACTTGATGGATGCAAGTCTTTTTTCAACATAAACTACTAAGTAACTATGTATGTAAATGAATATAACTGATAAAACAAGATTATATTTGATAATTGTGTATTCTCTACATTCATAGTGTAAACAATGACATTTTTGGAGGTGTTCATTCTGGTATGTGGTATCTGATGAATTACAGTAACTTCAGCTTTATTGAATAGCCCTTCAGGCAGTGACTGCATATCTACAGTATGGCTCCCAATAAACCATGGGAGCTTTCACCAAAAGTCACCTGAAAAAATCTGGCATTAGTAGCTCAAACGGAAAAATTCTCCAGCTTTCCTATTTTTCTACTCTGCTATTAATACATAATTTTTGCAGTTCACTATAAGTGAATAGCCTCACAAACCTTTACATTTGTATTTGTAACTCAGTGTCCAGATTATTTTGTAACTCTAGTGAACGGTGTTTGTTGGATGCTAATGGGCCTAGGAATTTAAATACCAAGCTTTCTCTTTTAATTTCCCATGACAAAGGATAATAGATTCAATGTTTGGGGATTTGCATTATGTATACCAAACACAATGGTTAATTTTATAATTAGACCAAAGTTTAAACAGAGTAACAGTTTAGATTTTAACATTAACCAGTCATTTAGACTCACATTTATTTCCTGTGCAACAGGAAAGGTCTTCCCTGCACCAGCAAATGTCTGAATACATAGATGTCAGCAAAGTACATTTCTCATTCAAGTTGTCCCCTATAACAGTAATCACCACCTATGTAATCCCTCAATAGCACCCACTAACCTTTTGTCATGACTATAGACAATCTTCAAACAATAACATCTTTCTTCACATCTACGAGTCCTTTGCTGCCAAAACATATTTTTTATTTATAGATTGAAAAATGACAAATAATAGTATCTCAAACTTTCTCCTTCACTTGTCATTTAAAAGGCAGTGTCATGTATTCCAGTCTTTGTTCCATCTCTTAGTTTTCAGACACTACTGCTAAATCAAGATTGATTGAGTCCAGTAGGTGAGCTCATACTAAATAACAATGATGACATTCAACAAAGTATGTTCAAACTATGATCAGCACACCTTACCTGTTCTTGGGGAAATGGGATTGATACATATCAACAGCTCTTGGAATAGCAGGTTCTGGTGCACAGTGGCCACAGCATAACTCCGCCCACTGAGTGACATCAGAGGTGTTTTGCCATCACGGTTCTTCAGCAACATTCCACCTTGTATCCTCCATCCTCTCTAGTGTTTCTTTATAATTCCGCCAAAAATGGCAGCATTTATATTTAATTTATGCAAATGTATCAAACCAAACAGTAAAATCAGAACTGCATAACAATGATTTGTGTAATAAAATAAAAACCTGTAATATAGTCCATAAACTATGTAATTCTCTAAGATACATTGGCTGTTACTGAACTGAGCTCCCTGTATATCTGTGAGTGTTTGCAAGTCAGGGCTAACATACTATTTTGATGTTCCAGAATTGGTTTTGGCTTTGCTACTTTTTTTTTAATTATTTGATTGCACACCTGAAGCCATTGGTTCTCCCTTACTAGATACCCCTAAGGAGAAAAAGAAACATCTTTATCTAACCAAATATTTTTGTCACCACTATGGGTGGTATGTGTCTTCCTCTACCAGAAGCCTGGGGATTCTACACTGTATCTTAGCTGTTCCTAGAACTGCACTCTTCTGTACAAAGTGCTCTGATGTTGTTCCTGGAATCTGTTGCAGCCCCTCTTTCAGCTTTAGGGTCACAACTCTGAGTGCTCCTATCACTAAAGGAACCCCTTTGACCTTCTTCCCACATCCTGTCTAGTTACTCTTGCAGGGCTTGGTACTTCTTCAGCTTATGTTACTCCTTCTTCATGATGTTGCTGTCCCTTGGCAGTGCTACATCTATCATCATTGCTGTCTTCTGGTCCTAGACTGCTACCATGATGTTGGGTTGATTGACCGGAAAATGACTGTTTGGATCTTGAAGTAGCCTTATTATCTCCATGACTGTCTGTGGAATCTCCCATCTAGAGGAGGTTTTATCCCATGTGTTGTGCACAATGCCAGCTACTTTGTTGTGCAATCCAGTATCTGCTGTTACTGCAAGCATCTTATACCCTGCCACTATGTGTTGGACTTTCTCAGAGGCCTCTTTATATAGTCTGAAAGTTGGGTCCTGTCTGGTGCAGTAGATCCCTGCTTTTATGGATCTGGTGCTCTGTGCTTGTTTTTGTGCTGTCATGATCAGTGCCTCATTGTTGTCTTTGAGGCCAGTCCTATCTAGCCACTGCTAGGATTTACCAATTCCAGTCACCTCAGCTATCTGTCTATGTTAAACGCCATGAAGGGTCTTGGCTTACCATGGTACTTCTTCTACTTGACAGGTAAGTCTCTCCATTTTCCTGTCATAGCACTCTGATTGGTTGGTTTGAAATCCAACCAATCGGAGTACTCTGTCATTTTACACAGCGTGGGAAAGTTCTTTGGAATTTTCCCACTCTGTTTAAAATGGCTAGCACTCTGATTGGTTGGTTTAAATGGGTGGGGACCTGGGGGGGGGGGAAATTAGGTTCCAACCCACCATTATTGTTATAGGTCCCCACCCGCCGGCAATGGGTGGGGACCTGGGGGGGACATTAGGTTTTCTGGCAGCGCATCCGGTGATGGAGGGAAGACTGCACGGAGGACGCGTCTGTCCGGGGACATGGAGCAGCAGCCATTCGGTAAGTGATGGGGAAGTGGGGAGGAGGGTGGGTGAAAACAAGCACTTTAATTGCACAATATTCCTGGTATCTGACTGGCACAATATTACTTGGCTCTGACTAGCACAATATTCCTGGTATCTGACTGGCACAATATTACTTGGCTCTGACTGGCACAATATTGCTGGGCTCTGACTGGCACAATATTGCAGGTATCTGAATGGCACAATATTACCGTTATCTGACTGGCACAACATTACTGGGCTCTGACTGGCACAATATTCCTGGCATCTGACTGGCACAATATTACCGGGCTCTGACTGGCACAATATTACCGGGCTCTGACTGGCACAATATTACTGGGCTCTGAATGGCACAGTATTACTGGGCTCTGAATGGCACAATATTACTGGGCTCTGAATGGCACAATATTACTGGGCTCTGAATGGCACAATATTACTGGGCTCTGAATGGCACAATATTACTGGGCTCTGTCCCATGTGTGCACAATTATGGGGCGTTTGTGTGTGATATATTTATTGGTCCCCATGTGTGGCATAATTAAGGGACTCTTTTGTGAGGCATAAATAGTGGGGCTCAGCTGTGGCATAATTTATGGGGCTCTGGTGTGGCATAATTTATGGGGCTCTGGTGTGGCATAATTCATTTGGCTCCTGTGTGTGGCATAGTTATGGGACTCCTGTGTGTGGCATAGTTAATAGGCCATCTAACTGGCATTACTAAAGAATCTGTTTGACACCATGAATTTCCGCACCGGGTGACACCAACTCTAGTGATGCCCCTGGGTACAGTGCATCACCTTGGCACATGCTAACTGTCTTGAGTTGATTTCCAGTGTTCTCCTCCAGAGCCCAGTTGTATTGTTAGGGAAGTTCGTTACTTTCATACTGACATTGTATGGAACCAGCCATTCATAGTTCCATGTGTGTATCATTGAGTCGTAGGCTTTCCTGTAGTCAATCCAGTCTGTGCTCAGATTGGTCTGTCTGGACCTTAAGTCTTGGGAAACGGCTCTATCTATGAACAACAGGTGTTGTTACCAATGCCCTTGTGAGCCATGTTCATGTACTTGCCCAATTGATCCTGTAGCTATCCACACAATCCTAGTGTAGCAGAGCGACCAGCACTATTGCATAACCAGAATGTGTAAAGCCCAATATTACACATATTATCTAATCTTACTTAAAGAAACATTAAACCTTGTTTAACCCTTGAAGGAAGCAAGGGTTAAACAAAACATGTTTCGGGACGTTTAAGTAAACCTGATGTGTATTTTAATAGATACACATGGGTTTACTATCTGCTGTGTCTCACATGCGAGACACAGCAGTGGTTGTCACATGCTACAACGTCAGTGAGCGCACAGCCAATCAGAGCAGGGGTTCGCCCCACTATGACTGCCGAATGCGAGGGTCTCTCGCTGCTATCGCACAAAGAGACCCTCGTTTTTGCATGGGATCAGCAGGGGGACATAGTCAGGGCTGGTGCAAGGATTTTCGTCTACACAGGCGAAGGTGCATTTTGGTGCCCCCCTCCTCTGACCTGCCACGCCTCCCACACCACCAACCCTCCATATATATATATATATATATATAAAAGTATAATGTATAGTGTAGAAAATAAATACATCTAAATATTCAACTCGCATGCTCCAAATGTGTTACACATTGAAACCCTTAAACACAAAGACACCCATGCAGTCACACACAGAGACACACTTACCACTTACACACACACACCCTTACACAGACACAGTGACACATTTACCACTTACACACACAACCGTACACAGACACAGTGACACACTTACACACACCCTTACACAGACAGTGACACAATTACACACACCCTTACCAATTACACACACACGCAGTGACACCAATACACACATAACCTGAGACACACTATTTAGCCACTCAATATGCCAGTATTTTGCCATTTAATATGCCAATATTTTGCCCCTCGATATGCCATTCTTTTGCTATTTAATATGCCAGTATTTTGCCCCTCAATATGCCATTCTTTTGCAATTTAATATGCCAGTATTTCCCCCTCAATATGCCATTTAATATGCCAGTATTTTGCCCCTCAATATGCCAGTATTTTGCCCCTCAATATGCCAGTATTTTTCCCCTCAATATGCCAGTATTTTTCCCCTCAATATGCCATTTAATGTGCCAGTATTTTCCCCTCAATATGCCAGTATTTTCCCCTCAATATGCCATTCTTTTGCCATTTAATATTCCAGAATTTTGCCCCTCAATATGCCATTTAATATGCCAGGATTTTGCCCCTTCAATATGCCCCTCAATATGCCATTTAATATGTGACTCAGTTCTCAGTCCCCCCCCCCCCCCCCTCCCCACACCTTCCATTATCAAAATCTATTGTTATTTTTACCTCTCCTTTTTTCTTTCTGCCTCACACTCTCCTTGTGTGTGTCATGTTCCCCATCCCCTCTAGAATGTAAGCTTGCGAGCAGGGCCCTGTACCTGATGTTTAGTCTGAAAATGTCTTTGTCTAATCTTGTTTGTAACTCCCTTCTTATGCTCTGTACCAAGCGCTGCATAAATTTGTTGGCGCTATTTAAATAAATGTAATATCTTTGAATAACTTCTAATTGGATTAGAAATTAAACTAATATAAACACTCCTAACTTATTCGATGAAAATCATGTTAATATCGAATCACTTCTAATACTCTACATGTACAAAAGATATTTTTCTTTGGTTAGATTTGGTTACAACATTCAGGAATGAGGCATAGCAACTCTAATTAATTAAATAGATATAAATCAAAGCGTGTATTTTATCAAACAAAATACAGAATATCTAGCTATGCATTCATACATGTGCCAGTACATCTGCACTTACATATGTATATAAATATATACTTATATATACCTATATATGTTTATATATTAGCTACTATATGTTAACAGGCAAAATCTTAATTCATTTCAGATTAATTTTCAATTCAGATTTTGCTAATTAGATATCTCAGGTTTTTATTTGAACACCTGGTATATACACTTCTCCCACAGAGTTCTCTCAGGATGGTCAGGTATCTATTTGAGTTTCTCATCATAAAATAGACCTCTGCTAAGCAAGATTGTTAACTTAAATTGCCCCAATGTCTTCATAGTCAGTCTTACCCAAACATCCCTTAAGTACAGTGATACATTAACTTGTTTTAGTAACTAAGCAGAAAACTGAGAAACAAGGTCATACAGAGATTCTTCTTTATATCAGAATATTAAACCATTTTGTCCCCCATAGTGTAAAATCTATCAAAATATCATGACACTAGCCAAACATTATGCCATATTCAAGACTTTGCTGTGTGTATTTTATAAATCATATTGTTCTTCTACTTTTAATTGTCATTTGCATCCTGTTCCATCTAATTCTGACCAACTTTTCTATTAAGCCATATTGGGTTTAATTTGTTTCGTTTATATTTGCTTCCAAATGGTACACTTTAATACATGTATTTTTTAACATTAGACATTCTTTTTATGTTCTGGTTTTATTGGTGAGATATGACCTGAAGAGAAATGAGCAATGCAGGATTCCACTGTCTAATGATAAACTATTGCACTTGTGCCATGTTAACATTGCCTAGTATGTATAAATTGGTTCACTTCTACACTTGACCTTTAATTGAAAGTGTTGGCATAATAACAAAAATCTGTCTGTGAGTGATGCTGATGACCTATTAGAGTCATTATGTTTACTATGTATGGGCCTGGAAATGTCACATAAGTATATAGAGTTATGTTTTCATGTCTGCTTTTTAATTTCCCTTTTCACACAACCAATCGTAAACTTATGATTATGAATGGCTCTACAGTTTGTAATGCATAAGGTGTTTTTTTTTTTTGCCTGTGCTTCGCCCCCTCATGACTTTTTCATTTAACCCCTTGGCGACACAGGACGGACTAGGTCCGTCCTGTGTGCCGAGGCGTTAGTGACACAGGACGGACCTAGTCCGTCCTGTGTCAAAACGAGCACTGAAAGCGGAGTTTTTCCGCTTTCAGTGCTCTAAGGGCATTGTAACGATGCTTCCGTGTGGAAGCATCATACAATACTAAAAAAAATGCCCGTCGGCATTTCGATCGCTCCGGAGAGCGATCGAAATGCCGGTTTTAAAGGCACAGAGCCTTTAAAACGCGGGCATTTAAAAAACGAGCATAGGAAGCGAATTTTTCGCTTCCTATGCTCAGAAAGTGTTCCTGATTGCCTCGCAAGTCGAGGCAATCAGAAACACACAAAAAAAAATGCACGATCTTGGTCACTAAGTGACCAAGATGGCGCTGCCCTTCTAAGGGCAAGAGCACAGGAGGCAGGAAGTACCTCAGGGTTCGATTTTGACCCTATTCAGCTTTCTGATACATCATCTAGCGATGTATCGGTGGCTGCTGAGCCCTTGCCACAAGTAGTGATGGGGGTCTACCGATAAAAAAAATATATGGTTTGGTGGGGGTAAATTACATTGGCTGGCTTCAAAGATATATCCCATAAAGGACACGGACGCAGGTTGACTACATGTCAAAATTCCAAGTTGGAATTTTGAGATGCGCATCTCACAAATGTTGCCTTCTAGCCAAAAACAAACCAACAAACCTATGCATGGGTGCTATCCCTGTACTCGGGAGATGTTGCTGAACACATATTGGGTTGTTGTTTGGCAGTGACATATACCAGAATCTGTGAATTCATGCCTGAAGTACAATGCATGTGGAAAAAAAACTCCCAAAAAAGTACTACCACAAACTTTTACAAAGGCTGGTGGTAGAATTAGTACCTATACAGTATTAAAATACCACCATTTGAAATACCTTAGGATGTCTATTTTCCAAAAATATATGGTTTGATGGGGTAAAATTCATTGGACGGCTTCAAAAATGTTCCAAATGGAACATGGGCGCAGGCTGACTACATGTCAAAATTCCAGGTTGGAATTGCGCACCTCCTAAATGTGGAATTTTAGACCCAATACAAACCAACAAACCTATGCATGGGGGGTATCCCTGTACTCAGGAGATGTTGCTGAACACATATTGAGGTGTTGGTTGGCAGTGGCAAATACCAGAATCTGAAAATTCCTGCCTGAACTACAATGTGTGTGGGGAAAAAATGACAACCCAACCCTTTGACATAGGTTGGTGGTAGAATTATCACTTGGAAAGTGTTAAAATACCACAATTTTAAATACCCTAGGATGTCTAGTTTTCCAAAATCTATGTTTTTATGGGGTAAAATACTTTGACAGGCTTCAAAAGTGTCCCAAATGGAACATGGGCGCAGGCTGACTACATGTCAAAATTCCAAGTTGGAAATGCACCCCCCCTAAACGTGGCCTTTTAGCCCCCAAATAATCTAACTAACCTACACATGGGTGGTATCCCTGTACTCAGGAGATGTTGCTGAACACATATTAAGGTGTTGTTTGGCACTGACACATAATAGGATCTGTGAATTCATGCCCAATGTACAATGAATGTGAAAAACAAATTACTATCCATAACATTGACATAGGCTGGTGGTAGAATTAGTGCTTGAAAAGTGTTAAAATACTACCATTTGAAATACCCTAGGGTGTCTAGTTTTCAAAAATATATGGTTTTGTGGGGTAGAATACACTTTTTGGCTTCAAAAATGTCCCAAATGGGACATGGGCGCAGGTTTTCTGCACGTCAGAATTCCAAGTTGGAAAACCAAAAAGCGCACCTCTCAAATGTGGCCTTTTAACCCCCAAATAACCTAACCAACCTATACATGGGGGGTATCCCTGTACTCAGGAGATGTTGCTGAACACATATTGAGGTGTTGTTTGGCACTGACATATAACAGGATCTGTGAATTCATGCCCAAAGTACAATGTATGTGAAAAAAAATGACTACCCAAAACATTGACATAGGCTGGTAGTATAATTAGTGCATGGAAAGTGTTAAAAAACTACCATTTGAAATACCCTAGGGTGTCTAGTTTAAAAAAATATATGGTTTTGTGGGGTAGAATACACTTTCTGGCTTCAAAAATGTCCCAAATGGGACATGGGCACAAGTTTTCTGCATGTCAGAATTCCAAGTTGGAAAACCAAAATGAGCACCCCCTAAATGTGGCCTTTTAGCCCCAAAACAAACCAACAAACCTATGCATGGGTGGTATCCCTGTACTCAGGAGATGTTGCTGAACACATATTGAGGTGTTATTTGGAAATACCCCTTCACATTTTAAGGTAATGTTTACCTAAATTGCAATATATGTGAAAAATTAAAAAAAAAAGATTTTTTGCTGCAAACTTTGGCATAGATTGGTGGTAAAATGGCTACATGAAATGTGTCAAAATACCCCAAGTTAAATGCCCTGAGTTGTCTAGTTTTCAAAAATATTTACATGTTGGGGGTCATTCATGGATTTAGTACAGAAATCAGTGTTACAATGTCACTATCGCTAATTTTGAAAGAAAGGATTTTAAAATAGCTTTGCACCACTTATAGTTTTGGCCCTGTAACATGAATAAAAAAGCACAAAAACATAAAAACATGGGCTATTTCTGAACTCAGGACATATATTAGAAACTTTTTAGCAGTGTTTTTTTGTTGTCTCTTGTACATGAGTATACGATTTTTCAAATAAAAGTCATAAAAAAATTATTTTTTAAATTTTTTTGCCATATTTTATTATTTTTTTTACATCAAATTATATGCTATTATCAAAATAATGGTATCAAAAGAAAGCCCTTCTTATAACGATAAAAACGATATATAGTTTGTGCGGGTACACTAAATGAGACAGAAATAAATTACAGCAAAACACAAACACCTCAGAAATGTTAAAACAGCCCATGTCACCAAGCGTCGGACAAGCCAAAAAAGTCATGTCACTAAGGGGTTAAGAAAGGCATTTCTGAAAGCATATTATATTCGCTGGAGTTTTATTTTTACCAAGGGAGATACCCGTGCAACACCATCCTTCCTAGGGCTATATTACGACCTACAATCCCAGCAACAACAATTAGGTTGGTGGCTGATAGACTGCAGGCCAGTGCATGGCATGATTTCATATTACTTGTATAAATAAGACGCTCATGTAGTAATCTACTTTTTGATGCCAATAGCTTGTGTAAAGGTTATTTTTTAGCATAAATTGACTTTTAATAAGACACAGGTGACTCGACTGCATTTTCACAGATTGTTTGTGAAAGGAAAATTAAAAACAGACAAGAAAACATAACTATATGTACCTATGTGACATTTCAAGGACCATACATGAGTAAATATAACACAGAACACCTCTAATAGGTCATCAGCATCACTCACAGACATAGATTTGTGTCCTTATGCCAACTTTTCCAATGAAAGGTCAAGTATAGACCTTTAATTGGAAAATGTATACTTTAATTTCTTAATACTAGTAAATGTGAACATAGCACAAGTGCAATCTTTTATCATTAGACAGGGGAATCCTGAATTTCTAATTTCTCTTGATGTCATAGCTCACCAGTAAAACAAAACATAAATAGAACTAAAGTGTACCATTTGGAAACAAATATTAGAGAAACAAATAAGGGACACTACCACTTACATAAGATGTAACTAGATTACATGAGCATTTAAAACAAACACATATGTAAGACATATGCCACTGTTTTGTTTTAATTAATTGCACATACATGTAAACATAAAATTAGGTGTTTATCTACAGCATCCATTTTGAGAATTTTACACATAATGCAACATTTTCCAAAATCTTCAAGCCAGTCTCACGTTACAACTGTGGCCAAAGCCTGCATGATGATGTAATAAGCTACACCTTTGCTCTCTTACTGGATCCTGTGTATTATAGTGGGCAGGACCAGGTAGCTGTGTATAAATTGTTTCACCTGCCTTTCAACACAAAGAAAGGAGATTTACCTGGTCAAACAGGATCATAACTCTGCCCCTTTGTGATATAATTGTTACTTTACCTTTCCGTTCAGTGCAAGACTGTGATCAGAATTCTGACTTATAGACTGCATTCTGTATCCCCAGCTCCAGAGTGAGATACTAGTGCTGTAAATTCACAAGGGCGTGGCACCCAAAAACATTATATTTCACAAAATGGCTGCGCCCAGTCACACTTGTTTAGTAAAATATTCCATAAAATAAACTTATATAACATAAACAAAAGACGTAAAATCAACAATGCACATTTTTTTGGTGGGATTGTCCCTTTAAATGCAATAAAGTTTTTATTTCTTTTTGCTGGTGCTTCTCCCCCTCATGACTTATTTTTATATTTTTTTATTAAAAGTATATTATATTAGCCCCAAATCCCCCTTATAATAATAATTGTCCAAATCAGGGCCCACAGGCTGCACTATGCCCTTGGACCCCCTTAACCCCTTCGCGCCAGTGGACATACCAGGCAAGTCCTGCCGGGAACTCCGATCAATGATCACGAAAACTGCTCTGTGCTGGTCTATTGCCTTTATGTTGAAGCAATAGCCAGCACCAAAATTTGCTCTGTGGGGCACCTACGATCGCCCCACGGAGCCCTC
Organism: Pelodytes ibericus; assembly: GCA_036172795.1. Taxonomy (NCBI): domain Eukaryota; kingdom Metazoa; phylum Chordata; class Amphibia; order Anura; family Pelodytidae; genus Pelodytes; species Pelodytes ibericus. The sequence goes on from CM069859.1 coordinate 80,086,586, forward strand.
TTGTGGTCAGAGCTTCAGAAGGGAAAAATAATTCACTTCCGTCGCTCTGAATATGTTGCTTGACTGACCCTAGAAGCAGTCAGCAACATAGCAATGTACAAAAAAAAAAAAAAGATTTAATTAGATTAAAACAAGGATTAAAGTTAAATTAGCTGTTTGGGTTACAATCAAATAATTTTTAGCATAAGGGATAGGGTTAAAATTAAATTAAAATATATTAAGGGATAGCATAAGGGTTAGAGTTGGGGTTAAATTTAGTGTTAGGGTTACATTTAGGGTTGGGGTTGGGGTCAAAAGGTCAATATAGGACCCATAACTCGCAAAACATTTACAGAAAAATATGGAAACATGCATATTTCTGAACTCAGGACAACATTTAGAAACTATTTAGATGGGGTCTTTTTTAATGATTGTATTTGTGTAAATTATATTTTAGGTCAAAGTTAGAAAAAGTGTTTTTTGAAGTTTTTTTCATCATATTTTATGTTTTTTTTTGCAGTAAATTATAAGATATGATGGACATAATGGTATCTAATGAAAGCCCTTCTTATGATAAAAACAACATATAATTTGTGTGGGTAAAGTATGTGAGAAAGAAGAAAATTACAGCTAAACACCCATTTTCACCACGGGAAAGTCAAGGTAAAAAATGTCTTGTCACTATGGGGTTAAAAAAGAATTGAAGGCCCCCCAAAGCCCCAAATAAAACATAAATATTAACACACCATGCCCCAATAGACTTTGTGCCAGGGGCTGGCCAAATGTGCCTGGCATATTAAATAAAATAAATCTCAACCTATGCCTCCACCATAACTGTAAAAAAAAAAAAAATCCTGCACACCTCACACAAAGGTTGCCCTGTAAAATAAAGTATTAAAAAAGAAATGGCTTCAGCATTCCAGTGTTATCCAAAAATACAAAACTCTTGTTTTATTATGATCAGTGCTCCAAGATAAAAGCAAAACATTATAGAAAAATACTTAAGCACCAGAAATCTGACAAAAAAAAACCCTAAGGTGTAGAGACAAACGCTTAATGTGTTTTGCACCTTCGTGCATTACATAAAGCTGTCTCACCAACCCTGAATATTTATACATAGAATTAAAAGCAATTAGTAAAAACACAAGATAGTACCTACAAATTTTGAATGTGCTGCTCAGTGCTGGTGATTGGCATGAGGGAGTGTATAATAGCATCGGTAATTAGTCCTCACATTCCCTGAATGCTCCAATCTAATGAAGGGGAAACCGCACCCCAAGACTAAATGACATAAAAATGTAATGCCATCCTCCAGCAGCCCTTTCCCACACTGTCACTGGCTCCCTCACTAAGGAAACCCGCAATGCTAAAAAAGCACGGCGCAAATTTGGCAAATGTTTGACATTTTAACATCGAATGCATAAGAAAAAATGCCTAATTTGAATCCAAAGACGCTGATTAAACATGAAAATATGTCTAAAGGTTGAATTCGACATACTCATCAACGTCATTTGGCTAAATCGACATGAAGACACTTCTCTCAGTGCCATCTAGTGACCACCTGCATTAGAGCAGCATTTACCAGCTAGTTTAAACAACTTTTTAATAAATATACACATATATATGAAACTAAGTATATAAACATTCTGAGAAAATCCCAGATGTTTACCATAAACATACAAAGATTAACTGAAATACCCAGATTGTGTCGCTGTAGAGGAACATGACTAGCAGGATCTAGGAAATATAAAAAGAATTGTTAAGTATCCACAACTATGGGTTAAGCAAAACAAATTTAACCCCTTAAGGACAGAGCCTTTGAAACATTTTTGTCCTTTCTGGACAATGGCTATTTTAACATTTCTGTGCTGTTTGTGTTTAGCAGTAATTTTCTTCTTCGTCATTTGCTGTACCCACACATATTATATATTGTTTTTATCGGGACAAAAAGGGCTTTCTATGGATGCCATATTTTTGATCATATCTTATCATATTATTAAAAAAAAATAATAAAATATGGTAAAAAAAAAAAATACACAAATTTCTTTGTTTTTATTTGAAACAACTTCTCCTCATCGACAATAGCGAACGAAAAAACATGCTAAATAGATTCTACTATTTCTCCTGAGTACAGGGATACCACCCATGCATAGGTTTGTTGGGTTGTTTGGGGGCTAAAATGCCAAATTTGTGAGGTGCAGTTTTTTGTTTTCCAACTTGAAATTTTTACATGCAGACAGCCTGCACCCATGTCCCATTTGGGACATATTTGAAACCAGCCAGTGTATTTTACCCCATCAACCCATATATTTTTTAAAAGTAGACACCCTAGGCTATCTCAAATGGTGGTATTTTAACACTTTCCATGCACTATTTCTACCACCAGCCTTTGTCAAAGTTTGTGGTAGTAATTTTTTTGTGTTTTTTTTTCACAAACCTTGTACTTCAGACATAAATTTACAGATTTTGGTATGTGTCACTGCCAAATAACACCCCAATAAGTGTTCAGAAACATCTCTTGAGTACAGGGATACCCCCCATGCATAGGTTTGTTGGATTGTTTGGGGGGTAAAAGGCCAAATTTGGGAGGTGAAGTTTTTGGTTTTCCAATTTGAAATTTTGACATGCAGACAGCCTGCACCCATGTCCCATTTGGGACATATTTGAAACCAGCCAGTGTATTTTACCACATCAACCCATATATTTTTTTAAAGTAGACACCCTAGGCTATCTCAAATGGTGGTATTTTTACACTTTCCATGCACTAATTCTACCACCAGCCTTTGTCAAAGTTTGTGGTAGTCATTTTTTTGTGTTTTTTTTTCACAAACCTTGTACTTCAGACATGAATTTACAGATTTTGGTATGTGTCACTGCCAAATAACACCCCAATAAGTGTTCAGCAACATCTCTTGAGTACAGGGATACCACCCATGCATAGGTTTGTTGGGTTGTTTGGGGGCTAAAAGGGCCACATTGTGAAGGTGCGCATTTTCAACTTGGAATATTGACGTGTAGCCAGCCTGAGCCCATCTTTCATTTGGGACTTTTTTTTAAAGTAGGACAGTGTATTTTACCCCAAAAAGTATATATTTTGTAAAAGTAGACACCCTAGGCTATTTTAAATGGTGTTATTTTAACACTTTCCATGCACCAATTCTACCACCAGCCTTTGTCAAAGTTTGTGGTAGTCATTTTATTGTGTATTTTTTCCCACATACATTGTACTTTAGACACAAATTCACATATTTCGGTATGTGTCACTGACAAACAATACCACAATATATGTTCATCAACATCTCCCGAGCACAGGGATACCACCCATGCATAGCTTTGTCAGCTTTGTTGGGTGTTGAAAGGCTACATTTGAGAGGTGCGCTTTTTGATTTTCAAACTTGGAATTTGAACATGTAGAGCAAGGAAGGGGTTAATAGCTCTTATAAGAGCCTTTGTAGTACTGTACAAAAAAATTAACCCCTAAAAATGCACAGACAAGAAAAAAATGTCTGCTGTGCAGTGATCAGTGGCAGGGAAGGGGTTAATACACTACACTATACAAAGGGTATGGCTTTTATAAAAGCCCTTGGGACTCACAATTTTTTTAACATTTTATTTAATTTATTACAATTAAAAAATTATGTTATACAGATCTGTCTCTTTCCCTCACTAAAACTCAAGTGAGGAGAGGGAGGCAGATCCATATGGGTCAGAACAATATTTACCAATATTGATCGAACCAGACGAATGGTGATGCTCATCTGAGAAATCACCAAACCACCTTTGCCACTGATCGGCTGTTACCGATCGCTATACACGTGTTCAGACAGCTTCAAAAGGAATACACGTAATCCCCTAGTGGGTATAATTAACCCCTAGCGAGTCTGACAAAATAAATGCTGATAGCAAAAAAAAAATCCTTCTGCGACTAGATTGCTCCATATGCGCTGCTTAGGCAGTGACCATATGCACTGCTTAGGCAGTGACCATATGTGCTGCTTAGGAAGTGATATACGGCAAGGAAGGGGTTAATAGCTCTTATTTAAAAAAAAAATTACGTTAAACGTAGTCCCCTAGCGGGTATAATTAACACGTGACGGGTGTAATAAAAAAGTTTTAAAAAAATTAAAAATGCTTCTGCAGCAAGATTGCTGCATTTGCGTCAGATCTCTGCTTAGGCAGTGATCTACAGCAAGAAAGGGGTTAATCTCTCTTAAAAGAGCTTTTTTTTATACTGTAATGAATTACAGTAAAAAAAATTAACCCCTAAAAAATGCACAGACAGCAAAAAATGTGCTGCTGTGTATGATCACTGCGTACACAGCGATCAATGGCAGGGAAGGGGTTAAATGGCTTTTATAAAAGCCCTTGGTGTTTAAAATTTTATTAAATATTTGTTTTATTATTTTATTTTATTTTTTTACTTTATCTGATCTGTCTCTCTCCCTTACTATAACTAGTAAGGTGAGGGAGGCAGATCAATACTTGTCAAAGGCAATATTTGCTAATATTGCCTTTGACAGTATGATAAGTGCTCATCAGAGCACTTATCATACATGCCTGCACACAGATCACATAGATCTGTTGTGCCGGCATCGATTGGCTCCCCCTAGAGCATCGGAAGTGAAATACTTTCACTTCCGATGCTCTTGCCATTAGAAGGGAAGCGCTGCCTGTATAGGCAGCGTTCCCTTCTACTGAGCCGATGGGGTCGCTCAGGAGAGCGACCACCATCGGCTCTGGGGAGCAGAACGGTGTTGTTAAGTGCCTCGCTGGCGAGGCACTTTAACAACACCGGAGATGCTTAGAAAGCGAACGATCGTTCGCTTTCTAAGCACATGTGTGCAGCCGGCGCAGCCATTTTTAAATGGCTGCTACGATCACTCCGTGGAGTGATCGTAGCGCGCCCCTGCACTTTTGGGGGGTGTTGCACAATGCCTCTACCTAGAGGCATTGTAGCAACACCGTTAGAGTAAAGAAAGCGACCGCTGGTCGCTTTCTTTACTCAGTTTAGTGCATGACGTGCCAGGCACGTCAGCTGTCGGCAAGTCCTCGATTTGCCGTGACGTGCCTGGCACGTCATCTGTCGTTAAGGGGTTAAGCACAACAATAACTATGTTTACACTCTGCATACAAAAATAGCAACCACTTATGCAAGTCAGAGATTATACAAACACAAAATTAAGAATCCAACACTAGATGTTATGTTGTATTAGAGAGAATCAACATGAACACCTTCTAATCCATAGCTGGTAACATCATACTGTGCATTTAAACAGCAGGTTTTCCTTGTTCCTAAAATAAAAATCCAATGCACCTCCTGACAGTTTGCACTATTCCATTGGTTAGCTCCACTTCTGTATGGTATAAAAGACTGGGTTAATGGGGAAAAACACTGTCCCAAAAACAGGGGGTGATAAGTAAAAGTTAGAAGCAGCACTCTCTAGTAGTGTTGTCCATAACCACAATCGAGTAAGGGAAACAGGGCATGCAAAGTCTGAAAGACTGTTAACCCCTTAGTGACATGATCTTTTGACAGTTCTGGGGTTTCTGTTAGCTGTATTTTCTTCTCTCACATACTGTACCCACACACATTATATATCATTTTTATCACCATAAGAAGGGCTTCCATTAGATATTATGTTCATCATATCTTATAATTTACAAAAAAAAAATCAAAAAATATTGAAAAAATAAAACAACCTTTTTCTAACTTTGACCTAAAAAAAATTATTTACACAAATACAATCGGTAAATAAATCTTCTTGATTTGATGTTTTTCTGTTTTTTTTTTTTTTGTGAGTTATTGGGCAATAACCAAAAGTAGCATTTTTTGGTTTTCTAAATATTTTCCCCTACAGTGAATTTTTGACCCCAACCTGAACCTTAATTTAACCCTAAATTTAACCCTTATTCTAACCATTAATTTATTTTAATTTTATTTTAATTGTAACCATAACCCATATGCTAACCCTAATTTCACTGTAACCCTAACCATTATTCTAACCCTAACCGTTTTTTTATATTACACTGTTGTTGACTGCCTCTAGGGGCAGTCTAGCAACAGCGCAACAGAAGTGCATTTCTTTTCACTTCTGACGCTCTTCCATCTGGAGGGCAGCAGCCATATTGGAGGATTATATTGCTTTCCAATATGGCACCAGCGATTCGCTCCGTGGAAGAACAACTGAGCTGTATACACTCCAATTAAGAATCGGTTTGAATATATTCAAAGAGTTAATTGCACATTTACAATTGTTATTGAGTAACTCTTCTTGGACCCACATAAATTCTCACCATCCGTTACAGCAAGACCAGACTGTTTCATACATATCCCTGAGGTATACAGCCAGAAAACATCTATATTTGGACTTTATACTCATGTCTCTACAATATCTGTTTACTATGCTCTCTGATGCAACTTTGAATTTTCTATTGATATTACTGTTTTCACTCTAAATTACACACTCACTATCTCTGGTCACTCTCCAGTTGATTTCAATCTCCTCCCAAATTCCTCCATGCATTTTTACTGCTTTTAATTCTTGTTCCTCTCTCTTTCACTCAGACTCTTCTTGGACCCACATACATTCTCACCATCCATTACAGCAAGATCAGACTGTTTCATTCAAATCACCATCCACACAAAATGCCGCAGTGTGCTGTTATGTAATATACAGCAGAAGATAATGATGTTCAGTGTCTTTATCGTAGGGTACAACAAATATCCACTGGATTTATCAATGCACCATAGGCAAGATTTAATACACCACACATGAGAGTCTCTCTCTCTCTCTCTTCTCCTCCTCCCCCCTTCCCCAGTACTTACCGCCTGGCTGCTGCTCCATGTCACCGGCCGGACGTCTCCGTGTAGTGTTCCCTCCTGCAGGGAGGAGGGAAACACAGTCATCGAATGTGACGTAACGTTACATCCGGTCGCGTTGATTAATGCGCTCGCGTTGATCGCAATGCGGTGCGGGGGGATGCTGGCAGCATGGGTGTCACCACCACTGTAGGTGTCACCCAGTGCGGTCCGCACCCCCCTCGGGACGCCACTGGGTATGCTCATGTGAAAACGAAACAATTAAAAAATCTTTTGTAGTGTACTTTAACGGGCAATAAGTTGAATTACCTAGCTAAAATCTGGAGAATTACAATCAATTTTGTATTTGTTTCTCGAATTTGGAGTGTGTTTGTGAGTGATCAGAGATTTAGGGATTCAGTAGCCAGATTTCAACGATTTCTGATACTTGCCCGATTCGAATCAGTGTGATTACCTCAGTTCTTGAAAGCATGTCTCTCATCAATTCCCAAAGCATAATTTGCAATGGTGGCACACAAAACAAATATGCTACCACTAGAAAGGGGCACTCGCTGTTGAGCAGCACTACAGGAAACCTCACCCACCAAAAGTATTTTTTTTATACAGTGTTCCTAGAACACCTTTCTCTCATCAGCTAAGCAACATTGTTTGTCCTCACAAAGATCTTCACTCTCATAAACCCAATAGCTACCATAGTGCCCCAGAGCACATTCTGCTATCACTTTTTTTTCTGCTTTTCTGTATTCTGTCCATGACTGTAGCTTGGAAACACTCACTGAGGATTCTTTGTACCTCAGCTATTAGTCTGTTCATATATGGCAGCCATTATAACATGTGCAGCCACATGTTCAGTCATAGGTATCCGTGACACAGCTAATACATGTGAGTTTAGGGTGATATAACATGCTGCCTATGGTGTATGAGTATTTTAAATACAATTACCTTTTATTCACCACCTCCTTGGACCTGTTATTGTCACCACCTGCATTACTAGCATTCACAATCTGCTGCCAGAGTTAATCCTGCTCTGAAATGGTGATGTGGACATGTGCTCATTATATGCAAGCATTCCTCAATTTTAATTGGATTTGAGTTGATTGGACCTATCATTTTGTATTGATTTCATGAACCTTGGCTTATTACCTAAGTTTTTTTTTTGGCTTCTTTTCAACTATTATTTGTGTGTCTGAAATTGCCCATTGGATATAATTTGGCACCCTTTTGTGGCCAAAAGTTGTCACATATTGAGTAGACCCTTAAGAGTCATGAAAGGTACACTACACTTTATTTTTCACTTGTGCTTCGAAATATAGAAGTACAAGTGAAAAGTTAGTTGTCCCTAGTATGACGATAAACTGGCTTGTACTTTGATAGCACACGCCAGTTTATCCTCTGACCGACAGCTGTTGTCAGGGAAACCTTTGATGGGAGTCCTTTAGGAAGAGATGTTTTGTCAGGGCTTACCTTTGTTGGGAGTCTTTTAGGCAGAGATGTATGCTCACCCTTGCAAACAAACACAGACCAGGGTGACCAGTTAAGAAGCCACGTGGCCTGTGAGTTTGTGCACGGGGGCTGGTCAGGATATCCAGGTAAAGTTACAGACAAGGACAAGAGCAAAAGAATCTTCGTGGGAAAGCCAGAGGTCAGAGGATGCCAGAATTCAGAATAAACGGGTAACAAATCCAAGGTCAAAAGCCGAAAATGATCAGGAACACTGGAAGTCAAAAATCACAGGAACCAAACAAGGAATCCAGAGTCAATGAACTGACACTGCTCTTAGGGAGAGGCAGTGTCTTATACCTTGTTAATTAGGTATGTGATTCAGCTGGAGAGTTACTGACAGGTCTGAGCCTTTGGTGAAGTCCAGCCCCCTAGTGCTGCAGGCAATACAAACATAAACAGGAGTATTTCAAAGTTCTGAAATGGCACAGAGGCAAAATAGCAGGATACGGTCCAGACGAACCACAGTTCAAATCTCCTGTTGGGTGCATCTGGGGCAACCACGTCTGGCAGTCTGGATGTCATGGCGGCGATCCTGACAGCTGCCATGCTTCCATAGGAAGTAGGCATTTGCCTGGTCGGCGACCGGCTCTCTCTGTGCCCTTGTTTTTGAATGGGATCAGCAGGGGTGACCTTAACTAGGTACCCCTGCTGATTCCATGCAAAAACGAGGGTCTCCCTCTGCACTGGCAGTGAGAGACCCTCGTTGTTGGTTGTCTGAGCGGGTGCCAGCCCCTGCTCTGTTGTTTGTCAGCACACGACAACCATGAACTGCTGTGTCTCGTATGTGAGATATAGAAGTTAGTAAACAAGCGTGTATCTAGTAAGATACATGTCGGGTTTACTTAATTGAACTGGGACATGTTTTGTTTAACCCTTGCTTCCTTCAAGGAAGTAAGGGTTAAACAATGTTTAATGCTCCTTTAAGGACTGGCTTGTGTTTAGCTTTAATTTTCCTCTTTCCTATTTAATTTACCCACAGCTATTATATATATATATATATATATATATATATATATCTCTGGGTAACCCTCTGTGAAATACAATGATGATCCAGTTAAAAGTTCATAAAAGTTTCAAACAGACTTACACCCCTGCTCAACGCGTTTCGTCTGAATGAACAGACTTCATCAAGAGCTAGGTGAAAGATAACAAATACATCTGTACAACACTCTTATATACAACCCCCTCCCCTGCCATTACCTAATCCCCTCCAGTCTCAATGTCCCGTAAACAAAATGTGTTCTGTACGTGTCTTTGTGCTCTGTTTTAGGAATTAGGCTTTTTTGTTACCAAAAATCATTCTTTGCAAAAAAAATAAAAAAACCCTAACTATTATTATTCTAGAGATTCTGTTTAAAGTAGAATCTATCCTCAAAAATGTGATCATTATATACAAGCAGGCAGCCCTGCCCCAAAACAAAAACTAAATGCTGACCCCCCCCTCCCAACAAAAGAATGGCTAGAAATATCTAGGCAGTGTCAGAAGAGTTAACCCCTTGGGTGGCTAGACAGATCTAGGCAGTGCAAGAGAAGTTAACCCATTGGGTGGCTAGATGGACATAGGCAGTGTCAGAGGAATTAAACCTTGGGTGGCTAGTCACAGCTCTACCTTGACCAGGTAGAGCTGTGATTTTGTAGGGACCCAGATATTTAGGACTGAGATTCTTTGCAGACCCAACATCTTGATGTTGGCTGAGGATAGCCATACCTTCTCCCCGATCTGGTACAAGGGTGCTGGATATCGCCATTTGTCCGCATATCTTTTGTACTCTTGTGAGGTTTTGTGGACGTCCCTTAGGATCAGGAAGCAATACATACATGGTCAGGAACTGGTGGTACCTGGGCCTGTCGAGGACATAGACGTTTTGCGGACCGTAGGTATTCAAGATTGCGGTGGTCGGTGAAAACCGTGACTGGGTGACGAGCCCCCTCAAGAAGGTGACGCCATTCCTGGAGTGCCATCTTGATGGCCAACAATTCTTGGTCGCTGACGCTGTCATTTATTTATGAACTAAGACGTTGAAGAAAAAAGATACAGGGTGTAGTTCATATTTTTCTCCATGTCTCTGTGAGAGGACATAGAACTATAGAAACATAGAATGTGTCGGCAGATAAGAACCATTCGGTCCATCTAGACAGGCCAATTTTTTTTGAGTACTTTTATTAGTCCCCCGTTCCCGGTCTTATAGCTAGGATAGCCTTGTGTCTATCCCACGCATGCTTAAAATCCTTGACTGTGTTTACCTCTACCACTTCTGCTGGAAGGCTATTCCATACATCCACTACCCTCTCAGTAAAGTAATACTTCCTGATATTACTTTTAAATCGTTGCCCCTCTAATTTAAGACCTCTAGTTGTAGTAGTTTTTCTTCTTTTAAATATACTCTCTTATTTTACTGTGTTGATTCCCTTTATGTATTTAAATGTTTTTATCATATCCCCCCTGTTACGTCTTTCCTCCAAGCTATACATGTTAAGATGCTTTAACCTTTCCTGGTAAGTTTTATCCTTCAACCCATGAACCAGTTTACTAGCCCTTCTCTGAACTCTCTCCAAAGTATCAATATCCTTCTGGAGATACGGTCTCCAGTACTGCGTACAATACTCCAAGTGAGGTCTCACCAGTGCTCTGTACAATGGAATGAGCACTTCCCTCTTCCTACTGCTAATATCTCTCCCTATGCAACCAAGCATAGGACTGTTCCTATTGCGGTTTCTGAAGCGTTAACCTCCAGGAAGAATGCCCTTGTCGGATCCGGTAAAATGAGTACAGGAGCAGTGGTGAACCTCTCTTTTAGGTGGTCAAAAGCCTGTTGGGCCTGAGTATTCCAGGAGAAGGGTTGGTTCTTTCTGGTGAGGCGAGTGATAGGCTTAATTAACTGCTGGCAAAACCAACTAAATGCTGTATGGCTTTGACTGAATCAGGCGTTGGCCACTGAAAGATGGCTGATACTTTCTTAGGATCCATTTCTATGAGCCCGGGTTTTATGATGTAACCACAGAATTCTACAGTAGTGGTCTCTAAATGGCATTTCTCTAGATTTGCATATAAGTGGTTGTCTTGTAGTCACTGGAGGACTTGCCACATGTGTTGCCTATGTTCTGAGATGGATGAGGAGTAGATTAGGATATTGTCCAGATACACAATGATGCAGAAGTCAAGCAGATCTCTGAACACATAATTAAGAAAATGCTGAAAAGTCACTGGGGAGTTACAAAGTCCAAAGGGCATGATTAAGTGCTCATAGTGCCCAAATCGGGTACAAAAGGCCGTCTTCCACTCATCCCCCTTTGCAAATGCGGACTATAGGCACCCAGGAGATGGAGTTTGGCTTCCCGTAATCTATCCATGAGCTTTGGTATCAATGGAAGCGGGTACTTGTTCTTTATGGTGATATTGTTAAGTTCCCAATAATCAACACAGGGTCTCACTCCACCATCCTTTTTACCCACAAAGAAAATCCCTGCACCGACAGGTGATGTGGGGGGTCATATGAATCCCTTGTGAAGATTGTCCTCAATGTATTCTTTGAGTACTGTTAGTTCTGGTTCTGAAAGGGGACAAATGCGATCAAAAGGAATAGGGGCTCCTGGGGGCAAATCGATAGGGCAGTCATAAGACCAATGGGGGGGCAAATGTTCTGCTCCTGTGCTCCACTGGACAGAAGGGCTATGGTGGCAGGGCCAGGAAAGTCCAAAAATAAGGGGAAACAATGGTGATTGTACCAGACTGAAACAAATCTTTTCGTGGTGTTTAGTTCCCACGATTAAGGTGGATAATAGGATCGTTTCATCAGTGACGGGACTGGACTGTATATGATTACAGAGAAAAGAAAAAAAAGGAGCTGTATCTGGGTCTCACTGCTATCTTGGCAGATTTCTTTGTAGTTGTATGGCTGTTTGCAGGATGTTTCACTCAAACAATGGGCAACCCCCGCCCATAGACAAACAAACTGAAGAATCGGATTGCGGAGTGACCAAACCATATAGTGAAATTATATGCAACGAGTGTGATTTATTACAAAATAAAAAGTGGCTAGCACAATCCTGAAATACCACAAGATACAGAAAGAATCCGCTCAAAAAGAGCATACCAATACTTAATCCTTCTCGTTGTGTCGATATTATAATCTCGGGTTACCCCCGGCTATTGTTTGTTATGTAGCTATTCCTTGTTTAATAGTCTTACCCTGAGGTTTTAGTACCTACCAAGTGGCTACAGGCTTTTTGCTATATATATACTTTGAAATATATGTTTGATGTAAAGCAAAATTAAGCATAGTACCTAACTAGCAGGAGCCTTTACTGTCATACCTTTACTACTATATATATATTTTTTCGGCTACCGTTTCTATCACCATCATTTTTTCTTTGAAATTTCCTTCCTCCTTCTTATTTAGTGCTTGGGTTTCTCTTCCCTTCTCCTCCCTACATTCTGAACACCTCTGTATATTAACAGTCAATATGGCTGTTTTTTTTGGCAGGGGTGGTTAACCCCAATATCTGGTCCTTTGAAATCTCACAGGTCTTTTCAACATTTCCCCTTGATATTCCAGCCATAAATGAGACAAAAGATATTAATTATTCTTTTAAAGAAATACAAAAACTATATCAAAAGCAGATTAAAGCCTGGTGGGAGGTCTCTAGCCTCCAATCATATCTACAGAACAAACTAGTACCAAGAGGCCTAAGAGCTAATATTATTTTGGCTCAAAATATAGGATCTTATTTCTAAATGGCACGAGATCCTAACTAACTTGCTTGTCATGGGAGGGCTACAAGATGGGTAGCTCCTACCGGAATCAGTTCCACAAAATCACTCCTCAGGTCCGGTAAATATCCAATAGCCAAACGGGGCTATGATCACTGCTTCCCTGCAAGCAATTTCCCCAACATAGCAGACGAGACTGGTCGTGTTGGGTAAAACAAGAAGAAATGTTTATTGATTCCAAACACAGGACATATATACAGGAAAACATCTTGATAACATAAGTTGAACAAAAGAACTTCTTCACACTTACACAAAAGGACAATTGAATTTGGTGCCAGAGTATCTGGCAGCCAATCAGATGAAAGGTAGGATTAGTAGCAACCAATCCCCAGCAGGGGAAGTGCTCACAGAACAGAAAATATATTCAAATTGGGCATTTAACTAAGCAACCAATCAGAACAGTGCCTACACTGGGGGCTTGGTCTGAGCGACCAATAAAAAAAGCTCCTACCTTTTGAAGAAGAGAATGAATTCACCAGCCGGCATAAACCTTTATTGTGAAGCGGCTGCTGAAGCTACATTCCTGGGGAAAGGGTACAAGGGATTAGGCTCTTTAACAGGGCACCATACATGTAAAACACACAGTTAGCACAGGGGAAAACAGGGACCATTCTGAGGGAAGAAATGAACACAGTTCGGATTACATTTCGGTACACATTTGGTTTAAGGACCAATCAGAAGCTGAGCTACATTTAGACCTTTAAAAGGGCGACCAATTCGTATGTGAGCTACCAGCAAGCTGGTAGGTGGGCTGTTTGATTCAGCCAATGGGGAGAGCACCTACTCGGCAATTGTCCCAGGAGTCTGTAGCGGGCAGACAGATTCCTGCTGTACTCTGGGTAGACGTAGAAAGCAGTGTGCTGGGGCCAGTGATTATAGTTCTCCTAGGAGCTTCTCGCTTTGGCAACAGACAAGGTCTGTAGTATCTCGGCAGGTGGCTAGCCCCTTGTGCCCGCCAGGGGTAAGTGTCACGGTGGGTACCATGACATTTCTTCATTTTTCGAAGGAGACTGACGACGGAGAAGCCCCCAGACGGGGTTATTCCACAATCAGTCTCTACAGGTTTCTCCCCATATTCACAGAAGTGACAGTCCCCACCTTCTGTCGGTTCACTTACCCGGCCAACCTCTGTCTCTCCCGGAACAGGTATCTGCCGCTGGGGAGAGGAGCCTATAGTGCCTTCTCCCGGATGCTTTTTCAGCCACTGGGGAGAATGCAGGGTAGCGGGGGTAAAAAATCTGCTGGTTGGAGAAATGTCTTTGTTAGGTCCTTGGGCAATTGGTGCCAGCACATCTGCCGGTGTAATGTCCTCCGCAACAGGCAAAGTTTTCTGGCCATGCACAACCGAATGATGCAACAATCCTGTTTCTACCCAGACAGGTTGCAATTGATCTGGGCAGTGTTCAAAGGATTCCAGGGACCCATGTGTGGAGACCGATGTCACATCCACTCCTCATTTTTACAGGGTACAGGGGTTAAGTGCAGGGGACTTTGTGAGAAGAAGCCAATTGCGCTGTGCCCAGATGCTGACGCTTCTGCCTGGTACAAAAACTCCCCAAGCAGCAGGGGTGGACAGAGGCCAGCATCACTCTGCCCCATTGCCAGTTCTTCTGCTGGGGCATAGGGTGGGGACAATCCAAGCACGGGGTTCCAATAAGGCGCCTTGAACCCAGGTGGAAGTGGATACATGGCAGCAGCACTCTGCTCTGATGCCAGCCCTTTAGTTGCAGCATCCGGAGTGGGAAAGGGACACAACTCTTTGGTCACAGGAAGGGTTAGGCAGGGACCTGTGAGGCTCTGCTCTGCAACCAGTGCCTCTGCTGGTGTGATAGATAGGGGCGGGGAGAGGAAGTCCGTGTCAGTCACAGGGAACAGTGCAAGCGGTTCATCTGGGCATTCAAGACTAGACAAGGATAACAGTTCCGGGAACATAGCTTCAGTTGTGGCGCCCACAGGGGAAAGGGGGCACAGTTCTGGGGTCTGGGTTAGGAGGGGGCCTGAGCCAGTGTCAATATGCCCAGATGCCAGCTCTTCCGCTTATTCATCCACAGGAAAAAAGGGACACTGTTCTGGGGCCAGGGTTAAGCAGGGACTGGAGGATATATGCTCAGCTTCCAGTGGTTTAGCTGGAATATCTGGCCAGGAGTGGATGGGGGTGTGCAGGGCCATCTCTGCAGACACTGCTGCCAACATGTCTGCTGGGACGTTGGGACAGGGAAAGGGCAACAATTCTGGGTACTCACAGTCAAGGGGTTGGGACCCGGGTGTGGAGACAACTGTCTCATCCACCCCTCCCGTGTAAAACTCCACATTATCGGGGCCCAGTTGCATGAGGTTCAGCAGCTTGGCAAATTACTTTTCCAGCTCCCACTCTTGGTGAACCAAAAAGTCCAAGTCAGCATCTATCTCTGCAACATCATATTCCCACCCCTCACGGATTTCAATTTTCCGCTCCTGATCAGAGCTACCGAAAGTGTACTCAACCTGGTAACTTTCAAAGATTAATCCAGGGCCGCCGAAGCCAAAGCCCTCTGGGGGATCATCTGAACCTCCCAGCTCTGGGTGTATCTGGGTTGCTTGCCACTGTAGTGCCCGGTATCCTTCATCCAGGGCCAGCTCAGCATCAACAAGCTCTGCCAGATCCGCAACCCACTTTCTTTTGGGTTGTACACCCAGATATTGTATCCAAAGGTCCATCTGGAGCTTGTACCTCTCCTCGGTACTTGGGATGTACCTTCCCCGGCAGTACTGATCCCATCTGATAGCTTCCCACCAGAGCTCCCGGCGATTGCAATCCCTCCTGAACAACACCACAGCAGCCAGCTCAGCCTCTCTCTCCCTCTCGGCTTCCTGCATAATCCGATCCACCAATTCGAAAGGAGGGTTTGGCCCATACACAGCCAGACGTTCCTTTACCCTCTGGGTGATCACATCTTTCACCTCTGGGAATGCTGAAGAAGCCAATGGACTGAGGAGCTTGCACTTTCCGGCCATGGTGCTGCTGTACCACCCTGGTACTCCTTGGACAACTGGCAAGCTTTGCACACGGGATAATCCACACGATAATCCACTGGACCAGTGTTGGGAGGAGAGATCCCACTTCTTGACACCAGTGTCATGGGAGGGCTACTATATGGGTAGCTCCTACCACAAAATCACTTCTCAGGTCCGGTAAATATCCAATAGCCAAACAGGGCTATGATCACTGCTTCCCTGCAAGCAATTTTCCCAACATAGCAGACGTGACTGGTCGTGTTGGGGAAAACAAGAAGAACTGTTTATTGATTCCAAACACAGGACATATATACAGGAAAACATCTTGATAACATAATAAAAGAACTTCTTCACACTTACACAAAAGGACAATTGAATTTGGTGCCAGAGTATCTGGCAGCCAATCAGATGAAAGGTAGGATTAGTAGCAACCAATCCCCAGCAGGGGGCGTGCTCACAGATAAGTAAATATATTCAAATTGGGCATTTAACTAAGCAACCAATCAGAACAGTGCCTACTGTGGGCTTGGTCTAAGCGACCAATAAGAAAAGCGCCTACCTTTTGAAGAAGAGAATGAGCTCAGCAGCCGGGATAAACCTTTATTGTGAAGCGGCTGCTGAAGCTACATTCCTGGGGAAAGGGTACAAGGGATTAGGCTCTTTAACAGGGCACCATACATGTAAAACACAAAGTTAGCACAGAGGAAAACAGGGACCATTCTGAGGGAAGAAATGAACACAGTTCGGATTACATTTCGGTACACATTCGGTTTAAGGACCAATCAGAAGCTGAGCTACATTTCGACCTTTAAACGGACGACCAATCTGTATGTGAGCTACCAGCAATCAGCCAATGGGGAGAGCGCCTATCCGGCAATTGTTCCAGGAGTCTGTAGAGGGCAGAGAGATTCCTGCTGTACTCCGGTTAGACGGAGAAAGAAGTGTGCTGGGGCCAGTGATTATAGTTCTCCTAGGAGCTTCTGGCTTTGGCAACAGACAAGGTCCGTAGTCTCTCAGCAGGTAGATGGGCCCTTGTGCCTGCCAGCGGTAAGAGGCACGGTGGGTACTGTGACACTGCTCTTTCCAACTAATGGAGCTCCTCGTTCAACATGAAAAAACCTCCCTGGAGGAGATAAATAAAAAATTGGAGGTCGAACTTAAGAATATCCAAGAGTATAAACTTGACCTTCAATTCCAGGCTATGGAGAAAAAACTTAAATGCAATATTGACCAGTTCAGGGCGGAATTGAGGGAACGGAAACATGAAAAATTCCAAAGAGACCACAATGATTTTCAGACTGGAAACATATTCAGGAAACAAAGCAGTGGCACATTTAGGTCTAGGTAAGCTTCACTGAGATCCAATTATTCTGATACATCAGATGGGGATAATAGATCTGAGATGTCCTCAGATAATGATTCTAATACAAACACTCCCTCTGTATAGTCAGATACATTGAATAGACAGAAGGGCATACTGAAATCACGTCCTACTGTGTCTTTTTTAGATCTGGATTGGAGAGGTCACAGACCTCCACAACGCAACCTACAGGACAGAAAAGTGTGGGGTTACAAAAAACTACAACTCAAGAACTAAACACTAATAAAATCTTCAATCTATCATCCTTTAACCTTAAAACACGTCATATTTCATTACTTAATAAAGGGCTATCTTTTATTCCATGCCCAGTTTTGGAAAAATTTTCATGGGCAAAAGATTTTAATTTATTTGCTTGAAAGTTGTCACTTTATGCACATTTTCAAAGAAAAGATATAAGAATGGCTAAACTATTAGGTCACAATGAAAGGGACCACTGCAACCTAAAAAAATTGATATCCCTTTTGGATGAACACATTTCAGACACTGATCCACTTACAAACTTGAAACCCAAGAGTTTATTTACTCCCCCAATATCCGAAACTTTGAGTATCGATTTGTTCACCAGACTTGTCATCTCAGATCTGGAGAAAATTAGTACTAACGATCTAGACTGAAGCCATAACTTATCCACATTGGAAAAACAGGCCCTGAGAGAGCTTACTCAAGATACTAATATTGAGATAAAACCATCAGATAAGGGAGGGAACATTGTCATTATGAATCAAACCCAATATGAAAACATGTGTTTGGCTCACCTGTCTGACCATCTGGGGTACCAAAAACTTGATAGTGATCCCACATTAATGTACCAACAGGAATTACGATCTTTACTGACAGTGGCTCTAATAGATTAAATCATTTGTAAAGATGAATTTAATTTTATGATGATCCTCTGTCCCAGAATTGCGACCTTCTACTGTCTACCTAAAATACACATTAGTAAACCCACCCGGAAGACCAATAATTTCTGGGAATGAATGTATTACCCAGAATTTGAGAATCTTCCTGGATAAAATTATGAGACCCATAGTACAACAAACCAAATCATATGTACAAGATACAACAGATACTATTAAAAAACTATGGAACATAACAGTTCCGTAAGGTGCCTATCTGGCTAGTTTAGACATTGGGGCTCTATATAACAACATTCCACATGAAAAGGGTCTGCTAGCATGTTATGATTGGTTTTCAATCCATTTCCCTGACAAGCAAAGGGATACCTTTTTATCCTTTCTACACTTTGTTCTCACTCACAACCATATTTTATTTGAGGGAAAATACTACAAACAAATCCGTGGCACAGCCATGGGCACATGCTGTGCACCGAGATATGCCAATCTTTTCCTGGCATGGTGGGAGAAGATGTATGTCTTCAATGACAACATGTCCAGGTATACCGCATATATAACCAAGTGGATATGCTATATTGATGATATCTTCTTAATCTGGACAGGACCCATCTCAGTGTTCTTAGAATTTGCTGATCAACTAAATATAAATGATGTGGGCTTAGAACTAACTAAAGTTATTCATCAGATTTGGTCTTTCTTGATCTTAACATCTTTATCGATCACAATAATTGTGTAAAAACAGACCTGTTCCGTAAACCCACAAACAACCTTCTATCATGGGCAATCTACCATCCGGAGCCCCTAAGACGTAGTATCCCTATAGGACAATACCTTAGAGCGAGAAGGAACTGCTCTACTTTAGCTCTTTTTCAAAAAGAAGTCAACAAACTACGCCAGATGTTTAGATCTCGTGGCTATCCCTCCAGATGGCTCAAAAGAGCATACCAGCAGGCCCTAACACAAGATAGGGACTCACTTATTCTAGAGGATTCTAAGAAAAATAGAGAAAATAAAAACCAGGCTTCAACCAACAGGTGTATAGCCAACTTCGATTGTGGCTGGAACATGGCTAAATCCATACTACAACATTATTGGCCTCTCCTCAAGTCAGAACCCCTACTTAAAGGTGCTATCACAGATAGTGTTAGTATAACAGCCAGGAGAGGACCTAATCTGAAAGACTTGTTGGTACACAGCACATTTTCAAATGCTCCCCATAAAACCTGGCTACAACCAATTAAGGGATGCTTTCGATGTGGAACATGTAAAGCCTGCCAATTTATTGTCCCTTCCAAGACCTTTAACAGTCACAGTAAAGGAGATACTTATTTTATCAATACCTTCCTTAACTGCAAGAGTACGTATGTTGTATATCTCATTGACTGTGAGTGTGGCATTCAGTATGTAGTGAAGACTATCCGAGAATTTTGGAGAAGAATTTTGGAACATATTAATTGTTTCACTTGTCATATAGATACTCCCATCTCACACCATGTAAAAGCGTACCATTATTCCAATGCCAAGTGTCAACTATACCTCGTTCATTTAAAATGGAGTGCACCCTCCATTTATTAATATACAGTGGATATAAAAAGTCTACACACCCCTGTGAAAATGTCAGGTTTTTGTGCTGTAAAAAAATGAGACAAAGATAAATCATTTCAGAACTTTTTCCACCTTTAGTGTGACCTATAAACTGTACAACTGTATACAAATAAAATAATGTGGTTGCAAAAGTGTGCAAACCCTTAAACTAATACTTTGTTGAAGCACCTTTTGATTTTATTACAGCACTCAGTCTTTTTGGGTATGAGTCTATCATCATGGCACATTTTGACTTGGCAAGATTTGCCCACTCTTCTTTGCAAAAACACTCCAAATCTGTCAGATTGCGAGGGCATCTCCTGTGCACAGCCCTCTTCAGATCACCCCACAGAGATTTTCAATCGGATTCAGGTCTGGGCTCTGGCTGGGCCATTCCAAAACTTTAATCTTCTTCTGGTGAAGCAATTTCTTTGTTGATTTGGATGTATGCTTTTGGTCGTTGTCATGCTGAAAGATGAAGTTCCTCTTCATGTTCAGCTTTCTGGCAGAAGCCTGAAGGTTTTTTGCCAATATTGACTGGTATTTGGAACTGTTCATAATTCCCTCTATCTTAACTAAGGCCCCAGTTCTAGCTGCAGAAAAACAGCCCCAAAGCATGATGCTGCCACCACCATGCTTCACTGTGGGTATGGTGTTCTTTTGGTGATGTGCAGTGTTGTTTTTGTGCCAAACATATCTTTTGGAATTATGGCCAAAAAGTTCAACCTTGGTTTCATCAGACCATAACACCTTTTCCCACATGCTTTTTGGAGACTTCAGATGTGTTTTTGCAAAACGTAGCCTGGCTTGGATGTTTTTCTTCGTAAGAAAAGGCTTTCGTCTTGCCACTCTACCCCATAGCCCAGACATATGAAGAATACGGGACATTGTTGTCACATGTACCACACAGCCAGTACTTGCCAGATATTCCTGCAGCTACTTTAATCTTGCTGTAGGCCTCTTGGTAGCCTCCCAGACCAGTTTTCTTCTCGTCTTTTCATCAATTTTGGAGGGAGCTCCAGTTCTGGGTAATGTCACTGTTGTGCCATATTTTCTCCACTTGATGATGACTGTCTTCGCTGTGTTACATGGTATATCTAATGCCTTGGAAATTCTTTTGTACCCTTCTCCTGACTGATACCTTTTATCAATGAGATCCCTCTGATGCTTTGGAAGCTCTCTGTGGACCATGGCTTTTGCTGTGGGATGCGACTAAGAACATTTCAAGAAAGACCAACTAGAGCAGCTAAACTTTATTTGGGGTTAATCAGAGGCACTTTAAATGATGGAAGGTGTATGCTGACTCCTTTTTAACATGATTTGGAATGTGATTGCTTAATTCTGAACACAGCTACATCCCCAGTTGTAAGAAGGTGTGCACACTTATGCAACCACATTATTTTATTTTTATATTTTTTCTTCCCTCTATCTAAAAGATTTCAGTTTGTTTTTCAATTGAGTTGTACAGTTTATAGGTCACATTAAAGGTGGAAAAAGTTCTGAAATGATTTATCTTTGTCTTTTTTACAGCACAGAAACCTGACATTTTAACAGGGGTGTGTAGACTTTTTATATCCACTGTACCTTAATAATTATAATTTTATTATGGCTAAATATTACCATTTGAGTATTGGGAGTACAATGTTGGTTCCCTTTTCTATCAATTTATGTCCAATTGCATTGTGATCGATGATAATCTCTCTTTTTTTTTAAAGAATATGGATTCATAGAGTGTCATGTCTTTTGTATCATTACTTTTTATCAACTTTGTCATAAAGGAGTACCTTTATCCATTCCCTCTCCCTGATTGATGAATATATATATACAGTTTAATATAAAATATATATGGCTTGCGTGTCGATATCTATATATTGGTATATTATGGTATTTTTGGCAATTAAATATGGCCATCTTTTGGTCAGATAAGTATATCACCACATTTATCTCATTAACCCCTATCTGGGTACGAACATGTTTGGCATGTTTTTTTATTTATTTATTTATTTTTGTGTCATATTTTCATTTACTCATTTATTATTATTCGATTTAAGTTTATCATTATTACTATTTTTATTTTGTTCCACGTTTGGTAGCGCTGTATTTTACGATGCCCTGTGTCATCTAATGTGGGCATTTCCTGACACGCCTCTCTGGAACCTTAGTACTTTTGTTGTTTATTTCAATATTTCACTGTGTAGGTGCGTTATAATTGGTGAAGGACTGGCTTTTCCTCTTGCGATCCATGACATACACGTAGAGTGATACTCGAGACTTCTCTGATAGACCTCGGGATTGGCTCATAAAATACACACCCCCTCCCGGCTCATCATCGATTAACTCCGCCCACTAAACCTCTATGCACCTCGGATTGGTGCACTAAATACACTCCCTCTTTCATTTCATGAATGGACGAACCTGCCCACCAAGTTTCTATTGAATGACTAGGGAAGCCAACCCTTTGACGCCCATATTTAAAACGCTGGACAATCATTTTGGTTTTTTCCTCTGACGAAGCCGCCACGGCGAAAGGCACGTCGGGTCGTTTCTGTTCTTTGTTGCTTCCTAAGCCCTCCAATGTAGGCAGTATCTACTCGCCTGTCGGTACTATTCATCTTTCATTTCAGCCTTCCTCCCCGTTCTCCCTCTTTACCCCGCTATGCATCAGTAGATAGGAATTATTTGATTCTAAGATTAGGGATAGCCTTTACTTCTGTGTTCCCCTTCTCTCCTTATTTGGGGCAGCGGGATGTTTGGGGCTTAGTACTATTATAACATTATCTTTATGCTATATATATATATATATTTACTTTCCACATAGTGGATTGTGACAGGCATCTACATTAGTGCTTTTTTTGTCATTGTTATATTTATTTTCTGTTTATCTATGGTCATCACTTAGTACCTCTATTATCAATTTTTTGGACTAACATATCATTTTTTCTTCTTTTCTCATATATATATATATATATATATATATATATATATATATATATATATATGTATATATTTTTCACTTCTATTTTATGTATCGTGTTGTGTTTGTCGCAGCTGTCTATCTCAGTTTGGTGGCTTTCCACCTTTTTACTCTGACATATTAATAAAAAAAGTATTTTTAATCCTTCTCGAAGTGTCAATATGGATAGTGTACTTGAAAGAGATGATGGGCCCAAGACATTGGTTTACCAGACAGCAAGGAATGGCGGTTCTCACTAGACATGTGCATTCGTTTTCGGACGAATGCATTTTCGGACGAAAATAGCATTTTCGTCCATTCGTCCGAAAAACGAATAACGAAAATTTTAACTAACAAAATCCGAATGAACGAATGGTTAATAAACGAAAATCATTCGTTCATTCGTCCATTCGTCCATTCGTGCTATTGGCATTCTAAACCGAAATAGAGTCGGTTTACAATACCAATAGCATTGTACTACATTCCATAAACCGACATGAATGACTTTCGGTTTATGGAATGCATGTAATGCTATTAGCTTCCTATAAACCGAAATTGAGTTCCCATTCATACGAATAGGTCAATTGACCTATTCGTATGAATGGGGACTCTTTCGGTTTATAGAAAGCCAATAGCAGCATGTATTCTATAAGCCGTAAGTCTTTAAAACAAACGACGTTCGGTTTATAGAATACATGTAATGCTATTGCTGTTCTATAAGCCGAAAGACATTCGGCTTATAGAACAGCAATAGCATTACATGCATTCTATAAACCGAACGTCGTTCGTTTTAAAGACTTTCGGCTTATAGAATACTATTGGCATTCTATAAACCTAACTAGAGTCCCTCCTCATTCATAAGAATTTCTTATGTATGGGGACTCGACTCTAGTTCGGTTTATAGAAAGCCAATAGTATTCTATAAGCCGAAAGTCTTTAAAACGAACGACGTTCGGTTTATAGAATACATGTAATGCTATTGCTAAACTATAAACCGAACGACTTTCGGTTTATAGAATAGCCATAGGATTACATGTAGTACATAAGCCGAAAGTCTATAAACCGAAAGTCGTTCGGTTTATAGGCTGTCGGCATTTAACTATACAGAGACAGAGTCTCCATTCATAAAATTATGAATGGAGACTTTGTCTCCGTGTAGTAAAATGCCGAAAGTCTATAAACCGAACGATCGGTTTATAGACTTTCGGCTTATGTAATACATGTAATCCTATGGCTATTCTATAAACCGAAAGTTCGGTTTATAGAATAGCAATAGGAATACATGTATTCCATAAGCCGACAGCCTATAAACCGAACGTTCGGTTTATAGGCTGTGGGCATTTTACTACACGGAGACAGAGTCTCCATTCATAATTTTATGAATGGAGACTCTGTCTCCGTATAGTTAAATGCCGGCTTTTAACTATACGGAGACAAAGTCTCCATTTATAATTTTATGAATGGAGACTCTGTCTCCGTATAGTTAAATGCCCACAGCCTATAAACCGAACGTTCGGTTTATAGGCTGTGGGCATTTAACTATACGGAGACAAAGTCTCCATTCATAATTTTATGAATGGAGACTCTGTCTCCGTATAGTTAAATGCTATTGTATTCTATAAACCGACTCTATTTCGGCTTATAGAATGCAATAGTACTACGAATGGACGAATGAACGAATGATTTTCCTTTATTAACCATTCGTTCATTCGGCTTTAGTTAGCTTAGCATTTTCGTTCTTCGTTTTTCGGGCGAATGGACGAAAATGCAATTTTCGGACGAAAATGCATTCGTCCGAAAACGAATGCACATGTCTAGTATATATTCACATGTAAATTGCTTTTTTAATAAAAAATTATGACATAAAAAAAATCTTGTTTTTATTTCCTTTTATGTGACAAAGCTGCCTCTCTCTTTCCCTTGCCCCCAGATTTGTCGCTCTCCCCCCCTTAGTGTTGTCTCTCTCTCACCCTCCCTTTAGCTCCCCCCTCGCTCCCCTTGTGTCTGTCTCTTCCCCCCTTCCCTCCCCTTGTTTCTCTCTGCCCCCCCCCCTTGTTATTCTGTCCCCCCCTCACCTGTTTCTTGCTCCCTGGTGGCTAGTGGGGGCAGCCGGGGGATGTATGCACTATACATAATAGACGGAAGTGTCGGGCAGCATGGAGGTTGTCTGCACGATTCGTGCAGACATCCCCCAGCTGCCCGATTCTCCCTGGTGGCAAGCGAGGCAGCGGTGGATGTCTGCGCGATGAGCGAGACCTCCCCTGCTGCCGCCCGGAACGACAGCCAGGACTTTTATGAGGAAGCCGTAAGTACCCAGCTTCATCATAGAAGTCCCGGCGGTCATGCCGGGCGGCAGCAGGAGAGGTCTCGCTCATCGCGCAGACATCCACCGCTGCCTCGCTAGCCACCAGGGAGAATCGGGCAGCTGGGGGATGTCTGCACGAATCGTGCAGACAACCTCCATGCTGCCCGACACTTCCGTCTATTATGTATAGTGCATACATCCCCCGGCTGCCCCCACTAGCCACCAGGGAGCAAGAAACAGGTGAGGGGGGGACAGAATAACAAGGGGGGCAGAGAGAAACAAGGGGAGGGAAGGGGGGAAGAGACAGACACAAGGGGAGCGAGGGGGGAGCTAAAGGGAGGGTGAGAGAGAGACAACACTAAGGGGGGGAGAGCGACAAATCTGGGGGCAAGGGAAAGAGAGAGGCAGCTTTGTCACATAAAAGGAAATAAAAACAAGATTTTTTTTATGTCATAATTTTTTATTAAAAAAGCAATTTACATGTGAATATATACTAGACATGTGCATTCGTTTTCGGACGAATGCATTTTCGTCCGAAAATTGCATTTTCGTCCATTCGCCCGAAAAACGAAGAACGAAAATGCTAAGCTAACTAAAGCCAAATGAACGAATGGTTAATAAAGGAAAATCATTCGTTCATTCGTCCATTCGTAGTACTATTGCATTCTATAAGCCGAAATAGAGTCGGTTTATAGAATACAATAGCATTTAACTATACGGAGACAGAGTCTCCATTCATAAAATTATGAATGGAGACTTTGTCTCCGTATAGTTAAATGCCCACAGCCTATAAACCGAACGTTCGGTTTATAGGCTGTGGGCATTTAACTATACGGAGACAGAGTCTCCATTCATAAAATTATAAATGGAGACTTTGTCTCCGTATAGTTAAAAGCCGGTGTTCTGACAAATTTCTGGAGCAAATTCTCCTGCGCAATCGCAGGAGAATTTGCTCACTGCGCATGCGCATAAAGTTACAGCTGATAACTCAGCTGTAACTTTGTGACCACCGTGCATGAGACAGCTGCGCAACCCACCTCCCGCCCCCCTCACACCCGCCGCACACCCCTTCTTACCAGATCATCGACCACAGCGATACACAGCGCATGCGCACGCCTATCCAGCCGTTTGGGAATGCGCGCGTCCGTTGTTGTGTTCTTAAGGTGGTAAGTAACACGGGGCGTCGGGACATAAGGGGGCAAGCATCCTGGTGAGGGCTGCCTCATCTTGATGGGATTTGTGATCCTCCTGCTGTATTATTGATGCAGCAGGAGGATCACAAATCCCATCAAGATGAGGCAGCCCTCACCAGGATGCTTGCCCCCTTATGTCCCGACGCCCCATGTTACTTACCACCTTAAGAACACAACAACGGACGCGCACATTCCCAAACGGCTGGATAGGTGTGCCCATGCGCTGTGTATCGCTGTGGTCGATGATCTGGTAAGAAGGGGTGTGCAGAGGGTGTGAGGGGGCGGGAGGTGGGTTGCGCAGCTGGCGCATGCGCGGTGGTCACAAAGTTACAGCTGAGTTATCAGCTGTAACTTTATGCGCATGCACAGTGAGCAAATTCTCCTGCGATTGCGCAGGAGAATTTGCTCCAGAAATTTGTCAGAACACCGGCATTTAACTATAAGGAGACAGAGTCTCCATTCATAAAATTATAAATGGAGACTTTGTCTCCGTATAGTTAAAAGCCGGCATTTAACTATACGGAGACAGAGTCTCCATTCATAAAATTATGAATGGAGACTTTGTCTCCGTGTAGTAAAATGCCCACAGCCTATAAACCGAACGTTCGGTTTATAGGCTGTCGGCTTATGGAATACATGTATTCCTATTGCTATTCTATAAACCGAACGTTTGGTTTATAGAATAGCCATAGGATTACATGTATTATATAAGCCGAAAGTCTATAAACGGATCGTTCGGTTTATAGGCTTTCGGCATTTTACTACACAGAGACAAAGTCTCCATTCATAATTTTATGAATGGAGACTCTGTCTCTGTATAGTTAAATGCCGACAGCCTATAAACCGAACGACTTTCGGTTTATAGACTTTCGGCTTATGCAATACATGTAATCCTATGGCTATTCTATAAACCGAAAGTCGTTCGGTTTATAGAATAGCAATAGGAATACATGTATTCCATAAGCCGACAGCCTATAAACCGAACGTTCGGTTTATAGGCTGTGGGCATTTTACTACACGGAGACAGAGTCTCCATTCATAAAATTATGAATGGAGACTTTGCCTCCGTGTAGTAAAATGCCCACAGCCTATAAACCGAACGTTCGGTTTATAGGCTGTCGGCATTTTACTACACGGAGACAAAGTCTCCATTCATAATTTTATGAATGGAGACTCAGTCTCTTATTAGTTAAATGCCGAAAGCCTATAAACCGAACGACTTTCGGTTTATAGACTTTCGGCTTATGCAATACATGTAATCCTATGGCTTTTCTATAAACCGAAAGTCGTTCGGTTTATAGAATAGCAATAGGAATACATGTATTCCATAAGCCGACAGCCTATAAACCGAACGTTCGGTTTATAGGCTGTCGGCATTTTACTACACGGAGACAGAGTCTCCATTCATAAAATTATGAATGGAGACTTTGTCTCCGTGTAGTAAAATGCCCACAGCCTATAAACCGAACGTTCGGTTTATAGGCTGTCGGCATTTTACTACACGGAGACAAAGTCTCCATTCATAATTTTATGAATGGAGACTCTGTCTCTTATTAGTTAAATGCCGACAGCCTATAAACCGAACGACTTTCGGTTTATAGACTTTCGGCTTATGTAATACATGTAAACCTATGGCTATTCTATAAACCGAAAGTCGTTCGGTTTATAGAATAGCAATAGGATTACATGTATTCCATAAGCCGAAAGTCTATAAACCGAAAGTCGTTCGGTTTATAGACTTTCGGCTTATAGAATACAATTAATACTATTGCCTTTCTATGAACCGAACGAGAGCCCCATTCATAAGAATTTCTTATGAATGGGGCTCTCGTTCGGTTTATAGAAAGCCAATAGTATTACATTGTATTCTATAAAACGAACGAAAAAAATTAACGAAACGAAAATAATGAACGAATTTCGTCTGAAACGAATGCACTAATGAACGAAATTCGTTTTAGACGAAATAAATAACATTTTCGTCCGAATGGACGAAAACGAAACGAAAATTTTAGTTTTGCACATGTCTAGTTCTCACCTTGACGATCTTCGGGGTTTTAGCGTGAAGATGAGTTTGCAGGATATAACAAAAGAGTGGTATTGGTGTCTGTTTCCTGAAAAATGGTCTAGCAGGTTTACCTGGAATTCAGGTGCTGCCATGGCTCCCTCAAGGTGTTGTACCGCTGCTTCCACACACTCACTCACACTGACACACACTCACTCAGACTGACAAACAGACACACTCTCATTCACACTGACATACACTCACACTGACATACATACACACACTCACACTGACACACACACTCACACTGACATACACACACACTCAATTACTCTTGTGTGAATGAGGGACTGAGCCAATCATGGGAGGCTTCTGAACTTTCAGCCAATCAGGAGAGTTGGGAGGTCTCACCTTATTGGCTGATACCTCCTTCTATTAAGCTCCCCCAGACACAGGGGAAAAAAAACTCATTCACACAAGGAGCTCAAATCAAAGAGTGAGTGAGTGTGTATGTCAGTGTGAGTGAGTGTGAGTGTGTGTGTCAGTGTGAGTGAGTGTGTGTATGTCAGTGTGAATGAGAGTGTGTCTGTATTTCAGTGTGAGTGAGAGTGTGTCAGTGTGAGTATGTGTGTATGTGTGAGTGAGTATGTGGATAAAGGGGCTAATTACTCTGATACTGCCTATATCTGTCTAGCATCCCAAGAGGTTAATTCCTTCCTTCCCATCTTTTACTTTTCATCAGGGGAATCTATTTCTCTCAGAGGAGAGAACCAATTTGAATGTTTCCCACCCTCTGGTTCTCAGAATGAAATACTGTGTGATTCTCCCATCTTTCTTTTAGTCTGGTCCCTACTCTACAAAAACATGTTGTGGAAAGATACGATTTGGTGAACTCCTACTGTCATTTAATACATCATGGTCATGATTTATTGGTTCTCTTCAAACTTTTTCTCTTAGATTGGACATGTCTGAAGGGTTATCACCCCATCCTTCTGACCTTTCTCTACTCCTATTAATACTCTGTATCGTACCAAGTTTCGATCCATTGTTTATATCAGTACTTGATGAGGGAAATTGTAATTCAGTTCTCCCAGGTTTATTTGGATACTTGTGGGGGCTTAATTGATTATGGTTCTTCCTTATGCTCGGGAGTGGTCTACGCTGGTAGTTCTTTGATTGCTCAAAATTCTCCCCTGATTGATTCATTAATATGTATTTAGATAGCGCCAACAATTTATGTAGCGCTAGGTACAGGGCAGAGAAGGGGAACTACATAGGGGTGGGGCCAAAATCCTACCCCCTAGTCAATATATAAAATGTGTGTGGATCAAGATTACATGAGCTGCTTTTGAGAATCAAAGGTGTCTATTCTTTTTTTCTAAATCAATGGCAGTCCCAGATGCCTGCTTCATAAAAGATAATCCAAGATTAAAAAGAGGTTTCTGGTGGAACAAATGTGACTGTTCCTTTCAGAGTCATGTTGATAAATATTAAAATAATAAAGATATTAAGAGCAAAATTCTTGGTGATATGTGGTAAGATCGTCTGAATAAGACTTGAATAATATAAGGAACTATAGGAAACAGCCAATATTGGAATATATTTGTTCATTCAGATTGGTATTTGACGAAAATAAAGTCAAATTGGTTTATGTCCGAAAACGGAGCCTTTGAACATCTTGTCCAGCCAAGCAATTGGAAGTCACATAAGCTGGGACCCCTAATGCTGTCGGGTTAACCCCTCCTGTCTGATATGTTTAATCTGCACTAGAGCTGGTTTTCTGTGCATTTATTTTTGTGAGTGTATTTTCAGTAAATAAGAGTTTTTACCTATTTCCACAGTATTACACTATATGCTATCTCCCTCCCCATCCCTTTTTGTGTTTCCAATATATCTTCTCATGTCTCTGCGGAAACCTCCAGTCTTTGGTCACAAGATAATCCACAAGTTTGTGATTTTCTATTTTGAGAACAAGTAACATATTGGGATTCGAAGAGTCCTTGCAGATATCTGCTTTTTTCCCTGTTTTTTGGTTGTTCTAGCTAAAATTGGACAGTGAGCTCTATTCAATGACATGAGTTATCACTTATTTATAACTGACAATTTTTTACTGCAGTTTATGGTATTTAATGATCCGAGGTAAACTAACACAGAGCTTTAAATAGAGCCTAATATATTTTAAAAATAGAAACTTAATGAAAAATGATAGCAATAAAAATGCAATGAAATCAGAGTGATCTAAATTATATTAAATATAAATCAGATGTACAAGAACCTTATTATATTACTCTCAAATGGGTTTATAGCACAGTTAATTTGCAAGGAGAAGTTTTGCTGATTTATACCTCAGCAAAAGTCCCTTAAAAGTTTATGAAATTAACAGTATAAACAGGGAGCAGATTAACTAGAACCTCAAATTACATGTATTTATTAATTAGGCTAAATGATACAGGAAAGTAAACAGAAACACGTTTTAACACAGCAAGACCATATTTAGCAAAATGCTTACATTTTATAATATAATTAAATTGAGTAAACAGTATTGTCACAATTACTTATTAAAGAAGTATATAAAATATTAAACAAGATTGGAGGGTCTACTTGGAGATCTGAAATACGACTCAAATCAGATCACATCAGTGATCCAAATGGCCCCTTAATTTGGGCTACTCAGAAAATACTATCTGCAGCTAACTCTTTCATGTTGCCTACATCTTTTAGCATCATATAAAAATAAAAACCCAATCTGCAGCCCTACTACTTGGGATTACTATAATGTTCAAAAATGTACCATTAGAATCATTTGTTACTGTTCCAAAAAACAGCATACTGTATGGAGTATAGCACTTATCCTAAGCTGGACCGCATATTCAACCAATATAATTTTCAGTTCATATCTTTTAGGAGTGTGTCAACTGTAGCTAGCAATATGGTAGGTAAATATCACCCTGCCAAAAATGTAAATGTATCAAAAATATATTGCAAGTTGTATAACAATCCAAGAAATGTTTTAAGATCAATAAGCAAAAAACGACTGGTTTCAGTGCAAGTAAATAGTAAATTAACTTCCCTGCTGGGAACAAACAGGGTGTGTCAGCAGTAATCATCCGGTAGGTAAATAAAATGAATCCAAATTGAGTTGCATGAAAGAAGAATCTTCTTTTATTGTGATCGAGAATATATAAAAGGCATCAGGCAGAGGGATAGAGGACAGGCAAAAAGACAAACGCTTAACGCGTTTCGCACCAGACGGTGCTTTATCAAAAGCAGTCTTAACATCAAATGGTAAGAGCATGTTTAAGTACAGAAAATACAAAAACAATTAAAACGTGATTAGAATCTTACCTTCAGCCGCTGTGAAGAGGGGAGACGATCGTCGCAATCAGTGCTCCCGGGCGCGCACACAAACCACGTGGCGCGTCCAGCCTGAGAACTCAGAGGCTGAGCACGCCTCCGGGCAGAGAAGCGCCCGCCCAGGGAGCAGTGGACTACATCTCCCATCTACACTGCGGCGGAAATGGAAAGTAAACAACTGAGATGCGGAGAATAATGAACGATTTGAGCGAGGGCAAAGGGGCAAAGTGACAAATGATAAACTATAGAGAAATATAAAGAGCCAATAAATGATGACAGTGATAGGTAGAGTATTGAATGTTAATGGACCTGAGAATAACCCAATAAATATGATAATGTGTGAATGAGTGAATGAAATAAGATGAGGTGAAAAATAGGTGAAATAACAGAAATAAGATAAAGTGCAAATGATAAAGCAAAAAAAGAGAAAGGAAGAAAAAGAAGAGGGATATATGTGCGTGCTACAAAAAGTGAAATGGAAAAAATAAAAAATACTAATAAAAATGAAATGAAATTAAAATAATACAAAAGTGATAAAGAAAATGAAGAAGAAAAAACGACAAGATAATGGTAATGTGTAATGTGTAATGTGTAAAAATAAATGTAATAAATGTGAGTGAAGAGAAAAAAGTGAAAAAGGAAAAAAAAAAAAAAAAAAAACCAAGTGAAAAAATTAGAGGAGAAGAGAAAAGATGATAAATGAAAATGAAAATGAAAAAGGGTGAAAAAATAAGAAAGTGAAAATAAGGAAAAGTAGTGAAGATAGATAAAAAATAGTAATAAACACCAGTAGTAATAATAATTAATAATCAATATTGTCACAAATAACATAATATAATTAGAAATAGGATAAATAAAGCCACTACTATATTAAGACCTAACACCCTGGTAATCGATATGTGTATATATACAAACATGGAACAATGAGTAGAAAAGCTTAAGGGACGATCCATTAATATATATGCACGCACCGGATAATATAGTGTAAATAGTATGAGTATTGAGACCATACATAATCTGGAGAACAAGAATGTTCACAAATTAATTTTAACCGGTATAACATGAAACATCATACTTAGCATTAAGGCCATACGGAATACGTGTTTTTAATTGGAATATCCAAAAGACTTCTCTTTGACTCAAAATAGTATTTAGATTACCCCCTCTAGGAGGAGAGTGGATTTTCTCTATACCACAGAATCTAAAGTAATTTATGCATCCATTGTTACAAATCAAAAAATGTTTGCCTATTGGTGATTGCTCATCTCTCAACTCAACACTAGATAGATGTTCTCTTATGCGGGCTTTCAATTGCCGTGTGGTTTTACCCACATATTGTATGCCACATTTTGTGCAGGTGATCAGATAGATAACATATTCACTGCAACAATTTATGTAGTTATTAATCTGGAACATGTTTCCCCCCACAGTGGATACAAAGTTGCTAGTCCTATCAATATAGGTACAACATTTACAAACCTTGTGGCCACAGGGATACATCCCCTCAGTTGAGAGCCAGGTTTTTGAATTTTTAGTGGGTTTTGGAAGAGTACTGGAGAGCTAGGCGATTGCCCAAGGTACAAGTTTTTCTTGGCACATATTTGAAGCCTTTATCTACTATTTTAGACAGTGGTTCACCTGCTGGGAACACCTAATTATTTATATGTCACATGACCTAATGCAGGATCACACCTTTGTTTAACATTGCTGCCCCATGGAGACCATACAATATAATAAGCAGTCTGAACCCACAATAAGTCAAGTAAAGTACGCTGAAAGTGGGGGAAAGGAGCAGAACTATAGCACAGGGGTCTGCATAATATCTAACATCTACTTCATTAATAAAAACACTCATACAACTGATATGCAAAAGAGACCAGCTCTCTTGCTAAAAGCTCAGGTCTGTGGGGGTTACCCGTCAGAGCCATCTGGTGTTAAACAAACTGGTTCTCCAGGAGAAGGTTCACTCACAGCTAATGATGGTTATACTGGACAGTTCACGAATGTTAGCCAGATGATGGTAAAAGGTGAAGACACAGGATCCCAACTTCCACAAACAACATACAAACTGTGAAATCCAACAGAGAAAGCGATAAAAAGTTGTGGCTCGACTCATTTCCTTGAATATTTTACTTCCTCAGGAACCATCTATGAGAAATCCCTCCTCTAATACAAAGAACACTCCTACAAGGGCTTCTCCTCTGATCTTAAAGTTAGATTGCGTCCTGCATCTCTACTGTTTTCTTCAGTGCTGCGTAATCCTTGATGTTCTCCAAATCGCTGAAGTGGTCTGTAGGCGGGGTATGATGTAATGATATGTGACTCTAACCTTCTCCAGCACCAAATGATATATAACGTTCGCCAGTTCATGGAGACACAATGCTAAACTTCTTTAGCGCGACGACACTACTCATAATTGCTATCACACATGAATAAACAGAGATAAAATATAACTTTGTGTTCAAAATAAAAAAGTAAAAATAAAATTAAAAATGAAATAAAAATAAGAAATGAAAAATGAACAAAATTAAATCAAATAAAATATAATAAAATACAATTTAAATTAAATTAGTGAAATAAAATATATGAAAAAAGAATAAAACAAATAAAAAAATAAATTAATAAAAAAAAATGAAACGTAAGGAAATAAATATAGAAAAAAGCTACACCTGCCAAAGGTATATAAAGTAATGAATCCAAATGAAAGATAGTGGGCACTCATGGTTCTTGTATGAAAGTATACATTTTATTACTCTGTCAACAACCATGCAAACGAAGCAAAGGATGAGCGACACACATTACGTGTTTCAAGTCTAAAGACTAGAGTTGAGCGGACACCTGGATGTTCAGGTTCGGCGGGTTTGGCCGAACTTCGGAAAAAAGTCCGGGTTCAGGCTCGAACTTGACCCCGAACTTGACCCTGAACCCTAACCCTGAACCCTAACCCCATTGAAGTCAATGGGGACATGAACTTGTGCCCACTAAAATGCCTCTAAAAAAAGTCCTGGAAAGGGCTAGAGGGCTGCAAAAGGAAGTAAAATGGGGGTAAGAGTAGGACAAGTGACCTGCAAGCAAACATGGATAGGGAAATAACTTCAAATAACATAAAATACATACACATTAAAAATACAGCTGAGCCATAAAATAGCACTAGATGGAATCTTTGATTTTAGTTTTGTAAGAACATAAATCTAAATCTAAAGCATGGCTGCCAGGAGGATAAACAGAATTATCCATTTGAGAGAGGGTTGGAGTGCAGGGTATTTTCTTTCAGTTTATACTAAGTGACCCATATGTTGAGGAGGCGGTGACCATGGCGGTGTAGGTGGAAGCTGCGCTGGAGGAGGAGGAGGTAGCCAGAATTTTTCAAAGTGCGCTGTAAGCACAGTATTGGACTGTTCTATTTGACTCTCAGATATGAAGTGCACCGCAAGACGCAAATGTACTATTTAGCACCCAAAACAATTATGCAAACACTTTAATGTGAAATTTGCACAAAAGATACAACAATTAGCTTATTTTTACATTTAGCTATATTTGTTCATATTTTTCTTTATTTTTCAATTTTTGAAGTTTCACTATTTTTTTAGATACATAATATTAAATTTACAGCTAAATTGTTTAACCGGTACATTTTACTTGTGCATTTTTCTATCTTTGCATACAATTTGTCAGACAAATGAAAAATAACTGTTTAAATAGTATTAAGTACCTAAAGGGTTAATATGACTTCAATTAAGCCAAACCAATGGAGCTTTAAAGCCTGCTATACTAGGAACTTTATAAACAGAGGAGAAGAGGAGGAGCACGCATGTCATCTGAGGAAGTATTGTGATAATCACGTCCTGACTTCATCATGCACAGGAGGAGGAGAGTCGCATCACACAGAATCACCAAGGAGTGTTCCTGAAAGGACTCGTGATCCACCATTCATCCATTTTACTCACTACTGCTGACTATAAGGTAAGCAATTTTATTTGAACAGTAAAAGGTGTAATTCTTTGATATTTATATTGTGATCCCTCTCCTTCTTATTGTGCACTTCTGGTGCTCCCATCCTGCTGCTTTACACCATGCCTCGCTCATTTTGAGAAGCAGAGTGAATTTGGGTCAGATTCAAACCTGCCATCAATATATGTTATATCCCTGAGCCTTGATCCATTATACTCAATCACACGTGAGTTCCACTCATTGTGAGGGGTACCATATATCTCCAATTGAGCCAACGTAATACAGTATATTTATTTTTTCCTTCGATATTTTTATTCAAAATATATCTACTAAAGTTCAGAAGATAAGTCTTATGCATGTTTTTTTCCCACATCCTCACTGTTTGTACACATATAAATGCAGGACAACAAACAAATTACAGGGCTAAGACAAATGATCACATGAGATGGAGTGAGGAGCTGGGATTCTCAGACGCTTCGTGTGGGAAAGCATAACTGACATATAGGCGATAACAAGCATACAGACATAAATAAAGGAACAAGCCTAAAACGCTGAGATGGTAATGTGAGGGTTAGGTTATATCTGATGGCCATAAGATGATAACTAATAACAAACTAGTAACTGAATCTAATATCAGGAACGACACACCGAACATAAAACATACATCTAACAGGACTGCCCAGACAGAAAGCTTAAAACAAACTAAATGGACGTGACAATGTTTAAATAGAAAAACAGGGAAAATCCAGAATGGAACCGAACAGAATAACAAACTGCAGAGAAATCAGAAATTAATCAGAGTAAGTGAACAAAGGAACAAAATCATGGAACAGGGAAACCCTCTATCAGGTTTTTAGGATAGGGCAAAATGCTAACAGGGCTCTAGGCCAGAGCATAACTATAACAGGGCTCTAGGACAGGGTAGGACTCTAGCAGGACTCTAGGACAGGGCATAACTATAACAGAGTTCTAAGATAGCCCCATTTCAGGACTTCAGGACAGGGCAGGTGCCTGACTGTGGCTAGAGTAAAAAAAGTGTTACTCTGTGGCCGGACTAGGAAAGTTCCACTCTTTGGAAAGGTATACAAAGGTGAAAAAGATACAGAAATAACTGGATACAACCTGAACAAGACTGCACATGGGTTGTAGTCTGAAAAATTGGCCCGAAGTTTGGAGAGATTCAAGGCACATCGGGTCACACTAGGAGCAGAAATGTGAGCTACATAATAATAGGGGCACAATTCAGCCATTATAGCCAATTTCATGTAAAAAAAACACAGAACTGAAGTCCCATGGGCGATTTCCCAAAAGAAAATAGTGGCTTGAAAACACCAAAAAAAAGGCAAAATACACATATTTGCAACAAAATTATACTTGTTAGAGTTTGAAAACTACATATAGTCAGAACAAGCTGTCAGATAACCACATTCCAATTAAATGTATAATTAAATTACAACTCCAGCTGTACAGTTAGAATTGAAATCAAGATGTTCTGTTAGAAAATGCAAGCAGACAAACAACTTTACTTTTGAGTGAAATACAGCGTTAATTAAGTAATTGTCCAAATGTTACCATCAGGTCATTGAGGCACAGCAAGAAACACTATGAAATACTATCACCACTGTCATGCACCCCCAGAATACAGGACAGATCAATATCAGTTGTCAAGAAAAGGTAGAAAACATGACAATACACATTCCATGCCATACAGAAAAAACACTCCTCTACTCCACATCTGTTAGCCGAGTGAACACAACTCATCTGACAAAGCCACATGTCGGCATCATGACACACATAACTCATCTTACCCTGCTGTCATAGAGCAGGTACTCAGGTACTGAAGAAGATGAAAAGGGGAACACCAGCAGTTGTGGCACAGCAACACCCATCTAACTTCAATGAGTGTGAACTCAACCCAGAGTACCAGGTTTGTGCCAAAAGGGTTCAACCAGATGTTCTTGGCCTTCCAATCTGCTACATACAGGTTTTCATACCTTGGCACAAACTTGATGCCCATGGCTCTACCACATAATTGTAAGAAAAAGTTGTGTTCAAACCCCAACAAATTGTGCTTTAAAATAAACTCAATACTATCACCGATTCTTTAATTACTTTCTCTAGAACCTCTCACAAGAGATATCATAGAAAACAAAAAAACAAAGGGTCATGTGGGGTTAGAAACCCAAATAATTAAAATATGTGCAGATGATATCCTGATCTCGGTGGAAGACCCTCAGACTTCCGTAGATGAAATAATGAAATTTATAGATACATATAGCAAAATCTCCAATTATAAGTTAAATAAGACAAAGACAATAGCAATGCCATATAAGATCCCAATGGACCAGATTTCATATATAGATAAAAAAAATACACATTTCTATTAGCAAAACATCATATATGGGAATAAATATTTCAAATAATCCCATGAACTGGGTATAAATAAATATCCTCCCCATGATTAAAGAAATTAAGTCATTTTCAAATTCGAAAAAAATCCTATATATCATGGTGGGGTAGAGTGAACGCCATTTAAGCATACACTTTGCCCAGATTTTTATATATATTCCGCATCCATCTTTGAGGGTACTGTCTCCATGGTTAAAATTAATCCAATCATTGTTTTCTAGATTTTTATGGGCTGGAAAGAAGCCATCTTCTGGCATGGCCCCCAGAACAAGGTGACATAGAATTCCCCATTTTTGAACAAGCAGAAGCTGCTCTTCTGGCTCAAGCTGTTACAACACAAAATCACCTTGTATTAAAGGTTCGAATTAGAATGCCCATATTTATGTCATCTCCATTCTGGAGAATAAAGAATTCCTAATCTAATATAGAACCTCAGACGTTCGGACTAGCATTAACATCTATTAATGAAACCTGGCAAAAGGTCAGAAATTTGAAATAATCCCAAATTTACTTAAAGATGTTACATTTTCTGATGGAAAATATAGATATGACATCTTGGACCGATAAAGGTATTCTTAAGATAGAATAATTCTTATTGAGAATAAATCCATTAAGTTAAAGGAAACTCTAAAAGAACAGTATGATTTAACAGGTTCTGATCTATTTAAATGCCCAAGAATTAAAGGGTTTCTCAGGCAGAACTTATGCTCCACTCTTACCTCAAAACCAACAGAGCTAATGAATAAACTGCTAGAACAAAAAGATTATAAAAAACTTGTATCCAACTCCCTACTCCTGCTCAAACAATTAAATAAAAAAAACATTTTCAAGTAAAAAAGGAATGGGAGAAGGACTTAGAAATTAATATAACTGAAGAAGAATGGTGCAAAGCTTTAAAAAAATCATATAAGGCCAGAGGCGTTGCTAGGTCTCCAAAAGATCAGGGGCTGGAGCCCATGACAGATTTGAAGAAGTGGAGTAAAAAAAATATCACATGCTTAGTGGGGCATACAGACAGATCTATATATATATATGTATGATGCCCATAAACAATAGGTTTTGTTGTCGCTACTGGGATCATTTTATTTTTTTTATCCAGCAGAGCATGAAGGAGCAGTATGTGCGACTGCTGCAGAGACTTCCTGCTCCGCCCCCACACGCACTATAATGTCCCAGTGCCAGGTGTGCTCAACAGGGCTAGAAACAAAGATGGTCTGCTCCTGTGTGAGAGGCACAGACCAGGCTGGAATGAGATATTGCAGCAAGGAGGGAGGACTAGGGTTGCCACCTGGTCAGTATTTTACCAGCAGGCTGGTAACAAATTTACTTTGTGCCAATGTTAAGTCTGTGGACGCAGTAGAATGGGCGGTATTTTTATGTAGAAAAGATGGCAACCCTAGGGAGGACATATTGACAGATGTACTTTTTTTTATCTTAAAAAAACAAAAAACTGCTGACTTGTGTGTAAGTGAATGTGGCTGACTGCATCTGTGTGTCTGTCTGTGTATGTGGCTGACTGCATCTGTGTGTCTGTCTGTGTATGTGGCTGACTGCATCTGTGTGTCTGTCTGTGTATGTGGCTGACTGCATCTGTGTGTATGTGGCTAACTGCATCTGTGTGTCTGTCTGTGTATGTGGCTGACTGCATCTGTGTGTCTGTCTGTGTATGTGGCTGACTGCATCTGTGTGTCTGTCTGTGTATGCGACTGACTGCATGTGTATCTGTCTGACTGCATGTGTGTGTCTGACTGACTGCACATGTGTGTCTGTCTGTGTATGTGGCTGACTGCACGTGTGTGTCTGTCTGTGTATGTGGCTGACTGCACGTGTGTGTCTGTCTGTGTATGTGGCTGACTGCATGTGTGTGTCTGTCTGTGTATGTGGCTGACTGCATGTGTGTGTGTGTCTGTGTATGTGGCTGACTGCATCTGTGTGTCTGTGTGTGTGACTGCATGTGTATCTGTATGTGACCGCACGTGTCTGTCTGTCTATCTTTGACTATGTGTCTGATGTGTCTGTCTGTCAGTGACTGACTATATGTGTATGTCTGTCTGTCTGTCTGTGACTGACTATATGTGTCTGTCTGTGACTGACTATATGTGTCTGTCTGTGACTGACTATATGTGTCTGTCTGTCTGTCTGTCTGTGACTGACTGTGTATGTAACTTCATGTGATTGTGTGTATGTGTTGTTGTCTGGCACCAAGATTTTTTTTTACTGGCTCCTTAAACTTAGTTAAACTTGTCAAGCCCTGTTATAAGGAATAATAACAATAAATGCATATTTATATGTTCGATATGATTATGCCAATGAGCAATAGGTATATATAATAGCTATACTATTGTATATACAATGCAAAAATAAATATCTAAATGATTAGGGGTATGTAATAAGGGGTCCAGCAGTTTCTAACTGTGCCTCTGCTAGCACTGGATGTTCCTAAGAGTTCAGTAACATTAGCACCTACACGCGGTGTCACACATTGTCTCTCTACCACACACTGTCTCACACAGACAAACCTAACAAGCACGCTGTCTCGCATGGACATGCACAACAAGCACGCTGTCTCGCATGGACATGCACAACAAGCACGCTGTCTCTCACAGATACACACACAAGCAAGCTGTCTCACACAGACACATAACAAGAACACTGTCTCACACACACACATGAGGTTGCTCTCTCAACACACACACATAACTCACACACTTTCGCCAACAGTTTCTCACCAGGGTCGGTCCAAGACATTGTGCTGCCAGGGTCAAGAATTGAAATGCTGCCTCCTCTCCCCCATGCGCGCACACACAATCATGCACGCACCTACATAAAACACACACACAGATAGAATCACAAAGAAACACACAAGCCAGCAGTGTGTTCTTAAAATTGTAATATTTAAGATATGCAGCACTATATAATAAGTGTGTAAATAAAAAAATTCATTCATCAATTTTGTGTTTATAACGTACCGTACAGTATAGAGAGGGTTAAATAAACTAACAATTAAAGCTGCTAGTGTTGCAACAGAATCCCTGCTTAAAAAAGATGGCCTGTAAGTGAATAAAAAAACTGCAGACAGAACTTAAATATACACAATTTCTAATGATTCAAGTGTGCATATAATAATTTAATACATATAAATAAAAGATAACTAAAAATATACACAAAAATTCGACGAACAATTAAATAAACATATGTTCTCTGGCATAAATGTACTAGCAAATACATAGATTACCAACAGACCATCCAAATACATAGATATATAAAACACTATCTATAGACCACTAAAATAGCTGATAAAAAAAATAGGGAAAATACCTTACCTGATAACCGTGTGGGCTCGCTGGGTGTGATCTGGAAAACGTTGCACGTGGTCCCGCGAGGCCATAAAAAAAAACAAAGATTGCAAGTATAGCCTACAGGGGGTGAGGAGAGAGGTGCGTGCGCCCACTGGCTGCACAGTGCTTTTGGGAAAGCACTTCACCTGGCTTTTTTTGTGTCATAGGGCAGCTTGCAAAACGCCCACATTATTAGTTTAGGTTGCGTGCAGCCAGCACACACACATTCACATGGACACTCAGCCAGCACACATACACTCACATGGACACTCAGCCAGCACACACACACACTACATGGACACTCAGCCAGCACACACACACACTACATGGACACTCAGCCAGCACACACACACAATACATGGACACTCAGCCAGCACACACACACACTACATGGACACTCAGCCAGCACACACACATTCACATGGACACTCAGCCAGCACACACACACACACTACATGGACACTCAGCCAGCACACACACACACTACATGGACACTCAGCCAGCACACACACACACTACATGGACACTCAGCCAGCACACACACACTCACATGGACACTCAGCCAGCACACACACTCACATGGACACTCAGACAGCACACACACACTCACATGGACACTCAGCCAGCCCACTCACTTATATGCATACTCAGCCAGCACACTCACTCACAGACATACTCACCACACTCAGCAGGCAGTGACACATAAGCAGATTTTTTTTTTTTTTTTATGTGAACATCAGGGCTCCATCCATGGGGATTCTACTTTCACCCGCAGCGCTGCCCTCATTCTAAAAGGAAAAGCGTGCGGTCCAGGAGAACAGCGCGACCGCACGTAAATAGAAAACAGTGAGGGCGGCATGAAGTGGAATTACTAGTTCCGGCTCTGGTCACATGTCCGATGCCTTTGCCCTACACGCAGCCAAAAACATACAGGGCTGCGTGAGGGCTTGATCAACGCGCCGGATATGAACTTACATCATATCCGGCGTGTAGGGAGAAACAAAAATCGGAGACTCGGGGCTGTCTCCATTCGGGGCTATGATCGCGAGATTCGGGGCTTCAGCCCCAATAGCCACCCCCTAGCGACGCCTCTGTATAAGGCTATTCATTGTTTGACTTTGAATAAGGTCCAATTTAAACTTGCTAACAGATGGTACCTGGTTCCTACACGTATCTCCAGGTTGCACCCTAATATTCCAGACACATGCTGGAGATGTAGCCTACATAGGGGAGATTTCCACATATTGTGGAAATGTTGAGACATAAAAAATCTATGGATGGACACCTTAAGCAATTGTGCAAGGCATTTGGTCAGAACTGGAGCCTTACTAGAGCTCTTTTAGATTTAAGTCTCTCAGAATCTGATGACAATCATAATATTATCTACCATATCCTAATTGTGATTAAATTGGAGATAGTAAAAAATTGGAGATCTTCTCAACCAATATCCTGGAAAAAAATCTGCTCCCAAATAACAAATAAATGCAAAATGGAGAGCGGTATTTGCATACAGTACAACTTGTCCAAAAAGATGGTTGATTATTTGACCAAATGGGGTGAGATCTTTGAACACAATTAGTTTTAAAGCTAAGCTAAAAAGGAAAATAAGAAAGAGAGATAATACCTGGAATAATTACCCGGCAGAGATTTTGATCCCTTTTAAATATTGGAATGACATTTGCCTTTTGCCAGTCTGTTGGCACTATACCTGAACTGAAAGAATCCCTAAAGATCATAAAAAGTGGTCTGGCCAGAATTATTCTTAACTCTCTAAGAAATGTAGGGGCAGTCAAGCAACATATTCATAGTGTTGGAAGTAAAAAAAATGTCACTTCCGAAGCTCTGACCACAAGAGGGCACAGACATATTGCCGGAGCATGCTTCTCCAGCAATATGGCTCCCACGATCCCTCCATGGAGCGATTGTGGGTGCCCCAGAGCTGGAATTTTGGTGCTGGCTATTGGCTCGACATCGAAGGCAATAGAGCAGCTCCGTCAGAGTGGTTTTCACAATCGTTGATCACAAAAACTGCTCGGTTCACCGCAGGACGTGTCAGGCACGTCCATTGTCGGGAACGGAGTTCCTGGCTGGATGTGCCTGACATGTCCATTGTAGCGAAGGGGTTAAACATAGACAGGTTAATTTTCTTTTTTATAAAAAATTCTTTAATAAAGTCTTTGAAGTGCCTATGGGAACCTCCTAAGCTTGTAAGTTTGCATGGTTTAATTTAATAGCACTATGTTCTATTTTCCAAGACACCTTTGAAATTGGCCACTTTGCTGACAAAAACAAATCAACATAAATTGCTTCAATCTGACTTTCATTCATATTAGTATGTAGTTATTGCTCACTTAATCGCATGCAATGATATCTAGAGTGGCATGAGATGATGAGCTGGAGCTGTTTTTCTGAATTTTGCAAAGAGCGTTAAACCAGTTGTCTAATGCATCCTGTTAAATAAATGGAAATACTCTGGTATAAAGTTAATGCATCTGTTCTTGTTGGTTTTCTCTGCCTTTTCTCCTTAGTTTATCCTGTAGCCCTGCACACTGTAATTATGTTTCTGTCTCTGCTTTGGCTATGATTGCTACTGTGATTTTGTGCTCAGACAGACAGCTTTAGGAAAACTAAAATGGGGAAGCATTTAAGGATGCATAAGTATGGGAAAAATATGT
This sequence comes from Pelodytes ibericus, assembly GCA_036172795.1. Classification (NCBI taxonomy): domain Eukaryota; kingdom Metazoa; phylum Chordata; class Amphibia; order Anura; family Pelodytidae; genus Pelodytes; species Pelodytes ibericus. Next base: position 80,130,652 of record CM069859.1, read on the forward strand.
ATTGGAAAACTTGAAGACATTCTTGGTCCCTTTTTACTGACATGAGGATGAAAATTTGGCACACGATGCAAAGTTAAACAAGGACTCTTCCTAAGCAATGTGAGAGAAAAGATCTTCTAGAGAAGATATTCTTATGTGATCAGGTTTTTCTTCCCTTGTGCAACAGGTCAAGGTGGATATATCCGTGATAGTCGACAGAATACAGATTGCCATTCAGGAGTTGTTAAGAGACTTATGTGTGAATCTAAAATAACAGGGAAACTACGGTGATGTTTTGGAGATGGATAAGGCACTGCTGTAGTCAGTCCTTACCTCCATGGAAACAAGACTGAACGAGCAATGGAATATGAAGGCTTAAATGGCACAACAGATTGTTGATCTGCACAAAAGAAGATGCTGTTGTAATCTCAGAATTCATGATTATCCTGAGGTTGAACATGGAGAGAATTTGCTTAAATTTAATAAATACCTACCGGTATTTTCTTTTCTTGGAGCACTCCTTTTCAATTGAAGGAGAAATGGTTGGACCCCAAGGGAAAGGGCACTCTTAAGAAGGGAACTATTGGTTCAGAATTGATAACTGTTGGAAATATATATGCTTCGAACAGATATCAACATCTGTTCTAGCGTTCATTGATATCAGAATTCTCAGTATTTGTAGAGGGCATGGCTATCTTGGGGAGAGTATGGGTTGAATGTCTGGCTCAAAAAGCAAGTATAGAGAATAGACATAAGTTAACTTTGGATTTACTTACATATCAATCACTTTTATAATTATGTGTACAATTGGTAACTTTATGTACTTTTACATTTCAAAGGTTATTCACATTATTAAAAAGTAAAATACATGAACACAGTGATAAGCCAGGAAAGTACTTAGCAAAAGCACTTAAAGCTAAATTTATCAACCTTTATTTCCATGATTAAAGATTCATAAAATTCAACACTGCACGGATAAAATAGTTGAGGTATTTCATAATTACTGTAAATAATAATTCAGCTTGAATGACTTATCACATGATTCTAGTTATGAACAAGAAATCACTAGATGGTGTGTTAAAGGTTTAGTAGCTCCAATTTCAGCTAATGAGGATTCATTTTTGGAAAGTCCTGACCCGCATGGCCTTACACTATCTTATTATAAAGTATTTGTTGATATTTTGGCTCCTCAATTTATTAAATCTTTTAAGACTTTGTAATTTCTAGGACCCCTTCCTTCTTAGTCACACGATTCAGGTATTGTTGCAATCCCTAAACCCAGTAAAGATCCAACATACATGTCTAGTTATAGACCAGTGATGGAGAACCTATGGCATGGGTGTCACCTGTGGCACTAAGCAGCCTCTGAAGTGGCACTTATGATCTGAGTGTATTGTCACCATCCTCATACAAAAAATTGTAAGTTGAGCACACAGGAGTAGAAAACAAAGCAAAAAGGCAATCAGACACCAAATAGAGAAATCTTCCCAAGAACCTCTTTAGTTTTAAACAGCAATGATATAAATGGGAGATAGATAAATATCAAATACAAACTCACATAACATACAGACCAGCTCTCTTGCAGAAAACGCTCAGGTGTGCACGGTTCACCACAATATAGCAGTGTACTGGATGGTGAAGAAACGATCAGTTTGCTCCAAATAAACTTCTGAGGGATTGAGATCAGCAGCCAGTTGTAAAATACACATTTTCAGGAACCTCCACAATCACCAAAGATAAAACTCATCATATATTAAAATACTTTAATGAACAATGTGAAACCTGTGGCCCTTCGTGTTTCATCGAGAACCCTCAAGTTCCTCAGGGGAACAGTCACAGGCAGCTCCTCAATTAGATATTGCAACACTCCTCTTGAAAATAGTACTCATCCCACCCAACCCCTCCAATCCCTGTTGTCCATGTGATAAACAGATTCAATGCAGCTGTCATGTGAACAGTTCTCCTCCCTCCTCAATTATCTCACATGACAGGGGTATAACTGGAAGTTCTTGCATTCCACATTCCATGTGACCAGATTTATTCTATATCACAATTATTTTATTTTTCATGGTGATTTTAATAAATAACATCTAGACCAATAATCCTTTTGGCGCAAATTATTTGGAATGAAGACTTTTCCACTTTGGAGGCTTTTTTCCACATATATTAATCAGAACTAATATACCGGTAATTACTTTTTTAACCTGAGTTTCACTGACACACAATTCATTTTTTAGACTTTGCACTTTCTCAAGATAATACACGTATAACTTCTAAAGTTTTATTCAAACCTACTGAGGACAATAGCTTCATAGACCGGTCAAGTTATCATCATCGAAAGTGGCTCGATAGAGTTCCAAAGAGCCAATTTACAAGAGTACGTAGAAACTGCATGACCCTCGTTGATTTTTGTGATCAGGCCTAAGTTATTAAAAAGAAATTAGTAGAAAAGCGATTTGATGCAACTTTACTTGAAAAAACGAAACAAGATGTAGGGCAGTAGTCCATTTTTCTAGTTTCAGCACAGGGGAAACCTTCTCTATCAAGAGCAAGATGACGTACACAACTTCATTTGTGGTTGTAGAAAACAATATGTGTTTCGAACCACAAATTGTCAAAAAGTATTGGAGTACACTGTAGTAACATTAGATTAAGAGCTCAAAAACACCCAATACCAAAACATTGCAATCAGTACCCTTTGTTCTCTTGGGAAAGGTTCCATTTTTGGGGCATTGAGCATGTCCTGAGGAATATAAGGGGAGGAGATAGAATCCAGAGGTGCTCCCAAAGAGAGGGCTTCTGGATTCATAAACTTAAGACTCTGGTTAAATAGGGATTAAATCAGGATTTCAATATGGTTTCTTATAATTTAGAAAAATGTTTCTACAATGAGAATATTGTGAAGTTTGTCCCATGTGGGCTTGTGTCTGCTTGTATGTAATGATGTGTCTAAGATCCTGAGTATTAAAATAGACCCTACAGATGTCTTTCATGAATGATATACAGGTCAGCTCCCCAAGAGTATTTGTTAACATCAATATTCACATACATTTTTTTGGTAACAATAAGGAGGTTTAAGTATACTAATTATTTACCCCTTTTTTGGGGTTCTTTCTTAACATCAGAAACAAAATTGTATTCACAATCAAAATTGTATCTATAATCAATACAGATGCTTTTTTATGTACACTTATATATATATATATATATATATATATATATATATATATTTATTTATTTATATTTATTTATTTTTTGTAATTTTTTATAATTGTATAATTATAAATATTTTTATTGACTTTCTATAAGAGTAAAGCAGGTCTGGATGCCATCCATTTATATATGTACTTTTTTCTGTACTTCTTTCCGAATTTATATTTATGTATATTCTCTTACTGTTTATTGATATTAATTTTACTGCTACTACAAAAAAGTATATCGCTCTTTCTGCACTGCAGATACTGTGGATTTTTTTCTCTCTTTTCTCTCCCATCATAGTATAATATGCGTTTTACATCAACAAAACAATGGAGAGGCTTCCGTGGAGCAAGTCTCATTGAGCCTTCTTGTAACCACATGGAGTAAAGTCTCTACCTGCTCTTGGAATGCATGGACTTCCACCCATTGGAAAGCAAGGTCTTTCGTCCTGGAATCTGATCACATGGACTGTGGAATGCAAGAACTTCCAGTTATACTTCCATTATGTGAGATCATTGAGGAGGGAGAAAAACTGTTCACACGACAGCTGTATTGAATCTGTTTATCACACGGTCAACAGGGATTGGAGGGGGTGGGGGGGATGAGTACTATTTTATAGAGGAGTGTTGCAATGTCTAGTTTAGGGGCTGCCTGTGACTGATCCCCTGAGGAAGTAGAGGTTCTTGATGAAACACGTAGGGTCACGGGCTTCTCATCGTTCATTACAGTATTTTTATATCTGCTGATTTTATCTTTGATGATTGCGCATTGTGGACAACTGGCTGCGGATTTCGGTCCCTCCGAAGGTTCTCTGCAGCAGACTGATTGTTTCTTAACCATCCAGTACAATGCTATATTGTGGTGAAATGTGCACACCTGAGCCTTTTCTGCAAGAGAGCTGGTCTGTATGTTATGTGAGTTTAATAAATATCTTCCTTTTTTATACTGATATTGTATACACTGCTCTCTTCCCTGTTTCTAGTCCTGTCTATTGTTTAGTCTTGGTACTATAGCCTATAGGACACATTGCTTTTGTTCTTTGTATTTAATATTTATCTCCAATTCATATTATGAGCACACAGGAGGACACTGAGATTGGGAAACAAAAGGAATGGGAACAATAACAGTTCCATATTGCTCTCTACTATACATATGTATATACGATGTGCGTTCAAGGATTAAACCTGGTACATTCAGGTGCACACTGGACAAAGATATTTATTCTGGCACATAAGTGCTCTTCATCTGTTGCTGCTAAAGAGAATGCTTTTAAGATTTTGACCTGTTGGTATAGAATTCCAGCTCTTTTGAATGAATTGCTTCCCTTGGTGTCTGATCAATGTTGACGGTGTCAATCTCGTGAGGGTAATTTTTTCCATGTATGATGGGCATGTCCTGTGATTAAACCATACTGTGATGTGGTTGTTAAACCTATGCATATAGTGGTGGACCCATAGTTTCCAGATGAACCCTTAACAGCTCTTATAGCATATATATCATTTACCCAGGGTAATCGCCTATCCAGAAGAAGTAAGTGGTCTAAGTGGATACAATATCTTGAAGGCCCCTTGTTCCTGGTGAGTACATGACTAAATGATAATAAAAATATATTGAAAAAAAGCATGGTAGTTCCTCCAAGCCGAATGTAGTCGGAGGGTGGGAGAATTAAGCCATGCAGAACCTAGCAAGCCATCAAGTCCTTTGGCAGAACCCTCCCCCCTCCCCCACACATCATCATCAGCATTCCATGTCTCTTCTGGCTCACATGCTGTTCTGTCTCCAGCCACATCTCTTCCAGTTCCACCAGCAACATATGCAAAAACTCTGCCAGCTGCTGCTGCAATACACAGTATGCTCTGCTGGATCTGCAGCTGTACTTGCCACCATGCCAGAAAGGAGAACTACCTCCACTGGCACAGAAGACACTGAAGGCATGTTGCAATATCAAAGGTGCACACTTATAAAACAATATCCTTTGACAGTACTCAATAGAATTGTACCATTGTTGGTAATACTGAACCACCACCTGGCAGTGATCTCTGATATCCTCACATTCCTCACCACTCCATTCTCTGTTACAACTGCAGATACCACCACTGGCACCCATGCTGATACATCCATGGGGGATCGACTCTCAAGGGACATCAGCAGTTCCACTAGAAAAACCAGACAGAAGTAGCCATGTGTCAAAATTCCTTTCAATTAAACTTTACGTCTTTCCTGACTTCAATATTTATTCTTATGTTGATGCATATTTTGTGTTCCCTACAGATGAGTTGCAGGTGGACATTTCATCTCCACTACTTACAATGCATTGTGTACTGTACAACCTGTTGAGCTTTTATTTCAGTGGAACTCAAGAAGCTGTTAAATGTACTTTGTATAGTTTGGTAAAGGAGATGAAATGTTGTTGTTTCCTTGTTTTAACCCTTTCGCGACCGATGAAGGTCCTGGACCATCATAGGGAAATCTCCCTTCGTGACCGATGACGGTCCAGGAACGTCATGCAGGTCCGATCGCGGTATGCATGCTAGCATACCGCGATCGCTCTAACAAAGACATGGCTGAGTGTCTCTGTACTGAGACACTTCAGCCATGTTGGTTGAGGCCCCCCCAGAAACATCCGGGCACTGTGACAGCCAATCACAGCGCTCGGATGTTAATAGCTGTCAAAGCAGGTGCCTGCTTTGATTGCTATAGTCTCTCCCTGCTCCACGGTGATCGTGGGGCAGGGAGAGACTAAATATAGTGTGTCAAGTCTCCCCCTGGTCCCCCCAGTAACAACCAGCACCTCCAAAGGATTTTTTTGTTTGTGCTAATCCTAACTCTTGGGTTAGGGTTAGAGTTCATCAAAACCCTAATACTAGAGTTAGAATTAGGGTTTGTACTAACCCTAACCATAGGGTTAAGGTTAGAGTTAAAGAAAAATAAAAAAAATGTAAACAAATTAAAAATTAAATAAATAAAAAAATTAAAAATAATAATAATAAATTGTATAAAAATAAGAAGTTATTCCGTAGAGGACCAATGACATGTTATGTCTGTCTGTGGTCCTCTAGGGATATATATATTTTTTTAAAAGACTGCTAGTGGGGCAGTGCTTTGCATTGGCCCCCAGCAGTAGATAGGGGCGAGTAGCAGCTGGATCTATGATCCATGCAGCCGCAGGATAGCAAAAATCGGTGCTTCCTACTATAGACTACATTTCCTATTCTACTACGCTAATTTTTAAAAAAATGGTTTTGAAACAGCCATATGCTACTTGTATTTATTAACCTAAAACATGTGAAAAAAAGCAATAAAACATATAAACATTGGGTATTTCTGAACTCAGGACCTATAGTCGAATCTAATTAGCAGGTTTTTTCATTAGCTTTTGGAGCTTAGTAAAATAATTTACAAAGGAAAGTCAGGAAAAGTGTTTATTTTTTAAAATTTTAACCATATTTTACTATTTTTTTCACAATACAATAAATGATATGAAAAAAATAATGCCCTTCTTGTACTGAAAAAAACAATATATAATATGTGTGGGTACAGCAACCGACAAAGAAGAAAATTAAAGCTAAACACAAACACCTCAGAACTGTTTAAACAGCCTCGGTCACTAACGCACAACATTCCAAAAACAGTCTGGTTAATAACACTGTGAATTACATTGTTGTTCAGGATTGCTGTAATACTCTCAAAATGTCCTCTCCTCAATATCTCCACTTTCTCCACTTTTATAGCATCAATCCTATATATATATTTTACATTTGTCAGTTCCTATGCACAATGTATCTCAAGTTTTATTTGTGGAAACAGCATCAGCATTGTAGAATAATTATGTTTCAGTTATGTTACATAGTCCATAATATATGAAATTCTAGCAAATAAAACTAAAATTGATGTACTGCAATGCTTACTCAAATAAGAAAATATCCCTTCTTTGCCTAGGTGTTACTTTCTGCTCAAAGTTAGATCAGATCGTTGATGTGAACTACACCAGGTTAATAATTCAGCTCAGGACATCCTTAGCACGATGGAAGGGACTGGAGCCCTCCTGGGTAGGTTAGATAGGCATTCTTAAATCTTATGTAGTCCCGAAATTTCTGTACCTCCTTAGGGCCATACCCTTAACTGTTCCGAAACCCCGCCTGAGGGAGCTTGAGCTCCCATTCACCTCCTCATATTAACCTGTCCCCTTCGTCCCAATGTGGGATTAAAATCCTGGGGGATTTATATACAGATGACAGACTGACAGCATTCTCTGACTTACAGGGAGCGTATGGCCTTCCTGACACAGAGATCTACACCTATAGAAGAGTTAGACACTTTTTAACTCTTAACTGCCCATCGGAGCCTGATCTGACCTCTATAACCCCCAGGAAACTATTCTCTAAAATTAAAAATACTCTATCTGAGCAACTAGTATGGGAGAAAGTTAAACCAATAAGGTTATGGGAAGGGGACCTGAACATTACTTATACTAACCAAGACTGATATTCCACGTGGCAGATTACAAGAAATGTTGTTCATTGCTTTAAATTACAAGAATAGTATTTCAAACTGTTACACAGATGGTACATTGTCCCAGCACGCCTTGCCAAGTTTAATAGAAATTGTAATACAATGTGCTGGTGATGCCAAACGGAGGTAGGATCGCAGGCACACATTTGGTGGCAGTGCACACATTTGGCTCCAATTAGGAACAAAATGGTGGAAATCTTCCAAAAGGTTATAGCCTCTGAGGAAGACTTGAGCGCTCAAATATTTTTGTTCCATATTGGATTCCGAGGGATAGGAGTATATCAGAAATACTTATTAATAAATATCTTTCTGGCTAGAATTTCAAGCAGGTGCAGAAAGACTTTTCTATGGTCCTAGGCGCGAGCTCTATGACAATATCTGGTCCTCTTGGGTGCTCCTGAGCTAGGAAATAAGGGGGAGACCCCTGCACATTGAGTGAATACCTTATGTAGGCCCCTGCTCCCGACCGCCGGATTTTTATAGTTAGATTGACAATAAAGCATAGGTGCTATAGTAGATTAACCAAGTTATGAGAAACCTCTTGAAATATTGTTAGTCGTGTGTTATATGTTGTATGTGATTTTGATATGAACAAATAAAGTATTAAAAAAAATATATATCCCTTCTAATCTGCTAAGTGTATTCATAGATTTACAAAAGAATTTGTTATAGCAACATTGTTGAACAAAAATATATACATATGAATATATATATGAAGAAGGTGCCTACTTCATGAATTGCAGATGTGTTGCTGTCAATGAAGCATTGCACAGGCTTGTGGAATTTCAACTGCATGATGAATCACACACATTAATGCATTTAGACTCACATCTTTTTCCTCCACAAACTGTTTATTTAATAGACGCATAACATGAATTATAGTTACAGCAAATGATTGGTAGACATACTTGTCAACTAAAACATGTCATTGCAAACAAGAACACAGAAATAAAATTAATTATGGATTTCTAAATGCTTATCTTTTCAAAACAGAATTTTCAAGAAAAGAATAAAGCCCCAAAGATTTTGTAAGAAAAGGCAAAAAAGCAAAGCAAAGGAAATAAAAAGAAAACACAAGAGGCCTGGAAAAAGCTTGAACAGAAGGAACAGTAGAAACAAACAATCTACCTTTGCAAATTTAACACACCAGAGATTTTTACCGCACAACCCAGAAGTAGACTAATGAACAAGCCAGCTTTTAGAAATTTCCATTTGTGCATTGTAACTTGTAACTGTAGGAGCATTGCAGCAAGAAATATAGAATGTTATCTTAAAAATTGAATTTCCTCCATGTACCCATCTGCATGCATCTTTAATGCTACTGTACACAATTGTACACAACACTATTTTGGGTTGAGGATCCTAATTCCTGGGTGGTTCCAGCCTTCTCTATGCCAGCAGCATTAGCTTAGGGTTATTTTGGTAAAACGCTTTAGAATGTGTTGTAGGGAGCTTAGGGTTTTTATTCTCTGCAGGTAACACTATTAATTTTGCACAATATAAATAAGGATCTAGGTTTTTTACAGACTGGATTGATTTTTAATTATAGGTACAGAAGTTACATTTTCCTGAAAATTCTAATATTCTTTGTGGATAATTATTAGTGACTGGACTTCATAGAGTGGCGTTTTGTATTTCCAGCCACAGAGTTGCACTCAGTAGTTCTGGCCACAGAGTGGCATTCCGTAGTTCCAGCTGTATTGGAAAAAAAGGATTATTAAATGCTCAATATCAAAATTTAATGCCAGATTTGGTATCAATTGGTGTCTGTTTAACACTTTACAGTTTAGTTCCCATGGTTACACAAACAAATCACAATATGAGCCAAATGAGAATTAACTCAACAACTAATTTATATATGGTAATAATGTAAACTACAATGATTACATTAAACCCTAAGGCACTATTAGAGTTAAAACATAAAACACTATCATGGTTAATAGGTTAAACATAACAAATTAAGTGTAATGACAACTCTACAACAATATCTACTACAGTTCATACAAATAAACAATGCTGAAATGCTCAATCTATTAATAGAAAGAAGAATAGTTAACTCTATTCAAGTAAAAGAAGGTAAAGTAAAATATATGAAAGCTGATACTTAGATGTTATGTTGCAAGAAGAACTCAGATGGAAAGACTGGCTTCAGCAGCTTCTTCTTATGTGATGTCCATTGTTCAAGCTTCAGGATAGTCCTCAAATCTCTTTCCTGTGTATCTCTTTAATTTGAGGCTTGTTACAGCTTTTCCATAGTAACACTAGTCGTGTGATCAGACTGTCTTCTAACTGTCAGACTCAATGTTGTTTACAGACCAGCCTTGCACAATAGCCAGTATGTTTACCTGGAAACACTGTTGCTTAGACTACCTGCCACCTACATTAAACCACACACACACACATATATATATATATATATATATATATATATACACACACACACATACAAACACATAATGCTACTTAAGTGGTACTTGTGTGTAAGACCACCAAAATAGCATAAATAAGAATTGCGTCTATAACAGTGGTGTTTCGTAGTTCCAGCCACAAAGTGGCATTTTGTAGTTCTGGTCACAGAGTGGCATTCAATAGTTCTGGCCTCAGAGTAGCTCCATAAAGCCTATAGCCAAAGCAGCATCTGCCTAGACCCTTTTTCCCTATACCACCTGAGAATTCTAGTTCTTCACTCTGTCCCGTGCGTTCTATATGTCTGAAGGTTTTATATCATTTGATGATTATTCATTATATATACTTAGAATCCATTTTAGTTAATCCACTTTGGATAACATGTTTGCTTTACTCTGGCTTGTATTTAACTCAGAACATAGATAGTATGCCCAGTGTCTGCCTGCAGCTGGTTGTATTAGATATTTCAAAACTCAGGATAAATATTATCATCTATATAAGTGTTTGAAGATGTGTAAAATAATAATAATATGTTATGTTTTTGTATAGTAAATGATATGATATCATAAATATGATATCATAAAAATCATAAATAAGCCCATATGCAGATAAAAACAATTATATAAAATGTTTTAGTACATTAAATGAGAATGAGGAAAATTATAGCTAGACACAAACACCACAGAATGTTAAAAGTTTCTTCGTTACAAAGTGTAGGACATGAGGAAAATTGTCTGAGAGGTAAAAGTTGTTAATGTGTGAACAATTAATCGTTAGAGCTTAATTAATATATGTTGAAATTCTTCATGTTCTCAGTACAGTAATGTTTTTCTTTTCCAATTTCTGACCTCATGGATTAATCCATTACTGCAGCTTTAGAATGCTAAGCAGTTGTTTAACATTACATTAACATTTATTTAGATAGAGCCAACAATTTATGCATTACTTCATACAGAGCATAAAAAGGAATTACAGGCTGCATTGGATGATCAGAGACAGACAGTAGGCAGAAAGCCCTGCTTGTAAGATTACAATATTTTTTTCTTTTGTCTGGATTTTAAGAGTTTACTTGTTTTTATATTTTTAAAAAAAAAAAAAAATAAAATAAAAGTGCACAGAAACAATAAAAATAAAGACAAAGGAATTTGTTTACAATGCTAGCGAACACAATAGTAAACATAACAATATGGGTTATAGGATTTTCATAAAGTATAAAACAAACTATATAACAACAAATATTTAAAACATAGTCCATTTCAGGACTACATATTTGTATGCATGTGAAAATATGAGATCATTTCACCTTGTAAACGTGCGTGGAGAGGAATAAGTTGAAGAAAGAGAGAAAAAATGGTGGGAGAAGAAGTTTTTATGGAGTGAATAAGAAGCACCGGTCTTACTCCTCAATTCCTGACAATCCCTAATTGCCTCCTAGTCAACCACATTATTCTAGTAAAAAATTGTTCTAGTAATTGTTGTATTCAGTTATATTGAGGCAATTAAACCTTTTGTATGGTATATTTATACTTTTATTTCCCAGTCAAGGTAACTATAATATGCAATGGTTACAGTTGTTATTACAAAAAATGGGTAGAAAACTAAATATTTATTTAACACAAAGTACAGTAAACATATGTTACAAAACAGCAACAGTCTATAATTTCATAATAATGATTTCCTAACCATAATTGCCCTCATACAAACCATATTATAATTATGAAAGAGATTCATATTACAGTCTGTGTCAATGAATGCAAGATAATGTTCTGCTTCAACTCAACTTTAAATTAAAGTTATTAAAGTTTCATTGTTCGCTTACAATATATTTAGTTTTTTTAAGCTTTACTTGACTATATTGCATATATTAACTGAGGGAGTGAATTATACATACTCTAGAGTAGTAAAAGTAGTTGCCATTAAAATGTAATTATCGGTTACAGTATTTAGCAGTAGTTAAAAAACAATCGTTTTGTGCTAAAGAAAATTATACACTGGAGAAGACTCTTTAATCCATGCTGTACAACTTCCTTCTGTCTACGAGATACCGTTACTGACAAAGTAGTGTGACCGTATTGGGACAAATTAATAAAAGGATGTTTTGTGCATGACTTGAATGCATCATTGTTTCAAACAATATCTATTGTTACAATATCTATCTATTTCAGACATAATACATTCAAATATATGTATTTACTAGAGTGTGAAGATAAAATATATACTCATGAATAAATGCAAATTACAATGTTCCCAAAGGAAAACTATAGTCAAATAACTCTGTTTAATTGAAGGTTTTCATCAAGTGCAGTAATTTTAAATTCTTTAATGAAAGAATACAAATAAGGTAAATGATTGAATCTTCTTTTGTTCAGTACAGTTCTCTCAGGGGGCTGACATGTTTAGAATCTTGGGTCAGATATATCTGTGTATTGGGTTAGATGAAAGGATATCTGACACAGGGTTCTGAATAAATTGGCAGCTCTTCATTTAAGGTACTTTATTTGTATTATTTATTTAAACCATTTCTATTTACAAATTTTCTCCTTGACTTTCCCTTGGTGACAATGGCTGTTTTGACATTTCTGGGGTGTTTTTGTTTAGCTGCAATTTTCTTCTTTCTCACATACTGTACCCACACAAATTATTTGTTGTTTTTTTCATCATAAGATGGGCTTTCATTAGATGCCGTTATGTTCATCATATCTTATAATTTACTACAAAAAAATCATACAATATGAGGAAAAATTTTCAAAAAACTAAACTTTTTTCGAACTTTGACCTAAAATATAATTTACACAAATACAATCATTAAAACAGACCCCATCTAAATAGTTTCTAAATGTTGTCCCGAGTTCAGAAATATGCATGTTTCCATATTTCTCTGTCTTTTTTGCGAGTTATGGGGCAAAAACCCAAAATAGTGTTTTTTGTTTTTTTCTTATATTGAACTTTTGACCCCAACCCGAACCCAAAATTTAACCCTAACACTAAATTTAACCCCAACTCTAACCCTTATGCTATCCCTTAATATATTTTAATTTTAATTTAATTTTAACCCTGTCCCGTATGCCAAAAAATATTTAATTTTAACCCTATAGGCTAATCTAACTATTTAACCAATTTTATACTAATAAAATATTTATTTTTATTTTTGTACAATGCTATGCTGCTTGGCCTGACACGTCCATTGTCGCGAAGTTGTTAAAGGCATCTTGCTAATAGTATTCGGTTATCAATACTATAATGGAATGCATATAGAAAAGCTGTTTAGAGTGTTATATGATTTGCCAGTAGAATATTCTGTCTTTCAAAGTATTTTTGCATTGCTCATGAATATATTTGGAATGATTGATGCTCATAAAAACTACTAAAAGTATTTAAGAGGATCAACATTTAAAAGACATGTAACTAAATTAATACAATATGTTTGTACTGTGAACATTTAAAAATGAGGCTTGAACATACACCAATACTTAAGCAGGAGAAACTGAAAGTCCAGAATTACAGACCAATCTCTTTGCTAAATGTAGATATCAAGGTCTATGCAGGAGTAATAGCTGACAGACTTAGGAAAATTATAACATCCCTGGTTGATTAAGATCAAGTAGGGTTTATACCAAGTAGGCTCTCTTCAAATAATATCAGAAGAATTGTAGATATACTTGATCTATAAAAAAAAGGAAAACTCCCAACATGACATTAGTTTTAGATCCTGAAAAAGCATTCGACAGGGTGAACTGGTCCATTATGGAACACACATTGAAAGCATTTGGTCTACAGAGACAAATATTGGAGTCTATTATGGCTTTGTATATCGGGCTCTCCGCAAAAGTAAAAGGCTCGGGCTTTATGTCAAAGCATATTGAGATATACAGTGGCACCCAACAAAGATGCTCACTATCCCCGATTTTGTATGTTCTCACTCTGGAGCTGTTGGCTATTGCAATACAGGGAAAAAGTAAAATAAAAGGTATCAAGATTTCAAAGGGAGATATCAAACAAAATATGGATGCAGATGATGTCACGGAAGATCTGATAAATTCCATTAAGGAAGTGATGTTGGAAATAAATAAATAAAGTAAAGTATCCAACTACAAATTAAATCTAGACAAATTTACTGCTATGGTTAAATATGTTTCTAGAGAAAGTACATATTACTCAAATATATGGAATTGAGTGGATGAAGCAAAGTTTTGTGTTTTTGGAAATAAAAATGTATAAATTAATAGAAACTAACTTCCTATCCTTAGGGGTTTTTTGCCTTCTTTTGGACCAAAACCTGGGATGATAGGTAGAAGGGTTGAACTTGATGGACTTGTGTCTTTTTTCAACCTAAATTACTATGTTACTACTGTGTTACTAGCACATTTTTTGCTGTTTGTGCATTTTTTAGGGTTTAACTTTTTTGTACTTTAATTTATTACAGTACTACAAAGGCTCTTCTAAGAGCTATTAACCCCTTACTTGCTGTCGATCACTGCTTACGCAATGATATTGATGCCAAAGCAATTTTTATCTGTGTGCATATTTTTGGATTTTTTTTTACACCCGCTAGGGGGTTAAGTGTAATGTAAATATATTTTTGTCTGAGTGCATAGCAATCAGTAACAGCGAATTAGTGGAAAATGCAGTTCGGTGATTGCTTAGATGAGCATCACCATTCGCCTGGTCAGATAAATATTTGTGAATATTGATCTGAGCAATTTGGATCTGCCTCCCTCTCCTCGCTTACTTTTTTGTGAGAGAAAGAGGTATTAGTGTTAAAATAAAAAAATTAAAATTGTCAAGTTTTATGAAAGCCATTCCCTGAGTATTAACGTCTTCTCTCCCATTGATCACTTTATAAGCAGTAATCTTGCACTGTAATGTATTACAATACTAGATAGATTGTTCTAAGAGCTATTAACCCCTTTTTTGCCATAGACCACTGCTTAGGCACTGATTCTGAGGCCACTGACTTGGGGTTCGATTTTGACCCTGGTCAGCTTTCTGATACACTATCTAGTGATGCATCAGTGGCTGCTGAGCCCTTGCCACAAGGAGTCATGGGTCTCTACTTTTAAAAAATATATGGTTTGAAGGGGGTAAATTACATTGGCTGCCTTCAAAGATATCAAAGATATATCCCATATCGGACATGGACGCAGGTTGACTACATGTCAAAATTCCAAGTTGGAACACTAAGATGTGTGCCTCACAAACGTTGCCTTTTATCCCCCAAACAACCAAACAAACCTACACATCGATGGTATCACTGTACTTGGGAGATGTTGCTGAACACCTATTGGGGTGTTGTATACCAGAATCTGTGAATTCATGCCTGAAGTACAATGTATGTGGAATCAAAACTCCAAAAATGTACTACCACAAACTTTGACAAAGGCTGGTGGTAGAATTAGTACATATACAGTATTAAAATACCACCATACCTTAGGATGCCTATTTTCCCAAAATATATGGTTTGATGGGGTAAAATACATTGGCCGGCTTCAAAAATTTTCCAAATGGAACATGGGCGCAGGCTGAAAATTCCAAGTTGGAAATGTGCACATCCCAAATGTGGCCTTTTAGCCACAAAACAAACCAACAAACCTATAAATGGGCGGTATCCCTGTACTCAGGAGATGCTGCTGAACACAAATTGAGGTGTTGGTTGGCAGTGGCAAATACTAGAATCTGAAAATTCCTGTCTGAACTACAAAGTGTGTGAAAAAAAAATGACATCCCATCCTTTTGACATAGGCTGGTGGTAGAATTAGTACATGGAAAGTGTTAAAATACCACAATTTTAAATACCCTAGGATGTCTAGTTTTCCAAAATATATGGTTTGATGGGGTAAAATACATTGACAGGCTTCAAAAGTATCCCAAATGGAACATGGGTGCAGACTGACTACATGTCAAAATTGCAAGTTGGAAATGCGCACCTCCCAAATGTGGCCTTTTAGCCCCCAAACAACCCAACAAACATATGCATGAGTGGTATCCCTGTACTCAGGATATGTTGCTGTAAATTCATGCCTGAAATACAATGTATGTGGAAACATAAAAAAATTACTGACCAGTAACTTTGGCAATACCCATTCACATTTTTCAGTAATGTTTACCTAAATTGCAATCTGGGTGAAAAATCACAATTTTTTTTTTCTGAAAACGTTGGCAAAGGTTGGTGGTAAAATGGCTACAGGAAAAGTGTTCAAATACCCCAAGTTAAATGCCCTGAGTACATGTGTATGTGTGTGTGTGGGGGGGAGGGGGGGGGGTCATTCATGGATTTAGTACAAACATCAGTGTTACAATATCACTATTGCTAATTTTGAAAAAAAAAAGGATGTCACCGAGCATCAGACAAGCCAAAAAAATCATGTCACTAAGGGGTTAACAATGTAAAAATGTGAATGAATTTGAGGTATAGGTAATTCTAAATGTCCCTTTTGTATCTGTTGTATAAATGATAGTAAAGTTAGTAAAAAGTAAAAAAAAAAAAATATGAGGCTTTAAGACTTGATTTATTTTGTACAGGATTTTTACCTTAATGGGAAACATTAATCCAAATGCAAACTTTATTTTGTTGAATTTCTTTTCTGTTAGCCATTATCTTGTCACACATCTTTATTTAATGCCTCTGAGCAAAAAAATAAAAATAAAAATGTTTTATTACTTATACCCTTAACAGCCATTTCTCTCAATTTCATCTTAAGTTGCTTTATATGTAATGCTATTTTCAATGCATTACAATACACACAAGAACGTAAGTCCAACTTAAGGTGAAATTGAGACAAAATTGAGGCGAATTGCTGAATGAATGAATGAACTTTGTCCAAATGGAAATAACAAAGCACATTTTGTTCTAAAAGAATGCATCAATGGATGAAATTCAGTTTGGACAATTTTTATTTTTTTTACGTCTGAAACAACTAAATGAAAATTTGGTCAGTGCCCAACTCTAATCAATTAGCCACTTTTTTGCCCTGCATGAGTAAACATTTTTAATGTGTTCAGAGGAAAAACAGTTACAACTTAATCAAGGTGTTTTCAATGGGATCCATGTCTTAAATTTATTCAAAGGTTCTCCCTTCTGCTGCATTATGAAGGGGAGCTTGAAAAAGTTACAGCGGTCTAATAAAAAAAACAAAAAAAAAACTGGCTAACCTGTTAACCCATGATGCACATGTGGTGGTAAATGCCTTCATATGCATATTTTCTAGTTTCCTGCATGTTGTATTTATACTTGTCATCAGAGCCGTCTGATTAACAGAGAACAAACGAGGAAGCTGCTCTGGGTTGAAACACACTGCAGGGGGCCACTGTGCCTAGTACTGAAGTTCTATAGTTTCTGCTTCTTTTGCATTACATTCTGACTTGCATAGGTAAATAAAAGGACACTGGTGTATATTATTATTGATTTTATTATTTTACTTACATTACACCCTCTTCATTATGGTATTGCAAGTTCCCTGAGCGCCTTCCAACTAGCCTCTTTCACACTATTGGCCATTAACTCTGTCTCCTGTCTGTCACCCTATAGGACATTAACTCACTCTCCTGTCTGTATGTCGCCTTATTGGTCCAATAGGTTAAGGGCAAAATGAACTAGTATTCTGATTTTATAAACAAATAAAATATTTAGTGTTGGTAATGTTTGACTAGCACTAATGCAAAATATGATTCAATGTGTTCCGCTGTCTGAGGGGCTGTGATGACAAATTACAATGATATCTCAGTCTGTACTGCAGTTTGGCCAAGAGAGCTTTCTTCTACATATTTGGTTTAGAGTTTTTGGGAGGTGACATGGTGTAGTTGGCTGAGTTTAATGCAAAGGTTGTATGAGTGACACTCCAGTTACCTGGTAGTTGGTTGGTTGGTGCATTACATTTCAATAGGTAGGAATGTGATACATTATGGTAAGGTATATGTTTACACATTGCATTAGGGAGAAGGGGGCATGGAGCTATATTTGTTTTGTGGTACACCACTGGGTGAAGCAAATCTCAGAGTTAATGTGATGTAGGAAGTGTCCATTGGTGAAACATCCTGTGTGAGAGTGAATATAGTTTGAATAACACTGCATTTCCAATGGTATATTTACCATTTACCATTTACTCTATAGGTGTAAAATTACTCTTGCCCCAAATGGACATGTAAACAAAGTAAACATTGTCCTAAAGGGATTACTGACTACATACATTTTTATATTCACTTTAACATGCATTCATTGGTAGGTACTTTAGAAACATTGCATGTTTTAGATGTAATGAAATATCTATTATCTCACATTAAGATATTACTGTCTTTGTTAATTGGTGGAGAGCATGTCACTTTTCTGATCCAAATCCATCCATCCTTTGTTGGCATTTAACAAACAAGTCAATAGTTGACCTGACTACTCCAATTTAGATAATCATGTTTCTACATCGCTTTTTCTGTTTTCGATTTTAATTTTAAAGATGACACAAGTAACACCATAGTGCAGATTATTTTCGTGACAATAAATGCACTTCTTTACAGCAAGCTGATGGTTTAAAATATGTCTGTTGTTCTGTTCTAAAATAAATCTAATTTAATAATTTTCTATATTTTCCAGATATTTTTTTATGTAAAAAAAAAAGCTATTTATTTGATCTAAAGAAAATTTTACATGGAAGAAAACACTATGCTGTTCAGCTTCCTTGTCTATGAGATAGTTACTGACAAATCAGTATAAACATATTTGGGCAGATTGACAAAAGAATGTAATCATGCATGACTTGTTTAATTTTTGGTTTCAAACTATCTATTTCAGATACAAAGCATTCAAAAGCATGCATTTACTAATGTTTGAGGATGAAATGTATACTCATGAATAGATGCAAATGTAGTGAGTGTTTTTTAAAAGAAACAGGATCATTCACCACATTTGAATACATGTAACATTAGAACACTAAATATTTTAATGTGTCATAAAAGCATAGGGTCTATTCACTAATAGCCAAGAGTAGTATACTCTAAACCTTGGGCCAGCCACATGGGTTGGAGTAAGGAGAGGGTATATTAATTATGTGGCCAGGGGGCCTTGGGCAAGCCCCAGGGATTATGTGTTAAAGGGGTAGAAGAGTTTAATTATTTATTTTGGCCTTGTGCAAGCTCCTGGAATATTAATACATCAGTGTGTGTGTGTGGGGGGGGAGTATTAATAATCCTCCATCACTGTGGGGTTATTCTTTTTTTAACAGGTGAGAGACCATTCACCAATCCCTGGCCCATTCATTTTAGTGCCGCTGGGTGCCGGTAATTTTATCAAGGGGGATTGGGAGTCAATAAACAGGCTTCCAGCCTCAGTATTTTTATTTCATGGGGTTGGGAGCATCGCCAGCTACTGGCACCATTTTAATTATGGGAATAATGGTACCATACTTATTCTGACCATTCAAATATGTTTGGGGTCCTGGGAGCCCTTTAGGTAGCCTCAGACAAAAACAGATGTAGCAAGCATGTACCTTAAGTAAAGTTCCACCAAAGAATCCAACATAGTGTACTGATAAAAATCTAAATTTATTTGGACATAGTATGAAAACATGGGAGAGGAACCAGTTTTCAACTAGAAGGGTGTCATTCTTTTTAATTTAATTTTTCATTTTTTCCTCAAGGTTGAAAAAAACACTAGTTTCAATTCTTCTTCCATAGGCTATATTAGAAGCTGAATTAAAACTAGCAGGTTATATTTATGTCAATCTTGATCTCTGATCAAGAAGGTCAAGCTTGACTTATTCTCAAAGATCACAAAAATGTTGGTGAATGCTGTTTTTCTAGACTGAGATAAGGCATTCAGGAGGGGGATGAGTCTGTTTGAGTTTTCAAAATGAGATTAGCACTAATCTTGAATTTTAGTGAATAGACCCCATAGACCACCACTCATACAAACATATGGAAATATCCATGATTCTTTTCTTAATAAAATATTATTGCAGAGATATATGGAGATTAGTGTTGAGCGAACCCGAACCGCACTGTTTGGGTTCGTACCGAACTTTACGGTTTTTGGACCCCGGACCCGAACATGGACATTTCACTGTATGTCCGTGTTGGAGTTTGGGGTTCGGCGATTACATTGTATGTAATGCTATTGGCTTTCTATAAACCGAAATAGAGTCCCCATTCATAAGAAATTCTTATGAATGGGGACTCTATTTCGGTTTATAGAAAGGCTATAGTATTACATGTATTCCATAGCCGAAAGTCTATAAACTGAACAACATTTGGTTTATCGACTTTCGGTTTATAGAATACATGTAATAAACAAGATTAAAAAGGGAGGAGACAGCGCTAGAGTATACCTCGGAAATAACAAGACATGTGTTATGAAAATAGAAATTATTTAATATACATCACAAAGTAAAAATATACATATATATGAAATAAAAAAAATAAAAATATACATAAAATAGTAAAAGGGAAAGATGGGTATAAAAATAAAATAATATCATACAATCTTACCCACTGGTAGTATGATGCACACACACCCACCAGCTGAAGAAGTTCTTACGAAAGGCGTCCTGAGGGGTGTCTTGGTTTTTTTGTGTATGTGCAAACAGTGTATATTCTATACCTATGTTCCTTTAACCTGGCTAGGTGAACAGCACTATACTACCAGTGGGTAAGATTGTATGATATTATTTTATTTCTATACCCATCTTTCCCTTTTACTATTTTATGTATATTTATATATATATAGATTATATTTACTCCATTTTTGTGTTTATGTGACCACCTATTAATATTTATTTTTTGGTGGTACTAGACTCTTGTATGTTTTTTTATTTCATATATATGTATATTTTTACTTTGTGATGTATAATAAATAATTTCTATTTTCATAACACATGTCTTGTTATTTCTGGGGTATACTCTAGCGCTGTCTCCTCCCTTTTTAATCCTGTCTTTTTCTTTTTCTTTTGGAGTGGTGCAGTCCATTGCAGTTATAAGACTAGCTGCTATATATTTTTCCATTACTTGTAAGTGGTTTGCCCCCCCCTTTTCCATCGTGATACACTTTTTTTCCACATCCTATTTCATATGAAAAGTTTTTCTATGTGTGGAGTACATACGGGTTAGTCTCTATTTATATTATTTTATATTTTATTCTATATATTTTCTCCACATTGCCTCTCTTGGTACATTTATAGCGCTGTGCACACTCTCTCTTTTTTTATAATACATGTAATGCTATTGCTAATAATTTCTTATGAATGGGGACTCTAGTTCGGTTTATAGAAAGCCAATAGTATTACATGTATTCCATAAGCCGAAAGTCTATATACCGAACGACATTCTGTTTATAGACTTTCTTTTTATAGAATAGCAATAGCATTACATGTATTCTATAAAATGAAAGTCTATAAACTGAATGTTTTTGGTTTATAGACTTTCGGTTTATGGAATACATGTAATGCTATTGCTATATGAACAGAAATAGAGTCCCCATTCATACGAATATGTCAATTGATCTATTCGTATGAATGGGGACACTCACCCACATTTTACTTCATTTTGCAGCCCTCTAGCCCTTTCCAGGACTTTTTTAGAGGCATTTTAGTGGCCAAAAGTTTGTGTCCCCATTGACTTCAATCCCGAACCCGGAGTTTTTTCCAAAGTTCGGGCCGAACCCGCCGAACCCGAACATCCAGGTGTCCGCTCAACGCTAATGGAGATTTAAAAAATGTAAAGAAAAGGAAAAATAAGGCCCTAATAAAAAATGAATTTATTTTAAAAATAAATAAACAGTAAATTAATCTTAACCACTAGGCTTGTTTACCAGGCTAGCACTCAGTCAATTGCAGTGGAGAGTTTTATTCAAAACACAGGCAACGTTTCAACCCTAGTGGGATTTTTTCGAGGCTTGAAAAAAACCCACCAGGGTTGAAACGTTGCCTGTGTTTTGAATAAAACTCTCCCCTGCAATTGACTGAGTGCTGGATCCTTTATTTGATTTTTATGCACTGTTGGCTTGGGTGGCGCCCCAGGACCTCGGCACCTCCACACACCTTGAGTGCAGATACGGATCTATCTTTATTTATTATTTGTTTACCAGGCTAGGCATTTGAACAATAGAAAAACAATAGATAGTACTGCCACTGAATAAAACTCCAGAGGACACTGCATATATTCCTTCTTCAGTTGGTGGGCATTTTTGCTTGTTTGCCCAGCATGAAAAACGCTGTTTAAATGTATCTAACAATGCTTGAGACTACTGCATAGTACTAAGAATAATTGCTATAGCGATGCATCATATTGTAACTTTTTTTTAAGTGGCCTTTTAGAGTGACCTTTAATCCTTTAAGGACCAAGGATTTTCCAAGGCCAAGGACCAGAGCGTTTTTCAATTTTTAATATGCGGTTTTTGAAACATAATTTTCCTCTCTCTCATTTAACACACCCATACAAGTTATATGTTGTTTTTTAAAGGACAGTTAGAGCTTTCTTTTGATACCCTATACATACAAATTATTTACATTTTAGTATTAAAAAATACATATAAAAGAGGAAACTATTATTTTCCCAATAATAAGCTACACAACTAGTGCAACACTAACCCACTTATCCCCCCTAATTAACTAACTAATAAAAAAGAAAAATATTGGTTCCCAAACCCCCCTAAAACAAAAAAGACAGAAAAAAATCTCTGAAGAGTGCGATGTCAGATCCATAAAAATCATGCAACAGGCATGCAGGGGTTACATTTTATTAAATAAATATATTAAAATTACCTTTATTTATTAAAAAAACTTTATAAATTGCAAAACTAAAAAAATTTGTAAAAAAAAAAAACTAAATGAGGGCCATATAGTGGAAGGAAACTGATCACAGTTACAAACTGTGATCAGCATTGAAAGGGTTAATTCCCCCCCGTCTATGTTCTTTCTTTCTTTATTTATACTTACAGGTCACTCTCTGTGCTTCACTATAAGAACGTGAAGCACAGAGAGTGAATTAGAGGCAAAGTCAGTGTGTGAACACACTGACTTTGCATCTAATTTGCATGTTATCGCGGTGATCATTCAATCACAGTGATCACATGCCTGGAAATCCACCGATCAGGTCCAGGAGCTTTTCCTCGGGTGCGAGGCTTAGTCCTGGACCCATTGCAGACTGGCTGCAATAATCATGCTGTCCAATCAGCATCATGATATGCCACACCTGGGAGGTGGATGGATTATCTCGGCAAAGGAGAAATGCTCACTAACACAGATTTAGACAGATTTGTGAACAATATTTGAGAGAAATAGGCCTTTTGTGTACATAGAAAAGGCGTTAGATCTTTGAGTTCAGCTCATGAAAAATGGGGGCAAAAACAAAAGTGTTGTGTTTGTAATTTTGTTCAGTGTATATATATATATATATATATATATATATATATATACAAAATCCAAAAATCAGCGCACTCACCTCAAAGCAGGTAGGAGAAAAACTCTTAAAGCTATTGGTTTCATTAAAGCTACTTAAAAACACCTGTCTTTCTAAGATAACAAAATTGGAGATATGGTCACATATATGGCCATATTATGCTAAGTCCACCACTACGTCAAAGTACTCCACTATTGGTGGGTCCCAACACTAAATACTGTTGCTTATGGGGCCTAATCTATTTATGTGTATTGCTTACCAGGGACCCAAAAGCCTTCCTATTGTACAATTCAGAGACACTCCTGCAATTTATAGGTCTGGACAGCACTTATGGAGCACTTGTGATGGGGAGGGGTGCTAAACCAGAGACCTGGTCATAGCCTCTACTATACAGACAAATCCAAAAGGAATGCACTCAACTAAACTAGCATATATTATATTATAAGGGGTGCTGCTGAGACCAAATAATGATACAAAATCCTAAAATCAGCGCACTCACCTCAAAGCAGGTAGGAGAAAAACTCTTAAAGCTATAGGTTTCATTAAAGCTACTTAAAAACACCTGTCTTTCTAAGATAACAAAATTGTAGATTTGGTTACATATATAGCCATATTATGCTAAATCCACCACTATGTGAAAGTACTCCAAAATTGGTGGGTCCTAACACTAAATACTGTTGCTTATGGAGCTTAATCTCTTTATGTGTATTGCTTACCAGGGACCAAAAGGCCTTCCTATTGTACAATACAGAGACACTCCTGCAATTTACAGGTCTGGACACCACTTATGGAGCTCATGGATATACATATATTGTGATCCTGCATCCACACAGGGCACTGTACTCTTGCAAATAGCACGTTCTTCTAGGGTAGGAAATAGGCACAGTCTTGTGTAATTGGTGTAAATCCAGATAATGTATTGTACTGTCTACTTCATCAGGCAGTAATAAAAACAAAACCACAAAAGAAATTCCTACAAATAAAATCATAGCTAATCTGAGTTCTTACTAACCTACATCCCTTTCAGGATTGAAATTAAATAAAACACAGGTTTCACCAACCTTATAGAATGTCAACATTTGCTGCACTCAAGTCCTTGCTTGTATGCTTCCTCCAGTCCTTTAAAAGAAAGAAACTCTTTTGTTGGTCTACCAAGCAGGAATTTAGTTTATTGCTATGAATTACTTGCATCTGAGCAGTGTGTTGCAGTAAGTCTGCTTCTGTCAGTTTTTCACTCTCCAAATACTCCACCCCAGGGGCCCAAGTATATCCATATTTCTTATTATGTTGCCCACAACACATTCTCCCACTGGGGCTAAACATCATCCACCTCTATAAAAAAAATCTAGAGGCGACATACACATTATCACAGAAAACACCATGCACCTTTTCACAATATATATTTTCTTCTTTTTTCCCTTTATTATTCGATTAGGTTACATTACATACAATACATACAAATATAAATAGTACAAAGATTTATATATATATATATATATATATATATATATATATAGATATAGAAAAACAAACACATTCCCTAACATAATCAGTTAAACTATCTGCACATACAGTAAGATATAGATAAATAAATATATGTAAATTATTCTATTTCTTCCCTTCCTTCTTTTCTCTTCACTCTGTCAGTTAACAAGTGTTCTGTTTTAGATAGCGTACCTAAACATTTATCTTAAATATCCAGTTTATGTTCCCTTGTTATCCAGTTCATAGGCTTATTTCATTATCTAGGTGCAGTGCTTAATTTCTTCTAGTGAATTGTCAATATGTACTAACATCCTTTTAATCTCTTTTGACATTCTTAGGGGTATTTTCAGTATTGGCTTTGTTTATATATAACTTTCACTTCCCATTCATTCAACATTCGTCTCTCGGGCTTGTTTCCTTCTTAGTTTAGCAGAGTTCCCATAATGGAACCGAAGATCTATTTAATGTAAATATTTCCGTGTTTCTGTCTAGGGAGTATCTTACATTTTCCTTATATGTACATGTTAGTATAGGGTCTTCCAGGTAGCCCATATTTGATCAAACTCTTGGGATCTATCATGTTTCATGAAGTATCCTTATTTCATTAGGTGTTGAAACTTTATCTGATTCAATACCTCTCCCCATGATAATGGACCGCATTGTTTCCAGCATCTGGCTATCATGATTTTAACAGCCGTGAAATATATATATATATATATATATATATATATATATATATATATATATATATATATATACTTCTATTGCAGACACTTCCCATCTGAAGTCTAATTTTGTTTTAAAATAAAGTGTTATTTTAATGGTGGCTCTTAAGCTTTTTGAATTTCTGTAACTTGTGATCCTTGGTGGTCAGGCCTTATGGAAAGACAACATAATGTTTCACACACAATATATATATATACACACACACAATCCAAAATAATACCACATAGCTTCAATGTTGAAAAATAACTACTTCGACATGGGTGCCATATCAGTAAATAAACAGGAATCCAAAAAGAATCACACACTTGCAGGATTTTTCTCCTATCAAATAGTCTACTGTTTGCTGAATCTATTCATATATTTTTCAAGCTTATTGGTTTCAGTCAGTTGATTGATTTAGTTCCCTGCTAATGTTTGCATACTGATAATTAAATGTTTGATGGTCAGAAGCATTAGATTAAGGTACAGATATAAGTTGTTATAAGCAAAGCAAATACCTATTTTTTGTTTGTACATCAGTTTAAATTGTTATTATTTAAATCCTTATGTCAGAAGGTATAATATTCCCCTTTATTTATTGCGTCAACCTATTAATATTTAACCCAATCTGTCATAATAAAATAGAATATAATTCAACTCGGCATATGTTGCATAAGAAAACATTATGTTCAATTAAAAGAAACAATATTTGTCATGTGACTGCATTGAAGACTTAGACACCATCACAAATGAATACTTGGATTGGGTTCACAAAATCTGTGCACAAATGTTATACTGTCATTTGAAATATTGCCTATATTCTGCAAATTAGAGTTGTCATGCTGTTAGTAAATCTCTGGAAAGGAGATTAAGCAATGCATTGCCCCACTACATAGTAATTGATTTTCTTCGGGATCTAAACTGACATCCCTATTTAAACTTACATCCACATATTTACTGATTTTTATTAATTAAAAATGAGATTGTTATTTGAAAGAGGTTAGACATTTGTTTTTCTTAATACCATACATTTGCTGCAGTAAAGTAAAAGACCATGATTATTCAACATTCTAATTAACATCATCTTCAATTACATTATTGTGCATGTTCCTAACTTTCAAGCAGGCTTCATTTGAAAACAATAAATGTAACAGTAGGCATGTCCTACAAAGAGAGTTGATAATTGGTCTGCTATTCTTTAAAAAACCTCACAAATTTCAAAGACTATTACAAGACAATAATATTCATAATGAAACAACATACCTATTATATATATGTCTATACTGCTTCAGCAAATAAGTCGTCTGAGAGTAGTTGAAAATTCTGCAATTTTGTATTCACTAATTTTGTGCTGTTGAAGATACATTTTTTTATATTTGTTTGGAATAGTTTAAACGTGTACATTAAGGGGGGGGAAAGCATTTGATCCCCTGCTGATTTTGAACGTTTGCCCACTGACAAAGAAATAATCAGTCTATAATTGTAATGGTAGGTGTATTTTAACAGTGAGAGACAGAATAACAAAAAAAAATCAGAAAAACGCATGTCAAAAAAGTTATTAAATTAAACATTAAATAAGCAGTGATGTAATCAAGGCAAAGTAAAAGGGAAAGCCTGACACAGTACAGGAATTGGATAATAAGGGAATAAAGGAACACAAAACAAGCAGGGAACATAGGGGCAAGCAGAAAACAGAGAAGCAGGAACACAGAGAGTGACTAGATACAGGATGGACTGGCCTAGCTGAACATCATACACATAAATCAATCTTCATAAATTTGGACATTTTCATAGATGATTTAGTAAACACGTTTCATGCTGAGTCAATCACTATTTACATTTTCATGCTTAACGTTTTATCAACAAAAAAAAGAAACTGGTCTATATTTAGGTATCACACAAATGACTTCCGTTTTTTTCTGGGAAGAAAAATATTTACTGATCAACCTTGTTTACTTATTTTATAAATCTACCATAAGATTTCATTTATAACTGAACTGGTGAATCTAGATTTAAATCTAGATATTTCCTGATATTACTTTTAAACCTTTGCCGCTCTAATGTAAGGAATGTATGTCCTCTTATTGTGGTAGATTTCCTTCTTTTAAATATACTCTCCTCCTTTGTTGTGTTGATTCCTTTTATGCAATTACATGTTTCAATCATATCTGCTTTGTCTCATCACTCTTCCAAGCTATACATGTTAAGATCCTTTAATCTTACCTGGTAGGTGTTATCATTTATTCCATTCACCAGTTTAGTGAAGTTTAGTTGCCCTTCTCTGAACTCTCTCCAAAATATGCACGGCTGCTTTAAGGCCCTAGTGGGCCCTGGGGAAAGTCTTTAGCAGTGGGTCCCCCTTGACCCAATTGTTATAAAGCTGCAATGTGACACTGTATGTGAATGTAAACTTTTTAGATTATATTATATGAACTATTTTCATGTTATATTCAACTATTTTTATATGTAACAAAATGCTATTGAGAAATTGCATTTCTTGTTTTTATGTCCTTCTTCTGCATCCACATTTCCACTAAAGGACTTAACACAGCATCATACAGTACCCACAGTACTTGCCATGAACTTATATTGCACTCACAGCACTTGGCTTGTCTCATAGTGCACCAACATGGTTTGGCATGTCACAGTGTCAATTGCCCCACAGAACATACCACAGTGTCACTTTGCCCCACAGAACTGACCATGCAGAACATACCAAAATGCCACTTTGCCAAATAGTACATGTTATTTTGCCCCACATACGATGCCACAGCATCACAGCCAATTAAAATGAGCCACAGTCAGGTACCAATTAACATGCCACAGTAACTTTGCCATTAACATATGCAACAGCCAGTTTGCCCATTACAATTTGACACAGTTTGTACATTAAAATGTGCCACTCTTTGTCCATTGATATTCCAATGTTAGCTTGTCCATTAATATGCCATAGCCAGTTTGTCCATTAGTATGCCAGTGTTCATTTGCCCATTAATATTTGAGTGTTAGTTTACCTATTGATATGCCACATCCATTTTTACCATTGATATGCCACTGTTAGTTTACCCATGAATATGCCACAGTCAGTTTGCATATTAATATACCAATGTTAATTTGCCCATTAATATGCCACAGCCAATTTGTCCATTAATATGCTATAGCCAATGTACCCATTACAATGCCACTGTTAGAGTGCCCACTAATATGCCACTGTTAGTTTGCCATTAATATGCCACCAGTTTGCATTACCCAGTCTCCCCACAATTTATAGATAATTTTCAATTATTTTTAAGTCTCTACATTAAAAGTATAAGCAGTATTTAGGTGACATTGTCCCTTTAATGGTAAGCTTGATGTATCGAAAAAAACAAATGCTAACCTTTTTTCTGTAAAGTAACATATGTATGGCATTGTATACATACAATAAACATTTAAATATGAATTCTAATATTTTAAATGTTATAGTTGATCACTATAGACAGAAAAATATAGACTGTGTAGAGGGTCACATCGTACAGGAGCCAGTAAAAAAATACCTGAAAGTGCTTAGGGTGACCTGCAGCACAAACAGCGTCCTCAGCTGTAGACAAATAGTAGAAAACAAAGGATTCAGCAAGCCAGTATGCGCACCTTTTCAACCCTTTTTCAGTAAGTCCAAAATAATTAGCGGAGTGTTGTATGAAGCCATAAAAAGCAAAGTTTATTGATAGAAGATTAAAATCATAGTTGGAGAGATACAATCTCACGCGTTTCGCCACACGGCTTAGTCATAGACATATACCTCAAACAGGGAGTCTGTTTAAAAAGGGTAGTGGAGGTACTTCCCACAACCTGGATTGGTTCAGGTTAGACCTAACCACACCCGTTAAAAACAGCAAAAAACAATTATAATAATGAACAGCCTTAAAGTGAAATGTATCTCAAAAAGGCAGTTAAACTAATAAAAGCATAAATGTCAGACTTCATAGAAAATATTAGTGTGGTTAGGTCTAACCTGAACCAATCCAAAGTTACTCAGCAAACAACAATTATAGCAGAAATAATATATGTTGGTTATTGAAGTGGTTTTCTAAAAAAAAGAGTGTATAAACAATTTGATACTTATCAGTTCCTTGGACACAATGTAGAAGGAAATGATGTAGGCATGGAGAACTGATAGAGTCATGGATACACATGGTTGTATAAACTTGGCTATAGTCAGGCTCTTCAGAACAGTTCTAACTACACTCTCCCTGGATTTTTCTTTTATGCTTTTTTATCCAAAATCTGTCTACACTCCTCCACCCTTTTCAAGCCAACTTATGGTTCATCCTTGCCCCCTGCTTATATTCTGCGAGACTATGTCTTCCCATGTCACAGTGTCAGAAAACATGTTTTCTATGATACTATGCCTGGGAGACCCTATTTCCCCCTGCCATGTCCTGGATTAAAAATATAAATATACAATTCTCTTGATGTATTGTACTTCTCTTCATTGAAAACTTAATACAAATGTTTTGACCTCAAATACATATATTTAGAACATATCATGATGCTTATTTTATGGCACGGTATATTTCAAATTATACAATAGTTTGTTAATGTTAATATAGGAATATCCTTTAATTTAACATTAATCCAGATGGCACTGTTATATATTTTTATCGGTTAAACCTTAAAACCAAATTGCAAATTGGAATCCAATTTGTATTATTTTTATATGCTTTACCTAATATTTAATAGCATATGACATGTTTTGTTCTTCTGCAATTACTTGTTTGTTACTGTGGAAAAAATATAAATTGTATTTTTATTTCACAGATGCAAGATCACACAGTGCCCCAAACTCATTTCTTAACAAACATTTATCTGGTGTCACTCACCCAAGGCTTTCAAAACAAAATGTTGCCTTGACATTTTCCCTCAGATTTCTTACACAATTATGCCAAAGTGTTCAGTCTTAACAGCAAACATTTTCATATTCAATTTGGTGAAAGTGCTAAAAGACAAAGGTAAGGAACAATTCCATTAACTTACTTTAATGCAGCATATTTAGTGTTTGATACCTTTTAGTGATATATTAGAATTTCACTTATTTTCATTTCTCCATTCATGATTCAGTATTTGCATTTATATTTTCTTTTGTTTAGCTATGTAAGGATCTTCAGTGTAGGTTTGATAACCTATAATAGTAAATGTTTTCATATATGCAGTTTTTCATACATGAAGATACTTGACTACTACTTGATACTTGACTAAGCATGTAAATGCCCAAGGAAGCTTGGGAATTATCAATACAAATGTATCAGTATTTTTCACTTGGCCTGGCATGTTAATATAAATTTTACCTAAACAGAAATTGGTAAATGTAATAATGCATACCACGTGGTATTGTAATAACCAGGAACCTGTTGCATCCCCTTTATATATGCTTCAAATTGTTATGTTACAGCAATACATATGCCACCAACCAGTCTCCTCATATCTGAGTTACTTTAAAGCATTCCCAGACATGTACTTGCTTAGGCGAGTGTCTTAATTATGTGATACGTATTTGCCCAAATCTGGGTTAAACGCCTATTTTCTATAGACTGTATTAAATAATTTAAAGGTGCTACATGGCTATATAAACATATATGTAGTAAATGTATGTTGTTTAATAATACATATTGGTGTGTAGATTTCATGTTTATACATGTGGTACAACCTACAGCATGTCTCAATAAAATAAATGAAAAAATATAAAAATGGATGTGAAATGATTTTCAGTTCTAACACTTTATTAAGATGTTATTCGCATATGGTGTTGATCTAATTAACATTATTAAATGGGCAGAAAATAAGTGAAGACAACAGTTTCCTAGACTACTATCTCCCAACAAATAATGGCTTAATGGTTTAAGTTAATGAACCTTTCAGTGAGGTAAACTAAGCTATTGCATGTGTCAGAGAGGCCAACAGACTATTTAGGATTTCTCTCAGAAATCCTAACCTGAACCCAACAAAAATAGTAAACTTTTGCATTTGAAAGGTGTTTAGCTTATAGTGTGATTACTGACATTCTGAAGAGCTAGAAAAAACTATACACTCACAACATAGCTTGATATACAAAAAAAAAAAAAAAAAAAAATCTAGGCAAGAGAGTAAAGGATTGTATTGTTATTGAGCAGGACTTCAATTTCTTTGAATGACTTTAATATATTCTGCTTTGACATTAGCAGTATGCCATGGCTCCCACCAGGAAGAATAGGTCAAATCCTAATAGTTATTTCTTCAATATTTTTGCATTTATTTCAGCATAGTAAAACTAGCACAAATATATATAATTTTGAAAATAGTTTTTGTTGAAATATTAAGGAATATAATATTTTTTGCATATATTGGTAAAATAATGCAAATAAATAAATAAAGCACTCAAAAACACTTAACCTATCTATGCATCTAACATTAACTGATTATAGTGAATCTCACTGGAAGTGGAGCACTTATGTTACAAGAATACAAATATCTGTTCAGAATAAATAACACATAATATTACAATTTGATTTAACCCCCCGAGTGCCATGGCTTTTAAAAATATTGCTTTTCTGGGGTAGTTTATGCATTTTACTAACTCTTAGTTTATGTAAAAAGCCTGACAGAATATTACAGTGGAAAAACTTAGGAACTAAAATCCCATCTAACAGCGATACAATTTTTTAATAATACATTCTACATTTGATTGCACACACTAAAATGAAGACTAGAGGTTGGAATTTTAAAAAGAAAAAAAATGTCCATACATCTGTCAACCCTAATGTTCCCATCCATCCAGTAATTTACCAGCCAGTAAAAAATTGGCTTGAGGTCAATGTTAAGTCTATGGAGGTAGCAGCAAGGCTAACTTGTAAGGTGGCAACCATAGTCAATTCCAGACTGCAAACAACAAAAGATATGTGGTCTTGAATTGAAAGCACTAAAGACAGAATGGGAAGAAATGTCTACTAATTATTTTATTAAACCACAACTAAAGCTTTTTTAAAAACTCTTGCTTCCTTAGATCAAAAGGAAGCATAAGTACATGCTAGTTTATCCTCATACTAGGAACAACAAATATTTCACTAGTGGTTCTAAATTAGATGCACATATGAACATGTTTAGTTGTCCAACGAGGTTTGCAGATGAACATACATGCCCCCAAGTTACAAACAAGTGCCTTATTTGAAATATTTTTTTTTTTTTTATGTGTTACATCCTCAGAGCATTTAATAGTTTTGGTGTGCTTTTCTGTCAGAAGAGGATACTGGGGGAGTGTTTATCTGAAGGGCTTTTTTGTTTTGCATCAATGTTTCCACTGTTGTTTTAATACAGAGATTTCACAGATATGTAATGGAACTAATTCTATTTCTAGTTGTTCTACTCAATAAAGAGATAATTGCATGGAATTGAGACAAGCATTTCAAAATTAAGGCCAAATAGCTGAGCAGGACAAATTCTCCCATCCAGCTTCCATCTCGATTTCATGCAATTCTCTCTTTATTGAGCAGATACTCTTGAGATTATAGTGGAATGTTATGCCACAAGATCTATCCAGTAGCCTGCAGGCAGATTTGTTTTGATATAATAAAATGTAGAGCAGATTGAGCGAGGAACAGAAAGATATTGATGGTTTGCAGCTTTGTGATTTAGATATATGATTGAAAGTTGAATAAATTGTCCTTTTTCTCATAATTTAAAAATCTGTTTGGAAACAGATAAGCTTTGTGTTGATATTCATGCTGGGGTTTGCCAAGCGAACATTTTATCACATGTGATTGTCATTCATTAATGTAAGCACCTAGAATAAAAAGCAGATTGGTTGCCCACATATATTACAGTTCTTTGATAGCATAAACTATTACACAACTAGCTTATAATGTGTGGCCTACTGTTATGCAAACAAAACAACAGTTTATAGGTAAGTAATATTATCTACAGAAAATAAACATAAAAATAGAAGCACATGTGACAAGTTCATCCCAGAAAAGACAGAGCTATGTAGGCTGATATCCAAGTGGCAGCGGCTCAAGCCTCATAGCAACAGACAATAAACGCATAGTTTTTAAATCATTCTCCATGTGTGCAAAATATACTTTAACCAGTTCACAACAATGCTGTATGTGTAGAGTCTCACAATACATTGGTGACAATGCCGGTACAATTATGAGCTGCTTTAAAATGACTTCTGGTATCATCGCAGCTCCATCAACATAGGGCTTTCAGGAAAGTGGAAATTGTGCCAATCGCAGCAAAATGTCATACCTGTGCTGTTTTAAAGGCAACAAAACAAACTATATGTGTTTTCACAAACATATTTTTTTCACTTAGCAAATGCTACTCGCACCTCTGACACTGAAGCTATGAAGAGTGAAGGGCTGAAACTTCTACTGACAGCATAGATATGAGTAGGCAGTGAGCAGTGCTTCAGCAGCATACTGTGCCAGCTCTTGAGTATTCACTATCCTTTCTCCAGAGCAGCCACATGAAGATAGACACAAAGTAATCCATAGCATAATAACATGACAAGAACCTGAAAATAGCAAGAACTATAATCTCTTAGATGACTGACCCACGGTACTTCTTAAGTAGATTGCAAACCCACAAGACTAAGATCCGCAACTTCTTTTTTATGATAATATACTTTTGTATGCTATTTTTTATTTCATATACGGTCTCACTACATATACACTTGTTTTCATCTTGATCTTTTGAACAGAGCTGCTCAATGTATAAACAGATTGATAAAACATAGTTCTAACAAAAACATTCTTATTGTCACAACAAAACTAAAATTGTATGGTTTATGTTGTTAATTAAAATGTGTACTTTTCTATGTTCTTGTAAGAATGTTATTATTACTAGCATTTGACTTCAAGAGTTTAGTTTGGAATACATCTGTTTTAATAGGAGCTCCTTTTTTAGGATGTTTATTAGGATGATAAAATAAATGTATAGCACAGAGTCAAAGAAGTCTTAGCATTCTATGTATACTTTATATTTTTAGAACTGCTAGCACAGGTGCCTTCAGTGACAAGATAATAATATAGCTATGTGATAATAAAATTCAGTATATATAGTTGCTCAACATTGAGCTAAGGATCACTCTCTTTGTATTGATCTCTTTACAGCAAGTTCATCTCTTGCATCAGCAAAAGCATCAGTAAAAGCTTTTTCTGCATTTGAATATGGAAGTGTTTTTAGATCAATTTATAAACTGGCTTTTTCAGGATTAAAGATTTGGTTTGCAGATTTTTGTTTGCTATTCTACCTTTGTTGATCTTGAATTATTATTGGACTGTGGTGTGTTTATTTATCATGTTGTCTTATGTAGTGCATCCAGCCGTGACAAATTCAAGTTAAAAAGTTTAAAGAGTGTAGTTAATTTATACTGAGCTGCAAACATTGGTACATTAAATTCATTAATAAAGCTGAGGTTATCTTGCTAAAGTGGAAGAAAACAATTGTAGAGTGTAATTGTAATGATCAATAGTTTCTTTTAGGATATGGACAGCAGGGTTTCACCAAATATAAAATATAAGTCCTACCTTCATAGATACTTAATAAGAAACAATGACACAATAACATATAATAATGAGTGACAACCTAACAATGCAAAACTTTCAATATACAGTTCGTCAGGAAATGTTTGGACATTGTCAGAAGTTTTGTTATTCCGGTTATTTACCAAAATAAATTCAAGTTAAAGGTAAATAATGAACATGGGATTAAAGAGCAGTCTCGCTGCTTTATTTGAAGGTATTCACATCCAAATTGGAGGAAGAGTTTAGGAATTACAGCTCTATAATATGTGGCCCCTCTTTTTCAAGGGACTAAATATAATTGGACAATTGACTCAAAAGCTGTTTAAGTAACAGGTGGGGGCTGTGGAGCTGTCACTGCAAGTGAAACAGGCCAACCAAAGGCTGCAAAAAACCCCAAAACAATTATCAAAACGATTGTAGGAACATTAGGAGTGGCCAAAAAAACAGTTTGATACATTCTGAGAAAATTAAGATTCAGCCAAATTCAGCGAGGTTGATTGGACTGTGCTTCACTTTACAGATGGACAATGACAAAAAACATACTGCGAAAGCAAACCAGGAATTTTTTTAGGCAAAGAAGTGGGACATTCTGCAATGGTCAAGTCAATCACCTGACCTCAACCCAATCGCGCATGCATCTTACTGGCTGAAGACAAAACATAAATCAGAAGGACCCACGAACAAACAACTGAAGGCAGCTGCAGTAAAGGCCTGGCAAAGCATCACAAAGGAGGAAACCCGACGATTGGCAATGTCCATGCATTCCAGAGAGCGGTCAAGCTATCATTGCCTGCAAAGTATTTTTGACATGTTATTTTTCAACCTTTCAGGTTAATTGCACACTTATTATGTGCAATTCTGTCATTGATCCCTTGATTTATGCATTTCGAAGTCCAGAACTACGCATTACTTTCAAAAAGATTCTCTGCTTTTGGATTCCAAAATAAATAAAACAATTCAGAGCCAGTATTTGCTACACATTATTAACAGTATAAAGCAAACTAGAAATTGCAATGTGATCCAAAACTATTTTTTTTAGGGATAAAGTGTCTCTGAAATCAGATTTTGTTTTGATGTTTTTTTTATTTTTTTTTACTTTAATTGCATGTTTTATTTTTTATTCAAAATGTTGCACTTTACAGTTTCATGTTGCAATATAGATTTCTGGACTGGTAACAATACACAAAACACACAACAAAAGTCAGCCAGCACAATAACCACTGCAAAATCAATGATTTACTCTTGTTTTTTCCCATTACAAGTGTAGCTGAGTTCAAGGGTACTATATCTTAAAGCAATTAGAGGTTATAGTTCATAAAACCATTACCGATAAGGGTGGGAAACATGGGACAACACATTGTGCTTGGAAGGAAAACGGTATCTTAATTCAAAATATCAATGTTCCAGCTGACAATGATGAACTTGAGTGAATCCTTTAAGGAGATAACCAGGTATATATTACTCATCCAGGGTATAATAAACATACAAACTTTGCAATATACTTGTTTACTCCTATCAAAATCATCCACCCAGTGTAATTATTAATCTATGCCAGTGTTGTCCAGACATAAAGACCAGGTTTTAAGTACATAGAAATTTCTAGAAGACAGTCTACGTGAGGTAAAATGCAAGATACAACCTATAGATTCTGTACCAGGAAATCTTCCTCAAAAGCCTGAATTTCTTCTAACATAAAGCTTGGCAACAAATGAATCACTGTTACTTCTACGCACAATGTATACTCTCCTGTTTTCCATATTTAAATAACCTCAGCTTAGTCTGAAGTTTCTATTTGTTCAAGTATTTTATTTATTCTTTCAACTTTTACAGACAGAATAAAAATATATTAATTATATATTTACCTTTGAAGAAGACCCTAGATTTTTCTGACCCACAAGCACCTATCACTTATTATAATTTTTAAATAAATGTATGTTTGTCATACATGAGATTGACATTTTATTTAAGGAGAGACGGAGGACCTAAACATTTTGTTTATTTCTTCACAGAATACATATATTGCATGGAGTAATCCAAAACTGATTTTTCATACTATGAAGATGGACAGATCATTGGAACTAATGAGGTCAAGTATTAGTGTCAAGAATGAAACAGTTTCCCCTGCAAATAACACCAGCTGTCCATTTGTCTTTGTTCCAGAAGAAGTTTTTTTGACTATTGCAGTTGCTGGAGTTTTGGAAAACGTTCTGGTACTCTTGGCTGTCATAAAAAATAAGAACCTTCATTTGCCTATGTACTTTTTTATTTGCAGTTTAGCTGCTTCAGATATGCTGGGAAGTTTATATAAAATTCTAGAAACCATCTTGATACTTTTTGCAAACAATGGTATTCTGAAACATGACGGTTACTTCGAGAGAATTATCGATGATGTCATGGACTGGATTTTCGTAATGTCATTACTTGGCTCAATATTTAGCTTAGCTGCTATTGCTGCCGATAGATATATTACCATATTCCATGCACTGCGTTATCATAATATTATGACTCTGCGAAAAGCATCTGTAACTCTGGCTGGAATCTGGATATTTTGTGGTGGATTTGGAATTATTGCAATCATTCTTTTCCATGATACTGCTATAATAATATGTTTCACTGTTACATTCTTTTTGTTACTAGCTTTCATTGTTTGTCTCTACATTCACATGTTTCTTCTTGCACAGTCCCATGCAAAAAAAATTGCTTCATTATCTGGCCAATGGAATTCAGTTCCGCACAGAGTTAACATGAAAGGAGCTATAACTCTGATTATTTTACTTGGGGTGTTTATTTGCTGTTGGTCTCCATTTTTTCTACATCTTCTGTTATATGCATTTTGTCTAGAAAATCCTTATTGTGCATGTTATTTTTCAACCTTTCAGGTTAATTGCACACTTATTATGTGCAATTCTGTCATTGATCCCTTGATTTATGCATTTCGAAGTCCAGAACTACGCATTACTTTCAAAAAGATTCTTTGCTTTTGGATTCCAAAATAAATAAAACAATTCAGAGCCAGTATTTGCAACACATTATTATTTTTCAAATATATATATAAATATATCTATATATAAATGTATATAGATATCGTAGAAAAATGTATATAGATATTGTAATGTTTGACAAAGGGCAGCAACTTTGCTGAAACGTCGCTATGCATTTGGATTAAAACGTTCTTGTCATACACGGTACATAGTCCCGAGAGTGCATTCCTATTTCACGTTGGATGCATATATATATATATATATATATATATATATATATATATATATATATATATATATATATATATTTATAGCGATATCCAAAATCGAAAAAAACACGCACTCACGGGTCTTCAGTATAAATCCAATGGTCGAAACTTTATATCATACAAAAAATAGTGTTTGTAGATCCAGTCGACGTTTCGGTCCGCACCGCGGACCTTTATCAAGACTTGGATAAACAATGAATGAATCCAATATATATACACAAAAGCAAAATACAAGCGTACTTACACGTGAAAATAGGAGGAGAGAAAACCGTTACTCACCGAACGTGTGTCGTGTCAGGCAAAGCGCCGGAACTGTGAATACAAGAAAAGGGTCTACTCACCTGAAAGGAAACCTGCGCATGCGCGTTACCAGTTGCCATGGTGCCCAAACGCCAACCATCAACAGTGGAGATCACATAAAGCACTTAAACATAGATACAGAGATATTTAAATACAAAGAAGCCTAATATATACAGGCTGCTTGAATACATACGTAGTTAAAACATGCTTAAGACACCAAAGTAAAAAAGGATAAGCGCCGAGTGATACAAACGACAAGTGAGGACATTAAGATCCCCACACAGTATTTGAATACTAATGTGAAAAAAAAAAAAAAAAAAAAATATATATATATAGAACCACAACCAAACAACATCGCCCACGTGTGCTTACCTATACAGTGAAACCCATTGCTACAAAAAAGCAAGAAAAAGAAAAGCAATAACACAATACTTAAACTAATTAATAGACATAGAGCCAAACATATACGTGTGATAACATCTAAAGGGAAACTATCTGTGCAAAATGAAAAACCACGGAAAACAACACAGGACAAGAATACCTGTCCAAACAACATTAAACACATATATCAAGAAAATCATAAAGCAAAGAGCAGTTGAAAAAAGATAAATAGCAGACAACGGTACTCTCAGGGGACCCACTGTATCCAAAGGGATGTTAAGGCACCATAAACATGTATCTCAATGGTAAGAATGGGATGAATCGGATCTGCTCATTTAACCCCTTAGGGGAGATCGTGTCCAGAGTTCTAATCCAATATGCTTCCCGTTTAAGCAATGAACGTGACCTATCTCCACCTCGTCTAGACGATGGTATGTGGTCAAAGGCGATGAATCTCAATTGAGACAGTCTATGACCAAACTGCAAAAAATGCTTGGCTACTGGTTTATCTGACTTGAGGTCCCGGTAAGCCAACATTATGGACGATCTGTGTCCTCTCATTCTGTCACGTAAAGTAAGATCAGTTTTACCCACGTACGACAAACCACATGGGCACGTGATGATGTATAGAACAAATTCGGTAGTGCATGTGATGCGATGTTTAATCATAAATCTTCTGCCAGTGTGTGGATGTACAAAATGTGTGCCTGCTGCCATATGCGAGCAGGTAACGCAATTGAGGCATCTGTAGCATCCCAATCGTTGATGGGGTGCTGCTTTCATCGGGGGATCATAGCATTGTACCGGATCCGCTATTACTAACCGATCATGTAAATTCGTGCCTCTTTTGTAACAGATCAATGGGGGTGTCTGTAAAATGGATGCAAGATGTTTATCACTTTGGATAATATTCCAATTTTTTTGCACAATTTTCTTAACTTGATGAGAGGCAGTGTGGAACTTGGTAGGAAACACTATACAGCGTTCTTTGTCTTTCACTGGAGCTGGTGATGCGCTGGTTTGTCTAGATATATATCACACTCTGAGGCTAAGTTGTTAGGTACATCTATCTACTACAGGGAATGACCCACTTTTTACCTCCAGAACAGCATTTATTCTTAATGGCATGAACACAACAGTGGGCATTTGGTTCATGCTAACTCACGAACATGAGAAATACACTGGCATTCTTGGATCCAGTACAATATGATACATTTAATAGTCATGGAGGTATAAAGTGCACATGTTTGTCTGGTACAACAGACACCCGTTTAGCGTCTAGTGAAACTTAAATTAAGTGTTGCTAGACGCGAAACGTGTAAAATGTCTGTTGTAGCTGACACACATGTGCACTTAATACCTCCATGACCAGGACTGGCCTTAAGTGTTCTGGTGCCCTGTGAGGGCCACCCCCATGAAGTCCCCCCTCCTCTCTACTCTCATGTCTGTCTGTCTACTCTTCCTCCATGTAGGTTTCTCTCCCTTCCGGTGTTTGTCCCTTTCCTCTTCCTTGCCATGTCTGTCTCTCGCCAAACCCCCATTTATCTCTCTCTCCCTACCCATGTATATCTCTCCTCTATCCATCCCCATATCCGTCTGTCTGTCTCTCATCCTCCCCCCATATGTGTTTTCTCCCCCCATAACTGTTATCTCTCCTCCCCCTCATATCAATTCTCTCTCTTTCCCCTCCCCATATCTCTTTCTCATGCCTTCCCCTCCCCATATCTCTTTTTCGCTCTCCTTCTCTTCCCCATATCTGCTCTATCTCCTCCTCCACCCCATACCTGTTCTCTCTCCATATCTGATCTTTCTCCGCCTCCTCCTCATCTCTGTTCTATCCCCTCCTCGGCATCTCTGTTCTCTTCCCCTCCCCATCTCTGTTCTATCCCCTACTCCTCCTCTATCTCTGTTATCTCCCTCTCCCCCAATATCTGTTTTATCCCCTCCTCCCCATTTCTGTTCTCCCCCCCTCCACCAAATCTTTTTTCTCCCCCTCAATGCTCTCCCCCTCCTCCTTGCTAGGATTTGCAGCTTGTCCAGCTGTTTTTATTCCTGAGCACCCGGGATTATTAGGTGATATTAGGAACTTACCTTGCCAGCGGGGAAAAGCCTGGTTTCTTTCCATGTGGGAGAGTGCATTTCTTCTTCTTCATGCTAACTCAGCTAGTGCTCTGATTATCCCTAACACAACATGTTCTAATGGATTCAATCTAGGAACTTTGCCAACTATTGTAAACTGAAGTCACTTTCATCACTAGGTGACATCACACAATGTGTGCATTGTGACATCACATGTAATACTGCTGGAACTATTCATTTTAAAATGGGTAGACTTTTGCCAAGAGATGAAAATCATTAGCAACAATACATAACATTATGGCATTAAAATGATGGGAAATGTGTAGTAAGATACCTAATTTTTCCCAAGAATATAGCTCCCACATCATTAAATCACTACCATGAGCCATTTGAATTGACATAACACAGGATGAAGCCATGTGCATGTGGTAGAAAAACCACATGTGGTATAAGGTAATGTTTTTTTTTTTCTTTAATATTCATTCCTTCTGTTTCAACGATGATATGACACTGTAGCCTTATACTTACTTTCTTAGTTACAATTAGTGAAACCAAGCATGTCTTCTGATTATCACCTCAGGATTCTGATTTTTGAGATGCCCTTTTGTATAGTACTGTTGTAAAACTATGGTTTCTCTGGCCTTTCTGCCAGCTTGAAGATTTTCAGGCATTCTCGTCTGCTCTCTCTCTCATTAAGAAGGTGTTTTTCCAGCAGAACTGCCATCATTCTGTATGATTGCAGCACTTGTAAATCCAAGGTTGTCAGCTGAAATTCTGAAACCAACATCTCTGCACCAGCTATAATACCAAAGTTTCATTACAGTTTTTATGTTTTTTATTTTGCTTCATTAACAAAATAAAAAGTTATAAACCTTGTGCCACTTGCCTGGACCAAACCTGACATGTACCATGCAAGTTTACTCTGAGATTTGCCTCTCCTCAGTTTAATGCTCTGACCATTTCTATATGATTTAGCTATTGAAATGCTGCCACATTATTAACCCCTTAAGGACAGAGCCTTTGAAACATTT
Organism: Pelodytes ibericus; assembly: GCA_036172795.1. Taxonomy (NCBI): domain Eukaryota; kingdom Metazoa; phylum Chordata; class Amphibia; order Anura; family Pelodytidae; genus Pelodytes; species Pelodytes ibericus. Next base: position 80,172,894 of record CM069859.1, read on the forward strand.
TTGTCCTTTCTGGACAATGCCTATTTTAACATTTCTGTGCTGTTTGTGTTTAGCAGTAATTTTCTTCTTTGTCATTTGCTGTACCCACACATATTATATATTGTTTTTATCGGGACAAGAAGGGCTTTCTATGGATGCCATCTTTTTGATCATATCTTATCATATTAGTAAAAAAAATAATAAAATATGGTAAAAAAAAAAAAAATACACAAATTTCTTTGTTTTTATTTGAAACAACTTCTCCTCATCGACAATAGCGAACGAAAAAACATGCTAAATAGATTCTACTATTTCTCCTGAGTACAGGGATACCACCCATGCATAGGTTTGTTGGGTTGTTTGGGGGCTAAAATGCCAAATTTGTGAGGTGCAGTTTTTTGTTTTCCAACTTGAAATTTTTACATGCAGACAGCCTGCACCCATGTCCCATTTGGGACATATTTGAAGCCAGCTAGTGTATTTTACCCCATCAACCCATATATTTTTTAAAAGAAGACACCTTAGGCTATCTCAAATGGTGGTATTTTTACACTTTCCATGCACTAATTCTACCACCAGCCTTTGTCAAACTTTGTGGTAGTAATTTTTTTGTGTTTTTATTCCACAAACCTTGTACTTCAGACATGAATTCACAGATTTTGGTATGTGTCACTGCCAAATAACACCCTAATAAGTGTTCAGCAACATCTCTTGAGTACAGGGATACCACCCATGCATAGGTTTGTTGGGTTGTTTGGGGGGTAAAAGGCCAAATTTGGTAGGTGCAGTTTTTGGTTTTCCAAATTAAAATTTTGACATGCAGACCGCCTGCACTCATGTCCCATTTGGGACATATTTGAAACCAGCCAGTTTATTTTACCCCATCAACCCATATATTTTTTAAAAGAAGACACCTTAGGCTATCTCAAATGGTGGTATTTTTACACTTTCCATGCACTAATTCTACCACTAGCCTTTGTCAAACTTTGTGGTAGTAATTTTTTTGTGGTTTTTTTTCACAAACCTTGTACTTCAGACATGAATTCACAGATTTTGGTATGTGTCACTGCCAAATAACACCCCAATAAGTGTTCAGCAACATCTCTTGAGTACAGGGATACCACCCATGCATAGGTTTGTTGGGTTGTTTGGGGAGTAAAAGGCCAAATTTGGTAGGTGCAGTTTTTGGTTTTCCAAATTAAAATTTTGACATGCAGACCGCCTGCACTCATGTCCCATTTGGGACATATTTGAAACCAGCCAGTTTATTTTACCCCATCAACCCATATATTTTTTAAAAGAAGACACCTTAGGCTATCTCAAATGGTGGTATTTTTACACTTTCCATGCACTAATTCTACCACTAGCCTTTGTCAAACTTTGTGGTAGTAATTTTTTTGTGGTTTTTTTTCACAAACCTTGTACTTCAGACATGAATTCACAGATTTTGGTATGTGTCACTGCCAAATAACACCCCAATAAGTGTTCAGCAACATCTCTTGAGTACAGGGATACCACCCATGCATAGGTTTGTTGGGTTGTTTGGGGAGTAAAAGGCCAAATTTGGTAGGTGCAGTTTTTGGTTTTCCAAATTAAAATTTTGACATGCAGACCGCCTGCACCCATGTCCCATTTGGCACATATTTGAAACCAGCCAGTGTATTTTACCCCATCAACCCATATATTTTTTAAAAGTAGACACCCTACGCTATTTCAAATGGTGGTATTTTAACACTTTCCATGCACTAATTCTACCACCAGCCTTTGTCAAAGTTTGTGGTAGTAATTTTTGTGTGGTTTTTTTTCACAAATATTGTATTTTAGACATAAATTCACAGATTTTGGTATGTGTCACTGCCAAACAATAACCCAATATGTGTTCAACAACATATCCTGAGTACAGGGATACCACCCATGCATAGGTTTGTTGGGTTGTTTGGGGGCTAAAGGGCCACATTGTGAAGGTGCGCATTTTCAACTTGGAATATTGACGTGTAGTCAGCCTGAGCCCATCTTTCATTTGGGACTTTTTTTTAAGTAGGACAGTGTATTTTACCCCAAAAAGTATATATTTTGTAAAAGTAGACACCCTAGGCTATTTTAAATGGTGTTATTTTAACACTTTCCATGCACCAATTCTGCCACCAGCCTTTGTCAAAGTTTGTGGTAGTCATTTTATTGTGTATTTTTTCCCACATACATTGCACTTTAGACACAAATTCACATATTTCGGTATGTGTCACTGACAAACAATACCACAATATATGTTCAGCAACATCTCCCGAGCACAGGGATACCACCCATGCATAGCTTTGTCAGCTTTGTTATGGGTTGAAAGGCTACATTTGAGAGGTGCGCTTTTTGATTTTCAAACTTGGAATTTGAACATGTAGAGCAAGGAAGGGGTTAATAGCTCTTATAAGAGCCTTTGTAGTACTGTACAAAAAAATTAACCCCTAAAAATGCACAGACAAGAAAAAAATTTCTGCTGTGCAGTGATCAGTGGCAGGGAAGGAGTTAATACACTACACTATACAAAAGGTATGGCTTTTATAAAAGCCCTTGGGACTCACAATTTATTAACATTTTATTTAATTTATTACAATTTAAAAATTATGTTATACAGATCTGTCTCTTTCCCTCACTAAAACTCAAGTGAGGAGAGGGAGGCAGATCCATATGGGTCAGAACAATATTTACGAACCAGACGAATGGTGATGCTCATCTGAGAAATCACCAAACCACCTTTGCCACTGATCGGCTGTTACTGATCGCTATACACGCGTTCAGACAGCTTCAAAAGGAATACACGTAATCCCCTAGTGGATATAATTAACCCCTAGTGAGTCTGACAAAAAAAATGCTGATAGCAAAAAAAAATCCTTCGGCGACTAGATTGCTCCATATGCGCTGCTTAGGCAGTGACCATATGCACTGCTTAGGCAGTGACCATATGTGCTGCTTAGGAAGTGATATACGGCAAGGAAGGGGTTAATAGCTCTTAAAAGAGCCTTTGATATACTGTAATAAATCAAAGTAAAAAAAAATAACCCCTAAAAAAATGCACAGACAGCAAAAAATGTGCTGCTGTGTAAGATCACTGCGTACACAGCGATCAATTGCAGGGAAGGGGTTAAATACTGGAAACGGCTTTTATAAAAGCCTTTGGGTCTCAATTCTATTAAATATATTATAATTAAAAACTTACATTATACAGCTCTGTCTCCCTCACTAAAACTCAAGTGAGAGGGAGGCAGATCTACACGGGTCAGATCAAATATTTACACATATTGATCTAACCAGACGAATGGTGATGCTCATCTGAGCAAACGCCAACCCGCCATTGTCACTTATCAGCTGTTACTGATCGCTATACATGCGCTCAGACAGCTAAAAAAATGTTTTTACGTTAAACGTAGTCCCCTAGCGGGTATAATTAACACGTGACGGGTGTAATAAAAAAGTTTTAAAAAAATTAAAAATGCTTCTGCAGCAAGATTGCTGCATTTGCGTCAGATCGCTGATTAGGCAGTGATCTACGGCAAGAAAGGGGTTAATCTCTCTTAAAAGAGCCTTTTTTTATACTGTAATGAATTACAGTAAAAAAAAATAACCCCTAAAAAATGCACAGACAGCAAAAAATGTGCTGCTGTGTATGATCACTGCGTACACAGCGATCAATGGCAGGGAAGGGGTTAAATGGCTTTTATAAAAGCCCTTGGTGTTTAAAATTTTATTAAATATTTTTTTTATTATTTTATTTTATTTTTTTACTTGATCTGATCTGTCTCTCTCCCTTACTAAAAGTAGTAAGGTGAGGGAGGCAGATCAATACTTGTCAAAGGCAATATTTACTAATATTGCCTTTGACAGTATGATAAGTGCTCATCAGAGCACTTACCATACATGCCTGCACACAGATCACATAGATCTGCTGTGCCGGCATCGATTGGCTCCCCCTAGAGCATCGGAAGTGAAATACTTTCACTTCCGATGCTCTTGCCATTAGAAGGGAAACGCTGCCTGTACAGGCAGCGTTCCCTTCTACTGAGCCGATGGGGTCGCTCAGGAGAGCGACCACCATCGGCTCTGGGGAGCAGCACGGTGTTGTAAAGTGCCTCGCTGGCGAGGCACTTTAACAACACCGGAGATGCTTAGAAAGCGAACGATCGTTCGCTTTCTAAGCACATGTGTGCAGCGGGCGCAGCCATTTTTAAATGGCTGCTACGATCACTCCGTGGAGTGATCGTAGCGCGCCCCTGCACATTTGGGGGGTGTTGCACAATGCCTCTACCTAGAGGCATTGTAGCAACACCGTTAGAGTAAAGAAAGCGACCGCTGGTCGCTTTCTTTACTCCATTTAGTGCATGACGTGCCAGGCACGTCAGCTGTCGGCAAGTCCTCGATTTGCCGTGACGTGCCTGGCACGTCACCTGTCGTTAAGGGGTTAACTAACAATATGCTGCATAAACAAACACCCACACTTGTATTGCACTTTTTGTTGTGTGCAGAACACTTCTGACATTGTTGTACTAATGTTTATATATCCTGTGTTATTATAGAATGTGTTATTTTCTTTTTGAATGATGCCCATATCTGAATGTGATGCTGTCTTATTATAAATCTTAACGACTGTTACATGTACTAAACTATTAACTGGCATTGTATCTTTTGCGATAAATAACTTTAAATATCTTTAAATGTATATTAGTCATAAGATATTATAATATTGGTATTGTTTACAATAAAACAAAGTGTGATAATTTTCAAGCATGGCACTGCAACTGATAGGCATCTCCTAACAATAATGGTTAAACTGCAGCTGGAAAATTGTGACAATTACATTTGCACATAGTAGTATGTTTGAAGTTATCCAAGTAAGTAAGTCAATTTGGAGAAGGGTCTCTTAATCTGAAGTTAACTGTCAGAGATATAATCAAAGGAGGCTCCATGTAGAGGACTCATTCAGGGAACATTGTCCATGGTTGATGTACAAACCTCTGACAGAAAATCCATGCTCATAGATTATGAATGGACTGTGGTCAAATCAAAGTTGTAGAAATCTGGAAAAAATAGCTGAGTTGGAAAATTATTTTTTTTCCAACTCATCATCAATTCACCAAAGTTCTCTTTTTAGTGAATATAATGTAAAGTAGCAAAAAAAAGTCAGTTATCAAAAAGGAACATGGAAGTTGGTTATAGAAAGTGGAAAGATAGCAGACACAGGGGCTCCCATCTGATTTTTTGCTTAGAGAGTTACAAAGTTGAGAACCACCATTGCATCTAACGTGATGCTTTTTAAATGTCTGTTGAGCAAGTGCATCTTATAAGACACATGTCTTTATGAAAAATAAAATAAAGCACCACATTGTTTTAAAACTCTACATTAATAAAATGCACTCACGTTTAGAAGGAAAGGTGCATGTAGTGCAAAAGCGCAACCTGCACATACATTTTCTTCCTGTACAGAGTATTTTGCACAGCCCTGCCAATTGTAATGCACAGAATGTATTAAATGATGATTACCATACTATCTCACTGATTGGTATATTTTTCCTATTTGGGCATGAAAGAGAACTTGTGCGAAATACAACAGAAAGGCAGAAATTGTATGTAGGGATGGCGCTTTTGTACTACATGCTCATTTTCTTCTACCCTCATGAGTGCAATTTTATTAAAGCTCTACATCATATATATATTGCGATATACTGCACCATGCAATTTAATATGTATGGTGTTTTTTTCATGTACATCTTTACCTTTGAGCAATGTATGAAACAACCAGCATGTTTCCTTGATGTATCTGGTTGTATTACTAAATAAATGTACAACTACAATTGTGGTGGGGATTAAAAAAAATCATATTCCTGTTTTCTAGAACACTGCAACACCCTTTGTGTTTGTATATTTGTGACTGTTAAGGTTGTCTTTGTTGTGTTAGCAGTACCAATCACCCTACTTTAGTGCTAAGACCTCATACGCCATTATTTTGTTTCTACATGTGCATTTGAGTATGCTACACAATAAAAAAATAGGAACAATACCAGTACTTGCAGCTTTGTGTGCACAGGGGATAAGAGCAGTAATTTTCTATTTTTTTGTTCAGCCAAAGGTTGTTGCTTTTCCTTAATCATTAGATCGTCCAGTTATAGAACCTACTCATTTATGCATCAAAGCAGTCAATAATCCCTTTATATGTCAAACATACTGAGCTGTGTGGAAAGCATTCACCTTTAATTTATAGTCTAACATTCATTTTCTGCTGATGTCCCAAAATATTTAAAATAATAATGAATGCATATTAACATTAGCTTACATGTATAATAGATGCTTGGGGATCAAAAGTTACTTTTGAATAAATGACAAATCAGTATTCTATATCACCACCATCCGTATCTATGTTAAACTAAATTGAAAGAATGAATATTTTGAATGTAGGAGTTCACAGCCATTATCATGTAATGCATAAACATTGTGTGTGCTTCTATTTGAAACATATTAAATATATGTAACCCCTGGTTATTTTACAACCTGTCTGTAATATCTAGTTTTAGTACAACAGTACTCTAGGAATATATGTAATATTTTTAAAGTAAATATACTGTACTAAGCTGCATATTATGAAAAGGCTCTAAAATTGAAACAAAACATTATCGAGATTTGTGGGGAATTGTAATGGATATTTCAAACTTTAAGCCAAAGTGGGAAAACCTCTATTGTAGCTGAATGGGATAAGTTTTCCAACATAGCTAGTTTGACCTTAAGTTTAAAAGCCTGTCTCAGTTCCTTGCAATATACATCCATCGGGAATTGATCATTTTATCTGTGAGTTTGGACACTTTTAGCATGAAACAAACTATTTGCATCTGTGGGTTTAGCAAAGAAAAATCCAGAAAGTCAACCTTACCCACACTACAGATGCTAGTAAATATAGAAACCAATGAAAGGTTGTATTTGCTATTACATTGAATGTGACTACTGTTTTCACCCAAAAAGAAATATCCTAATGTTCCTATTGTATGAACATCTACAAACTCTTCCCTCAACAGTAAAAAGTTCCTGTCCGGAATCAAAATCTTTTCTTTATTTAAGGAATCTATTTTTATTTTGCCTTACATTTTCATTAAGATGTTGTTGGATTCTGCCACCTCCAACGAAATACCTGTAATGATACTGATGCATGTAAATGGATAAAGCAGGTTCTAGAGTCCAGCAGCCAGATCAGCAAAGTCTTCTGCCAGAAGCAGCCACTCATTACCCAGGTGGTTGAGCCCCTGAGCTTTGAATGACTATCTGGTTTTTAGCAGAGCTGAGAGGCTGGAACAAAGAGTAGAAGCGTAGTCAGGCAAGCCAAGGTCAGTAGGTAGGAGAAATCAGCCGGTCCAAATCGGTAACAGGTAAATAGAGATCAGAAGAAACCTTCATTATGATGCAGGCAGGAACCACAATAAGGTACAGTGACAGGAAATCACTTTAATAGGCAGAGAGTGAGCAGACACAGCTGTGGAGAGTTGATAATTAAAACAAGGCTTTATATATTCATTGTTACTAGAACAGAGGCTAAAATGTAGAGCTACCAACATGGAAGTCAGAGTTCAAGTACAGGTACAGTCAGTTCCTGACAATAGCACCCACTATACTTCCCCAGGAACTGGTATTATCTTAAAAGTTTCAATGTTCAATCATATATACACACCAATATGTGAATATTGTTACAGGGTTAATTAGGAGGAGGTTTAATTGCACCTCTTCCAACACATTTAAATAGGTTTTGGTAGCAGTATTACTGCTTTGTGTGCCCACTAGATAGGAGGTGAGAGTAGGTTCTCGCCCTATTGAGAGTGTGCCTTGATGTGGCGGATGAGCTTAATTATGCTTTGGCCAATTCATATAACCAAAACCTCTCATTTATATTTATATATTTGTTGCCAACTTCATTAGGTTGAGAAGCGCAGACAGTTTTTGTTTTTTGTAATCATATGCTTTAATTTTCAGAGAATTATGAAATTATGCTGTACTGTTTTACTATAAATTTGTGTGAAATTAGGGTGCGGCAGAGCAGTCTGTGCAAAGACGCTACCCTACGTATACGTTTGTATTAAACTTCATTGCTTATTCAACTCAGAATCTGGGCCTGGTCTCGTTTCTTTGACTCTTCATTTCCTTGAGGAGTATCCTAGGAGAAATTGACAATTCACACCTGAAATGTGGCTTCTCAGTATGCCTGAATTGGCCCGATAAAAGCCACATTTAGGCAATTTCTATAAAAAGAAAATAATAAAAAAGCTCTCCCTGAGGCCAGCGGACCTTCGATGGACCCATAAATAAAAATAATTCCTGTTCCAAATAAAATTAGGTGGGGCCAAGGCTTGTAGTCCTGGCTCCTTTATAATAAGCAAAACAAAAAAGGGCATTCCAAAAGCGTTCCACCGACCGGAAGTGCGTTCCATGTACTGACGAGAAACCGGAAATACGTTAGAAATGCATTCCGACAAAAATATAAAAGCGATTCTCTCACTTTCACTTTTTAGCCATTTTGCTGAGGAAGTCACCCTGGAGCGATCGAAATGCCGACGGGCATTTTTTTTTAGCATTGTATGATGCTTCCACACGGAAGCATCGTTACAATGCCGCTTGAGCACTGAAAGCGGAAAAACTCCGCTTTCAGTGCTCGTTTTGACACAGGATGGATCTAGTCCGTCCTGTGTCGCCAAGGGGTTAAATACCTTAACCCAAGTTCCATTTATCAAGGGGCAATCCCACCAAATGTGGGCCCATGTTCCTCTGATGCTTTGGAGATCTTCGAGGTCCTAGATGAATATGATGCTGAGAACTCCAAACCCGGTTCTTTTGGTGCTACATTCCCTACCTATCTCATCATTCCTATGTCTGGAAGACTATGCTGAGTCATCACCCCCCCAGGTGGTTGTAACACGGACACTACTGTAGAGATTCTGGATGCTGCAGGCCTCTCCATGTTTGACCCTCGGACCCCATTTGGATTGGGTTGCCCCGGTGCACATTCCCAAATATCTGAGATATTGGCTACGCAGACCTCAACCTTTGCCACATTCATGGGACGTATTGGCAAGAATCCCAAGAAGGGGTTGGAACAGGGCCTGTGGTCTGCCCAGGAGAAGCTACTGGACGTATCTGGCCCCCCATGACATTTTCTGGATGGCAGATGACACCCTTAACGATAGAGCTGCCTTGGATACCCAGCTGACCAGGGAATGGGCCCAGCATACCCTCCATCTACTTGGCAACACAAACTTAGCGTTATCTACTGAACGGCGCAAAGTAGCACTCTTCAAAATGGACACTGGAGTTGGCCACTAAGGAACTGGGCCCCGAAGCTAATGGCATGCTATTTGGGGACAGATTTTAGAAAAAACTGAACCAACACATTTTTACTTACCTAAACAAAGCACAAGCTTTCACGTGAAGAGTCTTCAGAGGAGACCTTTTTTCCCCCACAGAGCTAACCTGCAGAGGGGCCGCGCCACCAGCAGAGCTGCCTTCACAGGCTCCTGAGATATCATCCACCTAAAGGTTTTAGGGTCATTCAGCGTCCTATCGCACGCCCTCCTTCGTGGGACTTCCAGGTTCAGAGGAGCTTCCTCTTCCAGGGCAATATTTCAGTCAGGTAAGATTTTACCAGTTCTGCCTCATGTTTCCATTGCTGGCAGATTGTCCCATTGCATTCCCCAATGGTCTATGCTCACCCGGGATCCCTGGGTCCTACAAACCATCACAGGTTTCAGTATCGAATTCTCTTCTGCGCCTGTGCACTCTTCTTCAGAGGTCCTATCGCTCTTGGATGCAGAGCTTTCTTCCCTTTGGGAAAAGAGAGCTTTAGAATGGGTTCTAGACCGTCTTTATTTTTATTGATTTATTTTTAATATTTTTTTCCCAGCAATATTTTTCTTCTGAAAAAGAAGTCTGGGGAATACAGTCTAGTTAACAATTTTCAGGGCTATGAACTTTGAACTTTTCAAGATAGAGGGCATCCATCTATTACATGATCTCCTTAAGCAATGAAAGTGGTTTGCCAGCTTGGATCTCAAGGATGCTTACCTCACACTTCCCATCCACCCATTTCCTCAATTCCGCTGGCATGGCCGCCTGTGGCAATTCACCTGCCTTCCTTTCGTACTCCAGCCCCCTGGTGCTTCACAAAACTACTGAAGCCCGTCATGGAGTTCTTACAGGCTCGAGAAATTTGCTCCATAATTTATCTAGACGATATCCTTTGATTACCCAGGATCGTCCTACACTTCGCAGGGACACTCGTCTCACCATCCATTTACTACAAGACTTAGGGTTCGTGATCAATGAGGCCAAATCAGATCTGGTTCCGACTGTGGACTCCATTCGGTCTGTTCTCAAACTCCCTCAAGCCAAGATTTCAACCATCAAAAAGGCAATCTGGTTTGCATACCTCCCTGTGGGATATTTCTTGGTTTGTTGTTGGCCTCTATCCAGATGATCTTCCCAGGGCCCTTACATTACCGGGCTCTGCAGTGGTTCAGGACTCATCACCTTTGTTGCTTGGGCTCCTACGATCAGATAGTTTTCATCACGGATGAAGTTTGGTTAGAACTCCACTGGTGGCTCAACCACATAGAGGCCTGGAACGGCAAAGCTATTTTCGGTCGCCTCCCATACTTTACTCTGGACTCCGATGCCAGTCTACTTGGTTGGGGCGCTTCGTGCAAGGAATGCCCACTGTAGGTCTCTCGGCCCCAGAGGAAAGAAGTCTCCATATCAACTGCTATAAACTCATTGCCAGCTCGTTCGCCATACCCAGCTTCACCAAAGCCTAGGTGGCTCTCGCTCCAAGCTTGTTTGGATCATCACTTGTCCACTCTGGCAGAGTACCATCTGGGAAAGGACAATGTTGTGGCAGACTGGTTTTCACATCATTGGATGCCAGCGACTGGTGCCTAGACCCCTGGATGCTTAGACACCTCAATCAACTTCGGGGTCCCTTCCATATGGACCTGTTTGCATCAAGGACAAATCGCCAAACAGATTTTCTTCAGTTGGATGCCGAATCCCCTATCATTGGCAGTGGACACCTTTCTGCAGGTATGGCCACCTGAATGGGCATATGCCTTTCCATCATTCTCAATGATCCTTCAGACCCTCCGTCTGGTGCAGTTTTAGGGCACCACAGTTCTCCTGATCGCCCCTCTTTGGTGGACTCCCCCCCCCCCTCTTGCAGACATCTCCAGATGAATATAACATCAGGTGAATATTCATCCACTGATCTGTGCTTGGTGGCTTGGACAGTTTCCGTGATTCGTGGGTAATGTCAGGACTATCAGTGGCGGCTCGAGATCTCCTCTGGGATTCATGGGCCCCAGGAAGTGGCATAGCTGGTGTTTTGGGCAACAGCTCAGTTCCTATCTGGCCCCTATGGTAGCTATTCTAAATGCCCTAGCCTCTCTGTTTACACAGGGTAAATCATATTGGACGATTAACATTTTTTGCTCGGCTATCTCGGCGGCTCATATTGCTGTTAACAGTCTGGGTGTGGACAAGGACCCGTCCCATGTCGTCTACTTCGGGGCATTCGCTCAGCTTGACCCTCCCCCCCCCACGATCCGCTACTCCTCCTCTTGGGATGTCTCCCAAGTTCTGCGGTATGTCGAAGGTTGAATGGCTAATGATCTCCTATCTCTACAACAGCTTTTGGCTAAACTTGGCTTTTTATTCGGTCCCGTGTTGTTCTGTCAGGTCTCAGGCGTTCGCGCTTTTGACGCTGACTCGTTTTCCTTCTCCCCTGAAGGTGTTACTTTTACTATTTCACGACCTACCAAGTCTCCATTCTACCTCTATTTCATACCTCAAACTTTGTTTTGCTCGATGTGTACGCTGCTATGTTTCCTCTGCAGCTCGAGGTCATCTCCATTTCCTACGTCCATCCCTTTTTGACTGGTATCGGTTTCCACTATATCACTCTGGATTAAATGGTTGTTTCATCTGGCAAGTATAGACGTTTTTTTCACTGTGCACTTGGTTCGCAGGGGACGTCTTCCACGGCCTTCTCTTCGGGTAGTGCACTAGCAGATGTTTTGGCAGTGGCCGACTGGTCCAGGTAGTCGACTTTTTGTGTTTTTTCTTCCGACCTCAGACTGTCAACCTCTCTGCTGGACCAGCGTTAAAATTGCAAATACTAAGCCTCTTGTCTTTCTATAAAATTAGGGATTATTCTAGCATTGGTGTAGAAATAATCTAAATTTTATTAAAGACAAGAGGCGAGTATTTCCCTCCCTTTGGCGGTTTTTCCCATCCCATTATCTGCCTGTGTTGCTTATATGTCTTGCATTACATTCCACATCTTATTTTTATTTATTCGTCTACTTATCTGTGTTTTCATTTTGACTCTATGACTGAGTTATTGGTTCTTTGCCTAGTGATATGATATACACTAAGTTTGGATAATCTGCTTACTTTCACATTGTTTCTCTCGTCCCCTTTCAGCTTGATCTTGGATCTGAAGGCTGTTATCTGCTCCGTCTCCCCTTAAGTTTGATAAGTTGGATCTACCTCTTCGGAATTTGGTGCTTCTCCTGATCGACACATCAAAGAAAGAGGAAGTTGGAGTGTTAACTGGGCTCTTTTATACTTTTTACTGTTTACTGATTGGTTGTTTTACTATTAGTAAGTTTAACTCTTTTGCTGCTGGAGGTTTATCAGTAAAGAAGGTTTATGCAAATACTCGCCTCGTGTCTTTAATAAAATTTAGATAATTTCTACACCAAGGCTAGAATAATCCCTAATTCTACTATAATCCTTCCTTATTACATTACATTACCACTTATTTATATAGCGCCAACAATTTATATAGCGCTAGATACAGAACTACATACTAAGTTAGACAAACTAGAACAGACTGGTACGTGAGGTAGAGAGCTCTGCTTGCAAGCTTACAATCTAGAGGGAATGGGGTACATGAAACACATAAGGGAAGAGGACAGAGGGAATGTAGTTGTAGTAACAGTTATGTGGAAGGTTGGCAGTCGGTGAGTGTTGTAATACGACAGTCTGTGCTTTACCACCATAGAATTCACTTTTATATTCAGGCATTCCCTTTCTTTAAAATGACAGTTACCAGCAGTGGAAGGGTTACTTTCAAACAAAGGATGGGTTTGTTTGTGTCCTCCACAGTAACTAGTTCAGTTTGGGAGCTTGAAGGTGTGACTCTAGGAGGGGCTTGTAAATGTTGCTAAGGTTATAGACACGCTGGCAATGATTGAGGAAGAGGGAAGATGTGACCTATCTATGCACCCGCCAGCAGGCCCAAATCCAGCTAGGCAATGTGGTGTATTAGACCTGGTAACTTCCTACAGAACCATCAGGAACTGATTGATCCAGAGGCTGATCCACCCAGAGATGCAGCTACAGAGGTTACCTGGGGAATAAGTATAAACTTACTGTATCAATTTCTTTATATTGTTATACTGTAGTTTAGACTTCACTCAGATAAACCCATTTGCTAGTTGCTTAGCTTAGCATATAACTTATACATTGTTTAGTTAGCATTGTTATAAACTTGCTTCATTAAATTATTATTATGTAAGCAGCAGCAGTGTATTTGAGTGATTTGTCAATTTGGGAATTATCTGCTTGGGATATAATTCTGCCAGAATTCCTAACATAAATTGTTGGCTTTGGGGTATTATTCAATTGCATGTGATTTTGATAACTACATTAGTGTTTAAGTTTAACACAGCAGTTATAGTGAAATTCATTGCGCCATATTAATTCATCCAAAACCATGAACCACAACAGTGAGTTTGGCCAAAGAATATTTGTGTGCATTCTAGCTGCATCAGTTGTGAGCTGCCTGATCTTAACAGTGATTTAGGACAGCGAGAGCTAGGTGGGAATAGCCAGAGGTAAACCAATCGGTATGCTAGTTGGAAGAGTAGTAAGCTTCATTAAAGAGATGAGTTTTCCTCCTGTGTTAACATCTTCAGTCTTGAAGAGAGAATATATATATATATATAAACATGGAGAGCTATTTAAGAACCTCCAAAAGAATGTGGCTATCCTCAATCGATGATGGGACGGTTCTTTCTGGCTGCTTGAAATCAGCCGCTTTCCGGTGACCTCTTGCGCGGTGGCCAGTTTATCGCGTGAGAGGTCATTACTGGGCCTTTATTCGTGAGACAGTTCATCATGGATCCGCACAAGGTGAGTATTACTAGGGGTTAGGTGTTATTATTAGATTTCGGGAGGTAGTGTTAGAATTAGAGTTCAGGAGGTAGCATTAGTATAAGGGTTTTGGGGTAGTGTTTGTATTAGGGTTCGAGGAGTTAGTATTAATATTAGGGTTTTGGGGGGTTAGTATTATGGTTCAAGGGTAGTGCTAGTATTAGAGTTCAGGGGGTAGTGTTAGTAGTAGAGTTTGGGGGTAGTGTTAGTATTAGGGGTATTAGTGTTTGGGTTCAGGGGTTAGTATTAGGGTTTGGGCAGGGGGTTAGTATGGGGGTTCAGGGGGGTTTAATATATTAGTGGGGTTTTCTCTGATTGAAAGCACTGATAAAACTAAACTGTCACTGATGCTAAACTGTCAGTGCTTACATGGCCACGTTGCCCTTCACCCCTGACAGTTCAGCGTTCAAACTGCCGCACTGAACTATCAGCAGTGAAACATCCGCAAACAACTGTCCTAGACGCTCCACAACCAGAGTGAATAAAGTTTCATTTTTTCACCTGTTAGCAATCGCTTCTGTTTATATTTAATAACAGAGACAGTGTTTTGTATCTACTATATAACAACTCCTGGACATGCACACTCTTTTAGTTAAATGAATATTCTTCATAGTACATTACATATAATAGAAAATGTGTGAGCACACAGCTTGCCGAATTGTTTTTGCACATGCAGACAGGTTCTGCTTCTGTTTTATGAAAAGACAATGACAAACCTCACTTTACAAAAAGGATAGTTTTTCCATTTGGGAATTATTGTTGCAAAAAAACAAAAGCAAACAAGAAATAGACATGGAATCACAAGTGTAGTCAACTGTTATTTAGAAATATATAAAAAAAAAAAGGGCGTGGTGATGACGTAGGACGCACGACGTAAGCCGAGGCGTTCTGCGAGTGCGGGTGCCGACAAGCTGAGCTCTGATGGAGTAGCCTCATCCCGATATACCGCCTTGACACAGCCGAAAATCGGATAGTCCTCTGCCTGCTTTGCGAGATCCTTGTAAACCTCCCTCTTCTGGACCGGGCAAGTAGGATTTCAGGAGCTTCCGAAAAGAAACTTGCACGACATAGACGTCATAGCAGATTGTTTTCTCCAAAACCGAAGATGGCGGTCACATAAAGTGGGCTCCAGGCGATCTAAGCTAAGTATCCCTCTTATATGTGTGTGTATATATGTCCTGCACTCGAGGTAGCTACTGAACGCAAGTTACTTGGAAAGAAAAAAAAAAAAAGAAAGAAACTGGACAGAATTTGAGCAATCTGTATCTAACACAGTACATTTCTCAGCCTATAACTCCATTGAAACAGCGCCTGCAGTCTAAAGTCAGCACATTCATACATAGGTCATTATAACTCACTTGCTAGGGGCTTCTATTGTGGGAGGTGGGTGCCCTGTGGGCCGGTGGTAGTCTTGAGCTTTGGTATCCCCACATCCAATTAAAAGAAAAGGGGGGAAATCTATAAAAAAGGAAACCTATCAAAAAGGGGAGAAGGGAGGAAAGAGGGAAAGAGAGGAGGAAAAAAAAAAGGGAAAAAGACAGAGATACTGGTAATATAAAGCGGTATCGCCTTCAGCTTTGATCCTCCAGCGCAAAATTCAGCCGTAAATACTCCTAAATTAAATCTCACTGGCTCACTGGTAGCCATATCAGGAGCAACACATATACATAGATATTCTAGGAGTAAGAGCTTATTCTGAGCAAAATTTTGCCTCTATATCCTTAGACTAAACCCCAGCTGAGCATTTGCTGCTACTGCAGGAGAACACTTTTTTTTTTTTTTTTCTCTTCTCTCTCTTGATTTTTGGGAAAACTTTATCACTCACCTACCTTCCAGTGCCACAAACCTGATACAAGCACTGCATAGCAGTTTAACCTCACTGCAGATCCGCAGTATAGATCCCGAGGGACAGAGAGAGGAGGAGAAAAAAGGGAGAAAAATTTACTTACGCAAAGTTTCCAATATGGCCCCCAAGAGAGAGAAGGAGAAGGAAAAGGAGAGGGAAAAGAGACAAAGTCTAGATAAATTAAGACCACTATCGACCTACTATTCCCCCAAATCATTACCCACAGCCAAAGACTTCCTCAAAGAAACACCAGGATTAGTGGAAGGAACCACTGCGGAAGTTGTGTTAGAAGATTCTCAATCGACACAGTCTCCTAGTCGTATTTTCAATATAAACCAACTATATGAGAAACTGAGTACTGAAATGAAAGAGAACACACAATCAATAAAACAGGAAATCTCACATATCTCTGAAAAAGTGTCTCTCCATTCCGAAAGCATTAAAAACCTACAAGCAGACCTACAAAGTATCCAAAAAGAGAATGAGTTGCTTAAAGTTAACTTTCAAACTCTCGAAATCAAAGTAACACAATTAGAAGACAGATCACGTAGGCAAAACCTGAGGATAAGAGGCATACCGGAAGAAATAACAACTGATAAGTTGGAGCCCTATCTGCAAGACCTCTTAAACTGTTATGTAGATGGAGACCTATTAGGCACGGTGCCTATGGAAAGATTTCACAGACTAGTCAAGACAAAAGACCCTAAATTTCATGAAGCTCCAAGAGATGTAATCATCAGATTCTATAACTGCTACCTGAAAGATCTTCTAGTTAGGGAATCTAAAAAAGCACCAGCCAAGGACGAGAGATTTAAAAACCTATTACTGTTTCCGGACCTATCAATTACAACAAGATCACAAAGAAGAAGCTTTGGAGACTGTACAAAGCAGCTTAGAGAGGCAAATGTAAAATACAGATGGGGTTTCCCAACTAAAATCATAATCACAAAAGATGGACACACCCTCTCTTTTTCTGATCCGGTCCACCTACAAAAATTCATATCCTCCGCATACGCAGAAGAAAAATGAGGCATTTAATCTCAAAACAGCAGGAAGAAATTAGAATCGATAAGTCAATAGGATCCACCCAACTGTATATATAACGGATCCACAATATTTTGCAATTTTTCTCTCTTTCTCTTTTCTCTTTGTCTTTTTCCCCTTACTTCCACTTTATCTCCACCTATTCACTCATATCACGACACATAGAACTCGCACAGAGTATCACAATTAGCTAGAGACACTTACATGACTTAATACACTCAATACATTTTTTTTTTCTCCCCCTATTTCCACTTCATGTCCACCTAGTCACTCATATCACGGCACTTTGAACAAGCACAGTGTACCACAATTAGTTAGAGACTCTTACAGGACTCAATACACCCTAAATACATACATTGGTTTTTTTTTTTGTTATTTTTTCCCTACTCACTTCACTGAAGTGCACCAACTCACATAAATTCGACACATAGTCCTTGCACAGAGCATCACAATTAGCTAGACACTCACATGATTTAACTATTTCTTTTTTTTTTTTCACAATAGCACATGCTAGACAACTCATCTATCCAACACTATATCCGCACACCCACAGTACTCTCCGCACAGATTTTTAGATCACGAAGGTAACAAACCATATAACAGCATACATTTCACACTCACATAGTAATCATATTTCTTGAAAGGGAACGGGAGCGGGAGGGAATCATGTTGATAGCTTCTTAAAGAGGGGGGGCTCAATAGAACAGAGAACTCTTAGATACACATATAAAAGCTCAGGGTCGGCACCACGCACATGTATGATACGCCCCGATCATTTTTGATGGGGCAAAAATCGCATCTAAGTACTGTATGCGAAGGTGGGATGAACGTGAAAGATGAATGGATGGTCTCGTGGTGGAATCGTCTGGTGGATAAGGTGGGGTCGGGGGAAAGCGGAAGACAGCAGAAAATATGTCACTTAAACTTGCCTCCATAAATTGCCAGGGATTAAACTCCCCACATAAACGAGCTTTCTTGTTTGACTTGATTTGTCGGGAGCAAGTGGATATTTGTTTTGCCCAGGAGACCCACTGGACTACGGGTGCTGTTAGATATTGGAAATATAAGAAATACCCCACTGTCTATACTTCTAACTTAGACAAAAAAAAGAAACGAGGGGTTGCAATAATAATCGGGAAAAGAGTAAAGTTTGAATGCATTCATACTGAAACAGATAATGAAGGGAGATACATTATCCTAATTTGCAATCTCAATGATGTGACACATACTTTGGTTAATGTCTACGCACCCAACGTTGCTGCGGTGGGTTTCCTGGGCAAGATTTACTCAAGACCTCTGCAAGGGACTTTTAGTTATGGGCGGCGACCTAAATTGTATACACAAAATTAGATAAACGTATGATGCACGGCTCACAACCAGACAAAAGGTCTAAGCTTTTAGCAAATTCCTTCTCTGACTGGCTAGCTCGGAACAAGCTCTACGACATCTGGAGAACACAAAACCCAGGTGCGAGGGATTATACCTTCTACTCACAAGTGCATTATTCATACTCCAGAATAGACATGTTCCTCACAAATAATAGATCTATCAATAGATTCACTTCGTCTTCTATAGGTAATACAACATGGTCAGACCATGCACCAATCTTTATCAGCATAGAAAATAATAAAAATTACAATATTAGAACTAAATGGCGTCTCAACGAGTCCCTATTAAATAACAGGTCATTTAAAGAGGAATTTAGAAACCAAGCCACACTTTTCTTGAACGAAAATGACAATGGGTCGGTTGATGAGGTGACTGCGTGGTGTGCAATGAAATGCACGATGCGAGGCTATCTCATTAAGCAGGGCACAAAGGTCAAAAGGGCCAGGGGCTCGGAATTGGCAGATCTCTATGTGAGACTAGCCCAGCTCGAAGCCCTTAACAGACTAAATCCTAACATAACAGTAACTAAACAACTAAGGGAGATACAGCAAGAAATAAAAGGTAAATTAATCGAAAAAGCTGACAGGTCCCTTCAAATTCTAAAGCAAGAGTGGTATTATAGCAGCAACAGAGCTAGTAAGAACTTGACCAATAAGATTAAACACAGGAACAGCCATATTAAGATCAATAAAATAATATGGAAAAATAAATCTAAACTATCACCGAAAGATATCAGCGAAACATTTAAAGAATATTATAAGTCTCTATATAATTTGCCAGCGGTAGAAAAAAACGTTAAGCAGACAAGATCCTTCTTGGCCAAGCTAAACCTACCAAAACTTTCAGAGGAAAATATAGAACTGCTAAACTCTCCATTTCAGCTGTCTGAGGTGAAAGAGGCAATTAGAAATTTAAAAAAAAACAAGGCCCCTGGTCCGGACAGCTTCTCTGCTCCCTTCTTCCAGTCTCTGGCAGACATTATTTCTCCCTTACTACTAAGAGTCTATAGTAATATAGCATTGGGTCAGCTTTTCCCAACAGAGATGCTACAAGCATCAATAACTCCAATCCCCAAATCTGGGAAAGACCCCAAATGTGTGACAAACTATAGGCCCATCTCGTTAATAAATTTAGATGTTAAAATATTTTCAAAAATGCTGGCCGGAAGACTGGAGGCAGTGATAGCGGATATAGTAAGCCCGGACCAGACAGGCTTCATTACAGGTAGGAATGGGGAGGATAACACTCGTAGGATACTAAACCTCATATATGAGATCCAATCCAGGACTCTACCATCCGTCTTCTTGGCATTAGATGCCGAGAAGGCGTTTGATAGGGTTAGCTGGTCATTTCTACGAGAGACTCTACACGCTTTCGGCTTTTCGGGCAAGTTCGTAATCAGCACAATGGCTCTATATGAAAATCCACAAGCAAAGATATCGGGACCAGATTTAGACTCTGATTTTTTTCATATTAACAACGGGACCAGACAGGGGTGCCCTCTAGCACCCCTGTTATATGTGCTAACTATAGAACCACTTGCTGCCTTAATACGCCAGAACAATAGAATAGAGGGCATAAACACAGGTCCAATATCTCATAAGATTACGCTCTATGCGGACGACATCATATTAACCTTGGGCAAGCCAGGAAAATCAATCTCAGAAGTACTATCACAGATAGCAGAATATGGTCAATACTCAAATTATAAGCTCAATCTTAATAAAACACAATTGATATATTTTAACCTAAGCCATCAACTTCTGAGTAATCTTAAAAAACAATTCCCATTCAGATTTGATCTGCCACACATTGAATACTTAGGTATCCAAATTCATCAAAACCTTAAAGACATGATAAGTGGGAACTATTCCTTTCTATTGGATAAACTAAAAGCCCAATTTGCATCCTGGAAGGGCTACGAGATTTCCTGGCTGGGCAGACTGAATGTTATAAAGAGTTATGTCATCCCTAAACTGACGTACCTGTTTAGAACCATTCCACTGCCCATACCTGGGAAAACTCTAAAACAGTTTGAAATACTATTTTCCGCATATATATGGAACGGGAAACCCTCAAGAATAGCAAGGGCCACACTCAGAAGGAAATTATCACAAGATGGAGTTAACTACCCAAACATTGCTGAATTGTACGATTCATGTATGGTCTATCACTTTATGGTATGGGATTGTAAACAAAGCTATAATTTGAGCTGGTACAACTATGAGAAGTGGAAATGTAATAATTGTAAACCAATTTGTCTCTACTGGTTGAATCAGGAGCAATTCAATAGACTGAACATTACAAACCCTATTATCGTAAACATTGTTAAACAAATGTTCAAGTTTAAAAGAAAATTTGCCTCTTCTGATTCTTTGACTGGAGGGGCCCCGTTAGAGACGCTCCAACTATTGACGGAAGATCTGGATCTGAGACAGTGGCTCAGGGCGGGGTTGACTCAAGTCTCAGATCTACTGCCTGCTCTATCCTCTGGCACTTTTTCTGAACTACAGAGTAAGTTTAAATTACCAAACATAGAACAATATACATTCTTAAGAATTAAGAGCACCCTAAATGCTAATCCCTTAAGAGCTCACTCAGATCTAGATACATTTATGGACGCACACTATAATAAACACCTTATATCCAAAATAACTGAGCTCTATAATCGGGAGTCGGACCTGGTGAAAACTAAAGCCATATGCAAATGGGAAGAGGAATTGGGGTTGGAGTATCCAATTGAGACATGGTTCCGAGCATGGGGCAGAATGAGGAAAGCAGTTCACTGCATAAATTTACACGAGCAATTCTTTAAGCTGATGCATCACTGGTACTATGTTCCAGCGGTCATGAATAAAATGTTCAACTCCTCCACGGAGAGCTGTTGGAGGTGTCAGACTATACCCGGAACCATGTCACATATATGGTGGAGTTGCCCAAGACTAGACCCCATAAAAATGGAACTGGGCGAACTTATTAAGGCTTTATTTGGATTGGACTGGTCACCGACACCTCAGTCTTTTTTGTTTAACATAGAGGTCCCGCTAAAGAAAAAAGCTAACGCGGACTTAGCGATAAACATTTTCTCGGCAATAAAGATATGCTTAGCTCGAAACTGGAAGGAACAGAACCCTCCAATATGGCAGAATATTCTAAACCAAATAGAGTACCAACACAATATGGAGAAGTATTTTTACAAAATAAACGACAACTTAAACACATGCTATGAAATATGGGCCCCATGGCAGACCCTTAGCCAAACTTAACTGGATTCCTATCAAACTTAAACTCAATCAAACAAGGGGGAGGCAATCCCAAACAAGAAACCCCCGACCACACTACAGCTTTACTAAAGAAAACCAGGTACACCACGAGACCAAGGTATAAATGTACGTATGGATGAATGTTGAGAGGAAGAATGCTAATAGAATGTATGAGCAAAAGACACTCTTAATCGATCCAACAATTAAAGGGAACTGGCAATTATCCCAGAAAAGTCACAACACAATTTCAGCTTTACAAGTATAAATATGACTACTCTCCTCTCTGCTCTATAAACTAAAACCTCTTTAGATCACAAGATAAGCCCTAGATCAACAAAAGCTGAGATAGGGGAAGATGTGAGGGAGGATGGAGGTAGTGAGAAGCTGAGAAGTACAGAGAGAACAGGAAAGAACTAAGCCAATCTAACTTAAGAGCGCTGTCTAAGCTTTAAAAGACACAATGATGTAAAAACCTAATAACCATCATGTTTGATTAAACAACGCAAAACTGAGTGTCAAAGAAAAAAAAAAAAAAAAAAAATATATAAAAAAATTGCTTCTGGAGATAACAATTTTCACAGGATCATCTACATAAAAAAACATGTTGGAAGCATTAACAGATAATTGAAGGACTGGCTCTGTACTGGATGCAATGGAGCAGAGCAAAACCATTTCCAGAGAACGACAAAGTGGCATAATACACTTACACTTGTTTATTAATGTCATACAAGCCAAAATAACACAAAACAAATGCCATGTTAACCAAAGCTTAATGAAATATAAATGTGGCATTTTAGTAATATTATTTCAGAATTTCTGGGTGTGGAGCAAAAGATGACAGCTGCATTTTAACAGAGCTCCAATATTAACATCTGCTGCCTTTGTCATCTATTCACTGGACTATCACCAGCATTTAATAACATAGGTTATAAGCAAGCCAAGATGTTTCTTTGCTTGATCAGACAACATTTCTAAATACATTTTCTACTTTTTTTGCGTGTTTTTGTGTGTGCACATCCTCATTTTTGTTAAACACCTGATCAATTATCTCATTATAACCTTTGTATATACCTTGTTAAATCACTGAAGGATATTTTATTGTTAATATTCAGACCCACAGTGAGTCAAAACAATATTGGCACCAGAGTTCATTTGAAATACCTGCTCGCCTGATATTTGTTCTGCCTCATCAGAATTTTTTTATCACTTTGGACTCTTGATATTGGATTATTCCAACCTTCAAGCCTGGATTTAACCTCATTTTTGGAACATAACCTCCAGTTGGTATGCTCACGTCTCCCACTTGCATCCTTATATTTATCCTACATATACCAGGATGGATAAGTATATAACAATACATTACATTACCATTTATTTACATAGAGCCAACAAATTTACGTAGCGCTTGGTACAGAGCATAAAAAGGGAGTTACAAACACAATTAGACAAAGACATTTTCACACTAAAACATGAGGTGGATGGCCCTGCCCGCAAGCTTACATTCTAGAGGGGATGGGGAACATGAGACACACAAGGAAAGTGTGAGGCAGAATGAAAAGTGGTAGAGGTAAAAGGTAGATTGTGAGAACTGAGTCACACCAGATGTTACTTAATAGGTGACTAGTTGGGTGCATTGTAAGCCTAAAGTCTGCAAGTGAGTAAAGTGTGTGAGGTGGTTAACATATTGCTAGTAATTATGTGCAGAAGGGGGAAGAGGGACAGGTGGTTGATAAGAGGTCAAGTCACATAATCTGGTGAACTAGACCTATAAAAGAAAACAAGCTGGTGGATGTGGGGAAGGGTGGGAGGGAATTAAAGAGTCAGGTCTTACTGGATGGTGAGAATTAGACATGTGCAAAACTAAAATTTTTGTTTCGTTTTCGTCCATTCGGACGAAAATATTATTTATTTAGTCTAAAATGAATTTCGTTCATTACTGCATTCGTTTCAGACGAAATTCGTTCATTATTTTCATTTTGTTTTATTCGTTCGTACAAATCAATTGACCTACACATTCCATAAACCGAAAGCCTATAAACCGAACATCGTTCGGTTTATAGACTTTCGGCTTATGGAATACATGTAATGCTATTGGCTTTCTATTAACCAAACTAGAGTCCCCATTCATAAGAAATTCTTATGAATGGGGACTCTAGTTTGGTTTATAGAAAGCCAATAGTATTACATGTATTCTATAAGCCGAAAATCTATAAACCAAACGATGTTCGGTTTATAGACTTTCGGTTTATAGAATACATGTAATGCTAGTGCTGTTCGGTTTATAGACTTTCGGCTTATAGAACAGCACTAGCATTACATGTATTCTATAAGCCGAAAGTCTATAAACCGAACAACATTCGGTTTATAGACTTTCGGTTTATAGAATACATGTAATGCTATTGCTATTCTATAAACCGAAAGTCTATAAACCGAACGTAATTTCTTATTTGCGGCCTGCGGTGCATTTCTTGCAGTCCAATAAACAAAAAAAAACAACAAATACAAACAAAAATTGTTGACTATTGGCGGTTACATTGTCGCCTGACATAAACCATCTGTTACTTTGGTGGGTGAACTCAAAGAATGAGGAGAGCGTCAAATAAGCGACGTGGCCCTGGTCGTGGTGCTGCTGGTGTTGGTGGAGCTCCTGTTGCAAGGATAGGACGTGGTCGATCTGTGCCAGCTACACGCACAAGTGAAACACCTTCCTTAGGTGCGAGTATGCGACAGAACCTTCAGCTTTATTTGGTAGGCCCGAATGCCGCTCTTAGAATGGTGAGGCCAGAACAAGTACAGGCGATAGTAGATTGGGTGGCTGACAGTGCCTCCAGTTCCTTCACATTGTCTCCCACCCGGTCCCCTGCTGAAAGCTCAGAGTTGGCACCTGCAGCCCATGGCCATCTGTCTTTCACCTCAACCCCTTGCAAATCAGCCAAGCAGTCTGAGCCACAAGTCATGCAGTAGTCTCTTATGCTTTTTGATGACTCTGCTGGCGGGGTTTCCGTGGGCCATCCACCTAGCCCTGCCCCAGAAGTGGAAGAGATTGAGTGCACTGATGCACAACCACTTATGTGTCAGGATGTGGACAGGATGTGGAACAACAGACCGAAGAGTGGTTGTTGCCACTGAGCCTCAAGCCCGGCCTGGTGGTGTGCGATAATGGGTGAAATCTTGGAGCAGCTCTGGGCCTTGCCGGTTTGACGCACATCCCTTACCTGACGCATGTGCTGAATTTGGTGGTGCAGAAATTCCTGAAAAACAACCCAGTTATATCAGAGCTGCTGCAGAAAGTGAGGCCTTCGGAATTCTCACCCTGCTTTTGCTCACCTGTCTGCGCTGCAGCATAACTTAGGCCTTGCCGCTCACCGCCTCATATGCAACGTGCCCACAAGGTGGAACTCCACCTTGCACATGCTGGAGAGACTGTGCGAGCAGCAGCAGATGATAGTGGAGTTTCAGCTGCAGCACGCACGGGTCAGTCGTACTGCGGAACAGCACCACTTCACCACCAATGAGTGGGCCTCCATGCGAGACTTGTGTGCCATTTTGCACTGTTTTGAGTACTCCACCAACATGGCAAGTGCTGATGACGCCATTCTCAGCCTTACTATCCTGCTTCTATGTCTCCTTGAAAAAATGCTTCAGGCGATGATGGAAGAGGATGTGGCACAGGAGGAAGAGGAGGAGAAAGAGGGGTAATTTCCACGGTTATCAGGCCAGTCATTCACAAGTGGCTTGGAGGGTGGGGTCCTGCACCAGCATAGGCCAGGTACACAATTGTCCAGCCTGGGCACAGTTCTGGAGGAGGAGGAGGATGATAAAGTGGAGGAACTGTGTTCACAGCAGGGTGGCACCCAACGCAGCTCGTGGGCATCACTGGAGCGTGGCTGGGGGGATACAGAGGACACAGACGATATACCTCCCACAGAGGACAGCTTGTCCTTGCCTCTTGGCAGCTTGGCACATGTGAGCGACTACATGCTGCAGTGCCTGAGCACCGACTGCCGAGTTGCCCACATTGTAACTTGTGCTGATTACTGGGTGGCCACCCTGCTGGATCCCCGTTACAAGGACAAAATGCCGTCCTTAATTCCCTCACTGGAACGTGATCGGTAAATGCACGACTACAAGCTCACACTGGTAGACGTGCTGCTGAGGGCATTCCCAACTGACACCGGGGGCTCAATGGAAGCACAAGGCGAAGGCAGAGGAGGAGGAAGAGGTCGCCAACACAGCTGGGGCACCGCCAGCACCTCAGAAGGCAGGGTTAGCATGGCCAAAATGTGTAAAAGCTTTGTCAGCACGCCACAACAACCCACACCACCATCTGATTTGGAACGTCTTAGCAGGAGGCAGCATTTCAGCAACATGGGGGAACAGTACGTGTGCACAAGCCTACGCGTACTGACTGATGGGTCTGCCCCATTCAACTTCTGGGTCTCCAAATTGGGCACATGGCCTGAGCTTGCTCTTTATGCCTTGGAGGTGCTGGCCTGCACTGCAGCCAGTGTATTGTCTGAACGTGTGTTTAGCATGGCAGGGGGCGTTATCACAGACAAGCAGAGCCGCCTGTCCACAGCCAACATGGACAAGCTCACGTTTATTAAAATGAACCATGCATGGATCCTACCAGACTTGTCTGTACCTGGTGCAGAATAGACATTTATACCCACCTCACCCAGCCATTGTTATACTCAAGTACACTTATTCTTTGTTTTGTTTTTTTATATGTCCCAATATTTTGGGGGCTACCCAAATAAAAAAAAAACAAAAACAAAAAAAACAAGTAAAAAACAGTGTTGGCTACCTCCTCCTCCTCCACCGCTGCTTCCACCTACACCTCCACGGTCACCGCCTCCGCAACCTATGAATCACTTAGTACAAACTATGTACACAATAGCAGAGGCTTGTGGAGGCCTTTTCTCCATACATCAGGAGTTGATCTCAGTTTGAACAATGAAAGAGAATACCCTGCACTCCAACCTTCTCTCAAATGGATAATTCTGTGGATCCTCCTGGCAGCCATGCTTTAGATTTTGATTTATGTTCTTCCAAAGCTAAAATCAAAGATTCCATCTAGTGCTATTTTATGGCTCAGCTGTATTTTTTATTTTTATGTATTTTATGTTATTTTAAGTTATTTCCCTATCCACATTTGTTTGCAGGGTACTTGTCCTACTCTTACCCCCATTTTACTTCCTTTTGCAGCCCTCTAGCACTTTCCAGGACTTTTTTAGAGACATTTTAGTGCCCAAAAGTTTGTGTCCACATTGACTTCAATAGGGTTCGGGGTCAAATTCGGGGTCAAGTTTGAGCCCGAACCCGGACTTTTTTTAGAAGTTCGGCCGAACCCGCCAAACCCAAACATTCAGGTGAGCCTATTTTGTCTCTCCTTCTATATATATATATATATATATATATATATATATATATATATATATATATATATATATATATATATATATATATATATATATATATATATATATATATAACTCCCTGCACCAGTCCACTCGGTGATGGTCTCTTGTATTTTTCCGGTTAAACAACTGCCACTGTGGTTCTGGGTACTTTGGAGGAATACAAAGTTCTTTAAAATGTAGAATTATTGGGTAATAAGGTCACCAACCCCTTACACAATGGTTTCATGAGTTGGTACTGATGTAGATTAATTTAGAAATAAACAAAAATGTTTAAAAGTCTATCTGTTCCTGTCCAAATCTGAGATGAATAAATTGCGTATACGCAGAAGTAAGTTCACACTGACACATGCAGTTCAGGTTAAAAAAACTTCGAGGAAATTTATTAGCATCTGGCAAAATTCAGGCTTACAAGCCCTTATAAAGACAGAATGACATCATCATTGAATATCAGATAATAACAAATAAACATCATTAATTGGGTTAAATGTTAAGTGGCTGTGTCAATGTCCACCCATCAATATGATTAATTGGCCCAAAAACTAAGTGGTTAGCTAGGTGTCCTCCCACCGAGAGGTGGTATTGTTCTGAACACGGGTGTGGACGGATGGCTCAAGCACCATCTTTCCCAGCACGAAACTTACTCGGTGGAAGGGGGGGCTTGGGCATCATTTTGCGTAGTTAGTGATGTCAGTTTCGTGGTCGGGTGCAAGGTTCTTTTATGAATAGAACATTTCATTTGGCCGGTGTTCTCATGGCCTTCAGATTATACTATGTTGCAAATGACAGGAGATTCAGTAATTCCGGGGCTAGTTATGTCCTTAGAGAGAGAATACAGTCTCTATTCATTATACTAAATACTGTCAGGAAATTCTGTCATGTAATGTGAACAAAATGGAGGGTCTGTCATAATGTGAGGTTAAAATGGAGTTAGTACAATAATTCAATACAGGTTTCAATAAAGATTTTTAATAATTCTACATCAGTCCCCCCTATGAAATGTTAGATTCTAAAAGATAATCTTTATTTGTTAGTATCAGAAGACGTGTTAGCCCAAAGGCACAGAAACCCCGTGGCCGCTAGCTTGGTGTTATTGCAAAGTGCAATCCTGTCCCTTCATCTGTCCCTAGTTGGCTAACTCATCCGTCTGCTGGGCACTCGAACGCTTCACTCCATGGGTATCCCGCAGTGGCTAGCCCACCACATCTCCACACGGTAGTCTTTCCCAAACAGACAGATGCTGTCCCTAAGCTGGTCCCTACCTAGAATTCTTGCACTTTATCAATAAAAGGGATAGTTTGTAGCGGTATACAGGGCGAGTTGATATCTTGGAAATCTTGGTCATCAACTGTGAGATGAGTGAAAGTGGGTGCCGCTTGGTCTACAGTCTTCAAGAGAAGTTTTCTCAAACAAGGGAGGACACAACAAACAAGAAGAGCAAAAATAAAAAGAAAAATTAGTATTGCTATACCAATATGCATTAAAGCCTTTTGCCATCCTGTCATCCAACCAAACCATCTCTCCCAGGGATCCTTTATCCCAGAATTCCTTTTTAACTCTTCAGAGAGCTCATTCAACTTCTCTATGGCTAAGGTAACTTTACCATTAGGGCCTGTGTTTTCTGGAATGTAAGTACAACATGTCATGGTGTCGGGCAAAATTTTACATACCCCTCCTTTTTCGGCTAGAATCATGTCTAAAGCCATTCTATTCTGGAAGGACATTTGGGACGTAGCCTGCAGCTGTTCGGCTAAGCCCTGGAGGGCATCCCTGGTGTAATTAACAAAACGTTGTTGGTTGTAATAAATGTAATTTATCCAATTTAAATTCTTGTTTGCAGTGACTATGGTAAAAAGTGATTCAAACCCTGCAGCAACTTCATCTCTTGCTTTAAACTCATTGGGCACCCCCCTAGGCACCCCAATGGCATCGATATAAACATGAGGGTCAAAACTGCCTTTAACTGGGGCTTCACGCCTTACTTTGGTTGGTGTGTGTTTGGACTCATGGGTGTCGGGGTGTGTGTCAGAGATAATGTGTATAGGCATGATGGCTTTGGCCAGAGTACACTCCCCCCACCATTCTTTGTCCATTCTGGATCTTAGCTGTAAATCCCCACACAACCAGTAAATATCCCCTAAAGATCTGGTATGGAATTGTAGAAGGCTCATGGAGACAGTTCTGTAGGTGGCACAATACCCTTTAGAGAAGTTACCCACAAATTTACCAATCCCATCATAATTAGCATAACAGGTGTAATTACCTTTATAAACTGTAACACCATCTGGGGGTTTGCAATCCTTGGCTAGAAGGGGATATTCTACTGTCCATGCTTTACATATGGACCTGTTGAATTCGTAATGATAGGCAAAAAGACTCAAAACACATTCTTCTACATCTACTGGCAAGGTTAAAGGCACGGTGCCCAGGTGAGGCCGGGCACCACCACACACATAGCATGCGGTTCTGTTATGCTTATTGGCATTATATTTCATCCATTCTAACCATAGATTAACATCGTTAAAACCTGTTTCAGCGGCCATGGTATCTTCAAATGTGGGGTTTGCAATGGCCATCATGTCTTTAAAGGACTGGATGTGTGGTTTCAATGGATTTGAGACCATGTGGGTGGTCCCTTGCCACTCAGAAGAGTGGCACATATCTTTAAGGTAGAAATGCCCTAATTTGTTATAGGAACCCTTTTTCCAATACATTCCCATTACATACTGGTCTGCATCTGTTGGGCTGGGATGCTCAATATTCAGGATTAATTTCATTGGTATACCTCCTCCAGGTTTTCTTAGGGTCATTCTTTGGAGAAGGGATCTACCATGATCATCTACTTTAGATAAAGCACTTTTTGGTTTGTAACCCCAGGCAGGCCCGGCATTCCATCCTGCCGCCCCCCAATGATTACAATTGTGCCCCCATTGTTTGTCAACTACACAAACATAGGGGTCCTTTGAATGAGGGATATCTCTATAGATATTCTGAATCTGTGACGTGGGGAATGGACATTCTACGATGTCACAGTAATCAAAAGTATAAGTAGCCACACGGGTACATGATGAATTATACCAGAAGGTGTACCCACTGGCATCTTTGGTGATGGCTACTTGTTGGGCTTTGATTAAACTGATTAAGGAGATAATATACCAGAGGTACATGGTTGTGTGGTACCGGCTTCCTCTGGGGCAGGAACTTTCTTACAATGGGAAGCGTGGATCCAATGTGGCCTGCCGGCCAATTTGACGGAGGTTGCGGTGATCAGGAGAACCTGGAATGGTCCGTCAAATCTTGGTTCCAGGGTGTGTTTCCGCACAAATTTCTTGACTAGAACCCATTCTCCGGGAAGCAGGTTGTGAGTACCTGTATCCAAATCGGGATCTGGAATTGAAGAGAAAACTTGAGCATGTATTTTGTTCAAGGCACTTGCGAGTTCAGTTACATAGTCTACTAAAACATCAGATTGAAGCTGCAACTGTTGCGGATAATAACAACCTAGTCTGGGTGCAGTCCCAAATAGAATCTCATATGGGGATAGTGAGTGCTTCCCTCTAGGTGTGTGCCTAACACTGAATAAAGCTATTGGCAGACTTTCTGGCCAGGGCATCTTTGTTTCTTGTGACATTTTTAACATTCTGGCTTTGAGGGTGCCGTTCATGCGTTCCACTTTACCACTACTTTGTGGGTGGTAAGGGGTGTGAAAGGCTAGGGTCACTCCCAGAGCAGTCCAAATTTCTTTAGTCACTGTTGCCGTAAAGGCTGGGCCCTGGTCGCTTTCAATGACTTCTGGAAGTCCAAATCTACATACAATATCTGTAAGTAGACGTTTTGCTATTGTCTTGGCAGTGATATTGGCCACTGGGTAGGCTTCTGGCCAGCCTGAGAACATGTCCACTATTACTAGTGCATACTCATGAGGCCCCCTCTTGGGCATTTGTATGTGATCAATTTGTATTCTCTGGAATGGATCCATGGGCTTAGCCAGGTATTTCAAAGGCACTTTGGTCGGCTTTCCTGGATTGCATTTTGCGCAAATAACACAGGCCTTACAGAAGTTACTGATCAATGTTGTGATTCCGGGTGCTTCATAATACTTCTGTATGAGGGCAGCCATCAAGTCTTTTGACAGGTGTGCAGGTCCATGTGCCCATTGGACAACTGCTGGATATAAATTTTTAGGAAGGCAGAATTTAAAGTTGTTGTAGTATATTCCGTCCTTTAGGACAGCCCCTCTCTTCTTCCATTTCTGGATTTCTTCGGGGGTAATTGCGGCTTGCTGTTCCCGCAAAATTCTTAGATCAGTAGGAAGGGTCTGTAGGGTAAAAATAGGAACTTCTTCTTGACCGGACACTTCTTCATCCACTTCCTGCAAATTTCTTGCTGCTTGCTTAGCAGCCTGATCAGCCAAATGGTTGCCCTTTGCTTCATCTGTATCCAACTTCCCATGTGCCTTGACTTTCAAGACGGCCACTTCTTCAGGGAGTAGGAGGGCATCCATTAGTTCCTTGATTGCAGAGCTGTGTTTGACTGGTGTACCGGCAGTGGTAAGAAATCCTCTCGTCTTCCAAATGAGGCCGAAGTCATGTGCCACACCCAGGGCATATCTTGAATCTGTATAGATGTTGGCACGTTTTCCTTCAGAGATTTTGCATGCTGAAGACAGGGCTTGTAATTCAGCTTCTTGTGCAGACATTGCTGGCGGTAGAGATGATGATTTGATAACTTCATCTGTTGTGGTCACGGCATATCCTGTGTGGTATTTTCCTTCTTCATCAGCATACCTTGAACCATCCACAAACAGAGTGAAGTCAGGATTTGTTAATGGATTCTCATGTACAGTTGGCAGATGTATTGTTTCCATTTTCATTTGTTCAAAACAGTCATGAGGTGTCTCTGGGTCATAGTTATTCACTATGACCAGGTCTTGGAATTCATTTTCCAGGAAATGGCGTGGCCATGCTTCAAGAAGGTCAGTTGTTGGGTACTTGACAATGCCATTTTCCTGTAGCTTTGATTCATCCATGGTGGCCCATAATTTTGCCATGGGCCCAAGATCATTCCATGATTTTGTTTTCAACTTGGTAACAGGGACATGTGGAATAGCAGTATCCCAATGACGGTACAAGTAATTGAGTTCTGGGGGTAGTTGGATCAGGACCATGCTCTGTGTATGGTACTGTTGTCAGGCAGCAGGAAATGACACTGTAAACGTAGGTGTCTAGCGGGAGACACATGCTTGAGTTGAACTTGGTTGATGATGGCAGAGATGTCATGAGGGGCCAATACAACCAAGGGGTGGCCAAGGACCAGGTCTGCAGTTCTTTCAATAAGTTCCCTTGCAGCAAAAACAGCTCTAAGACATGAAGGGGTCCCTCTGGCCACGATATCCAGCTGGCAGGAGAAAAATCCAATAGGCCTCTGGCGGCCTCTTAAATCATTTGTTTGGGTAAGTACTCCTGTAGCATGGCCTTGTCTTTCAGAGACAAATAATTTGAAAGGCTTGGTATAGTCTGGCAGGCCCAGAGCAGGAGCAGATGCAATAACACGTTTTAGAGTATGAAAATTGTCCAGTGCTTTATTGGTCAGGCAAAATGGGTCTGACTTGAGTGCATCATAGAGTGGTTGCATAAGCAGAGAGGCTTCTGGGATCCATGCTCTGCAATAGGAAATGAGGCCTAAGAAGGCATGTAGAGATTTTGAGGTCTTTGGAGGTGGAATATCCAGTACGGCTCTTACTCGGTCCCGAGTGAGATGTCTGGTACCTTGAGATAGGCAATGACCAAGGAAGAGTACTGTGGATTGACAGAATTGCAGCTTGAGACGTGAAGCTTTGCATCCTTGTTCTGCCAGATAGCAGAGGAGACTAATTGAACAGTCTTCAGTTGTAGGTATGTCATCTCCACAGAGTAATAAATCATCCACATACTGGAGGAGTACAACCTCTGGATGGTCTGTTTGCCATGGGTCAAGGATGGAGCACATGGCTTTTGCAAATTGACTTGGAGAGTTTTGTGCCCCTTGAGGCATGACAGTCCATGTATACTGTTGCATTTCATGAGTGAAGGCAAACAGATATTGGCAAATAGGATCCAGTGGAACACTGAAGAAGGCATTAGCCAGGTCAATGACTGTGAAGTATTTTGCAGATGGTGGGACGCCAGAGAGCAGAGTGTGAGGGTTTGGCACAATAGGGGTGTCCAGGACAGTTGCTTCATTGACAGCACGGAGATCCTGAACCATTCTGTACTTCTCTGGTTCACCTTTTGGAGTTTTCTTCTTCACAGGAAATAATGGAGTGTTGCACTTTGATACACATTTTACAAGAGCACCCTTCTCCAAGAGTGCTTTGATTTGAATTGAAATAGCTGCAGCTTGAGCTGGTTTTAAAGGATATTGTGGTTTCCTTGGTAATTTTGCTCCTGGAATGAGCTTTACCACCACAGGCGGTACTCTTAGGTGACCTATGTCCTCTGGGCCTGAGGACCATAATTTGGCAGGTACCTTTGTTTTTAGTATATCAGGAAAATTGGACCTCTGTTCCTTTGCTTCCCCACGGGGTTCTTCTAAATGCAGCATTAGAGGTAGGGAGCACAAGGCTGAGGTGTCTGATTCGGATAGAGGAGTAGACAATTCCACTTGTCCATCTGGGGTGAAGGTGATAGATGCCTGCAGGCGTGAGAGGACATCAGCGCCTAACAGGTTAATTGGGCATGTGGAAGATACTACAAAACGAGCAAGCAAGCTAGGGTAGTTGCCAACTCGTAATGCAGTTGTTAAAGGACTGTGTCTTGGTTGGCCATCCACCCCAACACAAGAGACATCAATATCTGACAAAAATGATGTATCTGGCAGGTCTTGTTCTCTCAAAACACTTCGGGCTGCACCTGTGTCAACAAGAAATGTGGTAGGTCGTCCTTCAATGGGTAGAGTCACAGTGGCGAGTGGCCCCCCCTTATCCCCTGAAGACACTGCCATGACAGGGGTTAATGACACAGGCTTGCCAGTTTCCTAATCATCTGGTTCCCCAACAATTGGAACCGTTTCTGTGGCCTTGGAGTCAGATGCTGGTTTGTGCACTCTCTTGGGTTCTGGGCAACTACTTCTGTAGTGTCCTTTGGCCTTACAATTATAACACGTTACATCCTCAGGTTTGGTGCCTTTTGGGATAGGGGTGGAGCGGGACACCATGAGAGGAGCTGAGGAGGGAACTGAGGTTGGTCTCCTAGGAGTCTGGGCAGATTCCAGACCCCTAGCAACCAAGAGTAAGGTATCTAGAGAGACTACCTTATATTCAGGGCGTGCAGCAATGATTCCCTTGCGTATAGAGTCTTTTACACCTTGGACAAATGCACCTGACAGCATTTGTGAATGAATCTTGTCAGTAAGGTCAAAACCCAAATCTGTAAACATTTGAAACATTCTTGCATGAAACCTTTCCACTGATTCTCCTTTTTCCTGTATAATATCAGTAAGGCCAGCAGCCTGATCTGCAAGTTTGTCTTTAGCCCACTCTTTTAGCTGACTGCAAAAAGTTACTCCGGAGGGGTAATCAGTGTCACTTATTAGCAGATCTGTACTGAGGTGGCGGGACATGCTGGGCCAATATGCATCCCCGGCTTTAATAGCACAAATGCTTAGTAAATCACGCCATGCTGCGGAATAAGTCTTTTGAATCTGAACTATCCCTCGGTAAAAAGGCATAGGCTGCTTTTCTGGGTCAGGGAGTGATTTCATTAGAGCACTAGCTTGAGTAGGATTAAAAGCAACATATTTAGGAGGGGCCTGATCCCCCCGATTCCCCCGACCTGCATGTCCGAAAGGATCATCGAGGGAACGGTGGGGCTGTGACTCCGCATCCACTAGTGAGTCCTGGGATCCCTCATCATTCTCATCCTCATCTGTGGTCTGGGCCCTTCTACGCAACGGGATCACCTGAGGTGTCAGAACCGGGGGAAATGTGGGATTCTCAGATGCTGGGGTGGCGAGTGGGTTATGAGCTCGGGGGGAATAGTCACCGGGAAGTACCGGCATCAGGGGCGCTGGATGACTGGGGGCCGCCATATTGGAAGCGTGGAAAGGAGCTGCATTAGGGTTAAGGGAGGAAGTGGCGGCCATGTTGGATGTGGGCACATCCGGGGCAGACTGGGCCGGACTGGGCATGACCGGGGTCTGAGGAGTGGCTTGGAAAAAGGGGTAGGGGTAATTTGGATAGGGCAAGGACATGGGGTATGGTAAGGGGTATGGCCAGGCCAACTGGGTGGGGGCTAGGGCGGAAACAGGGGAGGGCAGGACAGCTGGGTAAGGATTAGGGGAGGAGGTGGGAACCTGGACTGTGGGAGGGGTGAGTAACGGAGAAGACAGAGAAGGATTAGTAGATATGGGTGTAGGAGGAGTAGCCGGAGCGGGTGTAGTAGGATTGGCAATAGCAAGGGAGGAGGGGTTAGTAAACTGGGTGGATGCAGATGGGATGGTAGAATTATCAACAGAGAGAGAGCGTAGAGAAGGAATGGTGGATGTAACATTTAGATTAGACACAGAAGGTAGTGCAGGGATGGATGAGGATGATGGGAATGTTAGGGATGATGAAGGGGAGAATAAAGATCCATCAGAATTCAGGACCGGGCAAACAGGGGAAGTGACGGGATAGGTATTGGGAAGGTCAGGAGTGGGGAACATGGTCAGCTGGCTATCGCTTGTTGCTGACTGAACCTTGAGAATGGACATCCCCTGGGCACCATCTTGGGGCGTTGGCTGAGGGGATTCCCCAGTAACACAATTCTTGTAATATACATACAGTTTTACACCTCTATGATTTATCTCTTCTTCAACCCAACCTTCCTGCTGAATAGCCTTCGCTACTCTGTACCATGCTTCAGCAGTACGCAATAAATCATTATCTGTAAGCTTGCCTTTCTTCTCTGTCAGTAATCTACGCCAGCTTTCCGGTTGTAATCTACCACATGAAGGCACAGCAATTTTACACACTTTAGCAATCTTTTCAACATTTTTAACCATCTCTTTACCCTCTCTATCTTCAACTAAGTCACACGCGAGCCAGCCCCTACTGGGCTTACTCGCTTCCTGTCCCATATCCCCCTATACAAAGCGTCCCAAGTATAGGTAAAGGAAAATGAAACAGAACGTCTACAGTGCTCGACTGCCACTAGGAAGGGTGGGTCCCTCCTAAGTGCGTCTTCCCAAAACGTAGACCAGTCACTGAATCCGTGTACCCTAGGTGGTAGCCACGGATTGGAGCGGGGTGAGAAGTGTGTGACCAATCACTTCTCTCACAAAGAGAAATAGAAATAAATAAAACAGAAAATAGAATAAAGATAAAAAGTGAAAGTAGAGACAGACCCAGGAGTTTGAATGATTCCCAATTAAGACAACATTTAAGACAACATTTCAATTGAAATACAGTGCATGCAACACAGTTCAAATAAATTCAACAGTAATCCCTTTCCTTTACTCTTGTGGCCAAAGCCACCTCCCTCAACCTCGTAGTGTCCCCGCTCGGAGAACGATTTTCGTAAATCTCACTACCAGCGGCCGCGGAAAACAACTAACACCGGCCCGAGATCCGCCAGCCTCCCTCGTTACAGCAGTCCACTAAGTGTGGCCACCTCTATCCTCACTCCCGTAGTGCCCCTATGGACCCACCCATAAGTCTCACTACCCGTGGTGCAGGAAGACAGCAATGCCTGCTCGAATCCACCACCACAAAAATAAAATTCGGGAATGCCACCAGCTTCAGCGCTTCAAAACTGGAGGGTACCACCCTCTGCAAGCAGAGCAAGGTGCACAATGAAGCGGCTAGCTAGGCTATCAAAGTGACACCACGGGGGAATCCCCAGGAAGCAATGAGTCTACACCCCTCCACAGATTCCCCACCCTCTCTTTTTCCTTACTACTGTTAGCTAGACAGCACCTAAAAGAGAGAAAACAGGCAACGAGGACCCCCCAGGACAACTTCCACAGGTCCACCCCCCTTTTTCCATACAGTCTTGGCCACGTGACTCCTAAAAGGGGTAAAACAGGCAACAGAAGACCCCCAGGCAACCTCCCACGGGTCCACCCCCCTTTTTCCAAAAAGAGGGAAAGAACAAAACTAACTAAACATAAACCACTAACATACCCAGGCAACAGATAGACTAAATGCAGGTAAACAAATGAGTAACAAGACACCGGGCAAGATATTACCTGTCTTTGATGCCCTCCCGGGAAGCAGTCACAGACACGTGGACGGGTCAATCAAAGGGGCTGGAACATACCGGTGGCTCCTGCAGAAGTATCTACCGTGTAATCAGAGGTGATCAGTCTCCCTTCCTTCCCCCCCGATTCCTCCGTCCAACAGCGTCTTCCTTAGGACGGCTTACCGGCCAGAGGCCATAGCCCGGTGCCCCACGTTGGGCGCCAAATTGATGTAGATTAATTTAGAAATAAACAAAAATGTTTAAAAGTCTATCTGTTCCTGTCCAAATCTGAGATGAATAAATTGCGTATACGCAGAAGTAAGTTCACACTGACACATGCAGTTCAGGTTAAAAAAACTTCGAGGAAATTTATTAGCATCTGGCAAAATTCAGGCTTACAAGCCCTTATAAAGACAGAATGACATCATCATTGAATATCAGATAATAACAAATAAACATCATTAATTGGGTTAAATGTTAAGTGGCTGTGTCAATGTCCACCCATCAATATGATTAATTGGCCCAAAAACTAAGTGGTTAGCTAGGTGTCCTCCCACCGAGAGGTGGTATTGTTCTGAACACGGGTGTGGACGGATGGCTCAAGCACCATCTTTCCCAGCACGAAACTTACTCGGTGGAAGGGAGGGCTTGGGCATCATTTTGCGTAGTTAGTGATGTCAGTTTCGTGGTCGGGTGCAAGGTTCTTTTATGAATAGAACATTTCATTTGGCCGGTGTTCTCATGGCCTTCAGATTATACTATGTTGCAAATGACAGGAGATTCAGTAATTCCGGGGCTAGTTATGTCCTTAGAGAGAGAATACAGTCTCTATTCATTATACTAAATACTGTCAGGAAATTCTGTCATGTAATGTGAACAAAATGGAGGGTCTGTCATAATGTGAGGTTAAAATGGAGTTAGTACAATAATTCAATACAGGTTTCAATAAAGATTTTTAATAATTCTACATCAGTACCACTTCCACTCATCCTTTTAGCCATGGTACCCTCTTCTGATCTTTACAACGTTGGAGCTCCTTTACAGAGACAAATATATCATCTAGTGTTAGAACACACCCCTTTCCATTCTCCACCACCTTCTTCTAATGTTATGTTACTATCACTGTGGTATTTGTAAATCTTCCTTGTAAACATGCCTCTAAAGTCTCAAACACCCTTGGACAAGCAGCCATCACATTCTGCCAGGGCGGACTGATTTCCGTTTTTATCACTGGTGCCTTATTCAGATCCCCCCTCTCGTCAGCTTGAACCAATTGCAGCATCGACTATGACTCAAGGTAAGTTTAAACTTGAAAACAGCTAAATACATATTGTGAGATTATGTCACATAATGTGATACTGCTCAAATAAAAAAAAAACCTGACATCACAAACAGACTATTAAATGACGTTGTTTTCATCTCATTCACAGCATATACGTCTGACTCTACCCCTTATAATAGCAAATTATTAAATATCTTCAGGCCAAATAACTACTTGAAATCCCCTTGCTCAACGGGTCCTAAGTCGAGGTGAAATATCCTAAGTAAAAGTTCAATAGATGGGGTAATAAACCATTTAGATTACTAGCAAGTATGGCGGAGCCTAAACCACCTAAACATCACAGGACAACACATTACCATTCCTCCTGATATTTGTTAATCTTTCAGAGTTGTTTTCCCAATATCTTTATCAGACTGACACTGATAATAGGGTAGATTCAATAGCGTCCGTTAAGGTCAGCAAACAATTAAAGTTTTGCTGTTGCACGTTATTCCTGAAGGAATAATGTGCCAATCCATGTCAACGGCCCTGCAAAAATACAATGCATTAAAGCACTGGTATTGCGATAAGGGAATAATTGTATTTTGCAAAAAAAATGTTTATAACCCTGCTAATTTTAGGCTAGGAGACTGGAGGTATAATAGCCATCCAGCAAGTCCCAATGCGTTAAATATTGTGCCCCATGAAATAAGAATTGTTTGCCCCCTAATTTTCCCTCCAGGGCTAGGGGCTGGCACTATGCCATTAGCCCCATTGAAAATATAATTATTAACTCTTCAAAATTATTAGCCCCAAGTTCCTCTGGCACAATATGATATTATAATAATATACAACCCAACCCCCCCCCCCCCCCCCCCCGTAGCTCTACCTTGCCCAGTTAGGGGAGCTGATTCAATATAATTTGCCCAAAACCTGTAAAAAATAAACAACACCCTTCTAGTGCTATGAGCGTGCAGAGTGAACAACACTGCCCACCACACAGGCACCATATTGGTAAAAATATACCTCTTTAAAATGTCTCCTGCTCAGTGATACCCCCACTCCTCATTATCATTGTCAGCCCAGGGAAAGTGACCAAAATTAAAATTAAAATCAATTCACATATTGCTAAAAATACCACAGTGGCAAAAATAATAAGAAAAAATTTAAATTAAAAACAAAAAATATGAAGCCTGAGCCTTGGGATCTTATAAGCCATGGATACTCCAAAAACAACCACATCCTTAGAAACTGGATCCAGTTGTAGGTTAATTGATAAGTTAAAGTAGAGGTTACTAGACATATATACAAGTTTTGTAAGAGTCAGTAAACATGTCATGTCATCCGATATATCTGATATCTCTTGTTATAAATAAACACTATTAGATAATATATAGTTCATACATGTTATACATAATTAAACATTTCAATTGCTAGATCTTAAGTAGTTAATGACGTTAGATATCTATATGATTTGTTATTTAAATATTGTATTGTGCCAGGGGCACTTGGTCAGCCCAACTCTCTCAGGAACTTATTGTGGACTGACAGCTTATCTGAAGCAGTGATTACAGTATATGACTAAACACAGTGTATTGCCACATATACATATTTTCTCTATCATGCTGCAGATACAGAAACAATATATTGCTGCCTTTTCATACAACCATGCTTGTAGGCTCAAGCACATAGCATTTAATATTATTCTTCTACCTGCGGAGGAACAGCATTGTTATCACTTGAAATCAAGACACACAGTGTTCTATGGCTCACTGCTTTGTTAAAGAGTAATGCATCCTTCGAGACGCAGCAAGTTCATTGGAATCATACATCAACTTCTCCATTGTGATGTATACCAGGAAAGTGCTGAGTAGGAGTGTGTTATTATAGTATTATGCTATTTCTATTATGTCGGTGCTTTAATGTGGCATTAGACTGTTTCTCCTGCCTGTCTGGCAATTTGTAACTACAACCTTTCATGGGATGTCATAATCTGATGGAGAGGATTTCCTTGGTAACATTGTGGCATTTTCAGTATCCATATTTAGGAATTGTTAGCATGGACGTATGAACTCATGATTATTATTGTTGGTGGATATTTTGCTATGCTGTTATGGCTTATATATCAGACTATCAGACCTCTGGAGACTGGCACATATTTGTTTCAGTTAGCATTAATACTTTAGCACTTTTTATATGTTGTGATATTTGCAGATATGCATATGCTTTGCTCTTCAGGTTATATTTATGAACAGCTGTGGTCTTCATCTTGTTTAAGAGCTGTGCATATGTGTATATACTTATAGTTTTAGGTTGTGGCCATGTATTGATTATTTTACCCTGTCAAGTAATAGTCACTTTATTTGTATTGTTTGTTATGTATATGTGTATATATATATATATATAGGCTCTGTCCTTGCTTGTTCAGCATTTACTTTATATTTTCAAATACACTTTGGTATTTAAATACAAGCAAATTATCAAAATTTACCTAAATTACCCAAAATTTGGTGTTTTTCGAGCTACTAAGTGCTCAAAATATTTTTTCTGCTGTTTTGTTTGCATCATTTTTTTCAGTTGCCAACATTGCTTGTCCACTTGTCCCCTGAATTGCTTGACACTTGTCCTCTCTAACAATGTCACCACATAGCTTAACTTTTGGTTTAAGAATGATAATTCAAAGCTTGCCATCTTTGAACATTTTAAATCAATATTTAAACATTCAGTTTGAAGAAATGAATTGTTTTGATACATATATTTTAATTGCGATACTGTATTAGGAGAATTTAAATTTCGAAAATAATTGGTCTCCAGACAATTCAGTTACCACTGAGCATACCATTGTATAATATTTCTTAGTGCACTATATTGTGAAATTATTATGTATGAGGCCCCTTACGTTTGTAAGTATAAATATTAATATTGAATTCAAAGAATGGAAAGTATTACAGATGTAACGCTGTATACTTACACTTTTACCATATATTGCTTCATTTATAATGGATGCAACATTCTTAGCATATTTCTAGTGGTGCCAGTGAAATTTGACAATTTTGTCATGATCAAAGTTGCTGGATCAAGCAGGATGCATTTATGTTGACCAAGGGCCTAAGGCATTGGCCTTGGAACCAGGGCCAGCGCCACCTATAGGCGAACTAAGCTTTGTTGGGGCAGCTGCTGCCTGCTGCTGGGATACATGTTTTCCAGTGGCAGGCACCCACGAGACACCAGGCATTGGGAAAGGGAGGTAAAGGGGGGAAATACACCAGGCATTGGGGAAGGGAGGGAGGGGAGAAAAAGACACCACACATTGGAGAATGGAGGGAGAGTATGGGGAAGACACCAGGCATTGGATAAGGGAGGGTGGGTAGTAGACACCAGGCATTGGAGAAGGGAGGGAAGGGGGTAGGGAGGGAGGCACCAGGCATTGGGAAAGGGAGGGTGGGAAAGACAACAGGCATTGGGGAAGGAAGGGAGGGGGGGAAGACACACCAGGCATTGGGGAAGGGAGGCGGGGGGGGGGGGAAGACACACCAAGCACTGGGGAAGAGAGGTAGGCGGAAGACACACCAGGCATTGACAGAGTAGGGGAGGGGGGAAATACACTCCAAACATTGAGGGTGAGTGGGAAAAAAGAGACCCCCAGGCATTGATAGAGGAAGATAAAGAGACACCAGGCATTGAGGGAGGGAGAAAAAGAGACCCCAGACATTGAGAGAGGGAGACAAAGAGACACCAGCCATTGGGGAGGGAGAGAGAGAATCAAACACCACACATTGGGGAAGGTGGGAGAGAGAGAGAGACACAAGACTTGGGGTGGGGATACTGAGAGAGACAAAAGACATGGGGGGATATACATGTGGAGAGGAGAGAGATATATACATGGGGAGAGGTAAATACAAACATGGGGGAGAGACACAAAAAAGGGGAAGATAACTGGGGAGAGAAGAAAGACAAAAGGTGTAAACAGACAGATGAATGGCATGGGAGTGAGACAGACAGGGATGGAGTAGAGGGAGAGTGAAACAGGCATAGGTGGCATAGAGGGAGAGTGAGACAGACAGGTGGCGTGGAGAGGGGGCTTGCCAAAGATAGGGTCATATTGCATGTGTGACTGTGTGTAAATGTGGCTACATCTAACATTACATTTGTGTGTACATGTGCCTGCATTTGTAGGTGACACTGTGTTACTGTGTGTGTAAATGCCTGAGGGCAGGATCAGCAGGGGGTCACAAAATATATGTTCGCCTAGGGTCAAAATGTCTTGAACAATATTGCACACAACAGGGAACAATATAACAAACATACAAACAAACAGGTACAAGATGGGCAACAGGTGATTAATAACTATCCAGAAATAGTCCAGGCAGTCTTGGTCAGTAATAGGTAGTTCAAACTTGATTAAGTGGAGCAGCAAGATTTTATAAGCAGCCCATAAGTAAAGGTTTGAGAGAAGCAGGGTGGATAAAAAAACAATGTTTTGATTTAAATCAGATTAATTTGACTAAAATCAATTTTCTTTTATTAAAATAAAATTGTGTTGATTAAAATCTAAAGATAGCTTTCTATTTAAGGTACATTATAGTTCAAAGTCTATTCAGCGTGAAATAGAGCTTAGTTATGTAGTATGAGGCTGTAGATTCATGCAATATTTACATCTTTGGTAAACTAATGCAATTAATCCAAGTTATCCAAGCTTAGATAACATGCACTTCTTCACAGTAAAAATGTTATAAAATAAACAATGTTCAGGAAAATACCTTAATCCTATTGTTGTTCTGCAAATCTATGTACAAACAAAGAACACATTACCTTCACACATTGTCACTTGACATTTAAGCCAATACAAGAATATGCATGCTATATAATGTTTTAGTTTTAGTTATATAAAACAATTTAAGTAGTTTTCCAAGTATGCATGATTAACCTATTAAACTAAACGCATGTGCATACACATATGCTCAAGACAACGAATTGTTGAAAAATGACGTTTCCGAACGCATGTGTAACAGTTTGTCTTTTAAATGCACACTGGATGGGATTGGACATTGGAAGGGGAGGGGGTATATATGCATGTGTTTGTTGTGGTGTTTGACTACACTTCACTCTGCTCCTGATGAAGTCTGGTGAACCAGAAGAAACGTGTCGGGGGCGGGGGGCGGGTTGTGACAGTGTATTTTATATGTTGAAACTTTTTTTTGTATTGATTGGAAAGTTACCCAGAAGAAAGTTGGCCAGCAAGTCTGCCTAATTACAAGAAAGTGTGGATTTCTCAGCATCAACTACCAACCTGGATGCGGTAACCTTTCCTACTTTACATGCCTAAGTTGCACTTGAGCTGGTCATCAGTGCAATTTTTCTTATAAGCGTGATCCCAATAAATGATCATTTTTATATTTGTTATACAGTACCACACTATTGTATTGATTTTACTCTTCTCTCGTATATTCCATATGTCCACCCTTGTCACCGTTGAGACATTCAGTCAGAGGATTTAAAAGCACATACATTTTGGTGTTTTCTGTTTGGATTATATACAGCATTTTAGGATCGGAGGAGTCCTTTCAGACATGATCTTTCCAGAAGGAGAGTATTTTTCTGGTTATTTGGTTCTATTGGGTTTTCTATGTTATATATTAAACTAAAATCAGTTATGATGTAGCTGTTTTACTAATCTGACAGGTTATTCTAAATATAAAATAAACTAGTTGCAAATATTAAAGACTACCAGCAAGAATTAGTATTTACTTTAAAAAAGCATGATTTATCTGGGACATGTCAGCTCTACAGTTTGACACAATCCACCAATATATCAGATGTGACACATGCACATTTGAAACACAGCAGTGCTACTGTACCCCCTGAATAGACAACATTACCATGTCAGTACAGAGCACAAACGCGTGTCTTATGTAACATAACTACAATGACATTCATGTTTTACTATATAGTATAGTATAGCCTCTTTTACACATTTTCCCATCATGCATAGCATAGTACCATTGGTCAGGAGTAATACAGGCTCAGGGAATGTTGGCGAAGAGCATACAAAATGCTTTCATAGGA
This sequence comes from Pelodytes ibericus, assembly GCA_036172795.1. Taxonomy (NCBI): domain Eukaryota; kingdom Metazoa; phylum Chordata; class Amphibia; order Anura; family Pelodytidae; genus Pelodytes; species Pelodytes ibericus. The sequence continues at coordinate 80,217,587 of CM069859.1, forward strand.
AAACAGAGGGAAACTGTGTTAAGATGGGCTCAGCATGACAGGGAGAACCCAGGAATAGGCTTCTTGGGCAGCCCCAACATGGGGGGGGGGGGGGGGAATCCTGTGTTCAGGATTAGATGTATGTATTTTTTCCAATAGAGTAAATTGTGAATACTGCACTCAAAGAGTATATACTATAGTGCAGCAACCAATTTAGCAATGTACCCCCTCAGATGTAACACCAGAAAAGTTCAAGAGTTAAAATATAATAGTGAGGGTGTCCAAAATTAAAAACAACTTTTTTCACTTATGTTTTGTCTTGCTTGAACATAGTATTCACCTGGAAGAAAAAACAGTACATAGCATATTGCAGACTATTGTTAACAACCCCTGTAGGTATTGAGGATACCCTCTTGATAAGGCCACTCACTTAAAGTGGAGCCTAAATGTCCATGCTCAAGATAACAGGCACTAACATAAAATATGGAGTGACTTTCATGGCAATGATATAATGCAGAGAAATCGGGCAGGTGACAGACAGCAAAACAGAGGAGAAGCAAACAATTGTGTGAGAATGCAAGTGGTTTTAATTTTAAAAACAAGAAAGCATTGGCTTACATATAAGATGCTTGCAAATGGTGGGGAGGAGTGATGACGTGAGGGCGTTGTACGCACACTCCGAATCCAGGCTGAGTATTGCTGAGTGAAGCGAACAGAGCCAGGAATCCATGCTGAAAGCCGCCACAAACAAGTGAGGAGAAGCAGGAAACAGAACCCGCGATCTATATGCTGGAATCTCCAACAAAACAATTTACTTTCTGGAGGCTGACATCAGTAGCAGCATTGTCACTAACCTTTGAATCTGTTGCAGTCAAGCGACAAGTAGGTGGAGATCCATACAGAGAAGCCCTCAACCCAGAGCTGGCTAAAAATATGACGAGGAGATGGAGGGAATCATCAATCCTGGTTGTGGGTCAGGTCGGTGTGGAATACAGGTGCGGAAGACTGATGGCAATCGCGATGGGGATATTCCATGAGACGGAACGAGGCTTATTTACTGCATACTAAAAAGACCTATTAAGACCTGTTAGATCATCAACTCATGGAAACCAGCAGACCAGGGGACCTAGAGGTTAACCATACATCCTCCACCCACGTTATTATCTTCTCCTCTTACACGTAAAGGCTGTAGAAGGAGGCCAAGCTTCTTAAGTTTTATTTATTTACTACAGTTACAAGCCAATTGAATGTGATAATACAGCCTAGCTTAGCTCTGTTAGCCTAAATTCAAAGAACTGATGTATATAGTCCATTAAGACATAAGATGCTGTAAGATTTCTCTGAGTTCATATATGAACCAAATATAAGCCTAACTCAAACATTTCAGAACCATTATCTTTATTGAAGATACGGTCATAATACAATCAGATCTGGAGAGACCTGAACTATATTTAGTTATAACTGCATAAACTGCCCAGACTTAACAAATTTGTCCATAAGAGCAAATAATCTGTGTGTTATACGTAAATGTGTTCAGAAGATTGAAGTAGTGGAAAAGTGAGGGATATTAACCTTAGTACTTAATCTGCCTTGAAATGGCAAATTAAAAAAGATCCCAAACTTCCAATAAAAAGGCGTAATAAAAAGAGCAGGAAGGGTTGAAATTGAAACATATGTCTGGATTTTTTTCTCCAATACCAGTAAAGGAACATAAAGGTGGGGACCAGGAAAATGTAGAAACTCAATTTAATGGGGAAGGTACCCATAATATAGAATGTTCTGACACACAATCCAATACCTCCCTGGTAACAGAACCCCAATTCTGACACGTGATTTTCCGAAGGCCTTCCTAGAAGCTCAGAGCAAACACAAAGGGGCATGCTAAATAACATTACTGAATGAAAGCAGGATATAAGGGATGTAGGAATTAGGGTGCAAAACTTCGAACACAAATGTGAGACAATACAGTATTTGTGATGAAAATAAAAAAGACTGGACTCTTTGTGAAAAAAAAGATTGGAAGCCTGGAGGGGAAAGTATCAGATATTGAAGATAGATGTCTTCAATATGTCACATATTAGTAATGTGTTAGAGGAATATTTAATGGAAGATTTTAGTAATCTAGAGTTAGCATATGAGAAACCCATGGAAATAATGGAGCAGTTTCACAGACTAACAAAACCTAGATCAGCTACAGAGACTGGCCTCAGAGACATAATTGTCTGCTTTGCATCTTATAGTCACAAAATGCAGATAATAACAGCTATCAGAGAGAACACAAAAGTAGATGGAAAGTTTGCTAAACTGATGATTTTTCAGGATCTCTCTTTTAAAACTAGGCAAAACAGGGGGAAATTTAAACAGGTAGCAGCCGACATAAGATCTAGAACAAATCGGTATAAGTGGGGCTTCCCAACATGTGTAATGGTAGAAGAAGAAAACCAGAGAATGCAGTAAGTTTGTTAAGTACCATATTTGCTCGAATATAAGATGACCCTGATTATAAGACAACCTTCCAAACTTTGCATATTCCTTTAGGAAAAAAAATAAAAGCCTGACTATAAGACTACCCTAAAGGAAAAAAGTTTAACTTGTATAATTCACATCTAAATTGTTTTGTCCTATTTAATAAAAATGATGATATAAAAAATGCATTTCTTGTTTTTATTTCCTTTTATGTGCCAATGCTGCCCCTACACCCCAGACTTGCCCAATGCTCCCTATCTCCCCCTGACTTGCCCAGTGCTGCCTCTCCACCCCTCCCTCCCCCAGACTTGCCCAATGCTGGCTCTACCCCTTCTCCCAATGCTGACTCTCCTCCCTCCCCCCAATGCTGGTTCTCCCCTCTCCCTCCCTCCAATGCTGGCTCTCTCCCCCCTCCCAACATCCTCTAAACTCAGGACAACATTTAGAAACTATTTAGGTGGGGTCTTTTACTGTTTGTAATTGTGTAATAGATTTTTCAAAGTTCGAAAAAGTGTTTATTTTTTTTCATTATATTTTATGATTTTTGTGTAGTATATTATATGAAATTATGAAAATAATGGTATCTAAAGAAAGCCCTGCTTAGGCCAATAAAAAACAATATATAATTTGTGTAGGTATACTTAATAAAAATAAGAAATTTACAACTAAACACAAACACTGCAGAAATGTTATAAACAGCCTATGTCACCAAGGCTAAGTCGTGGTCAAAAAGTGAGTAAATGATCTCTCATGTTGTAGTGTTTACAAGTGACTGAAAAACACTACTCTAAAGTCAAAATTCTAACAAACTATAAGGTTGTAAATACATTAAGGAATTGGCAAGGACAATATTCTGATTATCCGCTTAGATGAATTCAACAACTTTAACAAATGGAGATTGTGGCAAGAATAAATAAAGAAAATATAATATAATAAAGCAAAACAAATGTTTAAAATGCTATTAATTAATGCATATCTGACTTACTCTCCCAGAGTTGCAACATACAGAAATGGAAAACATATTATTAGCATAATGTACTGCTTGATAACATGGCCCTGCATAGTTTAGAGTAATCCAAAGTTCTTAATCAGCAACTGTAAAAAAATACTGTTAACTCCCAGGGGAATGTTTTTCAAGATGTTGATATTCAATGATGTCTTAATAACTAATGTAGACAGAAGTGCAGATGTATATACCTCAATAAGTATTGCATACAAGATGATTAAAGAGAACCATCTAGGGACAAGACTTAAGCACATCATGTATGTTAATCACAGAATTCTGACATTCAAAGAAAATTGTGCTGATTAGAGGATATGCATATATGAGCCACTTACACATTATTCCTACTCCTGATTAAAAGAGAGATCACAAATCTAAAGTTAAGCCAGGCAAAATTTTGCGGTAAAGACACAGAGAAACAGCAGAAATTATCACTAACACTAACTCAGCATAGCATATTATTAAATCCCATTGATAAATGTCATTAATAAAGTTTGAAAAGACATAGATTATTACCTTTGTCCCTCTCACTTTACCTTGCTGACCCTATGGTTCTTGTGAGGGGTCAGTACTGTCGCCGACAGTACAAGTGTCGATTTTCTTATTGAACCCCCAAAGTATAATGTTTCCACCTCCATGTTTGACAGTGGGGATGGTGTTCTTGAGGTCATAGGCAGCATTCCTCCTCCTTCAAACACGGCAAGTTGAGTTGATGCCAAGGAGCTCGATTTTGGTCTCATCTGACCACAACACTTTCACCCAATTCTCCTCTGAATCATTCAGATGTTCATTGGCCAACTTCAGACAGGTCTGTAAATGTGCTTTCTTGAGCAGGGGGTCCTTGCGGGCACTACAGGATTTCAGTCCTTCATGGCGTAGTGTGTTACCAATTGTTTTCTTGTGACTATGGTCCCAGCTGCCTTTGAATCATTAACAAGATCCTCCCACATAGTTCTGGGCTGATTCTTCACCGTTCTCATGATCATTGAAACTCTACAAGGTACGATATTGCCTGTAGCACCAGACCGAGGGAGACTGACAGTTATTTTGTGTTTCTTCCATTTGCGAATAATCGCACCAGCTGTTGTCACCTTCTTGCCTAAGCTGCTTGGTGATGGTCTTGTTGCCCATTCCAGCCTTGTGTAGATCTACAATCTTGTCCCTGATATCCTTGGACAGCTCTTTGGTCTTGGCCATGGTGGAGAGTTTGGAATCTGATTGATTGATTGCTTCAGTGGACAGGTGTCTTTTGTACAGATAACAAGCTGAGATTAAGCGCACTCCCTTTAAAAAGACACCTTGGAGCCAGAAATCTTGCTGATTGATAGGGGATCAAATACTTATTTCACTCATTGCCATGCAAATCAATTTATAACTTTTTTTGACATGTGTTTTTGAGTGATCATTTCTTTGTCAGTGGGCAAACTTTGAAAATCAAGGAACATGAAAGAAAAGAAAATATATATAGTGCAATAAATCTCAACCAACAATGTGTCAAGAGATGTTTAAATAGAATACACTCACAAGCATCCATAATAATGAGCTTCAAAAAAGCATTAGTTCTATTACAAAATAGTCTTTACTGTAATGGTGAGATAAAAATGGAACATAGAGCAGTACAATCACATATATGGATGCTGCATGCAAAAGAATACAAGCTCCACAGGTGTATTGAGATTCTAACACCGATAGGTAGTCCACAATAGAGTTCATGGGTAGTATTGAAGACCCAATATGGTATAAGAAAAAAAAAACAGATGCACCCAGAATGCATTTCTCCAGGTAAATAAATGTTCCTGCTTCCTCAGGAGTTGCGGTGATCTATTTATATAATTTTTCTTTCATTTCCTGCACCTCAAATTTCAGAAGAAGCTTACCCTGATACAGAGCATTCAATGTGGGAGCTGACACAGAACTGTTGATATTTTTAGATCGGCTCATGTGTTTCTTTGGATGTGGGCTTTATGCTACTGGCCTGATACACAGATTTTGAGCTCTGGTTGGTCCCCATGGAGATAGATTATAGCAAAGCTACATGTTGAGACTGGAGATCTCGGATGAGCCAGGCATCTCCACAGTGAGTACTAGAATCTGGGAACAGGTCAGTCAAGGAATATAAAAAAAACAATATAATGGAGCAGAGCTCAAAACTGGAGTTATCCCAATTGCTGCATGGAAGCAAGGGTTAAAACAAATAGCATATTTCCTTTCTAAAATGTAAGTTGTTTATATTTGGTTTTACTATTTGAATCAAAAGCTGGAATGATAGACAGAAGGGTTGAACTTAATGGACTTCTGTCACTATGTTACTATAGTTATTGTACTGCAACACTTTGTAGTTACTTTGTATCAAAAATCAAATAACAAATAACAAATCTTAAAGATGTCTCATGTTGTAGTATGGAAAACCAAAAATTGTTACAAAACACATCAAGGATTGCTCTGATTAGATGGATTCAAGAACTTTACCAGAAGGATATAATGGCAATAAAAAAAACAAAGAACATATAAAATGTCAGAAGAAATAAAAATGACACAAGTAACCTGTAGACATAGAACATTAGAATTCTAAAAACATATTTTGGTTAAAGTCTTTTTCTGAAAGTAAATCCTGAAAACCTGCATGACTGGGGCTCTTGGGGGGCCCTGATGGCCAAACACCTTGATGCAGACTATGGACCCTGTTTGTGGATGTGCTGGGTTTGGGGGTACACAATTTGGGAGCACCATCGACACCCTGTTTTCAATTCAGCTGGACTTAAAACAGAGGGTGCTCAATACAGGCTCACTCAGGATGTCAGTCAGTCCAATTGTGTTCCCCAGGTTAAGACTGTAACCTATCCTGCAAACGCTAGTCTCTCAAGAGGTGTTAAGAATGTTATTATATGTTAGTGTTGAAATATGTTAAATATCTAATCAATAAGTGTTTACTATCCTGTGAGTCATCTATTGCCTTATGTACTTAGGATGTCTGTATCTTAAGGTGCCATGTTTAATTAGGTTATGTACTACTGTATTTAATTATCTGTTTTAAATATGGTTTTCTATTATTTGAGGCTTATCATGTTATCATTAGTTCCCGTGTGCCTCCTCCCAGTTGATGTCATATTTGACTGTAAGGAAGTGATTTCCTACAACACGCAGAGGTACTTTAATGGGATGGCTACCAGCCTTGGGTATCCATCCCATTAAAGTTTTATATGCAGTTTTCAGGTTTTCTAAATGATAACATTTCTATTTTCAGTATGAAATATTGTACTAAAAGTTATTTTGTACTTACAACAGATCTAGTGTAACAAAATGTTGCTCCTAGCAGCCCATTGTACTTGCCTGTCGTTATTTTATTGATTGATTCTCTTTAAAAAGCTCTGTTCAGCTCTTGATCATGTATAGTTATACTAGATCAATCTAATTTTAGGATATCTATTGAATTGTATGTGTATTGTATGTATTGTATGCGTGTAGGTTTGTCTATATGTTGTATGTTTTTTTGATATGGATAATAAACATTTATAAATGAAAAAAAAAAATGTTAATCTAGGAAAAAATAGGGAACTCTCCAAAAAGAAATTGCAGCACTTATACCAAGGTGCAAACCTGTGACCTGATATTTGTAATTTCAATGTCCATTCAAAATCTAGGCACAAGTGATGTAATTTTTCTTCTAATTTAGGCATTTGCTTGCAATATTGCCAACACAATGTATTGATTATTTTCAAACTTTTTTTTTAAATGTGTAGGTGATACAGCCCCATTAAGACTTTGAAGACCATAACATGAATGAATTTCTTTAAAGAAAAGGTGGAAATCCTAAATGTAGTATGTCAAGTGTGTAAAATGTTATACATGTAAATACAGTGTAAAAAGAAATACAGTATGTCACAAAAGCTTCTGTGCCCTGGGTTCATGAAGGGACCTGAGGGTCAGCCTCCTTCCCAAAGACTATGGCCCTGGTCTAGGAATAGGTACTGTGATGGCAATGTCCTTACTACCACTTATGGGGCATTTTAATTCTTAACTATATTAGGTTACTTTGATGTAGTCTGGTGGTTGCACTCATTTTACCCAGAGAACCTGTACCTACCAAGGGCTTTTGCCCTGTACACACTTTGTGAGGAGAAGCGACAGCCTGTTTTCAGTAAAGCAAGACTTCCACCACCGGGTGCCCTGGACAATATGTATATTCAGGGAGGGCTAAGCTCTTCTGAGTTATAATTACTGTGTGTTACTGTTGAAATGTGTTGTATATCCAGGTGTTAGGTGTTCTTCTGTCCATATGTGAGTCACCCATTGTTTTGATGTTAAGTAATGATGTGTCTACCTGCAAGGTGTGATGTATAAATAGCTGTGTGTTTCTGAAATAAAAGTTGTTACTGTTGTATTCCTATACTAGGGCTTTTTGGTACTTGGGGTAAATTGTTGAGTATTCCTGATCTTTTTGAGTTCTAGTCTTCTAGCAGAGCTTTGATGGGGATACCCAGTCTGGTACCAGGGAGTCCATCATATTTGGTGGTAGCTGTTAGATTACTTTCTTGCCTAATGAACTTCCAATCCACCACCGGGATTTACCCCCATGATCGAATATGTCAGAGCTTCACCAGAGCTTTCCTCTATGGAGCCAACCCCTCACCGGAGGTGACCACCAGAGTTCTTGCCCAGACAGTTCAGTAGCAGATGATGTGCCTTTACAAGTACACTGGAGGATTGGCATCACCAGAAGCACAGCCTAACAAGCTATCTCAGAGTGAGCTTAACCACTTGTAGCTCTGGATAGAGGTTCTCTAACTGGAGAGGGACTATCGGTGAAAGTCCCTTCCAACCTGTGAGGAGTAGTACTGGCACATGCAACACTTGTGAATGCCATACCTGGGTGAGTAGCCCCGGGAAGAATGGGTGTAGAAAGTGGATGGGCTTACCCAGATGGAATTGATGATGGATCATGGCTACATGACACTGCACTGACATGCAGGGCAGCTGTGTCTAGAACTGGAGGCTGGTGATTCTTGGTTACGGTGGTACACTTCTGTTTCTTTGGATGATGGGGCATGTCCTGGAGTGGAGGGGTAAGTCCTTTGTCTGCAATGTGGTTGATGGTGCATGTCCTCGGTGTGCAGTGTGGGTGATGGGCATGCCCTGTGTGTGGAATGTGGGTGAGGGAGGAGCCCTGATTTAGTTGTGCTGCACAAAACCAAAATACACCACTGGATAAAAGTAATTGTTGGAAAATTTCTACCATTAAACTGCATTGGAGAATTTATCTAACTCGGCTACATTGGCCTACATTTTCAAATTCCCATCTCATTTTACTGCTGTTTTATCTTTATTGAGTAGACCTGATAGTAAACATACAGAATTTTCACCATATTATATGACTACACTGATCAACCGTAACATTATGACCACCCGCCTAATATTGTCTAGGTCCCCTTTTGACACCAAAACAACCCTGACAAATCAAGTTATCAAGTTATGGACTCCACTAGACCTCTGCAGGTGTGCTGTCGTATCTGGCACCAAGATGTTAGCACCAGATCCTTTAAGTCCCCTAAGTTGCAAGGTGGGGCTTTCATGGACAAGACTTGTTAGTCCAGCACATCCAACAGATGCTTGATTGGATTGTGATCTGGGAAATTTGGAGGCCAAGACAATACCTTGAACTCATTGTTGTGTTCCTCTAACCATTCCTGAACCATTTTTGCTTTGTGACAGTGAGCATTATCCTGCTTAAAGAGGTCAATGCCATCAGTGCATCCATTTTCACGAAAGAGTGCACATGGTCACATGTTAAACATTGACATAAATGGCAGGACCCAAGGTTTACCAGCAGAACATTGCCCAAAGCATCACACTGCCTCTGCCGGCTTGCCACCTGTCAGTGCTCATAATGCTATGACTGATTGGTGTATATAAACCTACTTACTCCATAACAATTTAGAGCTACTGGTTTACATGTTACTAGCTTCACTATCCCGGATTTAGATTCTGGTTGCTGCTTCTCAGTTCGGTGTATTTTGTTGTGCTCCATCTTGTAAACGGCATGTATTCTGCAATCTCAGCTTGGAAAAAATTTGATGTTTAGCCTATACTCCATCGATTATGAAATAACTGGTAATGTAGAACAATGATTAAAAAAACGAACCCTGGTATAGGATTGAGTTAATCGGTAGTATTAAACTGGAGACTTTACTCTGGACCTTTGACTATCATAAGATTAAAACTAAACTATTAAAATCCGATATTTTAACCCAACTGATTTATGAATGCAAAACATTAAGCAAGTCCTGGGCCTTAAAGATAAAGTCTTAAAAACATCAGGAACTAACACTATCCAATCTAATATAGAAAACATTTCTCTAAAGAAGTGGAATGCAGAGTATACACTGAAGATTGCGGATATAAATTTAAATAATGAAATTCTCCCATTCAAACAGTTGGCAGATAGATTAAATCTGAGGGAGAGTGATAAGTATGTCTATTTGAGAGTTAGTCACTTTCTAAAAAAAAAAGCATTTAGTAGGAAGCGGAGAAAATACTGCCCAATTGGAAATCGTCTTCTCACAAAAAAGAGTAAAAAGGGTGACATCTAAAAACAGACAGTTATTGGAGAGGTCGCAAAGTCCCTCCCCGCGACTTGGGAAAAAGAATTGCAAACTAATATATCAACTTCAGAATGGAACAACTCAGTATCGCAAATATCAAAGCACATTCATTGTTTAAATTTGGTGGAAAACCATTTTAAAACGATGCGTAGATGGCATTTGACCCCAAAAAGACTATCTAAAATGTATCAGGGCTACCCCCCAAACTGTTGGAGATGTGGAAATATAGATGGATCAGTGATACACATTTGGTGGCAGTGTAAGGGGGTTAAGCCACTATGGAAAAAGATCTTTATAAAACTTAAAAGTCTGTGAATCATCCCGAAATTTGATCTGAATAACTATTACCAGAAACTGGAAATCAAGCCTCCCTTTATCAGTATCTCAAATGGAAGCCCAATTACTACACCAGCTAAAAATGGAAAGAGATTTATGTTGGTCCAGAGAATTGTCGTGTAAGACCGCACATCAATATAGCAATTGGATTAGTAAATGGGAAAGTGGGAAGAGGGAGGGTGACCAGGCCCTTGACGTTCAATTACAGTGATTAGAATGTTGTTGACAGTGGATCTCCGCTTGATCTTTGCTCTGGCTCCCCGTTGTATGTTGTATGCTGTATGAATGGTGATACCCTGGTAGGTCATAGACGTGCGGGGTATAGTATATAAGTTGTTTGTTTATCTTCTTCCAGTCGGCTACTCTCTAAGATCCATAGGTAATTTGGTCATAGGATTACCACTAAGACTACACTCACTACTAGAACTGCACCACACACTTTACTGTAACCTATTTGATCACTTGGATAGTCTTCACAGTTCTGCTGATTAGTACATCTCCACTTAATTTTCACCTATTTATAGGGCTACACTACCACGCCCTCTCTTTCATTATAGTATAATCACCTTTTTTTTTTTCTCTCACAATGATATAATTCACAATATTTTTAGTGTTTTTTTTTTTCTCTACCCCCCTTCCTCCACCTAGGCACTTGTCCTAAACTTAGTCTCCCATCCTACGACTATGATTTATGCATCTGATTATGGTAGATAAATATACAGTATTTGGAGATGTATCTGTACCGGCAATGATGTTTAAATGTTGTTTGTATGTGTAATATGACTATTTGTAATTTTTTATAAAAAATAAAATAAAGATCATTGGAAAAAAAAAAAAGAATAACAATTAAGTTGATGCTCTCGGGTGTAACTTCACCTCCCGTGACTTGCCCCAACTACCTCCTTCCTCGTTCCCATCCCCCAAACCCTCTCTGAATATCTTCTCCTCTGTAGCCGAGAAAGAGGTAGACGATCTGCTCTCCTGCTCGAGATCTACTACTTGTGTGCTTGATCCCATCCTGTTTCACCTGGTATCCTCTCTTTCCCCTCTACTCTGTCCAACACTAACCCATCTCATCAACCTCTCTCTGTCCTCTGTCAACCTTCAAGCAAGTCAAAATCATACATGTATTGAAAAAATCATCCCTCGACCCCACTCTTCCATCTAACTACTGTCCCATATGCCTTCTCCCCTTGGTGTCCAAGTTGCTGGAGAGAACGGTGCCCTCACGACTGACAGAGTTTCTGACTATCAATGGCCTGCTTGACCCATTTCAATCTGGCTTTAGACCCTTACACTCTACTGAAACAGACCTCACTAGAGTATCAAATGACCTCCTTTCTGCCAAATCTAAAGGCCACTTCTCAGTGATGATCCTCTTAGATCTCTCTGCTGCCTTTGACACCATTGACCACCGCCTCCTTCTCAATAGATTATCCTCATTTGGCATAGGTGGTATGGCACTCTCTTGGATTGAGTCATACTTATCTGAGCGCCCCTATTCAGTGTCGCCTTCTGGAGCGACATTTCGCCTGTTCCGCTCTCTGTTGGTGTTCCGCAAGGATCGGTCCTTGGCCCACTGTTGTTTTCCCTCTACACTACCTCTCTGGGAGAACTCATCCGCTCTTTGGGTTTCCAATACCACCTGTACGCGGATTATACTCAGAGCTACCTCTCCTCTTCTGACCTCACTCCATCTCAAGTGTCACATGTAGTTGAGTGTTTGTCAGCCATCTCTGCTTGGATGTCTGATCGCTACCTGAAATGTAACCCCTCCAAAACAGAACTGATTATCTTCCCTCCCTCAAACTCTGTCCCTACACCTGGGTTCACAGTCACCGTTGAAAATGCTAAAATCATACCGGCTGACCGTGTCCGAGTTCTTGGAGTCTATTTTGACTTTGCTCTCTCCTTCCATCCTCATATGGAACATCGCACGCATTCACCCATTCCTCAGGGAAGAAACCACCAAAATTCTAGTGCACTCGCTTGTGATCTCTCGCCTGGACTACTATAACAGTCTCCTGACAGGACTACCTCCGGCTCATCTGTCTCCTGTGCAGTCTATCCAATACACAGCTGCCAGACTCATCTTTCTTGCATGTTGGTCTGATTAATCAGCTCCTCTTTGCAACACCCTCCACTGGCTCCCCGTCTCCTCAAGGATAACATTTAAAATTCTGTCTTTAACCTACAAAGCCCTCCACTCCTACGCCCCTGCGTACATTGCCTCCCTTGTTAACCTATACCTCCCTGCATGACCTTTGTCTCCTCAATGATACTAAAACTCTCCTCCAACCTCATCACCACTTCTCACTCGCATCTCCAAGATTTCGCCTGAACTGCCCCCTCTCTCTGGAACTCCCTTAAGAGAGAGGGAGTTTCAAACTTTAAAAAGTCCCTCAAAACTCATCTCTTTAGAGAGGCTTGCTACCCATCCAACTAGCATACTGGTTGATTTACCTCTTGTTAATTTCACCTAGTTGGCGCTGTCCTCAACCACTGTTAGTATCATGTAGCTTAAACACACGCAATTAATATTTGGCCAACCATCCACATTACTGTTATAACAACTATATTCCCACTGTCCTCTTCACTCCCTTATATGTTTCATGTACCCCATTCCCTCTAGATTGTAAGTTTGCGAGCAGGGCTCTCTACCTAAGTCTGTTCTATTTTGTCTAACTTAGTATGTAGTTCCCTTCTATCCTCTGTACCTAGCGCTATGTAAATTGTTGGCGCTATATAAATAAATAAATGTTAATGTAATGTAACTATAGTTTCAAATGGACTTATGCAGTTTATGCGTTGATGAAATGCTTCAAACTGTGCCTACAATAATTGCATTCTTTGATGAAGTGTATAACAATATAGATGTTGGTGCTGCGGTGGATGTGATCTGACTTTGCTAAGGCATTTGATACGGTTCCACACAAAAGGTTACTGTACAAATTGACTGAAATAGCCTTGGGCAAACATTTGTGTGTGGATGGGCAATTAGCAAATGTGATAAGAGTAAATTACAAAGTCTGTGTATTATTAGAACTTTATATTTGTGGTAACACATGTACATAGGTATGTCTATACATGTAAATAAACCAAATTCAGACACACTGGGGCAACGTTTATATTGGTTATTTGTTTTTTAACTTTGTATTTGCTATATTTTGTTGTGAAGGAATATATGTTTTCTTGAAGATACTTCTCATTTAATATATGCACATTTTTGGATTATATGTCTCTATTTTATCTCTTTTTTATATATATTTTGTTATATTTATGTACTCATATTTTTGTTATATTTATGTATCTATACAGAATTTTAAAGTGTCAATTGTGAGTAAATTGCTTCTTAATAAATAAATAGTAGCAAAATATATATATTTTTATATATTCCATATAATCAATTGTGCATTTGTGTTATTTATACATTTTTGTATTTTTGTACAAAATGTACTCTGCCCTATAAATACCACGGGAAATGCTCCTACTATACAAAGAAAAGCATAACAAAGCAAGAATCCCCCTGGTAGTTACATACAACCCAATCCTAGAAGGAGTACATGAAATTATTAAAGAGCTTTAGGGGACCCCAAACTCAAAGAAATATTTCCTTAGCCCCCCTACTAGCATACAAACAACCACCTAACCTGAGACAGAGATTTGTCTGCAGCAAATTGACCACAGAAAAGGAGATCACACAGAATGGCATCGTACGATGCAACAAATCACTCTGCAAACTGTGTCAACATATATGTGTCAATAACATAGTCAGATAATATTTGTGCACATCAGCAAATGTGGTGTACATGATACAGTGTACAGTGTGTGACAAAGGTTGCTAAATTGGAGAAACTGGCCTTAAGTTACATCTTAGAAGGAACCTACAAAGACACTAAAGAACCACAAGGAAAATGTATACAGTATTGTACCCCTGTTGGTCATCACTTCACCCAGGCTGATCACTCCATCCAAAACCTTAGGATTAAAGTTATTAAAGGGAATTTTCAAGACTTTCATGAACGAAAGACATTTGAGATGAAAATGATAACACATTTTAACACCAGGAGTGAAGAATTTAATGTAGACTGGCTTTCCGACACACTACCAAGGCATTGCATAGACACACATCTTAATGTCTTGTATAGTTCTTTTTCAATACTCACGCTTCACCTCTATTTCATCAATGTATGTATATGTGTGTGTCTATGTGTATGTATGGAGCTGTATATTTGTATTCTCTGCCCTTTTCTCTCTTTTCCATTTGAAAAAACATCAGTTATTTTAACTGTCAAACTCTATGAGATTGGTCAGTATTTCTTGAGACCTGAAGAAGAGAGGAACACTCTTGAAAGCTTGTCTTTTTAAATATTACATTAGTCCAATAAAAAAAAAAGTATCATTAGATACTGCAATACTCTGGTATTTTGACATCTTATCTACTGGACTAATATATGTTTATCAGATCACCTCTAAGATGTCATTTCCCTAGAGTGTACACATGTAACTTTTCTCGCCTTTATGCATTTCTAAAACTCGTCCTTGAAATACAGCAGATCAATTGGCTCAGGAGGAACGACGTCAGATGCTCTGGCAGTGGTGGCTGCCTTCGAAAGTTTCTTCTTCACCTGCCTCTTGATGCCAGAATACCTTAAATATAACCATGGAACTTTGCTTTGGTACACTATCATTAATCATATTTAGAAGTATGTATAATTTAAGTGGGTGATAATGAAAAATGAAATCAAGGAAATAAATAATATTAATAAAAAAAGTAATAAATATAAGATAATACAAATTAGTAAAAATAAGAATATAAAGATATAAGATACAAATTAAAATAAGTAAAAATGTATGATTTGGATATTCATGGAGTAGTAGTCTTTTCTATTTCTATATTATTCCTGATTGATGGTGTCCTCAGTGCAATGTGAGGGCAATCAAATGGCCCCAAAAGTCCTGGCATCCTAGCTGACTGATAAAACATGACATTATGCGAAGCATTACGCGCTACGTCAGGGAGACAGCGGGAGCTTAGGGAGATTAATGCGTGGTTGCGAAGGTGGTGCAAGCAAGAGGGATTTGGGTTCTTGGAGCACGGGGCAGACTTTGCAGTCGGCTACAGACTCTATGGACGGGATGGGCTGCACCTCAATGATGAGGGGGCTGCAGTATTAGGGGCGAGGATGGCTAGAGGATTTAAACTAAGCTCTGGGGGGGGAGGGTCAAGATCAAAATAATGCAATGGTAGCTAGGGTAGATTGGAAGGTGGGTCTAGCTATGGGAGAGGAGGAGGAAAGCAGTGGTGGGGTTAACATAGACCAAAGGGAGGTCCATATAATTAAACCTGCACACATTAAGTGTTTGTCAACTAAACAGAAAATGGGTAGTAATCTTAAATGTCTTTTAGCAAATGCAAGAAGCTTGACAAACAAAATAGGTGAGCTGGAGATACTGATAAGTGCTGAACAGTATGATTTAATCAGAATCACAGAAACGTGGTGGGATGAGACCCTCGACTGGTCAGTTAATTTACAAAGCTACTCACTTTTTAGAAAGGGATTTGTCTGTATGTAAATCCTAAATTAAAGCCCAGTATTAAAGAAGGTGTGAAAACAAGTGGCAGTAACAGCGCACAGCTCCTGGACACTTAAAGCTAATTAATATAAAACAAGCTGTGTAAATATCATTGGTGGCAAATATTGCAAAAAGAATCAAATAGCTGACAATGCTTAATATATATATATATTCCACCGTGTGTGATCATACGTGATATGGTAAAAATAAATAGAAGTGCATATATACAAGTGCACAAAAACAAATGTAATATACTTGCTGCAGGTATTCACGATTGTAAACCTGTAACAAAAGGTAGAAAAACAAAATAGTGCAAGTATGAACTGTATAAAGGTTTTTGGTACAGCCCAAGGTAATAAATGGACTCACAAAATTAGCTCCCAACGACTCAGGAGCTAGGTATCTGCATGAAAAATCATATACTTGCCCCCTCCTGGGATAGCTGCTTTCCAATAAACGGGAAGATTCTTCTCCAGTACAATGTATCCTTTAATAGTTAAAAAACATTTAGGATGCGATAGAAAACCGATGATAGAAGTCTGTTGTATACAGTCCGAGTCCGTATATGTAAAACACAGTCCCAGTGGCAAAAAACGGCGGCTCCGTGCGCTTTGGTGCCTCGTTATGATTTCCTGGTGTGTGATTATACGTCTCTACGGTGGCTCACAAAGAGCAAAAAAACTCAATACAACACGTTTCGTTCCAGAGGGAACTTCATCAGGGAATGACGTCCTTACCACTCCTTTTTCTTTTATAGCCACTCATCTGCCTTCTGTGATTGACTCCACATATCAGCTGGTAGTTGAGTGGATGGGGGCGTTTCTTTCAGCAGTATTTCCCATAGTGATCGTTGTTATATTACAAACGGTTATCTCGCAGTGTTTTTGTATATATGGAAAAACGTTTGTGGTTGGACTAAATGTTTCAAAAGTCCTTAAAATGAAAAAATGTTTATTATATAAAAAAATATAAAACTAGTCACATATAAACAAAGTGCATTATATTCCTGTTGGGACGCCAGGAATCCCAATAAATTATAAATTACAAAGTTACTGGCATGAAGGCTGACAACAGATATTCTAAAAAACACTTAAAATACAGTATATAATTACATAGAAGGTTTCAAATAGAATATATAGCACATGACACTAAATTCTGATTAAAAAATAATAAATAAATAGGGGACCAACATACAATAAAAAAATAATATATACATATGTATATCATAAAGGAGTACAATTTACTAATACATAAATAGAAAGCTATATATATATGTTATGAAGATAAAAAATGATACCAAATTCATGTGGGAATAGGTGAATGTAGTTAGAGTCTTTTGTCACAACCCTATCCCAGCTGTTGGATTACAATAGACGGTGATACAAGTAAATGCATATAAGAAACCTGATTGCATAGAGAAAAATGTCTCTAAGTGATGATATGCATTTTATAATGTATCCTATGTTTAAAAGACTTAAGAGAACAGATTTTGGCTCCACTGGCATTCTAGAGGAAAGCTTTAAGCTCGAAATCTAAATGTATGCCATTTGGGTACAGTGTTTTAAGATTGAATATCCAGAATGATTCTCTCTGGAGAAGTCTTTTGACTCTGTCTCCTCTTTTCCAAGTTGTGGGAACAGACTCTATGCCCATAAATTTTACATCTGATGGATTTCCTTTTGGGCAACTATGACAGTGATTTGGGAGACTATACTGAAATCTGTCACATTCTTTTCCCATAAGACCGAAATGTTCGAGTATTCTCACCTTAAGGGGTCTCTTAGTCTGGCCTACATTCTGTGCCCCACATCCACACTCAACTAGATATACTACATGCGTGGTGTTACAGTTTATAAAACTCTTCACCTTATAGGTCTTTCCTGTGCTGTTTGATTTAAATTCTATAGTTTTCCTTGGTTGATTGACACATGCCTTGCAGTTACCGCACCTAAAGAAACCATGGCTTTTGTTGTTCTTTAGCCAACTAGACCCATCTGTTTTCATAACCTTTTTTATAACACTGGGTGCTAATGTAGACTTTAAATTTGGGGCCCTTCTAAAGATAACGGTGGGTCTGTTGTCGATTATAGGAGCAAGAATATCATCTCCCTGTACAACATTCCAATGTTTGGAAAGTATTTTCTTTATTTGAGGGGCTGCTATATTATATTCTGAGATAAACGAGATCCCGAAATCTCTGATAGGATTTTTTTTTTCTACAGGTTTGAGAATCTCTTCCCTGTCCATTATTTCTATGTCTTTTTCTGCTCTCTCTAGTTGTTCGATTTTATAGTTCTTTTGTATAAATCTCTCTTTTAACGTTTTTGTTTGCTCCTTAAATGACTCCATATCACTACAGTTCCTTTTTATCCTTCTAAATTGCCCCTTGGGGATATTGTTTAGCCACTGGGGATTGTGGCAACTGTTTCTATCTATGTAATTATTGCTGTCTACTGTTTTGAAGAAGGTTTTTGATTTCAATATACCATCATGGACATAAAAGCTGAGATCTAAAAAATCTACAGTTACCCGATTATGTGTGAAGGTGAACGACAAATTATATGGATTATCATTTAGATAGTTCTCAAATGTTTGTAAATTGTCCTCTGTGCCTCTCCTGATCATGATGATGTCGTCTATGTATCTTCTCCAGAGGACCAGATCCAAGCCAAAAGGGTTGTCTATTCCTACATATTTGGTCTCCCATTGACCCATAAATAGGTTCGCATAACTTGGCGCAAACCTGGTCCCCATGGCTGTGCCAAATTTTTGTAAGTAAAAACTCTCCTCAAAATAGAAGTAGTTATATTTTAGAATGTATTCTATGGCCTCTAGCAAAAAATGGGACTGCTTGGGGTCAATTAAAGAAGGTGTGCTTGATGTAACCGGAACTGATGTGGAGACACTGTGGGTGGAGATTAGCATAGACACTAAAAAGAATCGGACATTACTTGTAGGTGTATGCTACAAGCGACCAAATATTAGCATTGATGGAGAAGATCAGCTTTTATTACAAATTGAAAAGGCTGCAAATATGAATGAAGTTCTAATCATGGGAGATTTTAATTACCCAGATATAGATTGGAAGTGTGGCACAACTAGTTCAGCTAGGGGCAGAAAGTTTCTGAACGTGCTTAATAACAAATTTATGGCACAATTAGTAGACACCCCAACTAGAATGGATGCCTGTCTGGATTTGGTAATAACAAACAATGAGGAGCTTATCTCAAACATCCAAATAAGAGAACACTTGGGGAATAGTGACCATAATATGGTATCTTTTGAGATTAATGCAAAAAAGAAAATTGGTAACTACGCCACCAAAACACTTCATTTTAGAAGGGCTAACTTTGATGGACTAAGGGCATCGATTGAACATTTAGACTGGGAACGATTGTTTTCTGGACTAAACACAGAAGACAAGTGGAATTCATTTAAACACACATTACAAAAGTACACATCCCAATATATACCTTTGGGAAACAAATGCAAAAGACACAAATCTAAACCAATGTGACTTACCGGTAACGTGAAACAGGAAATACAAAACAAGAAAATGGCATTCAAACATTATAAAAACACGGGATCAGCATTATCATTTATAGAGTACAAAGAGGCCAACACAGCCTGCAAAAAGGCAATTAAAATGGCTAAATTGGAAAATGAGAAAAGGATTGCCAAGGAGAGTAAAACTAACCCCAAAATGTTTTATAAATATATAAATGGAAAAAAGCTAAAGAGGGAAAATGTTGGGCCCTTGTTATCCCAAATGGGAAATTTGGTAAGTGAGGATAGAGAGAAAGCAGACATTTTAAATATTTTTTTTCCTTCTGTTTATACTAAGGAAGAGCAGATGGAAGAGCCCCTGCTGCAGGAAGTTATGGGACATTCACTGCAAACATGGGATTGGCTGACTCAGGAAAAAGTGCTGAAGCAATTAAACTCTGTTAAGATCGACAAGGCCCCAGGGCCAGATGGTATACACCCAAGGGTACTTAGAGAGTTAAGCATAATTCTGGCCAGACCACTATTTATGATCTTTAGGGAGTCTTTCAGTTCAGGTACAGTGCCAATAGACTGGCGAAAGGCGGATGTCATTCCAATATTTAAAAAGGGATCAAAATCTCTGCCAGGTAATTATAGGCCAGTGAGCTTGACATCTGTAGTGGGGAAACTATTTGAAGGATTGCTAAAGGTATACACTCTTGAACCAGAATATAATTAGTAAAAGTCAACATGGTTTTTTGAAAGACAGGTCTTGTCAAACAAACTTAATAACATTCTATGAAGAAGTCAGTAAAAATATAGATCTAGGTGTGGCAGTTGATGTGATCTATTTGGATTTTGAAAGAAAGCATTTGATACAGTTCCACACAAAAGGTTACTCTACAAAATGAGAGAAATAGGTTTGGGGGCAAATGTATGTTTTTTTACAGGATGACCACACGGGAAAGCCTAAACTTTCTGAGAATCTGGCATTCAGTGAGTCTTTCTATGTACACCCTGGGCATCCTGACAACCCTGGGCATCCTGACACTAGCAGGATCAGCCAGTAATGCTTTCTGGTGTTCCCTCTTGTTCTCTCTATTGCTTTCCCTGAACCTAATCAGGCATGATATATTGAGGAAAAGAAGCATGAAAATTTGACACTTGATAAATAATTAAATACTCACATGAACAAATACAGCTATCCTTAATAATTGTCTGGGTAATTAGAATCTAATTACATACTCATAGCTGAATAGTGCAGGATGATGTAAAAAAAATATTTAAAAAAAATCAATAGTGCCATATGTACATAAACATGTTTAATATCAAATTGTGTATATTTGCACTCACAAATAAAGGTGCAATGTTGGCTCCAAACAAATTAGGTTAAGTCACGAGGTTCATCCGAGATCACTTTAATATCTGTGCAAACGATTAGACAGACATAGAACAATATGAGATGGTAAACATGTGCCCACAAATTGGCAGCCACTTACAGTATCATAGACATACTATAAATAGCACTAAACAGATACATGGAGTACACTCTCCAGACATAAATACTAATTTGTCTTGATGCTTTATGCTAGAAAAATATTTTACAGCTACTTCTCGAGAACTATAAGTAGTAACATTGCACCCTTGTTTGTGAGTACATATATACACAATTGTTTAGGTACATTTTGCACTATTGTGTTTTTTATATTTTTTCACATCATGCAACGATATTCATCTGTGCAAAGGGGAATACTGAGGTCCTGTGTCGTACAAGAACTGGTCAAAATCTCAAAAAACAATCTATCTCTCTGGAGTTAGCAATGGGTGTGTTTGTGAATGCCCCACCTTTTTGTGATGTTACTTATTGGCATATAGGTAATTAAAAACAACAGAAGGATTGATGAGAGAATTGCACCATTCAGGCCAAACAGAGTATAAAAAAATATTCCAATTAGCTTTCCCATTTTTAAATACAGTATTTCAGCATATAATTAGCAATTTCCTTGTCAATTGAACACTTTCAAAAATGTTGAATGTATGGCCATAATATGTGCAATTCTCCAAATCATATATAGAGAATTTTTATTTTATAAATGTGAGAAAAAAATCACTGAATTGCAAATTTATTTAGCTTGACTCAAATTGACAGTGTGAATTTGTGTATAATAACCAAAATGTGCTCGAAATGCACTAATTGTGTCTTTGCACAATTCAGCTATCATCCCTGAATTACATTAATTCGGTGGCATTTCGGTACTACATGAATAGACACCATATTAAGAAATTGTACTTACATGTATCATACATTTTTTTGCTACTGTTGGTAAAACAGTTTGCATTTTGTAACATGTGCCTAGGAACATGAAGCAGCATCTCTTAGACCCATTTACTCTTGGGTTTGGAAGATGCCCACACCAGTTGAAAGGCGTGTAGACCAAGAGCGCAGATACTTTGCAGTCAATTTGGTGTTTATTTACTGCATTTAATTGATTGTTGGGGTTAAAAAAATGTCACTATTTTTGTTTTTTTGCCCTATAACTTTCAAAATAATGCAGAAGAACATGGAAAGAAGCATATTTCTGGACTTGGGACAAAATGTAGAAACTATTTAGACTGGGTCTTTTTTTGATTGTAGTTGTACAAATTATTTTTTAGGTCAAATTTAGAAAAAGTGTTTTTATGATTTTTTTGTAGTAAATTATAAGATATGATGAACATAATGGTATCTACTGAAAGGCCTTCTTATGATGATAAAAACAACATATAATTTGTGTGTGTACAGTATGTGAGAAAGAAAAAAATTACAGCTAAACACAAACACCCCAGAAATGTTAAAACAGCCCTCGTCACCAAAGACAAGTTCAAAAGGTCTTGTCACAAAGGGGTTAAAGGCTTATTTCCAATTTCTAAACCTATGTTTAGTGTTATCTTTACACTTTTGAGAGCTCAATTTAAACAGATTTCTTTCCCTTCTTTCTCATTCACATTTACTTTTTGCCTGTTACATATTTGATATTCATAATTGATTATATGGATCATGTGCAGATTAATTGTAGACAATAAACTCGAAGACAAAATAAATTTCTCTCCACCCATACTAAGAATAAAAAAATAATCAAGGCTTCACCTTCAACAATGAAATACATTTTGATCTGACATAAATTTGCCCTTTTGCTGAACACTCAGGTTGTGGAAGAAAATATCCATTTAGAATAGTCAATACGGTGCCATTTCATAAAAGCAACACAACAGAGACAAGGCCACTTCCTAATTAGTGGAAGAATGCATCTCTTACATAGTTCCTTTAAATAACATTGACATGTATAAAACAACATAGTCTTATAGCTGATGGTTCATTTCTGAGACACGGAACAACTTCAATGAGTCTATATATTAGTTGCGTATTTGCAATATTTTAGCCATCTTATAAAATAAAATTCTTAATCATTACAATGCCAAGCACAAACTATACCAGAGATAAATCTAATACATACTAGAACCCATAAATCATTTTGAAACCACAGACACGTATAGAAAGATAACAGGTCTGCCTTTTAAAAGACATTGGCATGGATAGAGTGGTCATTGTTTGCTATATATTTTTATCTTGCTGGAGATTAATGGATAGTTAAATATGATTGGATCCCATGTCACTGGGTCAGTGATGGCAAAAATAAGTAATCTCATTGAAGGAAGCTATGAACAGTCAGTCCTACATACTGAGCAGAAATAAGCAATTCTTACAGTAATGAGTGGTACTTACATATGAGATATACTTTACTTTTGTAAGAATGTTTTCAAAAATAGATACTTTAATAGATTATTTTTAATCAATTAAAAAAATGCAAAGTGAGTAACCTTCAAAACAGCATCAGTTCTTTTAGGTACACTTGCACAAACACCAAGGAAACATAAGAAGGAAATATAAAAAACATTAATTATATTAAGTAAATTACAATTCTTGCCCCCCATATCATACACACGGCCTATTTTATCTTGGAATAAAGGCAGTAGAAAGCCAGTGGAGAGGTGGCAATAAGCAACAGAGACACCTCACAGAGAGAAGAATATTTGATCCACAAATTACAGACAAAGGGCATGAATTTCAATTTTGATGTAATGTGTTTTTGACTTTTAGATCTGATAATATTATATCTTCAAACACATTTACACATTTGGTTACATAGATTTTTATATATTTTAACATGATTAAATTAGGGGAGTGGTTTTCAAACCAGTCCTCATGGCACACCCAACAGTCCAGGATTTAGGGATTACCAGGTTGTGTCTTTTAAAAAAAAAAATCTTAGACACAACCAAGGAATTCCTAAATCCTTTACTGCTGGGTGTGTCTTGAGGACTGGTTTGGAAACAACTGAATTAGGGTGATACATTGATGTTTTTGTGTGCCTTTTTATTTTTCAGCCTTCTATTTAGTAATAGTATTTCTCTGTACCATCTGTTTAAATCATTAATAGCTCTTGCAGGATATGGAAAGTTGTTGTATTTGTTTCTCTGAATTATTGTGTTTTCCATGTTTTTTTTTTTTTATATGTATTATTTCTTTTTATTTTTTAGTTTAGGTAGTCTAATGGGTCTATTCACGAAAATGTGACTTTGGTGGTCGACTTTTATTTTGAGACTAAGTCAAATTTGACTCCCAGGTTCAAATCTTCCCCATTGAAAGAAATAGGAGGCAAAATGATTGAAGCAATTTTCTAGACTAAGTAGAGCTTAGGAGCCAAATTTGACTTAGTTTCAAAAATAACTTTGATCATTTCACATCCCATTACTTTTTTTTTTTTTAAGTCAAACTCAGAAGCCTAAGTTTAGTGAGGGTTTTTATTTATTTATTTATTTTCATGTTCATTTTTAATTAGGTTTTGTAGCAGCATGAGTGACTGTGAAACTCTAATTTATTAGTGTATTGGATTTGTGTGTAAATACTGTATAATAATAGAAGCCAAGCTGCTGTATAATCAAAACCCTCCGTTGGTGCAATCATGAGACCTCAGTCAAGCTCCATGATTAATTGTTGAACTGATTTAAATGCCCGGAAATAAATCTGTAGCTTTGATAACCACTGAAGAAGCAGATATTAATTTGACATTGTAGGGTTGCTTCTATTTTTTGTTCATCGATCATCGATCACCCTCCACTATACAGCTGACATTTAAAAAGTGTGAGTCCAAGTCATTGTATCAGTGCTTGAGCTCACAAATTCTCTACTGGATGAATGTATTTATGTATTTATCACATAGTTGTGATATACCTATTTATAATGTGATGTCATAAAAGTGTCTGTTGTTGTAATTGTCAGTTGTCCCAATACTTTTGAAGGTCATTAAGAAGGAGCACACAACTTGTGTATTTAAAAAAAGGATAACAAGATATATGTATCATTATAAATAAATTCCAAAAATTAAATTTGAATTGCACTGATTTATAATTACAAACAATGAAGAGCCATCCACAAAAAAATAGTCACAATATAGTATATACTTAAGGCAACTCCCTAAAAGAGCAGAATCAGCAAGCCCAGCTGATCTCATTTATCACTGGTGTTTCTCTTGCTATGAAATACATTTTTCTTTCTGAGCACAACAGAAGAAATGCCCGTGATAACAAGGAAACAAGTAGAGTTGAAATGAAATCATTGATTGGCTGAGAGTTTTTGCAAGCTTTCAAGACCAAGTTGCTAGATCCCTTCCTCAGGCATAAATGAGTCCAAAACAAAATGCCTAATGAAAAACATAGTTAACATCTTTAATTATTGGATATGAAGTGTTTTTTTTTATTAGTGAGCATTATTGTATTTGATATATTTTTTTGGGATCATCAGTCAAGACACTCAGCCTAAGGTATGATATGAAGTTACTAAGTATGTCATTCTCCCTGTTTTTTTTAAATCTAATTATCTCTCACCTAGAAAATATCATCACTGAGGAAGTTATTACTACAAAATATTTATTTGCGCTCCTACTATTCTTCTTCTGTTTATATGCATAGGCGGGGATAGAGGTGTTAATCCATTTGGAATTGAGCAGCATCTTTATATATATAACAATATATTGCACAGTATTTTTCGGTAGCGCTTGGCACTCAATAGCTGTTTTTGCGATTGGCATATTATTTCTTTTTCTGCACTCTTATTTACAAGCTGCAAGGAATTGAAATAACCCGGTTATCCTAAATCCCTCAAAATATATAAGAACCATGAAAATAGTTACAATGAATCGTGCATGTGCTTGAAAGAGTTAATACATCTCGGATAAAAACCTGAAAATCTCCTCTGAATATTAAAGACAGTATTGCTTTTTGCCAAATATTATCATTAAAATAGTATGATGTGAAGGCTTTTCTAATAGGCCTCATAAATAACATGCTAAATTTACCTCAATCCAATTATACATGTTTTAGAAATCTACAGTATGAGATATTTATTTTCATTAAGTATGTTTCTCATCTCTTACCTTTTTGAATTGCGGCATTGATGCTTGTCCTACTGGATTATCTTATCTCATCTTTGATGTTCACTTACTTGTAACATTTCTTGTTTATAATTTTTACATATTCAAGTTCACACTTTCTGAAAACAGTCACAAGAGGAAGTGTACCAGGTGTGTTGGAAACATATACTTTTATAATCAATGTATCCATTAGTGTAAAAAGATTTTTTTTTTTGCACTTATGTATTTTTTTTTTTTTTTAAAGCAAATGGGTCTGGTTTTTCATAAGTGCACATTTAAAAAAGTTATTTTTATTCATTGCTTTGTTACTTTCTATCCCACTGATATTAATGTAATGGGTCTGGTTTTTCATAAGTGCACATTTAAAAAAGTTATTTTTATTCATTGCTTTGTTACTTTCTATCCCACTGATATTAATAAATTGTAAAAGCTGTAATTATAAAACTAAAGAAAATGTGACATAATTTGTTATTACTTTATTTCAAAGTCAGTATAAAAGCCTTCTTAGCACGCACTTCAATTATGGTAGAATATGTATTTATACTGTTTGAAACGCAGATTAATTAACTTATTTTATTTAAAAAACACAAGAATAATCTGAATGCCCGTCTTAAATTCAAAAAATCATTAGAGCTATGTGTAGATTTTTTTCTTATAACCTATATTCGGTGCAATCAAGAACCCTTGTTATTAAGCGTATGTAATTCAACATTTGTCATAACTTAGGTCTTAAATACCAGAATTTATATTAACTTTCAATTTGCTATTTTTAGTTAGCCTCATGAGAAATGTCAACGTTCTGAGCTTCTAGCTGAAGATTTAAAAAAAAATAATAGTTTTCATTTGAAGGTTGCAGGAATATAAACAGGTATAAGACATTACAATACAGGAGGTAATATAGACAGAAATGACAGATATCATAGTATTTTACCAATGAAGGAGCACATTGCTTTTTCCACATTTTCCATATTGACAACATATGATATGTGATCATTGGGTAGACAATATAGGTGTTTTACAGAAATATTCTATTTTAGCAGTTTCATAAAAACATTTATACAACCTCTGAGCCTGATTACAAAGTAGCTTTTCAACATAATTCTAACAAAACCGGGGGAAACTATAGTAGAACAGTCTGTCCAATTCTTGCTTTTTTATCGAGCCAAAAAAATCTATAACAAAAATTTAGTAAGACATTTAATGTCGGTGTTCTTTAGGATTACGGGGAGTGATTGAAGTTGGTATAATAGCCTAGGGAAACTGCTCATTTTGATCAAGAGGCCCTGCCCGTGAAAGTGAGATCAAATGGTTTGCAGCTGGATAGTTCAGTTTCAATATTTGTAATTACTGGGGGAAAGTTAATAGAGTATAAGTCACATAGGGATCTGGGGATTTTTCTGCAGAGGTACTCTATCACTTTCTTTTCCCAGTGGATAGCAAGGGTCTAGGTCTATAACCCCGGTGGTGTTCTAACACCTTTTAAATAAATCGTGCTGGTTTTAGATCTATTGATACCAAATCCATGAGGGCACCCTATTGATCAATGGCATCCAAGTTTCCATCCAAAAAAAACCACTAAAAGCACATCATCTTTATATGCATGTAAGCTGACCTGCGAGATTCCATCTCCTATCCCCCTGTACAGGGTAGTAGAGTGAAGAATGTGCAGTATTGGGTCTAGGGCAAAATTGAACAAAAGGGGTGATAAAGGACATCTCTTGCAAACCCCCCACCCCATGTGTCCCCTGTCCGAATCCAGCCCATTGACTGTGAGTTGCGTCATTGGGTCCTTTTATAATTTGCAAAAGAAGCTGAGGAATGGGGCTCCGAAGTATTGGCATTTGAATAGCCTCACCAGGTGGGGCCATGCCACCTGGTCAAAGGCCTTCTCTGCATCCAAGCTTACCAGGGCTTCAGGGGGGGCATATGGAGTCAATGTGGCCATCCTTACCGCCACCAGGGCAGATGTGATGCCTATGACTGGGTGGTGCTCCCTAACAAAGACTCTGCACAGAATGCAGGATGTGTGGTAGAATTTGTTGTACGCTGTCAAGAGTTTAGTTAGAATTTTACAGTCTTGATTCATCAGGGTGATGGGTTTATACAAAGTCATGTCTGTGGGATTTTTATTAGGTTTAAGTAAGAAGATGGTACGGGCATCAGTAAGGGTTTGGAACTGAGTGTTGCCAAGGTAAATGTCATTATAAAGGCAGGTGAGGGGGCTGAGTAAATGGGGTTTTAATAATTTATAGAATTGGTATATCTTGTATATCCATCAGGTACTGGGGTCTTGACATTTTCTAAGTTTTTGATGGAATGTTTCTAAAATTCCCTATGTTCGGTGTATGCTTCCCTATTGAAATCTGATAGGTCGAGTTGAAATTGTCCAAGGGCATTCGAAACCTGAGCGTTAAGGGATTCAAATTTAGTCTGCCAATCCTTCCACTTTTTAGAGGTAAAGCAAATAATGTGACACCTAAGGACAGCTTTAGCAGTTGCCCAAAATAACAAATGATTACAAAACTTGTTCCAAATTATCGTCTAGGAAATTCCCTCACGCAGATTCCATAAAATTGTTAAAATCAGACTTTGTAAAGTAATATGAGGGGAAAAACCATCTTCGTGAATTTATTAATGGGGGGTGAATTTAGAGTGTCATTTTAATGGGGACATTATCCGAGATTTGAATGTGGTGTATCTTGGTATGTTTTACGATGTGCAGCAGATGAGGGGCCAAAAGATAAAAAATAATTCTAGACATGGTATTGTGGACACCAGAAAGAGAGGTAAAGTCTGTAATGGATGGTTTAAGGGTCCTCCATGGATCTATCAAATGCAATTTTTCAGTGCGTAAAAGCAATCCCTCGTGTGGTCGACTAGGAGATTGGAGTGGAGGCCCCAGCCAAAATAATATTCGAATCTGGGTAGTCAGAAAGCATCTCAACCAGATTACAATAAAAGACAGTATTGGGAGCATTTGGAGCATAAATGTTAACCAACAAAAACATTTCAGTTCCCAGAGACAGTGACAGCATAAGGTATCTCCCTTCAGGATCAATAACAGTAGAGGCAAAGATTTGTGAAATATGACTGCCACTCCCCTTGCGTTGGATTTATAGGATACACATTCTTTCAACCACTTATCCTTCAGGCGGGCAATGGAAGGCTTTAAAGTAGGAAGTTTGTTTAAAAGAATTCTCCTTTTTATGGGTGTATTAAGTCCCTTCACATTCCAGGAGAGAATGTGTAAAGAACCTGAGGTGGTTACACCTTGTATGTCCTGTGCACTTGTACTGTATAGATCCAGGTCGGCTATTTAACTGACTCTGGGCAAGTCAAACATCAGAGAGGAGGCTAGCAATCTGTCATTTTGGGGCCCCCTATCCCAGCACCGGGGGCTTTCCCAGGTAACAGAGGGGGTGGGGGGGGGGGGGGGCAGGTGGACAGACACAAAAATTAAACCCATTTGGTACGGGAACCATACAGTAACAATCAACAACATAACAAAATACACATCTTTAAAGGAAACTTGCAAGCTTTAAGCTATTTTGAAACTTTTCCTATTAGCCCAAATTTTTTTATCATTGGTAAACTCACATGACCTCCCAACTACTGACCTAGGTCTGACATTTTGTCTTGAGCTTCTGCCGGAGTATCCAATAGATTCTCATGTGTGAGCCAAAGTTTGGCAGGCTAGAGAATGCTGAATTTGGAGCCTTTTTCATGTAGACGTTTACAAATGGGTGTAAATTCCCTTAGTTTCAAATATACCTGTTGTGAATAGTCCTGGAAGAGAAGCACTTTCTAGTTCTCATATTGTAGGTCTCCCTTCACCCTGTAAGCTGCAAGAATTTTTGTTTTGTCAAAAAAATTTAGGACTTTAAAAAATCACCGGTATAGGTCTGATGTCTGGACCTTTCCGTTCAGGCCCAATCCTATGAGCTCATTCGATGAGGAGTGGATTATCTTCAGGATAGCTTAGACCTAATGCACCATCTGATATGTTCTGGCGTATTCAGGAGTTTTAAATTATTGCTACAACTTCTGTTCTCAAGGTCTTTGATTCTTTCTAGAAGGGTGTGTATTGTTTTAGAAGGAGGAAATCACCATGTAGCTGTTGAGCAGTATTTTCCACTTTGCTTTGATGAACTTCCAATTCTTTTATACTGGCTAGCAGTGATTTGTGCCAGGATGTTGTCAATAGAGGTCAATAGGGCTTTAAAGACTTCATGTGCCATACTGTTGTTCGGTTGTGATGTTTGTGAAATTTACGGTTGGCTGCCCTCCAGTGAAGGCATAGACAATAAAAGTTCTGGGGAACTAACCAGTGATTGAGAAAGTAGAGGTTGTTCCTGTTTATTACGTTTGCCAAGTTTTATGTTGGAAACTAGTGGTTTCTTCTTTCTGTCCTTTGAAAGGAGCCAAGTCCGACTGAGGGGTCTTCTCAGCACGTCTCTGTATACAGGGCAATAATGTATCATGAATGAATGGCTTCACGTGGTAGGAGTTGACGTCACAAGCGCTTGGAGAGCCAAAGAAAGCAGACACAAGTTCTTTGTTCTTTAACTCTGAGTCTTTATTAGTTTAACAGTCATATATACCACAAATTAAGGTGGTGGATGCTACAATCTAATTGGTTATACTGTTGTGCATAAAGGAGTGTATGCAAGATAACTGTTACACACATATCTAAAAGAGTGGAAAGTACCAGAAATGGAAAGGAATCTGGGGACAATAAAAAAGGATTAGTTGCTTACATCTTGGCCTTGGACAATGATAAAAACAGTGGCCTAAACAACAAAAACTGTTATAACAAACAATAATGAAATACATTAAAACTGTTACAACAAACAATAACAAACAATAATGAAATACATTGAGATACCATGGATTTCCAGGCCTTTAGCCAACTTATCTCCTCCTGTTCCTTCTAGTACCATTTCAAGGCTGATAATTCTCCAGATAAGGAATGAATACATGTCTCTGATAAAATTAAGCTGAACAGAGTAAAAGCTAAATTAGCTCTTTCAGTTAACCCTTGCAATCCCAGGTTAACCATCCATGCTTTTCTTTAGAAGATTTGTCAACAGATGTATCCATAGTGTGGGTCTTCAAAGTTGGATCTGGCCCTATCAACAGGGAGGCCATGTTAGCACCAAGACACAACAATTCAAAAATCTATACCCATCCTAGAAGGCAAATGATCTAAATATACAGTTGATCAATTAAAGCAGGATAAACCCAGTGAGGTGGTCGGGCTGAAATGCCCCTGAATGGGTAGGTCTGAAGTAGGGCAGGTGGGCCTGCGAAGAAGGATTGGACTATGTTGTCAGGCCATGGGCCTACTGACAGCACATGGGTCCTGGGGGCCCTGTAGCTGGACAATTATATTTACTAATAACATAATTTCCTAAAGGGTCATCTTATATTTAGGTCTTTTATTTTGTCATAATGTAAGGGTTTAGGAGGGTGCCTTTTAATCAAGGTTGCTTTATCTTCAATTATGTAATGTTTGAGTTTTTTTTCATTATGTAGTGTCGGTCATGTAACTGGCACCACTATGGTTTCAGTAGGCCCAGAAGTTGAGAACAGCAATGTCTCCTTGTTGGTGGAGTGTGGGAGCAGCTGCAGTGGTAAAGACTGCTGTTCTGGCGGTTGCACATTCAGCCCGCTGTGCCAAGAGAGGTAGGGCGAGTGGATGTGCTCATATCCTTCCGCAAAATGCACCAGGCCAAAAATGAGATCTTCATATAAGTATGAGTCTTCTAAAAACTACCCGTACCTTAGAGTTTTAGGGGGTAAGCACTGGTAGTGAGGGTATATTTATGGGGGTTCAGACCATTTTTTTGTAAAGGCCACTGGCTAGGTATTCCTGGATTTAGCCCATGTAAACCAATCTTACCATACCACATTCCAAGTATTAGGAAAAGCAGTGTAACCTCATAAATGTCTTTTTATCTGAAGAGATGCACTATAATATATCATATATTGGAAAGTGGGCACATTGAGCATCAAAGCAGGTAAACAGCTACAGTGTTGAGTATGGCAAGACAAAGGAATTTAGGGTGGTGGAGCTAACATCCAAATGAAGAGGATGAGTGCTGGATGAGCTCTGCACATTGTGAAATGTATAAACTTATTCACGATAGCTACACTAGCTAAAAAGGATGTTTTAAAAACTGCCTGGGTCTGACACAGATTAAGACCAAGACAGGTGACCATACTCGACAAGAAGAGCCAAGATATTGGCACACTGTTGTCATGGCAAATTAGGCCTCAGATACCTCCACATCTGGTAGCATTACTTACTCCATCCTATAAATCAGACTCCAGCTATGACGGTTCTACAAGGCTCACAAAGGGAAAAACCCCTATCTCCACTACTACAACTACCAAAGATACACAAGCAACCAAAGGAGAAATTAACAAACCTATATGTGAGTTCTGTGACCAATGAAAAGCTGAGGGAGCCCAGATTAAAATGAGACCACTAGCTTGAAGATAAAAGACCCGACCTTCAAAACTGTGTCATTCACAATTACATTACATTACATTAACATTTATTTGTACAACGCCAACAATTTTCATAGTGCTTGGTACAGAGCATAGAAGGGAACTACATACTAAGTTAGACAAACTAGAACAGACTGGCACATGAGGTAGAGCTTGAACAAGCCATGATGACTGACCAGGTTAAAGTGTTGACTCATCAGGTTAACACATCAAGTTGTGATGTTAACAGATGCCAAAAAACGCTACACAACTACAAATCAAAGGATTACCAGACCACATTGTACTTTACATCTGCTCTAATGGAAGGCGCAAAAGGCACCATCTGATTCTCCACCCCCCCCCCCCCCCCCCTTTGGAATTTAATAATCAGAGCTAGGGAGTGTGGGTGGGAAAAAAATATTTTCTGTGGAGAATAACAGGGAATTTCTTACATCATTTATGACATAGAGATTGATCACAGTACGGAAGAAAAGTAACAGAAAGGTATACAATTAGAGGATTAGCAGTAAAATGTTACCATGGAGCTTGTGGTTTGGAAACAGTTACAGTGGACAGTATGGCAGTGGAGATTATGGAAGGGATATTTTTAAAGTTGAGTAGATGGCAGATATATTTTCCATATGTTGTACATGTGTACTGGTGCCCCGACACTTGTTAATACTACCACTGGACAAACTGTGAACATGCTGTAAAATTCAATATATTATATTGCAAGACTTGACCCTAAGTCTCTTCAGAGGAATACAGAAATTAGTTCTGCTGCTTTTCCTCTTTCAAACATAGTACCTGTACTCTATATCCAATGAAGTCTTCCAGGACCCTGACTGGCCAATGTACAGCTCGTGGTGCATTTAGATTATATATATATATTATTATATATATATATATGACTCAGTGATGTAACAGTGCTGTAAACCAATTTACAAGTGTGACTTTTAATATTAAAAATGTAATGATTCTTTACAGTTCTGAAGTACAAAATGGTAATGTAATATTTTCCATATTTCAAAGCCTTACTCTGATGACGTAATTCTTTATTAATTAAAGCTTGCATTAAACATTATTTTACATATAAAAGAAATAGTATGCAGTGCTGTTTTTGCACATTAGACTTGACTAATTCAGCTGCAACCTAACACTTATTAAATCAAGTTCTCTATAAACAATGCAAGCAAGTAAATAATAATTGTACAGGAAAAAGAGAAAATAAATTAAATAAAAAACACACGTAATGCTTGCAATAAACAGGGCACATAGAGTTATAGAAATCAACTGCACTTCTTCATGTATTCCAGAAAACTGATACATTGAAAACTGATAATTGTATTAATTACACAAACCTCAACTTCGCAGCAGACAGCTGTATGAAAATCGCTGGAGTTTGGACAGAGCTTTAAAAATAAAATCACATTGTGAGCAGGGCTCTCTACGTCATGTACCAGTCTGTTCTAGTTTGTCTAACTTAGTATGTAGTTCCCTTCTATGCTCTGTACCTAGTGCTACGTAAATTGTTGGCGCTATATATTAATAAATGTTAATGTAATGTAATATTTTTTTAGACAATGCATCAATAAAAATGAATAATAGAAACGTGCATAATAGCTCTATTTAGCACTAAAGGAAAAACAATTAATTTACCCTAATAACATTTTCAAATAAACACAATATGTAGCCACATAAAATAATATTGTCACAGTCGCTTCTGACAGCTGGTCAGGGCAGCATGATGAATCTTATGTGTGCTGTCAGTACTGTGACTATTGTGAAATGTTGCAGGTGGGTGGAGTGCACCTGGTGCTAGGATTTAAAAGGTCAGTGTATCAGCTGTCCAAGACCCACCGTAGTTTTCTGTTACTCGGATTTCCACATTTTTTGGTTTAATGTGATCTCCATGTACCAAATCTTTCCTTGTCTGCCATTTCTCTCTGTGTACCAGTTCCGGCTTGTCTCATATCCTTCTCTGTTATGTTATACCTGATCCTAGATCTCCTGACCATTTCACTGTATTCTCTCTGTGCCACTTAATACCTTCTGTATTTCCATTGGCATTCAGTTAAGTGGCTTATTGTTCTCCTGATGTACAAGCTCTGCTACAGTCTATGCAATCGTTCTGATATGGTGCCGACTTCCATGTAGTCTGTGCTAAAGTCTAATCGTCTGCCATAGGTGGAGGAGTGCAAGTTCTACTGCTTACTGTAAAACCGTTTTAGCCTTCTGTCACCTTCCCTTGATTGGATATATAAAGATGAAGTATCGCTGGGTCACATATAAAAAAAATAATAGGAAAAACATTATAGTATAACGTGTATTATCAAAGTGATTCAATGTGATAGATGGTAATATAAACAAAAGTTTTTAATCAGGCATCAAATCAAATAGTGGTTCAAACTTCACTCTTTAGATCTTGTGTTCTTAAGCATGAGTGGGATAGGCACAAAGCTATCCTAGATGTAAGATAGGGAACGGGGGACTAATAAATATATTTAGAAAATTGGGCAGACTAGATGGACCAAATGGTTCTTATCTGCTGACACATTCTATGTTTCCATTTCTTCTGTGTAGAAAATATAAAAGGGACATAGAGTAGTATAGCATTTAAAAGGTAAAGCATCCTTTATTGGAGCAACTTACAAGGTATAGTGGCCCACCCAGTGGGCTGAACAGCAAAGTGACAATGAAAGTTCCAAAGCAGGGTGCAGACTGTAATCAAATACTCTCTATGCATTTCACTAGGCACTGTCCCAGCTTCCTCAGGAGAAATGGCTGTACACTGATGTCAGGAGCTTGTATGTCATAAATACCTCTGGGGAGTCGGATTGTGTGTACCACACATGGTGTTTCTACTTCCTAATTCAGGTTGCATGCAAATTCCAGCACTGGAAGTGGCATATGCATTCCAAATGGTGTTCCACCATCGCCTGTGTGAATTCCAATAGCATTAAAATGATTAAAAAACATTAAAACAAAATTAATTGTTTAAAACATAAGCATCAAAACGCAAAACATTTACAAGATATGTCTCTTGTCTCAATAATGTGTCTTTTTTTCGCTTTGCCGAGCACCTAGAGATGATTATATAACAAGTCTTGATTTATGTTGAAATGACGATGCTCCTCTTCTTGTTTACTTACACTATTTAATGGATGATACTCAGATCTACCTCTACTCTTCTGACCTCACTCCCACTCTAGTGTCACGTGTAGTTGAGTGTTTGTCAGCCATCTCTGCTTAGATGTCTGATCGCTACCTGAAACGTAACCTCTCCAAAACAGAAATGATTATCTTCCCTCACTCAAACTCTTTCCATTGACCTGGCTTCACAATCACCATTGAAAATGCTACAATGGTATCAGCTGACTGTGCCCGATGTGGGTCACTTTTAACTCTGCTCTCTCCTTCGTTCCTCAAATTCAGTCTTTAGCCAAATCCTGTTGGCTGCAGCGAAGGAACATCACAGGCATTAGCCAGTTCCTCAGCAAAGAGACCGCCAAAATACTAGTGCACTCACTTGTGATCTCTCAGAACAAATTTAAAATAAACAACTTTTACATACAAAATTGGTTAAAAGCTAGTTCAAGTAAATCGATGATATTGGAGCAGGAGCCAGATGGTATAAGCACAGAAGTAATAAAAGCGGTTGAATGGTACAATGTTGCAAATGTGTCAAAATTTGGAGGAATTCATACAGGAATAGATGTGGATTAAAACAATATTAAATTATTGGTTGTAGGAGTACATCACATATTAATGCTTTTGAGCTGTAGTTCAGTGTTATAGTTATTCCGTTGTAGTGACTCCACATAAATGGCTTGAATGCCACATGGATCTTTGGTAACGTATGTCTCTGCCAAATTATAACCAGATAATTATACTGATGAACTTAAACATAAATTTAAACATAACCAGAATTGCAGAACATTTTTGTTGGTATAAATTAAGGAACAGAGACAAACTTGAAAGCTTCGATCCAAATGGCATCTAAGCCTCAGTGGGAACTCCATTTAACCAGATAAAATAAATTAAATTAGACCACACAGTGTTTTATAACTAAAAATAGACAGTACAAAGTGATGCAATTGTTTGAATCAATTAACAGTAGCATTGGTTCTAAGTTAAAAGCAGGCAAAAAAATATACAGAAGAAACATATACATATAGCAGCATTTAGTATCTTGGCATGTGGCTAGATCCAAACTTATCTTTTGGTCTCCATATTGATAAGCTCGTGTCAAAGCTATATACTAGGATTGGCTTTCTTTATAGAAACAAATCTAACCTAGATTCCACGCTAAGGAAACGTATTGTGCAGCAAATGTTAATGCCGATCTTTGATTATGGAGATGTTGTGTATGATTCTGCCCCACAGACCCATCTCGCTAAACTCGATACTAGGTACAATACATTGTGTCGTTTTGCACTACAGTGCGATTATAACATGCACCACTGTAAAATGTTAAAAGAGTTAAACTGGCTGACCCTTGCCTCCAAGCACACTCTCCACCTAGCATGCTTAGTGCATAACCACTTCTCTGGAACGTTCCCCCCCACCTGAGCAGCATGCTTGCTCTTACTCCCTGCACTTCCTACAATCTCAGATTCTGCACCAACCCTTCACTAGCGATTCCTCACTTCAAAAAGGAAGCGGGCCGAGGTGCATTCTCTTTCAGAGCTCCTCATATGTGGAATAGCCTTCCTGTTTCTGTCAAATCATCATCTAGTCAACTTGTTCAATATATGTAAGTATGTATCTATTTTTATTCTACTGTTAAATGTGTAACTGTGTAATTCCATTCTGGACTGTGTCCCCGGGACATACTTGAAAACGAGAGAAATCTCAATGTATTCTTCCTTGAAAAACACTTTCTAAATAAATAAAAAAAAAATAAAATATTGTATCCCCTTAATATGTGTTATATGTCCCAGATTATAATGCCACTTGTTCATGGCAAAACATAGAAAATAGGAGTGAAAGGTAAAAATACAGGGAACAATATATATTATTAGCTTAAGGCATCTCTCTCTTTAATATACTTCCTTTTGCTTGTTTGTGATAATTATGTCCAAGATGAGAGAAGATAAAAGTGTATATTTATAACAATAAGCAAGACGGTATAGATACCAAGTTCCAATGTGTGGTATCAGAGGGAAAACAGGTGGTTCTCAGGGCACATATAGGTTTCAGTGTCTGAAAATGTGATTTAAATCCCACTCTAGGTTCATGCCCTTAGGGTAGTGGGCCTGTATTTAAAATTCCAATACTTTTCTTGTTTAGTGAGTAAAGTTTGTTTGTTGCCGCCCCCTATTAGGACCATTTATTTTTTCAATAATGGTAAAATCAGGTGTCTGCCCTGACCTGCAGAGTAGAATTGAAAATGCATGTTAAATGTTGGTGTTTTTATCGTTGGTAGCTATATCATTTAGATGCTCAGATTTTTTCTTTTAGAGGTCTAATTGTTCGAGCCTTGCATTTGCTGCATGTTATTAGATAGATCACAGACATTGTGTTACAATTAATGAATTGTGATAGTTTGTAGGTTTCTCCAGTAACCGGAGATAGTTTTAGTTTGACATACATGTGAGCACATGCCCCCACATTTGAACATGCCCACAGTTCTAAGCCAATAGTTAGCCTTTTGTATTGCATTTCTATCCTCTCCAGTGTAGTAACATCCATAGTAACATAGTAATTTAGGTTGAAAAAAGACACAAGTCCATCAAGTTCAACCCTTAGTGACTGGGTAAAATCCTTTTCTGCAGTGTACGTACCTTTAAGAACTCTAGAGTGCAGTTTCATAATGTTGCAAAATCTGCATGAATTGCATACTAAATTCAGGTATAAAAGTGATTCCCTCTCCAAATTATTTGGTGTTTCAACCCATTTTGTTTGACTTTGATTTTTGTGATGGTGTTTGTCTCAAAAGGTCTCCATGGACCTTATTTTTAGCTACCCTGTAGCGCTAAGAATAGTCAGAAAATTTGGATAAAAAGAAACCCACAGCATCTTGGTATGTTTGGTTTTGTGGCACACTGGAGTATAGGGCAGATACGTCCAAGGAGACCCAAGAGAACTCATCACACTATGTTAGATTATTCATATGGTATAATACTCGCTTTGTGTCCCTAAGGTAACCTTGTTAGGCTATATACCTTTTGTACCAGAAGAGCCACATATTTGTAATTTCTTTAGGAGTCTGAGTCTCTAGAAGGTGTCCTTGCAGTACATGCAGGAGTTCTAGGCTGGGGCCTTAAAAGTCTAGTTAGCAATGCCAACAACAACATCTTTCGGTTGATTCGGCATGTCACCTCAAATGTCATATATGTGTCCATTTTAATGGGTGCAGCCAAACCGGAAATGTGTATTATTGCTCTAGTTTACAGAGCTCTATTCAGGCACGTCAAATGAGATTTCTCCTTCGATCTCCAGGTACCAAATAAATATTAAGTCCTATACTAACAAACATAGGCCTCTATATTATGCTTGTTTAAAAAAAAGTATCCAGGCCCCTTTTAAAAAAAATATCTTATATGTATGATAGCACAACCTCTACAGGCAGTGATTTCCATACCTTTATTGTCCTTACTATAGAGAAACCCTTCCACTGTTGTAGACTAAATGTCTTCAAGTCTTAGCGGGTGACCTCAAATTATTTGTACTGCTCTGTCAGGTATTTAGAGACCCCTTTGTCTAGGCCCCTGTACATACTTAAAATTATCTAATCTCCTCAACGATGCCTTTTAGCTAGCGTGTACACATTTCATTTTTCTAGCCTTTCATCATAACTAAAACTTTCCATTCCCCATATTAGTTTAGTAGCCCTCATATTAAATTTAAATTCACAGCGTGATTTTACAATGCAAAAAAAAAACATTTTAGAAATAATTATTGAATCTTGGGTTTGTGCTAAAACTTACTATGCATTAATATATTGTGACCTTTATCATTTTGTACAATATTACTAACAAATTGCTTTCTGTGATTAGAATAATCTGTTGCAAAAATGAAATACTTTGAACAGTCATCAAGTGAAAATAAAACAATGTTGGCAGAGATAAATATCTATATAGAAGATATAGTTTACTTATAAGAAATAGGGTTTGTTCAAAATAAGGATTTATACAAAAAATAACGTCCTAAGGTCTCTCGTATATAGCTAATTGCTTAGCATGATTGATGCATTGAATTTAGATTTAAACATGTCAAGGATCCTACATTCAGTGGATAATTTGTTCCATGTTTATTTTATGATAACAGTCAGTCATTAGGATATTCAATGAACACACTTGATTTGTGAGGTGGTAATTCATATTCAATGTATAAGCAAGATACGAAAATATATATCTTTATGTAACATGGTAGCAGTAATTTAGGTTGAAAAAAGACACAAGTCCATCAAGTTCAACCCTTCAACCTATCATTTCAGCGTTGTAATGGTCCTAAGATTTTTTCAACTAATTATTTATATTCACATGAAACAACTTTTTAAAGTATTAATATATCAACAGTAAATATTTGGCAATTTATCTTAGTGCTTTTTCCTATCCAGCTGTATTTGACTTTGTGGTTCCATGCACCCACACACAAACAAAACAGACAAATAAAAAGAAAAATCACCTAAATGGTATTTTTGGTTAGTGCACTCTTGGATTCCAAGAGTTGGAGTCATGCAAACACTCACATACACTTTTGGATACTCAGGAGTGTTCAATGATTCTTTTCAGAATGCAAAAAAGTGTTCTTCTTTTGATGTCCTCTCTCCTTATTATTCTCCAAATTCATGCATAAATAAAGAAGAATATACAGGAGCAGAGGTGAGGTAAAAATATACAGTTAACTTTAATAAAACATAGTATGTGCTTACATATAATTTTAGGTAGTAGTCTCTCCAAAGGTGCACCAACAGCAGACGTTTCTTTCTTATGCAGCAGGAGACACAAATAGCAGCAAAGATTTAAAATAAAAACAAATGAAAACGTCCAAATAGCAATAATGATCCAGGGGATTTTAAAGTGCAATATTGGCATGTATGTTGAAAAATCTTATTGTTTTTTATTTTGCCTGCCAGGTTCGTGATGTCATCGTGACTTGCATCGCATCCCGAGATTTGCATCTGAAATCTCGCGAGAGTCCTCCAATTGATTGGCATTGGTTGGCAAAAAATAAGTGCTCAAATAGAAACAAACATAGAAAGAAGGACATCAATGGGAATAAAACGGATAAATAACATATAACTTTGAAAGACAGTCTATGCTTCCAACATTAAACCTTCTTTTGCACACTGAAGCCTCCAAATATACCTGCTTATTATGCAAATCTATATGTTCTAAAATGAACAAGAGAAATGATTTGAAATAAGAGGAAACATTTTAAATATGCTTCCTTTTTCGTATAACTTTTCATTATTAAATGATTTCTATTGATAACCATCCATTGTTATTATATAGACATTTGCAGAAAATAAACAGCCTTTCTTACATATTGCACATGTAGAACCTAAGCAGTTATTTTTCTTTGAAAGTTTTGTGCCATTGGTTTGTCCAGCAAAGAACACATTATACAAAAAGATTATTTATAAAAAGTTATACAAATAAAAATTCTTCAATCTGGATTACAGTGTCCACATCAAATACCCATTTCCTCTCAATTTTTCCCATGTCTTTAATATTGTCCCCCCTTCTCCACTGTTTTTTCACCTTATCTGTGGTCCAAAATTTTAAACCCTTAGGATTCTTATTATGACACTGCAAAAAGTTTTTTGAAAGGGAATGTTGTGTAATACCCTTTCTTATATTCCTGACATGCTCCCACATCCTTTTCTTTGTATTGGAATCCACATGGACACTCCACTACATAGATCACATTTGTGGAGGGGCCACGTCAGAAATTGCTTAATAGAAAAAACCTTATTATTAGAAAAAGATATATACTTTGTAATAGGGTATTTTTGATGTAATGACACTTTACATACCTCACAAGTCTAACATCCAAAAAAACAGGGTTCTGTGTCAGAAAATGTCGGCCCTTTTATTGTTGGTTTTTTTCCAAAATAACTTTTTGTAAGTGTATTTTTTAGATTTGGGGCCCCCCTAAATACAACCTTAGGCTCTGCTGGTATGAGTTCCTTTAAGGTTTCATTTTTGGCTAAAATACTGGTGGCAACTGTCTTGATCAATAAAGTTGTTTGTATCAACTTTTTTAAAATAATTTTTTGTTTTTAGGGTACCCTTTTCTATATATATATATATATATATATATATATATATATATATCAAGGTCCAAAAATTGGATGTTTTCTTTGCTATAAGTTGTATTTAATACTAATTTTTGTTTAGTTTTTCCCAGGAAAGTAAGAAAACACTCCAAATTCGTAGTGTCTCCCTTCTAGACAAAGAAGAAGTTGTCTATATATCTCTTATATAGTATTCTATATTGCAGCATAAAGTAGTACGCTAGTACCCTGTCTCAGTTATCTTTAAGGGCGTTCACAGCTTGGATGGGGTCTTTGTTTCCTGCTCCTTGGGTGGGGAGGTCACCAAAGGCTTGAGGTCCTGGCTTTCCCATGATACAAGAGTATCTTTCTGAGGTCCCAGGCACAAATCTGAGGCTGTGGGGATCTAATCTGGAGGAGGTTACAGGAGATAGAAAAGCAACTGCTGAGAAGGGCTCATCCCTGGGGTCTGTGGATTCTTCTTCAGTTCCTTACTTTTGGCTGTCCTGCTTTGTCTACTCTGTTTGCCTCACAGGTGATGAGACTCTTTCCTCACTCTCTTCATTATTCTGCATCTTGGCAGTATAGCACTGGTAATAGGTGATTCCTATGCCAGGCCTTGATGCGACCCTCTGTCCCTTTGATCCTGTAAACAGGAAGACCTGGTAGAGTGGAGACCACTTCAAACAGAATGTCTTTCCATCTATCAGCAAGTTTGCTATTCTCCGGCACTCCCAAATTTCGGAGGAGAACTTTATCCCCAGGCAGTATCTCTCTATATTTTACTTTGGAGTCATATCACCTCCTGTTTTTGTTTATTTCGCTTATCAGCAGCCTGGTTAGCCATTTAATAAGCTCTCTGGAGGTCCTGCTTCAGTGATTTTACATATTGATAATGTGAGACAGGAATCGAACCATTAGAAGAAACTTCCAGTCTCAAGTTTATGGGCAAGTGGACTTCTTTACCAAACATTAAAAAGTGCAATGTAAACTGTATATTCAGTTGAAGGCATATGCAGTTGAAGGCATGC
Organism: Pelodytes ibericus; assembly: GCA_036172795.1. Taxonomy (NCBI): domain Eukaryota; kingdom Metazoa; phylum Chordata; class Amphibia; order Anura; family Pelodytidae; genus Pelodytes; species Pelodytes ibericus. The sequence continues at coordinate 80,260,252 of CM069859.1, forward strand.
ACCAGATTTTACACATGTTGGCTCCAAGCCCTTTTCTCTATGCTCTGCAGGGTACGTATTCAGAAGGATCCTATTAAATTTCTCAGATTGTGCATCTTCTTCTGGGTGATAAGGTTTAGTCCTTGACTTATTAACATTGAGTATGCTCAAGAATTCCTTCATGAGCCAGCTCTCAAAATCCCTATTCTGATCAGAGTGTATCCGATTGGGCAGTCCATAATGCAAGAAGTACCTTTGTCATAAGGTCTTTGCAACCGTCACTGCCTTTTGGTCTTTGGTGGGAATGCTTGTGAGTAGTGGGTGAAGTGATCGGTGACAACCAGGATATTCCCAATACCAACAAAGTCATCTTCAATACTCAAAAAATCCATGCAGACATGGTCCAGGGGGGTCAGTACTTTTAGGAAGGCTCTTGGGAGAAGCCCTTACTGGTCTTCCTCTGCACACATCTTTTGCAAGTTTTTTGTACTGCTCAACAGTTTCTCTCATCATGGGCCAGAAAAATCTGTCTTGAACTAGAACATCCATTTTGTCCACTCCAAGATGCCCATGCTGATCATGTAGTGCTTTCAGCACCATTCCCCTGAATCGGTGGGAAAGCACCAGCTGCTTGTTGTCAGGGTGGTCGTGGCACTCAACTATCCTAAACAGCATGACATCCTCCAGATTTAATTTGTTACATTCTTTATGGAATATCTCTTTCTGGCCCAAGGGAAGAATGGAAAGAAGATTAGGATTCTTTTCCTTTATGGTCTTATGAACATTCCCTATATGCTAATCTTGAGCCTGAGCTCTCCGCTTATCCACTGCCATGATAGCCAACCATGTAAGATAATGGGATTGCTGAATGACACTGGTACAGCTCCAGGAGGACAGCTAACAGAGTCTACTCTTCTGAGCTTTTCAACATTTTCGGGTTCTCTACGACTACTGCCATATTACACAGAGTCCTTACTCCAAGTCCGGGGACCTCTTCCCACTCATGTCATCACTGACATTTTTTGTGCCTGGTTTGTATTTCAAGTTGAAGTGATAATTCAACAATGCTGCCAACTATCAGTGTCCTGTGTTATCCAGTTTAGCTGAAGTCTTTATGTAAGTGAGGGGATTGTTATCCATTCTCACCTCAAACTCTGCCCCATCCAGGTGGTCTACTATCACCCATTTGAAGGCCAGAAACTCTAACTTGTGGACTGAGTAGTTCTTCTCACTTCCCTTAAGACTTCTACTAATGTAGGCAACTGGTCTCAGTCTCTCAGGATAACTAGGATAACTCTGGTGTAGTACACCTCCAAAGCAGTCCAGGCTAGCATCCACATGGAGCACTAATGGTCTTTCTGGAGCAGCATATGCCAGTACTGTGACCTCTGTGAGCTTTTTGTTTATGGTGATGAATGCCTGCCTCCTCACTCCCGTTAGTTTATTTGACCCCGAAGGAATCTTTAGGATGCAGTATCTTGGGACCTTGTGAGTCCAGGGAGCTTTTAAGAAGGTTGTCTAGTTCATGGGCTATTTTTGATTAGTACCCACAGAATCCAAGGTATGACCTTAGTTCTCCAACATTATCAGGCCTGGGCCAGTTCACTACAGCTTCTATCTTGGCTGGGTCTGTAGTGACTACCTGGACAGAAGCTATTTGCCCCATCATAGGTGACAGTTGTAACCCCTCTGCATGAAGTCTTTCCAAAACTTTCAATAACCTGTGTTCATGCTCCTCTGGAGTCTTTCCGAACACTATTAGATCATCCAAGTACACCAGGCATTCTCGAGGATTCATGTCCCCAATGGTTTTCTCCATGAGATGTTGGAAGGGGGCTGGGGCTCCGGTGACCTCTTGTGGTATCCAAGTGAATTGGTAGAATCCCAGAGGGCAGATAGAGGCTTTCTTTACCTGATCCTCTGGGCACCTGGTAATACTCGGACCTCAAAACAAGTACACTGAACAACAGGCCAATGTATATTGGTCCAGTATGGTGCACTTGTTTAATGTTCTATAATCTACACACAGCCAAACAGATCAATTTTTCTTTTGTACTACTATGATTATGGAGGAATATGGGCTACAAGACTCTGTTATGATCCCTGCCTCTTCCATCTGATGGATGATGTTCTTGACATATTCTATGTCAGGAGGTGGAATGCGTCAAGGTCTTTCCCTAAAGAAGTAAATTGAATGGCATGTTTGCCATTTTTTGCACAACTGACATTCATCTCTTCTTTAGAGAATACTCTTTATTTTGCGTGAAGCTTAGCTCTGAGGCTATCCTTCCATTTCTGGGATAGGGAAGAATCCTCTAGGTCGAAGTCCACGAGAGTCCTGGTAGTCTTCCTTACTCCAGTCTCCACTGCCTTTACAGAGGATATTTGATCTAACAGGTGAATCACTAACAACTGTTGACCCCAGTCTATATGAATTTCAGTGGGAGTTAAGTTTTGCGCCATCACCGGAAAAGGTTTGGCCCTGGTGTGTCCTCCAGATTTTTACTTCAGGTATGACCATTAATCCATTGTTGGCATCATCCTCTGGAAGCGATTCAATTAAATATTTGCAGAAGCCCAGAGAGATCGGCTATCACCTGGTCTGATGAATACAGCTCCACTGCCAACATGATGGCATGTTCCAGGCATTGTCTGAAGTGCAAATCGATGGCACCTTCTCTGGAGGTAGGCCATAAATATGTCCTGAACCACCCTGGCATTGGTCCCAAGTATGATGCTTCATTCCAGTATTCAACTTCTCTCTTTGTGAGGTGGGGCATTCCTGGGCAAAATGTCCTGACTGGCCACAATTAAAACATTTCCCCTTTCTTTGTTGACTTTGGAACAGTTGGCGAGGGCCCTCCTTCTTCAGGCGTTGTTCAGGTCTTAGAGGTAGTGACTATAATTCCAATTCTTCTAGTCTCTTCCTAAGGCTAGCCACTTCACTCTGTGAGGTTTTGCCCTACTTTCTTTGGAGGTATCAGGAGGAGATATCTGATTCTCAATCTCTTTCACTTGCATAATAATCAAAATATAATCTATGGATTCTTTGGTTAGCCCTGCTCGCAGAGTCACAATTCACTGGGTCTTCAGGTAAAGCACCCTGCAATACTTACTTTGTCAGTTTTACATGGTCTTGCGCCTGTAACACTATGTCTTTATCCATCAACCTTCCCAGATTTTGTCTCTTGGGAAGACAAAATCTTAAGTCTGGTTACATGTTCGGACAACCTCTCGTGTTTCTTTTGTCAGGTAGTATAGAACTTGTTAAGAAGACCTCAGAATCTTCCACTGCTCAACATGCTCTTTTTAGTGTCAGCAGGTAGTCCTTAGCATCAATCTCTCCCTTTAAGACTTTATGTGCATTCACATCCTCAGGTTGGAGCAAGGTGCTCTGGTCTGATGAGACTAAAAATCGAACTTTTCCGCTATCAAAGGAAACGGTATGTCTGGCGCAAACCCGCAAATCCCGTGATATCACCCAAAGAACACCATCCCCACAGTGAAACATGGTGGTGGCAGCATCATGCTGTGTGAATTTTTTTCAGCAGCTGGGACTAGGAAACTGGTCAGAATTGAGGGAAAGATGGATAGTGCTAAATACAGGGATATTCTTGAACAAAACCTGTACCACTCTGTGCGTGATTTGAGGCTAGGACAGAGGTTCACCTTCCAGCAGGACAATGACCCCAAACACACTGCTAAAGCAACACTTGAGTGGTTTAAGGGGAAACATGTAAATGTGTTGGAATGGCTTAGTCAAAGCCCAGACGTCAATCCAATAGAAAATCTGTGGTCAGACTTCAAGATTGCTGTTCACAAGTGAAAACCATCCAACTTGAAGGAGCTGGAGAAGTTTTGCAAGGAGGAATGGGCAAAAATCCCAGTGGTAAGATGTGGCAAGCTCATAGAGATTTATCCAGCTGTGATTACTGCAAAAGGTGGCTCTACAAAGTATTGACTTTAGGGGGGTGAATAGTTATGCACATTGACTTTTTATGTTATTTTGTCCTATTTGTTGTTTGCTTCACAATAAAAAAAAAATCTTCAAAGTTGTGGGCATGTTCTGTAAATTAAATAATGCAAATCCTCAAGAAATCCATGTTAATTCCAGGTTGTGAGGCAACAAAACACGAAAATGTCAAGGGGGGTGAATACTTTTGCAAGGCACTGTATATAATCAGACAAGACTCTAATGTTGCCTCCCTTAAACAAATGTCTGCAGACCTTATGCATTCTCTAAGGTCTTTAAGAGCATACACCAGAACATATTTCTGTCCAGCCCAGTTGCTCAGTACATCCCTTATGGTCACTACAGTCCCTTGCAAAAGATTCTCAAATTCACTAATGAGCGGGCGTGGTATGGCTGTGAGGTGGTACATTGCATAGCATCAGGGCCTGGTATATTAGTAGTCTCTAATGAATGGCCCACTCACTTACAAATTACACTGTGGGTCTAAAGCTACTTGGTTAGATGTGCCCCTATAGATCTCAGCAGTATCTCCAAATGTAACAGACTTTTGTCACATGGGTCTGGCACTCTCCTGGCCCTCATGCTCTTTTACATCTTCCTGATCTACAAGGGGATCATGAGACTCCGCTATATGGGAGTTGGCGTACATAGCATTGGCTGTGCCTCCACCTAACTGGGCATCCAGGGTATGGATGGGTTTTGCATGCAGGAACATAATCAATAACTACAATACACAAACAAAAAAAAATGTTTTGGTATGTTCCTCCTCCCTGCTCATTTACCTTGTATCTGCATGGAGGGGGATTGTTCTCTCTGTGGGCTCCAATTCTCCATTTGAGCATCGGGATGTCACTGACTACCGGTGCTCCAACAGGGTAAGAGTGTGAGGGGACGGAGCCTTATACCTGTTTGGCGGGAAAGCTCCGCCCCCTCACAATATGATCGTTTTGGAGCACTGGGTGTCAGTGACATCACGGTGCACCCTTTGTTGGAGTGGTTCAGATGTGCTGCTGCCACTCTCAAGTGGGCCGCACCTCTCTGGCCCATGTGCCACATTTTGGACTATTGGTTGAGTTGGTCACATAACCCTTGCTACTCAGGTGCCAAAGTTCAACAGCCCCAGTGATGCAGCACAACAACATGTGAGGTTATAATAGTTATAATTAAAAGATGTTTAATAATAATAAGGGAAGATAATTGTTTTATAGTATTGAAATTATGTACCGTCAACGTTTTTATAGTTATACTGTTATAAATTAATGAACATTAGTACCAAATATTTAATTTCAAAATTGATTCACTTTAAATTGTGACCATTTATTACTGCTCTTTTCTAGTCCTTAATAATCTGTGCCTAAATATGGAAAAAAGCTCTTTAAAATGTTAAATTCAATTAAAATTAATGGTATTGTTAATAATAAAATAATACCTTTATCATTCCTTCAAGGTTCTTCATCCAATCATTGTGAATGGTTTTAAAGGAGGAGAACTAAATAATACTTTGCTCCTAGAAACAAAGTAGTTAGAATCAATTATTGGTTCTAAATGCTATATATATATATATATATATATATATATATATATATATATATATATATATATATATATATATATATATATATATATATATATATATATATATATATACACACATTGTGATAGGGTTACTACAGGCAAAGGCACTTCAATGCTTTTCAAGGAGTTTGTTCACAAAACCAACAGTCTTATTTTGCCTTAGAACATAAACAATCAAACAAAACCATCTCCTTCTTTGGAGACTTACTAGACAGTAGTGTTTCCTATCTAAATGTACTGGTAGCTGATTTTCAATCACAAAACAAAGATTTAAACAGAGCAAAGTTTCCCTTACCACTCAGGTTCACTTTCCCCACCCCCACACACTCTCTGTGTATGTGATCAGCAGCAAAATGAGAAAATACCAGGGCTAGGCTGGGTTGATTAAGCAGCAGCTAAAGCTGATACAAGTCTTAACCTGTAAGGACGGGTTCTCCTACCGTGGGTGCTGGAGTCCGGATGCAGGAGGTATAGCCGCACACACGTGCAAACAGAGACACTGCCCCAAAGCAGTTGGAGATGGTAACAACTGCAGAGACAGTGAATGGGTCCACGAGGGCAAACAAAGTCCGAAGGCAAGGTACACAAGGGTGAGGCAAAATCGTAGTCAAATCCAGAAGCAGAGGTCAGGGCTAGCAGCAAAGGTTCAGAAACGAGGAATCAGGCTAAAGGTCAAAACACAGGTTAAGGTATAAACAGGAAGCTCAGGAGCACTGGTCACAATGAGGAAGCTTAATAACCAAGCAAGGAGTGAGAGGAGGAGTGGTCATTTATAGTGCAGCACAGTAATGCATCTCACCTGGAGAGGATCATGCTGGTGGCTGGTGTTGTTGTGTTGCTATGGAGACACCATGGTAACACTATGCAGCTCTGTTTAAAGGAGAGGACAGGACCACACCCTCTCTGTAGCTGAAAGGAAAGCTACCTAGGAGTGGGGATGTGACATAACCCTAGAAGCAGGGAGAAAGTAATGTTTCCATATGCTGGCTCATGTACCTACCTACCAGAGGTGGCTCTAGACTTTGTGAGGCCTTAGGCCAGTGATGACGAACGTTTTTGGGTCCGAGTGCCCAATTTTTGTCGAAACCGATTTGCAGACCTCAAAGTGCCAACACAGCATACACACACACTAACACACTTATACTCATACCCACAGCCACATCCATCCGAGAGGAGCAGGCATCAGTGGGTAAAAGACAGGCGCCGCCTGTCATTTGTTCTTTCTCCCAATAATGTGGCAAATACACCCTATGTGGAGAGGTGTTCAAGTCAGAACGCAAACAGTTAATTGCTTTCCGACTTGAATGCTTCTCCACATCTATGTGCCAAAACAGCTTGTTAGGGCCATCTGTGTGCCAAGAACACTTGTCAGGGCCACTGTTGTCCTCAAACACCCTGCCAATGCTATATTTGTACACAGACAGCTTATCACTGCCATAAGTGTCCCCAAACATGACAGTGCCCTCATTGTCCTAAAATAGCTTGGCAGGACCATATCTGTCTCCATACAGCTTATTACATACACTCAGCCAGAACACATTAATTCATAGATACATTCAGTCAGCACAGACTCACCCAGCACACATTCACTCACAGACACACTCAGCCAGCACACTCACTCACAGACACACTCAGGCAGCACACACTCACAGACACACTCATCCAGAACACTCTCACTCACAGACACACTCATTCATAGACACAGTCAGCCAGCACACACTCACTCACAGACATACTCAGCCAGCATACTGTCACTCTCAGCCAGCACACACTCACTCACTCACAGACACACTTGGCCAGCACACAATCACACTCAGCCAGCACACATTCACTCACAGACACACTCAGGCAGCACTCAATCACACTCAGCCAGCACACACTCATTCATAGACACACTCAGCCAGCACACTCTCACAGACACACTCAGCCAGCACACTCTCACTCACAGACACACTCTGCCAGCCCACTCTCACTCAAAGACACACTCATTCATGACATCCTCAACCAGAACACTCTTAGACACAGTCGGCCAGCACACATTCATTCATAGACACACTCAGCCAGCACACAATCACAGAAAAAGTCATTCATAGACACACTCAGCCAGCACACACGCATTCATAGACACACTCAATCAGCACACATCCACACTCAGCCAGCACACACTCACAGATACACTTAGGCAGCACACAATCACAGAAACACTCACAGACCATGTATGTACGCAGAGGGGATAGAGTGACCGATTCCTGAATATACATACCAACCCGCACCCACGTCCCCCAGATCCCCCCAACGCCCCAATAACTGGACACGAGACTGATTGATGGTATAAAAAAGGCCACAGCAATTTTATTTATAAACAATATTAGGCTGTATCGCCAACCACCATACTTTCTTCATAAAACTGAAATATATAAAAACTGATACAGCCTAACCGAATATCTACCCCCTTGCCAGCCAAATGAACATAAACCAAACATATGTACATAGTGCCTATTTTTACCTCAGAGGTGCTCGCCTCCCCTCCTCGTCCCCTAAGGTATCCCGTACCTTAAAACCATTCCTTCTCACCACAATGCTCTTTTAGCACCGTGGGCACGTCCAAGGAACCAACTTCCAGGTTTAAAAGGTTAGGGGAGGACCGAGCGCCCCCCTTCTTCTTCCATTGTCCCCAACTTCCATTTTAAAAACAAACCCCCCAACTGGCAAGGATTAAAACCCATGCCTGCTTCGACAAAAACAGAGAATTAGTACAATTCACATGATACATAAACGATAACTTAAGGGAGGGAGGGCGGGAATTTCGCCACTGAGTGTGATTTTTTTCAGTAAAATGGCTGCCAGGGAGAGGGGTCCCAGGGCTTTTATCAGCTCCCCTGGGACCCCTCCCCCTGGCAGCCGTCAGTCATCTACCCACTCCCCCTCACTCATACATGCCCTGTACAATATTATCACATTTCCCAGGGTGCTTGTATGTACGCAGAGGGGATAGAGTGACCGATTCCTGAATATACATACCAACCCGCACCCACGTCCCCCAGATCCCCCCAACACCCCAATAACTGGACACGAGACTGATTGATGGTATAAAAAAGTCCACAGCAATTTTATTTATAAACAATATTAGGCTGTATCGCCAACCACCATACTTTCTTCATAAAACTGAAATATATAAAAACTGACACAGCCTAACCGAATATCTATCCCGTTGCCAGCCAAATTAACATAAACCAAACATATGTACATATGCCTATTTTTACCTCAGAGATGCTCGCCTCCCCTCCTTGTCCCCTAAGGTATCCCGTTCCTTAAAACCATTCCTACTCACCACAATGCTGACCACTAGCCGGCTCTTTTAGCTCATTGGGCACGTCCAAGGAACCAACTTCTAGGTTTAAAAGGTTAGGGGAGGACCGAGCGCCCCCCTTCTTCTTCCATTATCCCCAACTTCCATTTTCAAAACAAACCCCCCGACTGGCAAGGACTGAAACCCACGCCACAGACCCACCTTTTTCACACCTTAAATCAGCGGGGACTACCCACTACCCTAGCCATGGCCTGTTCCAACCGGTCCTGCAATGCCAGATTGAAGAGATCAAGGCCAACTTCCGTCAAGTGAACCCCATCACTCCTGAAATACATTGCCGCATCGGACCCGAACACCCGATGGCGTATAGTGATTTCTCCCACCCCCAACACAAACTTGGATATCCGTTTATTAAATTTTACACGGCAGCGCTCGAGGGCCCTCTGATTGTGCGCACAACGCCAATAATTTCGGGGCACAACCTCGGACCACACCAATGTAATATTGGGAAAAAGATAAATAAACTGGCTAAATACTGCCTCACGGTGTCGCAGAGGTTCCATACGGGAACCGAACCCAGGTAGTTTCCTCCTAGATGCAGTAACAGAACATCCGGGACTCCCAGAAGCCGGGACAGCTGAACAAGTTCGGGTAACAATTGCACCCATCGCATACCCCGGATTCCAAACCAGCGAACCTCGGCCAAGGCACGGGAAAGACCAAGGTTCATACTAGACTTAGTGTTCACAAATGGAGATTTGTTATCAGATATTACTGTAGGTGAAGTTTAGGATCTAGTGATCACCAGACAGTGTGGTTTAATATAAGAACAGTGACGCAGTCACACCACACAAAAACAAAAGTTTTAGATTTTAGAAAAACAGACTTTTCTAAAATTAGATTAGATGTGAAGGAGTCATTATCAGACTGGAGCAATTTAAATGGAGTCCAGGAGAAATGGGATTATCTAAAAGTTGCACTACTGAAGGCAACAGAAAATTGCATAAGGCTTGTCAGTAAGAGCAAAAAATTGAAGAAACCACTGTGGTACTCTGCAGAGGTGGCTAAAATAGTAAAAAATAAAAAGCTAGCATTTAGTAATTATAAAAATACTCAGAGTGAGGAAGATAGAAAGATCTATAAGAGTAGGCAGAAAGAGGCAAAGCAAGCTATAAGAGCTTCCAAAGCACACACAGAAGAGACTATAGCCCAGTCAGTGAAAAGGGGGGATAAAACATTTTTTAGATACATAAATGAGAAAAGGAAAGTAAAACAAGGATTAGTTAGATTAAAAACAAAAGAAGGATGCTATGTAGAAGAGGATAAAGGCTTAGCAGACTGCCTTAATGAATATTTTTGTTCAGTTTTTACAAATGAAAATGAGGGTAAGGGACCTCATTTAGGGAAAAAGACTAATGAGTCTTTTGATGCATGTAAGTTTACATAGGAAGAGGTTTTACTTCAGCTGTCTAAAGTAAAGACAAATAAGTCGATGGGACCTGATGGGATACATCCAAAGTTATTAAAAGAACTTAGTGGTGTACTAGCAAAACCGTTAACAGATTTATTTAACCAATCATTGTTAACGGGAGTAGTTCCAGAAGATTGGAAATTAGCTAATGTTGTGCCCATTCACAAGAAAGGTAGTAAGGAGGAGGCGGGCAACTATAGACCAGTAAGTCTTACTTCAGTAGTGGGGGAAATAATGGAAACCTTGTTAAAGAATAGGATTGTTGAACATCTAAAGTCGCTTGGATTTCAAGATCAGAGACAGCATGGGTTTACTTCAGGGAGATCATGCCAAACTAATCTTATTGATTTTTTTGATTGGGTAACTAAAATAATAGATCAGGGTGGTGCAGTAGACATTGCTTACCTAGATTTCAGTAAGGCTTTTGACACTGTCGCACATAGAAGGCTTATCAATAAACTGAAATCTTTGAGTTTGGATTTCAATATTGTTGAATGGATTAGACAATGGCTCAGTGACAGGCAACAGAGGGTTGTAGTCAATGGGGTATATTCGATGCAAGGTCTTGTTACTAGTGGGGTACCTCAGGGATCTGTTCTTGGACCCATTCTCTTTAATATTTTTATTAGCGATATTGCAGAAGGTCTTGTTGGCAAAGTATGTCTTTTTGCTGATGATACAAAGATTTGCAGCAGGGTTGATATTCATGGAGGGATAAGCCAAATGGCAAATGATTTAGCTAAACTAGAAAAATGGTCAGAGCAGTGGCAACTGGCATTTAATGTGGACAAGTGCAAGATTATGCACCTTGGGCGTAAAAACCCAAAAGCAGAATATAGACTATTTGGTACAGTCCTAACCTCAACATCTGAGGAAAGGGATTTAGGAGTAATAATTTCAGAGGACTTGAAGGTAGGTAGGCAATGCAATAGAGCAGCAGGAAATGCTAGCAGAATGCTTGGTTGCATAGGGAGAGGTATTAGCAGTAGGAAGAGGGAAGTGCTCATGCCATTGTACAGAGCACTGGTGAGACCTCACTTGGAGTATTGTACGCAGTACTGGAGACCGTATCTCCAGAAGGATATTGATACTTTGGAGAGAGTTCAGAGAAGGGCTACTAAACTGGTACATGGGTTGAAGGATAAAACTTACCAGGAAAGGTTAAAGCATCTTAACATGTATAGCTTGGAGGAAAGACGTAACAGGGGGGATATGATAGAAACATTTAAATACATAAAGGGAATCAACACAGTAAAGGAAGAGAGTATATTTAAAAGAAGAAAAACTACCACAACTAGAGGACATAGTCTTAAATTAGAGGGGCAACGATTTAAAAGTAATATCAGGAAGTATTACTTTACTGAGAGGGTAGTGGATGTATGGAATAGCCTGCCAGCAGAAGTGGTAGAGGTAAACACAGTCAAGGATTTTAAGCATGCGTGGGATAGACACAAGGCTATCCTAGCTATAAGACCGGGAACGGGGGACTAATAAAAGTACTAAAAAAAAAAAAAAAAAATTGGGCAGACTAGATGGACCGAATGGTTCTTATCTGCCGACACATTCTATGTTTCTATGTTTCTCGCCCCCAGGTCGCACAGCTGCACGACTCCTGGCTCAAAACATATAGGAGTGGCCTAAGAGCCACACCTTCCGAGCCGCTGCATCTGTAATTGCAAAGCAGAGGAAACCGAAGTCAGCCCAGAAGGCCTAACGTCCGACAGAAATCTAAGGGATTCCTACCTCCCAATCCGTTTGATCGGCCTTTCTGCGTAACCTAGCCTAGCTGCTTCGGACGCTGCGCCAATGTGGAAAGAGTGGCCCCCAAACTCACTGCCAGTGAGGCCAAGAGCATCCACTGCCATACGAAACACCCTGATGAATTGGAACCGAGACAAAGAAGAGGAATCTGTGTGAACCAACAATTAAATAGAGCCAACCAGCCTCACCAAACAAAACCGGTCAAAGCAAAAGACCGGGCATACCATAGACCCCGGCACCTCGCGGAGCGACACCCAGGTCCCTGTCCCACACACACGTCCATCTTAGACCGCCGAATCAAAAAACACAACAGACCCGGCTCCCTAACCATGTCCGCTACCATCAAGCCACCCTTGTAGCCGGGCTGACTAATTCCCCAATCCGCAGAGCTCCAAAAAATGCCAACGAAAAAGCCAGCCGAAACAAGGTAGTTTCGAACGGGGACCGACAAACTGACAGAAGCACGTGAAATAAACCCAGTAATAGTGCCCCTGACACGGGCTTGCGGGAATCCACTGACCTATAGCCCTGCCTCCATCCCTTCCTTGCCTGCCTCACTAAAAACTCCTTTGTGACATCACGGAGTCCGGAAGCAAGAAACCAAAAACTAAGGCCAGAGAGCCTTGCCGTAACCGCACCTGGAGAAATGCCAGCGGCGTCCCAATGCCAGAGCAACCACAGCAAACCCTGCAGCCGGGCCCCGTCATCCACGAAACCCCCTTGTGATAACTCTAAATCCAGCCACTCGCCCCAAACCTTACCGTACCGCTTCCAAGTGGATCCAGCGACGGACTGGCTAATCCACTGAGCTACTCGCCCAACCCAAGGTTCCACAAAGCCGACGGACAAGGGATACCTTCTGGATCCGTCTGAGGCGCCACCTCCCGGAACACATCCCACTGTGAACGAGAAAGTGCGTTGGCGGTTACATTGTGCACCCCGGGAATGTGAACATCCCGAAACGTGATATTATAATCAAGACAGCGAAGAACCAAACACCGAAGCACGCGTACCACCGGCGGGGAAGATGCCGTCAAGTTGTTCACTGCCATGACCACCCCCATGTTGTCACAATGGAAAACCACTCTGCGGTTCCGCAGAGAGGCTCCCCATAGCTCCACCGACACTAGGATAGGAAACAACTCGAGGAATGCCAAGTTCTTTGTAAGGCCCACCGTGCCCCAGCTGGGAGGCCAGGTCTCGGCAGACCACTGAGAACCTAAGATGGCCCCGTAACCACGGACCCCGAAGCATCTGTGTATAGATGCAAAGTTGCATTGGACACCTCCACTGCCTGCCACAAGGAACGACCATTATATCGGGCCAGAAATTCGTCCCATACTGCCAGATCGTCCCGCAGAGGGCGCGTCAGACTAACGTAATGGTGTGGCAAGCACACGCCCGCCGTCGCCGCAGCCAACCGCCTGCTAAATACCTGTCCCATGGGCAGGATTTTACAAGCAAAGTTGAGTTTTCCCAGGAGAGATTGCAACCTACTCAGTTGGATTTTTCGCAAGTCACGAGTCCCTGACACCTCGGCCCGAAGGCCGAGAAGTTTGTCCTGTGGGAGGCAGCATTCGCCTTGATTTCGATGCCTAAAAAACAAAGACAGGTGGCCGGACCCTCCGTTTTGTCCGCCGCCACGGGAACCCCAAAAGAAAAAGAAATCGATTGCACCGTCCGTAGTAAGTGGTTGCAAACGTGTGAGCCTGATGGGCCCACTAGTAGGAAGTCGTCCAGGTAATGCATAACTGATTTGCACTCCTCCTTAACAACCAACTCCAAAAACGTACTAAAGCATTCGAAATAAAAACACGAGATAGAACAACCCATGGGAAGGCATAAATCAACATAAAAACGACCCTCAAAATGACAGCCGAGGAGATGGTGGCATTCAGGGTAAACCGGGAGCAGACGGAATGCCGATTCCACATCAGTCTTTTCCATCAATGCTCCTAGCCCCGCAGCCCTTACATCCCTACTGCTGCATCAAAGGACGCGTAAGACACCCGGCATAATTCAGCACCTATGTCATCGTTTACCGACTCCCAGTGGGGGTATGACAGATGCTGGATTAACCTGAACTTACCCGGCTCCTTTTTGGGGACCACCCCCAATGGCGAAACCCGGAGGGACGCCAAAGGGGGCGATTCAAAAGGACCCGCCATACGGCCAAGCTCCACCTCCTTACCCAATTTATCCCGAACAACCTCTGGGTGTTCATAAACCGAACGCAAATTTTTTAGGCACACGGAAACCTCACGCTATCCAGAACCCATCTTCAAAACCTTGAAGCAAGAGTTCCGCCGCCCTGTGATTTTTATATCTGTTTAGCCAGGGGCGCATTGCCCCGACGGCTACCGGAGTCCTCCCCCTTTCCGCCCAAATCTCCCTTGTCCCCGCCTTTTTGGCGTTTAAAGCGGGATGGTTGCCCCCGCACCCAGAGCACTCGTGCTTGAACCGGCAGCCAGCGCCAAATTAGCACTGGCCGTCGTTAAACTGCCAGCAACCCCCCGAGCGTCGTGGTGTGGCCGAAGCAGTGGGCCACCGCGAGTCCCCGCAGGAAGCGTGGCCACCACGGGGGTCATTTGGAACCGGGCAAGCTGCTGCTGCAGCTGCCTACCGCCATCTGAGAGGGCCTCAGCCCTCAGGGCAGAAAGGATGGCCTCGATGTCCATGATGTCTGCCTGGGCCGTAAGTAAAACACTTCAGGTAGCAGGAATTTCGCCACTGAGTGTGATTTTTTCAGTTAAATGGCTGCCAGGGAGAGGGGTCGCAGGGCTTTTATCAGTTCCCCTAGGACCCCTCCCCCTGGCAGCCGTCAGTCATCTCCCCACTCCCCCTCACTCATACATGCCCTGTTCAATATTATCACATTTCCCAGGGTGCTCGTTGTGCTGGTGGTTCTGCGCTGCCCGTATCTTCTTCCTCACAGCGGTGGATGCACAGCGACAGTGGGAGCATAGAGCAGTCTTCTACAGAAATTGAACAGCATGCAATCCATGTGATTGCATGCAAAGAGGGGGGAAAAATGAATCTCTGTGAAGGCGGCATGCTGCCCTATGAAGTATACAAAGGTTTGCGTAACAAGGGGCTTAACATCAGCGTTAAGCTCCCCTGCCACATCAAAGGCCGCCTAACTCGCCTAATTAGAGAGCCGCCTCTGGAGCCTACACATAGCTATCCTGCACCAACAGACTGTGTCACAATATATATATATATATACATATATATATATATATCCATCCAAATTTTAGTAAGCTCGCACTCTCTGGACTTTCCAACATGTATCAAAACATGTTTTAATCCAATATCATAGCGACGTTTTCGGGTACGATCAATACTCTTTGTCAAGCACAACATGAAGACGTTTCCTGCACCCGGGCATTTGAAGGATTCAACGAGAAATACGTAGAGTGCTTATACATTGGGGACTTCTATATACACACACACATATATATATATATATATATATATATATATATATATATATATATATACATTCTTAAGTTTACATTTCATCAACAAAATTTTTTTTTATTTTTTTTTGTATAAAAATAGCAATAGACATTATCTTCTATAATTAAAATTATAATACATCAATAAACTGAATAGTATTTTTAAATAAAATCAATGTTTTATATACCTATATCAGCTGTGGAAAAAAAATGTGGCGTCTACTGTAATAACTGAAGAAAATAATGTTCAAAAATTGAATTTAGCTGTATTTATTTGTCATTAAAAAAGCTGTTTGGATTTCATAATCACAAATTGTGCTAGCAGAACAATAAAGGAAAAGGCTGCAAATTGCAAGGACATTTTGTTTTTTCCCCTCACATATATCCACCAATAACTATATTTATTAGCACCCTTTTAGTAGGCAACTTTTCATTACTTCTCATGAAGGTGAGGTCAGATTCTATTTGTGCTCAGTTTAAGTGGCCAATATGTTCACTGGCCATGCTTGAATGCTTTTACTGGTTTATAATGGTATAGTGGTATTATATACTGTTTTACATATATAATGGCGTAGAAAAAGTGAGCATATTAGATTATAGAAAAATCAGCACAATTTGTTCTATATAGTGAATACATACAGTAACAATAATATAAAAATACAGATAACAGAGCTAATTGTTATGCTTTTGCTATTTTGTTGTTTATTTTGAATAAGAAATCAAGTTGCAGAAATTCTTGTGCATTGCCAAAACACCAAACCGGCATCTTTGTGATCTCTCTCACACTACTTAAGGTGGACTGAAACCATGGGCGTCTAGAAGGGAGGGGAGGGGGGGTGGCGTCAAGAGGGGGCACTTGCCCACCCCCCCTCCTTAAATGTGACCTTCAGCAAGTGAGATAGAAGCAGTAGGCTGTTTAGGTTAGGTTAACTAGACACATAGACCATAAAAACACCTGTCAGGCAGGGAATTGCAGTCCAGCTCTGCTCAGTTCTGGCACATTGCAGGTCCACTGTTCTGCTATTTGAGCCCTATAGTTTCTAAATCTTTTTATTCTTATTCTCACTTTCCAGAGTGGATGACATTAGACTGCTTTAAGTTATTATTTATAGTATTCTTTCCTCACTCACCACTAAACCCCTTTTGTTATGGTATTGCCCAACTTCCTGTAGCTTTTTCCAACTACTATTGATTTCATTCACCCCATTGGCCATTCAACTGTTTGTCTTTCACCTTAATGACCAGCTTTCCTTGAATACCTCATTTCATCCAATTGTCCTCTCTCTCATTAACTCTGACTTCCTTTATGTTGGACTACTGGTTTCTGTTTACTCCCTCCTTGTAACGCGCAGGGTCCCAGATGACAATAAACAATGAGCGCCCAAGATCAGGAGCTATGATGCAGGGATGGAGACAAAGGGCCCAGCGTTGAGTAATTGCACTTATCTGGTATCTTGGAGCTCCAGGGTTTGTGTAGCCACATTTTCCCGGGTGCCACTTATTAGAAGGGTGCCACTGGCAGGGGTGCCCAGTGTCTAACACAGTTTATTAGACACTGGGCACTCCAGCCCATGGCACCCCTCTAATGCAGCCTGCTGGACATGGAGCAGTAACGCTCACCCCCTGCACCTCTGCACCAAACAGCGATGCTGCATAATCCCTCCGTCCTCGACCCTGTGCATGATGTCATGCGCTAGGGTCAGAGGGCAGGAAGACAGGACCAAGGGACAGCATAAGGAATTGTCCCATCTAAAGCCTGCACCTACATACCAGTAAAATAAATTTAAAAAAAATCTGTGTGTGTGTGTGTACATGTCTGTGTAAGTGTGTGTGTAGGTGTCTTTGTGTGAGTGTGTGTAAGTGTGAATGTGTGCATGTACGTGTTACTATATGTGACTGTGTGTGTGAGTGTGAGTTTCTCTATGTGTGTGTACGTGTGTCTGTGTGTAAGTGTGACTGTCTGTGTGTAGGTGTGAGTCTGTGTAAGTGTGACTATGTGTGTATGTGTGAGTGTAAGTGTGACTTGTGTTTGTCTGTGGGTGTACATGTGACTGTGTGTGGCTGTGTGACTGTGGGTGTGTAAGTGTGAGTCTCTCTCTCTGTGTACATGTGTCTGTGTGTAAGTATGACTGTCTGTGTGTACATGTGTGACTGTGTGTGTGTGTGTGTGTGTGTGTGTGTGTGTGTGTGTGTAAGTGTTACTTTATGTGACTGTGTGTGAGTGTGAGTTTCTCTGTGTGTGTAAGTGTGACTGAGTATGTGTAAGTGTGAGCCTCTCTCTCTCTCTGTGTATGTATATCTGTGTGTAAGTGTGACTGTCTGTGTGTACGTGTGTGACTGTGTGTGTGATAGTGTGACTTGTGTGCGTCTGTGTGTGTGTACGTGTGACTGTGTTTGTTTGTGTGTGTAATTGGGAGTTCGTGACTGTGTGTAAGTGTATGTGTGTGTAAGTGTGACTGTGTGTGTGTAAGTGTAACTGAGTGTGACTGTGTAAGTGGGAGTTTCTCTCTGTGTGTAAGTAGGAGTTTGTGTGTATAAGTGGGGGTCTGTGTGTGTGTGAGTATCTCTTTGTAAGTCTGTGTGTGAGTCTGTGTGTGACCGTATACGACTGGGTGTGTTTGTGTGTTGAAGAGTGAGTCTATGTGTGTGTGTGTCTAAGTAGAAGTGTCTCTGTGTGTGTGTGTGTGTGAGTGTGTGTAAGTGGCAGTCTGTGTTTGTATGTGTGACTACGTGTACGTGGGACTGTGTGTGTCTGTGTGTAAGTGGGAATCTGTGTGTGTGTAAATGTGTGTGTGTCTGTGAATGTCTGTGTGTGTCTGTGTGTAAGTGGGAATCTGTGTGTGTGTAAATGTCTGTGTGTGTGTGTGTGTCTGTAAATGTGTGTGTGTCTATAAATGTGTGTAAGTGTTTATTTTTTTTACATTTTAAAGATAGGAGGTAGGTGGGGGGATGCCACATATGGGGTCTGTCCCACGTACCAAATTCTCTAGGTATGCCTCTACCCATACCTGAAATAAAGACACAACGGTTGACATCTTTGGTTAAAAATGGCTACAACATATATTAAAACAAAACATAAATAAATATAAATAAATGTATTAAATTAACAAACCAGATTAAACATTTTAATTAGAGTTGAGCGGACACCTTAATGTTCGAGTTCGGCAGGTTCGGCCGAACTTCAAAAAAATGTCCGGGTCCCTGCTCGAACTTGACCCCGAACTTGACCCCGAAACCGAACCCCATTGAAGTCAATGGGGACACGAACTTTAGTCCACTAAAATGCCTCTAAAAAAGTCCTGGAAAGGGCTAGAGGGCTGCAAAATGTAGGTAAGAGTGTCCCCATTCAAAAAAATAGGTCAGTTGACCTATTCATATGAATGGGGACTCTATTTCGGTTTATAGAAAGCCAATAACCATGTAATGCTATTGGCTTTCTATAAACCGAAATAGAGTCCCCATTCATACAAATAGGTCAATTGACCTATTCTTATGAATGGGGACTCTATTTTGGTTTATAGAATAGCAATAGCATTACATGTATTACATAAACCGAAAGTCTATAAAAAGAATCTCTTTCGGTTTATGGAAAAAACCTTAGTGACATGACTGTTTTGGCTTGTCCGACGCTTGGTGACATGGGCTGTTTTAACATTTCTGAGGTGTTTGTAATTTGCTGTAATTTATTTCTGTATAATTTAGAGTACATACACAAACTATATATTGTTTTTATCATCATAAGAAGGGCTTTCTTTTGATACCATTATTTTGATAATAGCATATAATGTGATATAAAAAAATAATAAAATTTGGCAAAAAATTGATTTTTTTCTGACTTTTATTTTAAAAATCATATACTCATCTACAAGAGACAAGAAAAAACACTGCTAAATAGTTTCTAATATTTGTCCTGAGTTCAGAAATAGCCCATGTTTTATGTTTTTTTTTTTTTTTAATTCATGTTACAGGGCCAGAACTATGTAGTGCACAGCTATTTCAAAATCCTTTTTTTTTTTTTTCAAAATTAGCGATAGTGATATTGTAACACTGATATCTGTACTAAATCCATGAATGAACCCCAACATGTACATATTTCTGAAAACTAGACAACTCAGGGCATTTAATTTGTGGTATTTTCACACATTTCATGTAGTCATTTTACCACCAATCTATGCCAAATTTTGCAGCAAAAATTTATTTTTTTACATTTTTCACATAGATTGCAATTTAGGTAAACATTACCTGAAAATGTGAAGGGGTATTTCCAAATAACACCTCAATATGTGTTCAGTAACATCTCCTGAGTACAGGGATACCACTCATGTTTAGGTTGGTTATGTTATTTTGGGGTTAAAAGGCCACATTTGAGAGGTGTGCTTTTTGCTTTTCCAACTTGGACTTTTGACATGCAGAAAACCTGCGCCAATGTCCCATTTGGGAAATTGTTGAAGCCAGAAAGTGTATTCTGCCCTACAGATCCATATATTTTTTTTTTTTTTTTCGCACTCAGAATCAAGAATACGTAGATAAGTGAGCAATAACCGTGAAGTCGTGTATTTTCAACTCATCCTTGTGCATTTTCACTTTGCTTAGTCTCCTTAAAATTTGTTTACAATTCTTTGTTAGGTATGTCAAAGGGGACTTACAGCACACAGACAAAAAAATAAAAGAGGACGTACAAACATCACAACATGTATAATTCAAGAGATTTTTGATATGCAGGATTGATCAGTCTTCCCTCGCTAATATGATCATCGCTGTTTTCCAAAATACACGCGTGAGGAAAGGCGTTAATATTTTCAGGGAGGCTCGGGATCGGGTATCCTTCCACCCCCAACGCGCAGGGACCGCAACTCCCCCATATCTTAATATTTGATTGACTCCCATGGTGACCAGATCAGACTATATAACATGCTATTTGCTCCGAAGAAGACCTTTTCTGCCCCCGCCTGGAAATCTATTTGCGCAGCTATTTCTCCCCAATGCGGTGCAGTCAATTTTTTCCATGCCCTCGCTATACAAAGTTTGGTTGCTAAAAATATGTTTATCAATAAATATTTCTGGTGTTTTTTTAAATCGGGGAAATCAACATGGAACAGGAAAGTTTGTGGTGTAAAAAATACTTCTCTACCTGCTATCCTTAGCATCATATCTGCCATTCGATATTAAAAATAGGAGAAAGGGTTGAGCATTGCCACCAGATATGGGCTTGTGATCCCGTCTCTGAGTGGCATCGCCAGCACATATTATTGGTATTTGTGTTGTATTTTGCCAATCGGGTAGGAACAATATACCACCGATGCAGTAACTTGTAATACTGTTCTTGTAATTTGATACAGTGAATTGCCTTCTTAGTAATTTGCCATGCTGAAAACCACGTTTGATTGGGGTATGTTATTTCTAGGTCTCTTTCCCACAACATTATTGGGTTTGGTTTCTCATACCTCGAATGATATACTATTAGTTTTTTTATTTTAGAGAATACGCTTTTCGATGTAACGGAGTTAAAAAAGTCATCCCAACGGTCGTGGACTGTCGGGGGATTTGAGCGTATCAAGTGTCTTACTCTAATGTAAGTAAATAGTTCCGTATCCCCTAGATTGTACATTCTCTGTAGGTTGGGGAAAGAGTTTATGTCGTCACCTAGAAATAAGTCTCCAATTGTTTTAACCCCTTTATTGGTCCACATGCTTAGGTCTAAGTTCATTATGTACCAAGATATAACTCTAAGTGGGGAGGCCATAGATAAAGAGGTCCGGAGTTTGAACCTTTTTCTCATGCTGTACAGGGAATCAGTAAGATTCACAATTATCTGTCCCTGAGGGCCCAGTTTCCGAAATTGTTTAGGAGTCACCCAAAGAAGAAAAAACGGATCTAAACAATGGGCTTTATATATTTCGATATTTAACCAGGGTGGTTGCCTTGGCCTATTGGTATTCCAGGCTATTATATGGGCAAGTTGAGCAATGTCATGTATCTGAAATGGGTCCGGATAACCCAGACCTCCTTTCTCGACTTCCCTCATTAGGATCTGCCTAGAGATCCTGGATCTACCGTCCGGCCATACAAATGCGGCAAACAAGAGCTCCAGGTCTCTAAGATGGATTCGGGGAACTTTTAGGGGGATAGCCCGAAGTAAATACAGAAATTTTGGAACTATATATGATTTCAGGATGGCAATCCTGCCCATCCAAGATGGTTCGAGGCCCTTCCATTTTATTAACAATGTTCTTACCTGCTTCTTTAATTTAGTATAATTAAGATCTACTATTTGCTCCAGTTTTTGGGGGAAAACAACCCCTAAATAATCAATGCTATCCAGAGAGGTGCTGTTGTACCCGATGGGTTCCAATGTGGCCAGTTGTGTACTATCCAGATTTGCAGGTATAAATTGGGTCTTTAATATATTAATTTTATAGTTAGAGTAATAGCCAAACAGATGAACCTCCTTCATCAGAGCCGGAATAGAATCGGCTGGGTTAGACAGAGACAATAATACGTCATCCGCGTACAAGGTGATAGTATGAAGTTGTGGGCCGATCTTTATACCACTAATTTGTCTATTCTTTCTAACCGCAGCGGCAAGTGGTTCCATGGCTAATGCATATAGCAAGGGGGCCAAGGGACAGCCCTGCCGTGTGCCATTGTGAATTGGAAAGGGGGTAGAAGTTAGAGATGGGCCTTTCATTTTAGCAGAGGGAGATATATAGAGTGCTTTTGAGAATTGCAGGAAGGGTCCAGATAGACCAAATGCCTGCATGGACCCAAAAAGAAAGCGCCAATCAACCCTATAGAACGCCTTCTCTGAGTCCAATGCCAGGAGAACGGCCGGGGTCTCTTGTTGGTTAATTACCTCTAAGATATTGAGTACCCGGCGTGTGTTGGCCTCTGTGGACCCCCCCGGCATAAAACCTGCCTTATCCTGGTGGATTAAATCTGTGATGACCAAATTCAGTCTCTGGGCCAGGATTTTGGAATATATTTTTACATCTAGATTTATCAGAGAAATTGGTCTATAATTCGTGACCTGGGATGGATCCTTCTCTGGTTTTGGGATAGGTGTTATATTGGCCAACAACATCTCTTCAGGGAAGACTGCTCCTGTCTCTATTTTATTAAACATTCTCTGCAAAATTGGAGATATTATCGGGTTCAGGGTTTTATAGAATATAGCCGAGAAGCCATCTGGGCCGGGCGTTTTGCCATCCCTCAGGTCTCTAATAGAGGTAGTGATTTCAGTCTCTGAAAAGGGTTGATTAAGTGCAATTAGTTTTTTCGGGGGGAACCTGGGGGAGGTCAAGGCTATCAAGGAACCCCGCCATTTCGAGTGAGGTTGGTTGGGGGTCTTCCAGATTATATAGCTTTTTATAGTATGTTTTAAAAGCCGCCCCAATTTGAGATGGAGTAATGCAGGTTTCACCCTGGAAATTAATGTTTTTTATCCTTGATGCTTGGGTCATAAACCTTAATTTCCTGGTTAAATCCTTTCCCGCTTTACTATTGCTACTGTACCATCTTTGTTTTAATCTAAATATTGTAGCGTCCATCTTTTCTTTCAATTTTAATTTGATAGAATTTCTTAAGGTCTCGATCTCCGACAGCCTCCCCGAAGTTGGATTTAGTTTATGCATTCTCTCCACCTGAGCGAGAGATATATAGAGATCAGGTAGACCCTTCCCCGCTAATTTCTTTTTCCATGACCCCCGTTTTATAAGGTGCCCTCTCAAATAGCTCTTCATAGAGCACCACAAGGTGAATTCCGAGACCTCACCGCTATCATTATTCTCCAGGAAAAGTCTTTCCCTGTTCCATCAGATCTATCTTGTCGCCCTCCGAGAATAACAAGGACTCATTCAATCTCCAGTCCCCTCGCAGTTTGTACTCAGGTGCGTCCCTCAGGGTCAAATATAAAGGAGCATGATCCGACCACGAGATGTTGCCCAACCTCGAGCTGGCACACCTTTCGAGGCCGGGCCCCGTCATCAGGAAATAGTCAATTCGAGAATATGACGCGTGGGGCGCTGAATAGAAAGAGAAATCTTGTTCATTGGGGTGCTGCAGTCTCCATACATCATAAAGACCGTATTTAAAGATATTGTCAGCAAAGCGGTCGGCCCTAGACTTCAGCCTGCTATCCCCCTTACTAGGTCTTGTGGTTTTCCTATCTTTGTCTATATTGGCAATACAATTTAGGTATCCCCCTATAATGCAAACCCCCTTCTTTATTGATTCTATTGTGTCGATATTCGTGTTCAAAAAGCCTATTGTTCTATCCGAAGGAGCGTATAAATTACATAAAGTATATTCCGTATCGTTAATTCGGCAAAGTAGTATAAGGCTTCTACCCTCCTGATCTGTAATATGATGAAGATATTCAAACTTGATTTTAGCAGCGATAATAATGGCTACACCCCGTTTTTTTTTTCTCTTGGAGAGAGGACGTATAGATGTGTGGGTATCTACGAAATTTCCAGAGGGTCGGTTGGTCGGCTCTCCAGTGCGTTTCTTGGATGAACGCTATATCAATTGAGTCAGTTATAAGGGTTTCATATAAGTACAACCTTTTATATGGGGAGTTAAGTCCCTGCACATTGAGGGTAACAAGTTTTAGGGACATAGAAAATCCACGTCGTCCCCCCCCCCCCCCGCTCCCAAGGGCCCCCAGCCGAGCCGGCTAGCTTCTCATAAATCTCTTGAAGGACAGACTCACACATAAAACACAAAGCAACCAACCATCTGTCAGGTCGGTCCAGCCAGAATATGGCTGGTACGCGCTGAGAGACAATTTTACCCCGAACCATCAGGGTGGGGGGGGGGGGCGGATCGGGTGACTTATATCTTTCTCTAACCATTGAAAGGGGAGGAAGGGAAAAAAAAAAAGGGGAGGCCAAATTCTTTGTATTAGGTAGGACCAGGTAAATAAGGTTTCCTACGTGTTATCCTTGCAGGGTGGAGACAAACACATATGTGTGTGTATATCTGTTTGGAGCTATCTGATCTTTACTAGTAGTTCTCCCTTTGGCTCTTATACAGTTTTCAATGTATAGATCTATTCATCGGGCTCAACGTGAACACCCTTTTATCCATCAATAAGTGTGTAGCGGAGAGCCGATTTCTCACAGCTAAACTCCACCAAGTACTTTAAGAGGATGCAGGAACAAGTAATAAATCCAAGAGAATATCCAGCACAATCAGCATTACAGTCCAATAGTATCCCATCACTTTCCCCAATCACTGGACGACAAACAGTATCAGGAGTAGAACTGACCAGCACTGTTTAATGATTCAAAAACACAGAATATATACAGCTGAATATCTTGACAAACCAGATTAGACAAAGGAACTATAACAGGATTATAATTTAACCTAAGGACATACAAAGGGAAATCCTGCCTCACACCTTTCAGGATACAAAGGTGCCCAGCTCAGATACACACAGGAAACTAAATGACTTACATAAGACAATGGGAGAGGTGACAATAACAGGGATTAAAGATAG
Organism: Pelodytes ibericus; assembly: GCA_036172795.1. Taxonomy (NCBI): domain Eukaryota; kingdom Metazoa; phylum Chordata; class Amphibia; order Anura; family Pelodytidae; genus Pelodytes; species Pelodytes ibericus. Next base: position 80,285,278 of record CM069859.1, read on the forward strand.
GATCCAATCTTAACTTGGGGAAAGCACAGTGAATAGGACAAAGACTTGGATCCTAGTAATTACAGTACATTCCTCTGCTTGGGAGATAATTGAGTTAACCTTTGTATCAGCTCAATTATCTCCAAGCTAAAATATACAGGTTCTATACAATATTAATAACTTTCAAAATATGCATCACATTCACATAAAACATACATTTTCTGAATCAGCATACTTTAAATATGAACATAACTAAAAATCAAACAATTCCACCCAGAAGTTCAAAAGTTAGCTTTTTGGGCATTTTTAAAGGGCCATACACTGTTACTTAAAGTTTTGTGTACTCCAGGCATAGGAAAAACTCTGCAGGGCCAACAACCAATAAAGGGAACGAGACAGCCAAAAAGGGGTTCCGCTACAAAGTGCAGAACATTATAGTGAGTTTAATTAGATAATATGGAGTGCTTAAACAGTCACAATATTAAATTATGGTTTATCCCAGGTATTAAGTAGTAATTAATTTATTGAGTGCCACCAAATTCCCAATAACGATTTGTCTTCAGCAACTTATATCTCATCATATCAACCTATGTGAAACAAAAAAAAAAAAAAAAAATTCATATATATGTGAGTCTAATTATAATTATCTAATATTTATAAGTATTACTTTTTATAATTTTTTAACTAACATCCAATGTGTAAATCTATATTCGTCGTGCTTAGTGTAAACACTTTAATCCATCAATATGTGCAAGGCGTTACTGTGAATTTAATCAATTAGCAAAAAGTGCTTTAAACAACCATAGTATTGAATTATATTGCAGTTGTCCCGGACTTTAAGTGATATTAATATTGTTAAGTTACTGGGTAAAGCTAGCTTCCAAATAGTGGAGTGTCTTCAGGGACTTATATCTCATTATCTTGACTTATTTTTCGCTAATTGTATTATTATTTCCCGTCTCCCTGTTTGATTTTGTAACCAATGCTGGGACATGCTATTTTGTTGTTTTAAAGCTGGTGATACATACAGGCAAATAACCTGTAGAAAGAAAAAAAAAATGGGAGGATCGTTCAACAAATTCCTACAGATACATTCTCTTACCCTCCCTATCCTCCCCTTTAGACGGTTCCTTCAAGGTGAGTAACACTTAGCCCTTCCAGAGATTCCAGGATACTAATTTCTCCTTAGTTTGTTGAGGGTCCAAACAGGTATGTATTCTGCCATTGAACACAATCCTCAGCTTTGTGGGGAATCCCCATGAGTATGTGATTTTCTGTTCTCTGAGACAGGCAGTATATATTGAGTATTTCTTCCTGTTCATTCTGGTTGTCAGGGATAAATCAGAGAAGATACTTAACGAAGAAAATTTTGGGTCTTTCGTTGGATTTTTCATAAACTCTTTAGATAGTATATCTCTTATTCGGAAGTTATAGAAGCAAACAATTATATCTCTTGGAATGCTTGTCTGAAGTAAGTTAACTGGTTTTGGTAATCTGTGAATCCGTTCAACCGGGGTTATGGGAAATTTCTTTGGGTCTATATACAATGACAAAAGGTCCAACATGAATTGGTCCAAATCAACAATCTCTTCCAGGATTCCTTGAATTCTAAGGTTTTGGCGTCGCAACCTATCTTCTAGGTCTGCGATCTTATTCTCGAGTTTTGAGACTGAGCCAGACAGTGTTTCGTTCTGAAGCTTCAGCTCGTCCACTTTTTGTAGGGTCACTGCGTTCTCCTGTGGTTGGGATTGTATGATTGTCCTAAGCTGCGCAAGTTCCTCCTTGAAATCTAGGAGGTTTTTGTCTAGATCCAACTTAATCTTAGTGTATAAGGATTCTAGGGCTTTATCCAGGATATCTGGAGTGAGACAGGAGTCTGAGTCAATTATCGAAGGCTCGCTCTGATGGTCAGATACTGATTTGTCAGATATCATTGATGAATTAGCTTGGGTTTTGGGGGAATAATATGCTCTTATTGCGTGAGCTTTACTGGGTTTATTGGGCTCTTTGGATTTCTCAGATTTCGGAGCTCTGTCTCCCTTAGGACCCATTCTGGAGGTTACTATGGGTCAAATGTATATTAATGGAGGCGAGACAGAACAAAGGATAGAATTCCAATCTTTACTTATCCGTGATGGATAATAGAGAGAGATTAACAGAAATTGAGACTAGTGGGAAAAGGGAGGGAAAAAAAAAGAAAAAAAATTATATATATATAAGCTGTCTCGAAGGTAGTAAAGTGGCCAAGTGGGCCCAGTTGGAGCCAGTAATCTTTGATTAGTGGTTTGCGAGCTGGATTGTTAATACAATTTCCAGACCTGACCTACACAAAGCGGCTGAGCATCATGCATAGACCTATATTGTTCACTAAAGTCAGTGTAGGTGTGTGTGTTTAGAGAGACAAACAAAAGTTCAAATTAATTAAATTAATTAGGGCTAGCTGTGCAGGTTTGCCTATAACAAATATGTTCCAGACAATATTCATGTGACCCAAAATTATGCGTATAAAAGTTAATACCGCGATAAGTCAGGGTAAGACCAATAGGTACGGATTCAGTTGGGGCAGAGATCAAAGTTCTGCCACTATTACGGCTCTATGCCAGGAAAAATTTGCCGTACAGTATGGACACAGGGTAGAAGACCCAATTTCCAACCAGACACGGGGTTGTGCGTGTCAAAACTACTGCCGAACTGAATCAGGGTAAAGGCCACCAGGTATAGATTAAAATGACACAGGGGTCAAATTCTGTCACAGTTATAACTCTGTGGCAGAGAGAAATTTTAAGGACAAAATTTGCCACGCAGTATGGATGCAAGCCAGGGATTTCAGCTACCAGCCAGACACTAGGTCCTTTCCTAGAGTCTTTATCCTGCTGTGCCAAGTGTGGTACAAGATGTGGATCCCCGCAGCTTAATAATAGAAGCACTGCCCAGTAGTTATAGGTCCCCTCCGAGACTAAAAGGAAGTCAATTAGCCCCTCAATCCAATTCTTTCCTTCCCTGTCTACCCCGCTTCTCTCTCTGTACAGAGGGGACATATATAATGCACTTAAATGGACTTATCTGAGGTAGGCGCGTTCCAGCGCTGTTCGGTAGTCCTGGACTGTCCACTTTGTTGTCTGTTCTCTGGAGTTTTGCTGACACGGGGAAATGCTCTGGCTCCTTTAGCTGGAGGCAGGGTTCACAGCGGGATGTTCGTCGATCGTTGTAGGAAGAGCTTCTTATCCTCGTTGAAGTATCTTCTGCTTACTCAGTTCAGGAAGCCGTCTAGCCGCTACCCGGTCAGGATACTTCCCGTCCACGCCCCCTCTACACTCATACGTCCTCACGTCATCACGTCCCCAGATCCATATATTTTTAAAAACTAGACACCCTAGGGTATTTCAAATGGTAATATTTTAACACTTTCCATGAACTAATTCTACCATCATCCTATGTCAATATTTTGAGTAGTAATTTATTTTCACATACATTGTACTTCGGGCATGAATTCACAGATCTTTTTATGTGTCAGTGCCAAACAACACCTCAATATGTGTTCAGCAACATCTCCAGAGTACAGGGATACCAAGCTTGCATAGGTTTGTTTGGTTGTTTGGGGGCTAAAAATCCCCATTTAGTCGGTGTACATTTTCAACTTGGAATGTTGACATGTAGTCAGCCTGCGCCCATGTTTCATTTGGGACACTTTTGAAGCCTGTCAAAGTATTTTACCCCATCAAACCATATATTTTGGAAAATTAGACTTCCTAGGGTATTTCAAACTGTGGTATGTTAACACTTTCCATGTACTAATTCTACCACCAACCTATGTCAAAGGGTTGGGATGTAAAAACATTTTTCACACACGTAGTTCAGGCATGAATTTTCAGATTCTGGTATTTTCCACTGCCAACCAACACCTCAAAATGTATTCAGCAACATCTCCTGAGTACAGAGATACCACATAGGTTTGTTGGTTTGTTTTGGGGCTAAAAGGCCACATTTAGGGGGTGCATTTCCAACTTGGAATTTTGACATGTAGTCATCCTGTGCCCATGTTCCATTTGGAACATTTTTGAAGCCATCCAAATTATTTTACACCATAAAACCATATATTTTTGGAAAATAGACATTTCAAATGTTTTTTTTTTTAATATTGTACTAATGTGTACTAATTCTACCACCAGCCTTTGTCAAAGTTTGTGGTAGTAAATTTTGGGAGTTTTGTTTCCACATACATTGTATTTCAGGAATGAATTCACAGATTCTGATATATGTCACTGCCAAACAACACCTCAATATGTGTTCAGCAACATCTCCCGAGTACAGCGATACCATCCATGTATAGGTTTGTTTGGTTGCTTTGGGGGTAAAAGGCAACATTTGTCAGGTACACATCTCAGTGTTCCAACTTGGAATTTTGACATGTAGTCAACCTGCTTCCATGTCCTATATGGGATATATCTTTGAAGCCAGCCATTGTAATTTACCTCCACCAAACCATATATTTTTTAAAAGTAGACATACAGGACTCCTTGTGGCAAGGGCTCAGCAGCCACCGATACATCACTGGATAATGTATCAGAAAGCTGACCAGGTTCGAAATCAAACCCTGAGTCCGCAGGCTCAGAATCAGTGCCTAAGCAGTGATATACAGTAAAGAAGATGTTAATAGCTCTTAGAAGAGCTTATCTAGTACAAAGACATTAATCCATAAAAAAGTGCAGACAGCAAAACATACTGTTGCTGTGCAAGATTCCTGCGTATACAGTGATGCATGGCAGGGAAGGGGTTAATGCACAGTGAATGGCTTTCATAAAACCTGATAATTTTATAAAATGTTATTTTATATCACTAATACTGATCTGTCTCTTTCCCTCACAAAAATTTAAGTGAGGAGAGGGAGGCAGATCAAAATTGGTCGGATCAATATTCACAAATATTGATCTGACCAGGGTGAATGGTGATGCTCATTCGAGCAATCACCAAACCGCCTTTGCCACTAATTCACTGTTACTGATCGCTATGCACTCAGACAGCTTAAAAAAAAAATATATATATATTTTTACTTTACATGTGACCCCCTAGCGTGTGTGTGTAAAATAAATAAATATATGCAGACAGATAAAAATTGCTTTGGCATCAATATCACTGCGTAAGCAGTGATCGACGGCAAGGAAGGGGTTAATAACTCTTAGAAGAGCCTTTGTAGTACTGTACAAAATAAATTAACCCCTAAAAAATGCACAAACAGCAAAAATAGATGCGCTGATGTGCAAGATCACTGCTTACACAAGATCAATGGCAGGGAAGGGGTTAAACGCAGGAATTGCTTTTATTTCTTTTTTCTTGTTTTATTATTAGTGTATTGTGTATTTATTATTTTTTTGTACTTTAACTTACTTTTATTACTCTGATCTGTCTCTCTCCCTAACTAAAAAAAAATGTGAGGAGAGCGAGGCAGATCCTAAGTGGTCAGATCATTATTGGGTTAATATTGATCTGATCAGGCAGTGGGCATGCTCATCAGAGCATCCCAACTGCTTGTCAGTCTGCCCGGCAGTCACAGATTGCTTCTGTGATGAGGCAATCATGTGACTGCTTGAAGAGCAAAGGAAGCAGCTACTTCCTGCCTCCTGTGCTCTTGCACTTAGAAGGGCTGCGCCATCTTGGTCACACAGTGACCAAGGTCATTAATTTTTTTTTTTGTGTTGCTGATTGGCTAGACTTGCGAGGCAATCAGCAACACTTACAGAACATAGGAAGCGATACAATGCGCTTCTTATGCTCTTTTTACATGCCCGTCATTTTAAAGGCACTGCACCTTTAAAACCAGCATTTCAATCGCTCTCCAGAGCAATCGAAATGCCGACGGACATTTTTTTTCAGCATTGCATCATCGTTGCAATGCCATTTGAGAAATCCGCTTTCAGTGCTCGTTTTGACACAAGACGGACTCACACCTCGCCACACAGGGCCGACCTAGCACGTCCTGTGCTGGCAAGGGGTTAAACAATACTTTTCCTTTCCAAACAAACCCTTATGAAGTGCATAACTCTTTAGTTAAAATATATTATATGTTCTAAATGCTATAGAATATATATATATATATATATATATATATATATATATATATATATATATATATATATATATATATTGTATGCACCATATTAACATTATTGAGAATGTAAACACATGAAAAAAAAAAAAAAATGTATATTTTATCAGCAATACTATTATAAAAAAAATAAATTTACCTGCATTTATTTGTCATTAGGAAAGCAGTTTGGATTTCATAATCCTAAATTGAGCTAGCAGCACAATCAAGAACAGGAAAAGACTGCAAATTGCTGGAAATTGCAAGGACACTTTGTTTTTTTTCCCCCACATATACCCACCAATCACTATATTTATTAGCAACCTTTCAGTAAGCAACTTTTTCATTATTTCTCAAGGTGATTTCACATTTTATTTGTGCTGTTTTAGTGGCCAATGTGTTTACTGTCATTGCTTGAATGCTTTTACAAACTTATAATGGTTTTATTATGAATAACAATGTGGTATTATACATACCTCCAAACTGTCTCACTTTGAGCAGGACAGTATAGATTTAGGTTGGCAATCCCCCTGTCCCACTGAGCTCTACCTCTGTTCTGCTTTTTGGGACAGAGATAAAACTTAGCGGTACAGCAGGGATTAATTCAGACAGAGTAGGAACAAACAAAAAACTACAGATTCAGTATAATTCATACAGAAGTGATAATTCTCACAGTTGTTTTGTTTTGTTGGTTTATTATACTGTAGGGGGAAGAAAAGAATAATAGCATAGCAGCTTGCCACTGATAATTATAAATTCAAGTAGCTGATTTTACTATATTTAGTGTTGCTGCAAGTGAGAGATCAGTAATGTGGTAAAAAAAACGTGGGACAAAGAACATTGCTTTTTACATATAATCCCTTTTAATACAAAAGGCTCAAGAGAGGCAAACACAAGTATCAAGATGCCCTCCTATGTATGATTGGCAGTTTCTGTGTATAAAGATGCAGAAACTGGTGATGTGTGAAAACATTTGTGACAAACCACCTCCTTTACATATAGGATTTTGCCACCGACCTTGCAATAAACCACAGCCTTCTAGGGTATACAAAGTCCAGGACACATTCAGTTCGGTTTTCCTTTTCTTTATTTGGTAGGAAAACAGCTGCTTCAAATAATAATAAACAAAAACACAAATTCCTTGCTCTTACTTGAGCTCTTACTAGACAGAAATTACTATCTATAATTGGGTGGCTTTCCCACTTACCAATTTCTTCAAAAAACAAAAACAGCTTTGCAATAAACAGAAGTATTGTTCTCTCTGTCTCAGCTCTCCTAGCTGACCTTTTTTTTTCTTCCCCCTTGTAGCAGGCTGATCTCTTCTTTTAAAGGCCTGTCTGCTAATTGACCAGCTACAGGTGAGTGCCAATTAGGAAACTCTGTAGTTAAATCTAAATCCTGGTCTGTTACACAGCAACTAGTGCTGTTGGAGCATTGGCCCACCCTGCTCTCCAAATACTCCGCCCCAGGGACCCATACCGTGGTTTGCAGAGCATCAGCAAGGTATATCACAAACTTTAACATCCCTCCCTGGGGCATTTAACTGAAAATTCTCAGGTTGCTGTTTAGCAAATCAGGCCTGATGTATCTTCCATCAACCACGATTCCACTTTTTCGCTCACACATTGTAAATGTGGCTAAAAAGCTATAGTATTAGTAAGCCAAGTAACTTTGATGATCAGTGGTTTACACAATTCTACTCACAAATAATTAACAATAAGTATTGTATGCCTTCTTACTATCTAAAACAGTAGGAGAATTGAAAACTTTGAAAAATTGTTGCCAAAGTTTTCCTACAAAGCATAATGGTCAGCAGAGCTAGATAATGAATCTTTAACAGAAGCCCGTAACAGAGGTAATTGGGATACTGATCAACAACAGGAACCATAGACTCTGGAAAAGACCATGGCAAAGCCAAAGGATGGAATTACAGAAAAACAGAGAGATTTTGGAAGATCCATGAACTGTATTATTTCTAGCGAATTCTGTCCACAGAAGGACCTGAGTCCAATCCCACTGATCCACAGACAAGCAAAGAAATGATTCCAAAGATCCATGTTTTAAAGCAGGGGTCCTCAAACTTTTTAAACAGGGGGCCAGTTCACTGTCCCTCAGACCGTTGGAGGGCCGGACTATAGTAAAAACAAAAACTATGAACAAATTCCTATGCACACTGCATATATCTTATTTTGAAGTGAAGAAACAAAACGGGAACAAATACAATATTTAAAATGAAGTAAAGTTAAATCAACAAACTTACCAGTATTTCAATGGGAATAGTGTGCCAGTCAGATGCCCAGGGATATTATGCCAGTCAGATGCCCAGTAATATTATGCCATTCAGAGCCCAGTAATATTGTGCCAGTCAGATGCCCAGGAATATTATGCCAGTCAGATGCCCAGGAATATTATGCTAGTCAGAGCCCAAGAAAATTATGCCAGTCAGATGCCCAGGAATAGTGTGCCAGTCAGATGCCCAGGAATAGTGTGCCAGTCAGATGCCTAGGAATATTATGCCATTCAGATGCCCAGGAATAGTGTGCCATTCAGATGCCCAGGAATAGAGTGCCAGTAAGAGCCCAGTAATATTATGCCAGTCAGATGCCCAGGATTATTATGCCAGTCACAGCCCAAGAAAATTATGCCAGTCAGATGCCCAGGAATAGTAGAGTGCTCGTTATACCTCCCTCCTCTCCCTCCTTCCCCATCACTTACCTCCAGCTGCTGTGTCCCCGGGCCGGACGTCTCGCGCAGTGTTCCCTCCTCCCTGCACGGAGGAGGGAAACAGTTACCGGGTCCGGATGTGACGAAACGTCACATCCGGTCGCGGTGATTTTTTTTTTTTTTTTTTTTCCGTTTTCCTGCAGCCGCATCTTCTGCGGCTGCAAGGAAAAAAAAAAAAAAAAGGTAAACAGCGGGGAGCGGGGGGTGCCGGCAGCACCCCCCGCGGGCCAGACAAATGTGCTCGGCGGGCCACATGTGGCCCGCGGGCCGTAGTTTGAGGACCCCTGTTTTAAAGGATGCAGTATTGATTTTACCACTTATGGCTTTAATGGAGGTCATTGAATCACTTTTGTCCATAAATGTATTGCTTAATGCACTTTTTTTCATAATAGCACTCCCAATCTACTGTAAACTAAAGACGAAGGTAGCATGTGATTAAGACAACGCTTATAAATAAGATACAATGGAAAAAAACACTGAGCAAGGATTGGAAATTCTATTGCATAGTATTTGATTTCTTCTAAAACTAGGCTCTTTCTCTTCCCTGGATGTGTGAAATAAAATAGGTATGTAAACGTATACGTCATGTTCTTAACAAAGTACTCTGGTACATCTTGCCATTACTTATATCTCATGCCTGGGTGATGGGTCATCAAGCTACACAATCCTACCAGGTTTTATAGACTTCCTGTAAAAGGTTTCACATGGAAAGTCTTTCAAAAGGCTCATCATATTACAAAAGTAGTACATCATTTGAATTAGCTGAAGATTAATAGCTGATGCATTTTTATTATAACTTCTGAATGAATATCCTTAAGACTGCAATGTTTTAACTCTTGAATGTCTCTTTTGCAATGTTCAAGAAAGTGGACAGTCTAGTCCCCAAATGCTCTTTGGTGATTGTTTTGTTTTCCAGTGTGATTTGATACAGGTATTCTGCATAAATCACATGTTTAATATTTTACTCAAGCCCTTCCCCTGTGACTAATCTGCATGTACACTACAGGTGCGGCAGCAACTGTCTTATAGACGCTGAACCAGGGCCAATCCTGGGTGGGTGCACGGGGTGCACTGCACCCAGGTGCAATGGAGCAGAGTCACTGCTTTAGGGAGCTCTCTCCCTAACATCACCTCGAGGTGTGGCCTGCAGGTGAGTGCTTGGGGTAACTGCACGTAGGGCTGAGCACAGTGCAACAGGTGCATGCTCCGCCCCGTCGCACTGTGAGGTCTCTGACAGTGTTCTGCCTCTGCAGGGATAAGGGGCAGAACACTCTCTGAACCATCCTCCTCACTTGTCACAACCTGGGATAGCAGACCAGGGAGGAGCCTCGTTTCAGGGAATGATGTGGGGTCTGTCTGCACTCCACGATGCATACTGTGGACAGGATAAAACTTCAGACAGGACTAATAGTGCAGACTGGCAGCTGAGACAGGACTGGTAGCCGAGACTGGCAGCTGAAAGAGGACTGGTAGCTGAGACTGGCAGCTGAGAACTGAACAGGCAGCTGAGAACAGGATGTTGAGACTGAACTGGTAGCTCTCTGAGCAGGGCATGGGCCTGGAGAACTGTAACCATTAAGGTAGGTCGTGGAACCACAATGCAGGATAGGTACTGGGTATAACCACGGGTCAGAGAAAAAGAACAGCATTCTTCTGCCTGAAGAAAATCCACCCTAAGGTTGAGCTGCAGGTATTATTCCCTCAGGTCTTTTGCACTGTCAGTTGCAATTGACATTAACACAGAATGGGGTTGAACTGTGACATCCTTGTAAGTAAAGTTAAATGAGTAGGGAGGGGGACAAACAGCATATATATTTTTTGGGGGTTAAAAAAAAGAAATGTGTGTGTGTACATTACATTTGTGTAAGGATGTACCCATCTAGCTGGGACTTACCAGAGGTAATTTAAGTTTGTTTTTTTTCTGTTTAATTAGATAAATCGCAGGGTTCTTGGAAGAGGTGAGTCTTGATGGTCTTTTTGAACAGTGAGAGTGTCAGAGATAGCTGAATGTGTTGAGGAAGTGGGTTCCAGAGAAAGGGGGTAACTTTGGTAAAGTCTTGCAGGAGGAAAAAGGAAGTGGTGATGAGGTTGGAGGAGAGCCCACAGCCATGTATGAAACATAGCAGTCATGCAATGTAGTATCAGTTTATAACAAAAGGCAATGCAAGGAGAGGCCTATTAATGGGGAAGTGCATAAGGGCACGCACAATACATTTATATGGAGGTGGACAACCAGTTTTGCATATTTATCTAGCATTGCATATTTGACTCTAGAGAAAAAAAGTCAGTGGAGGGCTTTACAAACCAACACAGTAGACAAAGAGCAGCAAGAGAGAAAGATGAGCCTGGTAGCAAAATATTTGGATACATTACATATGTGAAAGTTGAACCAAAGGAAGAATATAGCAAAAGTCATGGCAGAAGCCTGGTCTGTCAGTGAAATTGTCTCATTTTCAACAGTAATGGTATAGGTTGGAGCTTGAAAAATAAGAGACTACATTACAAATGATATCCTGTAAACACTGTATGAAAGTCCAGCACCTTTTTATATAAGATCCCTTTTTAACAACAACTGAGATAACTTTAAATATGAGTGACAATGAAGTGATCATGACAGAAAAGAAAGAAAAAAAAAATCACAGTAAGAGGAATGCAACAATGTTAACGTAGCGGTGGACAAAGTGCGCATGAAATGTTTGTTCCTAAATAGAAACATATATAGTATGGCTTCAATCCTTAATCAGCTACTGTCAATTGACATTCAAACTATACTTTTTTCACTAGTTGCTAGTGTGACAATATCTTTAAAAGTCAATAGGCATTTATCGAGGGCTTGTATGTCATATTCTTATGTGTCAGTATTATTATGTTGTACATTGCAGTACTTTAATTACATTCTTGTAAATTAGCATGCTGATTCAATGTTAATCTTCCATGTATATATATGCCCTATATAAGTTAATTTAAAAGGAGTTTGATACGCTTCTTTTTTTTTTTTGCTAAATAACACAAATTACTATTTCCTGAACATTCCATTAATTCTACATGTTCCATGTTTTTGCAAGTGATAAAAAAAAAGGCTTTTATCTTTTATCATCATATTGTGTTTTTGCAAGGTTAAATCAAGTTTAGTGTTTAGAAAAAACATCCACTTTGGTGTTAGGCTCACACTCGTGGCCTTGATGTTTCAGAATAAAATCTAGCTGGATGCTATTTATACCTTCAGTTGAATGTTGAGGGGTCTAGCTAGTGTTTAAAATGTAACTTTTAATCAATGTCTTTGAAAATGAACACCTCACTTTGCTATGTTGAATAAGAAAAAAATGTATATTAGAACATTTTTTTTTGGGATGTGCAATATTATCAGAGATCAACGGTCTGTTCCTGCAGGCTTAACCCCTTCATGACCAGACTGTTTTTGGAATGTTGTGCGTTAGTGACTGAGGCTGTTTTAACACTTCTGAGGTGTTTGTGTTTATCTTTAATTTTTGTCTGTTGCTGTACCCACACAAATTCTTGTTTTGAATTAGAGTTAGGATTTAACAATAATAAAAGATTGATTAAAAAAATCTAAAAATCCTTTGGGGGGGGGGGGGGGCTGGTTGTGCTTGGGGGGACCAGGGGGAGACTTGAAACACTATATTTAGCCTCTCCCTTCTCCACGATCGCCGTGGAGCAGGGAGAGACTAAAGCTGTCAAAGCAGGCACCTGCTTTGACAGCTATTAACATCCGGGTGCTGTGATTGGCTGTCACAGTGCCCGGATGTTTCCAGGGGGGCTTCAATGGACGTGGCTGAAGTGTCTCGGTATCGAGACACTTAGCCATGTCGTTTGTAGTGCGATCGCGGTATGCCAGCATGCATACCGCGATCGGACCTGCATGAGGGTCCAGGAGGTTATCGGTCACGAAGGGGTTAATCTTACATCAAGGTGTAAGCTGCGCTCCACAGCAGGAGCTGCAGCGAAACGCGAGTTGGACACACGTTTTACTGGGATATTAGCCTTGATTCTCACCAATTAGCAATAATAATTGTGAGTGTGTGCATTACTTATATTGGGACCATCTTAGACAGTGTAGCCAAAGACGGCAGGCTATGTACCACTAAGTCTGCGGTCATAGACCGTCGATCTCTGATAATATTGCACATCCAAAAACTACTATCTACAACCTGCTAAATACGCTGCAATGCAATGGGAGGAACAATTGCTTACTATCCCAGTCTCGCTAACTGTCTTATGCAAGTCTAATTGTGACAACTGTTAAAAAGAGAGGGTGTGTGATTGAGGACACACTCCTAATAATACGGAGAGACTCTGAGGGACTGCCTTTAGAAACTGAGCCAAGAAGTGGTTAATAACTACCTAAACCAAATCCAATAGCTAGCAGGGAAATAAGCCACAATACAATGTAAAAATGATACTACTAAATACATATGATCACATAAGTGGATTCTAAAACCCTGTGCGACTTTCTAACTACCTCAGTGTGAGGCAAGGGATTTTTAAACTCACAATGTTTTATTAGATACATTTTTTCTTATTCAGCACAGCAAAGTGAGGTGCACATTTTTAACCCCTTCGCGACAATGGAACCTAATTTTGGGTTCGGGTTGGGGTAAAAAGTTCAGTATAGGAAAAAAACAAAAACCACTATTTTTGGGTTTTGCCCCATAACTTGCAAAAAAATACCGAAAAATATGAAAACATGCATATTTCTGAACTCGGGACAACATTTAGAAACTATTTAGAAGGGGTCTTTTTTAATGATTGTATTTGTCGAAATTATATTTTAGGTCAAAGTTAGAAAAAGTGTTGTTTTTTTAAATTTTTTCCATATTTTATGATTTTTTTTGTAGTAAATTATAAGATATGATAAACATAATGGTACATAATGAAAACCCTTCTTATGATAATAAAAACAAAATATCATTTGTGTGGGTACAGTATGTGAGCGAGAAGAAAATTGCAGTTAAACACAAACACCCCAGAAATGTCAAAACAGCCATTGTCACCAAGGGAAAGTCAAGGTGAAAATGTCTTGTCACTAAGGGGTTAATAACATTGACTAAAGGTTAAATTTTAAACACATCATTCAACTGTTAAGCAACCACCAGGTTTAGTACCTAAATTTCTCTCTGAAAAAAAAATGAATATTTATACCTCCAGCCTAGGGAATACCAATTTAACAGTTCCATCCAGTTTAATATATTTACTTCAATCAACCACCTAATTGATTTAGATCATATTAGATTACAATAATACAGTTATAATGTTAGTTTGTACATGTTGGTGCCCAACATACATTTTCCACCTTGCAGCAGTGGCGTACCTACCACTAGTGCAGGGGTCGCAGCTGTGACCAGGCCCGTCACTCCAGGGGCCCGGCCGCCCTGCAAACCCCGGATCACAAAAAAAAAAAAAATGTGCGGGCAAACGGGGCAGCTGCTCAGGGCCCATTCATTCTTGGGGCCCAAGGCAGCTGCCCCGTGGGCCCCCGCTACCCGTGTAACTCCCCCCTTCCCCAGCCAGTACTTATCTCCTTGCTGCTGTCTCCCGGTATTGGCTATTCTATAAACCGAACGACATTCGGTTTATAGACTTTCTTTTTATAGACTAACAATAGCATTACATGTATTCTATAAAACGAAAGTCTTTGAACAGAATGTCTTTCGGTTTATAGACTTTCGGTTTATGGAATACATGTAATGTTATTGCTATTCTATAAACCAAAATAGAGTCCCCATTCATAAGAATATGTCAATTGACTTATTCTTATGAATGGGGACTCTATTTTGGTTTATAGAATAGCAATAGTATTACATGTATTACATCTGGGAGTCAAATAGAACCGTCAAATACTGTGCTTACAGCACACTTTGAAAAATTCTAATAGTTTTGGGTGCTAAATAGTACATTTGCGTCTTGCGGTGCACTTCATATCTGAGAGTCAAATAGAACCGTCAAATACTGTGCTTACAGTGCACTTTGAAAAATTCTAATAGTTTTGGGTGCTAAATAGTACATTTGCATCTTGCGGTGAGGTGTCCGCTCAACCAGGGCCGATCCTGGGCGGGTGCACGGGGTGCACCGCGCCCAGGCGCACGGGAGGAGAGGCGCTGAAGCAGGGAGCTCTCTCCCTGCCGTCCTCCTCCTTGTTAAAGCAAGCCACGCGACGGGTGCAAGCTCCGCCCCCGTCGCGTTCTGTGATTGGCTGCTGCCGGGAGGAGGACGTTCTCTGCCAAGACACCATAGAGAACATCCTCCTCCCTGCAGCCAATCACAGAACGCGACGGGGGCGGAGCTTTCCCCCGTTGCTCTGTGCTTGGACTACCAAGAAGAAGAAGGAGGAGGAGGTGATGGGGGGGGGGGTATTGTTAAAATATATAAAAAATAAAAAAAAGTGTGGAAGTGTCTGTGTATGTGTGTGTGTCAATGTGTTTAACTATGTGTGTGTTACTGTCTGTGTATGTGAATGTGTATAAGTGTGTATGTGTGTGTCAATGTGTATAACTATGTGTGTTACTGTCTGTGTAAGTGTGTGTGAATGTATGTGTATAAGTGTGTATGTGTGTGTCAATGTGTATAACTATGTGTGTGTTACTGTCTGTGTATGTGTATAAGTGTGTATGTGTGTGTCAATGTGTATAACTATGTGTGTGTTACTCTCTGTGAATGTGTATAAGTTTGTATGTGTGTGTCAATGTGTATAACTATGTGTGTGTGTTACTGTCTGTGTATGTGTATAAGTGTGTATGTGTGTGTCAATGTGTATAACTATGTGTGTGTTACTGTCTGTGTATGTGTATAAGTGTGAATGTGTGTGTCAATGTGTATAACTATGTGTGTTACTGTGTGTGTAAGTGTGTGTGAATGTGTATAAGTGTGTATGTGTGTGTGAATGTGTATAATTATGTGTGTTACTGTCTGTGTAAGTGTGTGTGAATGTGTATAAGTGTGTATGTGTGTGTCAATGTGTATAACTATGTGTGTGTTACGGTCTAAGTGTATGTGTATAAGTGTGTATGTGTGTGTCAATGTGTATAACTATGTGTGTGTTACTGGCTGTGTAAGTGTGTGTACATGAGTGTCTGTGCAAGTGTATCCTGTGTCTTTGTAAAGGTGGCTGTGTGTGTATTTATGTATGTGTGACAGTGTGTATAAGGGTGTCTGTGTAAATGTATGTCTGTGAGGGTGACTAAGTGTTTAACTGTGTTTGTGTGACTGTATGTATTTATGTATGACTGTGTATTTATGTGTGACTGTATTTATGTGTCACTGTGTGTATTTATGTGTGACTGTGTGTATTTACATGTGACTGTGTGTATTTATGTATGACTGTGTGTATTTATGTGTGACTGTGTATTTACGTGTGACTGTGTGTATTTATGTGTGACTGTGTGTATTTATGTGTGACTGTGTGTATTTATGTGTGACTGTGTGTATTTATGTATGACTGTGTCTATTAATGTGTGGCTGTGTGTATTTATGTGTGGCTGTGTGTAAGTGTGTTCTTGCCCGGGGCCCTCACTGCGCTCATCAATTTATCACATGGAGGGCACCAGCCCCCAACCAGCTGGCGTCTATTTCCCGCCTCCTGCACTCAGCGTGCGTAGAGGGAAGACTGTGCGGAGGAGACGGCCGGGGACACGAGAGCAGCAGCAGGGTGAGTACTGGGGAAGGCAGGAGAGGAGATTATGCTTTTATTGGGTAAACTAACTGTGGCATATTGGCTGTAGCCTATTTATTGGCAAACTAGCATAGGTATATAAATGGAAAAACTGTCTGTGACATATCAGTGGGCAAATTGGCTGTTGTATATTAATGGACAAACTGGCTGTGGCATATTAATGGGCAAAATAATTGGCATATTACTGGGGAAACTGGTGTATTTTGAGGACGAACTGACATTTTTATTGGGCAAACTGTAGCATTTTTAATAGGCAAACTGGCTGTTGCTTATGTTAATGGCAAAGTGCACCCTTAGTACACCTCTGTAAATGGGCTGCCCATGTGCTGCTTTGCTACCTCTCAGAGCCAGCTCTGCAGATCCGCGCCATGTTTCCCCTTAGACCTCAGTCAGCGCTTTCTGCTCTTTCTGTGCACAGTGATGACAGAGCGTCAGAACATAACGGTCAGAGTCATCACTATGTGCAGGGAGATCAAGGCAGCGCTAATTGAGTTCTGAGATGAGGTCAGTAGGGGGCATGAAAAAGGGACATGGGAAGAGACAAATACATGGTAGGTAGGAGGTATAGGAGAAAGATATGGGGTGTGACAGACAGACATGGGGTATGAGTGGAGAGAGACAAACATGGGGCATGAGTGGAGAGAGAGACAGACATGGGCAATGAGTGCAGAGTGAGAGACAGACATGTGGAATGAGTGCAGAGTGAGAGACAGACATGTGGAATGAGTGCAGAGTGAGAGACAGACATGGGGAATGAGTGCAGAGTGAGAGACAGACATGGGGAATGAGTGCAGAGTGAGAGACAGACAGACATGGAGTATGAGTGGAGAGAGAGAGACAAACATGGAGCATGAGTGGAGAGAGAGAGAGAGACATGGAGCATGAGTGGAGAGAGAGACAGACATGAGGGAATGGGAGAGAGAGACAGACATGAGGGCACGGGGAGAGAGAGACAGACATGAGGGTACGGGGAGAGACAGACAAACATGAGGGTGCGGGGAGAGACAGACAGACATGAGGGTATGGGGAGAGAGAGAGACACGTGAGTGACTGACTTGGTGGAATATTATTTATCACTCATTGTGTACTTCTTTTCTAATGATGCTCAGCCAGACTAATGAGAGACTTTGGCTGGTTGGGAATCATGGGTAGTATGGTAGTAAAATGGTAGTAAAAACTCATTCTGCCAGCCAGCAAAAAGTCTCCCATGTTGCTGGCTGAGCATCATAGAAATAAATAAAACTAATACACAGTATTATGGCAAAATATATATCTTTATTTAAAATAAACGTTGGTCCTTTACATTAAAATAAAGTTTTCTCCCTCCCCCTCTCCCCAATATTGAAATGGGCATGTCTGGAACAGAAATGTCTAAAGGGGAGGGGTTCATAATATAGCCACGCCCACCCTTGGGCGCTAAAGGAAAACCTGCACCCAGGCGCCCGTGACCCTAGGATCGGCCCTGCGCTCAACTCTACTGGTAACATGTTCTAGAGTTTGTTCTGTATATGTAATTACTCCTATAGAATATTGCCTTTTTTCTAGATTCTAAATATGCATCATAGGTTACAAATAATTATACCACTTACTCATGGAAATTTGGTTACATTTGTGATGACATACAGCATTTGCTTTGTGGTTCACTGACAAGGTTACTATTGAATAATGTGCATATCTTGCTAAACATAGCACATAAACCACATTTGCATTCATCCTGCTTCCCCCGTCCCTTAGATCTTTCCACATCTTATTGTATAAAAATCTTTTAATAAAAGGCATATAGTAAGTAGCAGAGAACCAATTATTTAAACCACTTGCAAGCATTCATCACTATTGAGCTGTGCCACTCCCCACCAGTGAAAAAATACTAATTGCAATACTCTTTCTTATGCAGCTGCATCTGATATGACCAATCCCCAAGCTCCATAAAAAAATCCACAAGGAATTAGGAGTGTTTGCACATAGGGAAAATATATAAAACACAGTGATAATGTTTTAAAATGACCGTCTGTATGAATTTGTCTGATATAGCAGACATAGCAACATTTTCTCCTGATGAAGTAATGCGTTTGTGTGGAGAAATGCATCGAGGACTTGAGACCTACTATCTTCAGTTGAAGTAAACTTTCGCTTTGATATTCCTGTTTGGGCTCGGCTATTAAAAGAGCTATTTGTATGTTGTTATGTGCAATAACAATGATTTAGCACTGGAAGCAGGAAGTGTAGTATTTTGATTCTTCACCATTGTGTTTTCTTCTTGTAAGTTTATAGTTTTTGTAATAAGAAGCATTAGAGATGTCCCGAATAGTTCCTCGGCGAATAGTTCCCGGCGAACATAGCGTGTTCGCGTTAGCTGCGGCGGCCGAACAATTGCGATGTTCGGTCCGCCCCCTATTCGTTATCATTGAGTAAACTTTGACCCTGTGTGGAATACATGTAATCCTATTGCTATTCTATAAACCGAACGTTCGGTTTATAGAATAGCAATAGGATTACATGTATTCCATAAGCCGACAGCCTATAAACCGAACGTTCGGTTTATAGACTTTCGGCATTTGTAATGAATGTAATAGTAGTACTATTGGCTTTCAGTAAACGGAGACAGAGTCTCCATTCATAAATTTATGAATGGAGACTCTGTCTCCGTGTAGTGAAAGCCAATAGTACTATTACAAATGCCGAAAGTCTATAAACCGAACGTTCGGTTTATAGGCTGTCGGCTTATGTAATCCATGTAATCCTATTGCTATTCTATAAACCGAACTAGAGTTCCCATTCATAAAAATTTATGAATGGGGACTCTGTTTCGGTTTATAGAAAGCTAAGAAGTTGAACGAATGAACGAATGGTTTAATATAAACGAAAATCATTTGTCCATTCGTGCTATAGTATTGGCATTACTATAATCCGAAATAGAGTTTGTTTATAGAATGCCAATAGACTTACATGCATTCCATAAACTGAAAGTCGTTCATTATGTCGGTTTATGGAATGTAGTGTACTATGCTATTGTATTCTATAAACCGACTCTATTTCGGCTTATAGAATGCCAATAGTACTACGAATGGATGAATGAACGAATGATTTTCGTTTATTAACCATTCGTTCATTCGGCTTTCGTTAGCATAGCATTTTCGTTATTTGTTTTTCGGACGAATGGACGAAAATGCTATTTTCGGACGAAAATGTATTCGTCCGGAAACGAATGCACATGTCTAAATAGTACTACTTAACACACCTAATAATAACTCAGAGAGAGGCAACGCAAACAGAGGAGTCTGAAGAAAAGGAGTCAGAGGAGGAAGGTGGCTTTGAGGAGGTGGAAGACCAAACACAGCAGGCATCCCAGGGGGCTTGTTGTCATCTTTCGGGGACCCTTGGTGTTGTACGTGGCGGAGGAAGAGACCTTCAATGACATCAGTGAGGACATGGAACGGGACATGGCTAGCTTGGTATCCAACCTTGTGCAAATGAGGAGTTTGCGGTTGTGCAAATGGACTGTTTGCGGTTGTTTGCGGTGCGTTAAACGGGGAGTTTGGTCTGTCACTGTGAAGCGGGCATAACCCTTACACTACCTGATCGATACAACATCATACCTGATGTTTTAAAGCACGTTATTCCAAACAATTTAGGAATGTTAGGTGATTTATGCCCTTTATGGATTAAAACCAGACTCTGCATCAACTATGTAATTTTCCATGGGAGTTTTGCCATGGATCCCCCTCCGGCATGCCACAGTCCAGGTGTTGGTCCCCTTGAAACAACTTTTCCATCACTATTGTGGCCAGAAAGAGTCCCTGTGGGTTTTAAAATTCGCCTGCCCATTGAAGTCTATGACGGTTCGCCCGTTCGCGAACATTTGCGGAAATTCGCGTTCGTCGTTCGCGAACGGAAAATATTATGTTCGCGACATCACTAAGAAGAATGTATCTATCCTGAATGACAGTGAAAACCCCCGGACCACATGGAGAGTCAAATACAATTTTTTAAGGTGTCATGAGCCAACGGGCAGCCCCAGATCCCATGGGGGAATATAATTTAATTCTAATATATGTCTTTCTAATCTTGTTTTATATTTATGTTCTTGTTAAGAAGATCTTTTCTACTAATTCTGTTCACATTTTTTTTTTTGTTTAGAGTTGGCTTTCTATGTGACCATATCTATCTTAGATGTAAATTTATTCGTTGTTAAAGTTACATCCAGGTACCTCACCAAATAATTACATGATCATCAACATAGAGGTAGTAAATTTTGATGTCGGAAGTTATCTAGTGCCCTGGTGGATCTATTGGGGTCTTAGGTGTTTTAGGGAGGTGCTAATACATTGAAATAGACAAATACTCTATCATAAGATGGTTAGCTGTCT
The DNA here is from genome assembly GCA_036172795.1 of Pelodytes ibericus. NCBI lineage: Eukaryota > Metazoa > Chordata > Amphibia > Anura > Pelodytidae > Pelodytes > Pelodytes ibericus. The sequence continues at coordinate 80,306,117 of CM069859.1, forward strand.
CAGCATCAAAAATATATTGTCAAGGAGAGATCTCAACTGGGTTTTAAAAAGATTGGTAGGATTAGATGTGGTTTCACTATATGAATTTTGGAATAAAGTTGTCACGAGGCTTCTTTAATGTATACTCTTCTATTCAGTACTATTATACTCCTTTGTCTGGCTTTCTGATCACTATGTTTTTATTACTCTTCCCCAGTTTGATTGTTATTTTTTTAAATTATATCTGTGTCTTTAGCCACAGTGTCTTGGAAAATGTTAAGGTTGTGACCCATGTAATTCATTAGGTAGAAACTGCCAGATCTAAATCTAAATTGTTTAGAAAGGCTGGTAATTACTTTATCTGCATTGACACTATCAGACTCTATCAGATTATAATAGTCTAATGGGGCTATTCACTAAAGGTGAGCAGCAGGTGAGTTGAAGTGAATAGCAGGTGAGTTGAGGTGAGATGAACATTTCATCTCACCAATGTGCAGGAACAAACCTGGTTATTTCCTCCACTAAGTGAACTCATCAGGTTTGTTCATGCACAATGTATAGCTGAACTGGAGAGATGGAATGTGCACCTCAACTCACCTGCTATTCTCTTCAACTCACCTGCTACTTGAGATTCCTTTGACCCACATCCTGCAAAGAAGACAGTGATGCCATTTGAGAGGTATCTGTTAAAGTAAATTACATTGACATTGTTTCAGCTTGATCTATTTCTGCTTCAGATTGGTGTCACTAAAGCAGACAAGTTTTGGGGTGTAACTCCTAGTTTTATTTTAAATGTCCTTCATTGGGTCTTTCATTGCTTTTCTGCCAGCTTTAAACTGGTTTTACTTCATAGTCCTGTTTATCATGATTTAATTTGTTATTTTTCCTTTCTGTTAGAATCCAATCCACAGCTGTAACATGTTTGTTAAGGATTTCATCCATTTGTTTAAATCTGGGTACTTGGATTTTGGTTTGAAGTTGTTCTTATTTACCTTTAATATCCAATTGTAAAGCTGTCCTTTCTTGCTTTTTGTGACAATAGTAGTTAATCATATAAAGCAATCTGATAATATGCTATTCCATGTATCCAAGGTATTGCCGTATTTTAAATTTTCTGGGAATTTTTTCAAACTCAAACGTCTTGGAATCCATATCTTTGCCAAATTATTAGTATTCGAATGAGACAATATATCACCATAAATGCAAGTGTTTCTACATCATGTGTAGCTGCTACAGGTTTAGAATCCCATAAAGTATCTAGATCTATTTAATGTTTCATGATATCCAAAAATACATGTTGGTCTGTGTTTATAGTCTCCATTATGCCTCAAAAAGTCATTTACTAATTTTATACAAGTGCTCTATGGGCAAAATAGCACAATACACTGCGAGAAATCCTAAAAATAGGCAATGTGCGAATGACACTCTGAGAGTGTATCGAACTTTGTGGGATGATCACAAATATAAACAACATTTGCTAACATGTGTGCTTTGGCTCTATAGAAAAAAAATACACGAATAATGGTCTTCTCACATGATTTTCATTTCCTGCTGTGTATCCATTTTCATTTTATAGATTGATGTGGCTGCCTCCATTGTTTTTTTTTTTTACTATTATTCTTAATTGTAACAATTGTTCCTGGATATGCTCCCTCTTCCCTCATAAATAGGATTATATCCATGTAACAGGTGAAACATGTTAGGTAAGGAGGGAGGCTGTGTTTCTTTCTTTTTTTTCTGTCCTACTTCTTTGTGTCGGTTTGTCTTCATAAAGAAATATTTTGATTTTTGGAAATACATTTGAAATTGCATAAGGTCATCCCTGAACAGTGATTCAGAGCATACAGTGCTGAATAAAGTGATTTGGAGCATAAATGGCACTGTAAAAGGTATGAGGAGCATACATGGTACTGTTTCAGACAATGATAGGTGTATCATAGTTTAAGTAAAATATTTCAGTTTTGTAGGCAACACTGTTCTTTCTGCTGCCTCAAAATAATATGGCAGTGGTCCTCCTGAAATCAGACTCTGGGTCCGCCCCGGTACGACATACATAAAGTTAAAAAATATATATGTATCTCTTACTGTTACCCTACAGTGATTGTTGCTTAACAACATGATAACATTTGCATTTTATCATAATTATTGGAATTATAATCTGAACCTGTTGTGCAGGCTTTGTTGTATAATGGGATTGTGATGTTAAATTGTTCCTGTATTGTTGGTTAGCGGTTTGATTTTCCAGGTGGGAAAAATATGTATTTTACTAAAATAATCATTCATACAGACACCACAGCAAACTTTATTTTCTTTAAAAAAAAAAAAGAAAAAATGTCTAATTAGACAAGCATTCTATTTTTATTCTGTAACGAAAATTACTTTGTGTTGCTTTTTGATGTCTATCAAAAGATGTAAAAAAATATTTTCTTATGATCATCTTGACCCCCAAAAAATGAAACTAAATTTACTGAAGAGTTTTCTACTGTAAAAAATGATTCATGTTAACAACATTATTATCACAGTAGGGATTTTGTTTCTGAAGAGACAGGGGGAGGAGGGAAGAAGTCAGCTGTCATTATGCAGTTGCTCTAATGGTGGCTTTTAAAGTATCAAATTATTCTCACCTGTGCTGTTAATGAGTTAGAATAATTTCACATGGAATTAGATTTAGGCATACAGCTTCATCTGAAAAGACACATAATCCCTCTGTAAACTAATGGTGCAATAGTGCAAAAGTATTAATTCGTTGCTGAGCATCCACCTATCACATATACAAAATAGGGAAACAGGAGCTTTTCTAAGTGAAATAGGTGAGGTTCTCAAAATGTCAACAGGAATCACAACACAGGGGAGAAAAAAAAAAGACAAAAAAACAATCTCTTGTAAAACAGTAGCAAATAGTAGATGAAATGTGTAGGAAACATATGAATATTCTGAGGTTCTACAAATGTAGCCTACTTCAGCTTTAGCTTTAGCTTTTATCTGCATAGATACAATTACATTTTCAGATAATCTTACTGACTGTAAAGCAGCCAAAAAATCATAGGCATAAAAATAAAGTTGTAGTGGCAATTATCAGTAAAATACAACAACAATTCTGCTGATATCTAGCATTATCAATGTTAGAAATTTTAAATATATGTTGAAGTCCTCATGTAAGACAGAATGAATGGGCACATGAGGTCATGCAGTGATTATATCCTCTGTCTAAATCTTCTCCCTAGGTGTAAGAGAAGACAAGACTGTATTGTACCATAGTAGTGAAAACAGAGATGGCTGTTCACACTTTTATGACAACCCTTACAGAATAGCGATTAAAAACAGATGCACCATGAATAATGAATGAAGAGCGCCAGCTGCGATGCTGGTCACCGATGTATTGTAGATGAAAGGTGAGGGTTTTTCCTGCCAGCTGAAGAAAGCTGAGCACTTGAGAAAGCCGTTGTGAGAGCTGGATGTTCAGGGATCTACTTGTTAAGTCCTTCCTTATGCATTTTGTGAAGGCATTCACTTTGTCAGGGTCATAGTGGGAAGCTGCATAAAGGGTACATGTAATAATAATGCGGAGTCAGGGCAAGTAGCCTGATGCCCCTGACCCCATTAATAAATAAAATACTCCCTGCCTTTTGGCCAGTTACTGCCCAATTCCACAGACCCCATTAAATAAGTAATGAAACCCCTGCTGGAATAATTTTATTTTTTTGGTGGCCCCTTTACCTGGTCCAGAAGGTCTAATATTGTGGGGGGTGGATCTATTTGGGTGGTTCCCAGTTCCCAGTTCCCAGTCCTGATACTGTTAGACAGGGGTAAGGCTATAGAGAAGGAGGACAGAATATTATCAGTGGAGACTTTAGAAGATACTTCTGACATACTGGAAACTCTGGGACTCCCACAGCTGTTTCTCAATGAAGTGCCAAATACGCCTCTAAGAGAGTCAGTCTGATACAGCTACACAAGAGTAGATGTCTGCTCTACCCTGCACTTACTAATGATTCTTTGTTATATTTGTTAGGCTGAACTGGTGCCAACACTTGAATTATCTTTTTGCTTAATTTCCAGACTGTGAATCACAACCTGGCCTGATTGCATACTTATACTTACCTCAGTGACATTAAACCTTGAGCTAGATGACAGCCTGACTGTGTGAGACTATACTGTTGGAGATTTTGTTGACAGGACCCTTCCCGGTGTTGTTTTTACTCTAACTAATAACCTGTGTGTTCATAACACATAAGTACCCCTCTGGGCATTTTCTCCTGTCCCCTCTATTCACTTTTCTGGAGGAGGGAACCTACCAACGTTCCACTTGAATCGGGTGGTGGGTTTTTTTTGGCTTCCTTCAGTGGTTTTTGGCCCATTTCTTGTTTTTTTTGCAATTCTCTCTTGCTGCTGCAGGTACCCTCTCCCTCACGTTCTCGATTTTCTAACTGTTCTTAATATCTTCACTCCTTCCCCTATTTTCTTTGTTTTCCTTCTTATATTGGTTATTAGCAATACATATGATCTATCTCTTTCCCTAGTCCTCAGATATATTGAGTGCTACTTTGTATTTGTCCACTAGAGGGAAGTGTCCTTTAAGAAACAAGGCATTTCCACTTGATATATTGTGATCTTAAACACAAATAGCAGGCTAAATTGATATTTCCTTCCTGTTTTATTTTTTATGAGTCTTTATACTGTGACAATAGTTATTTTTAGAAATGTGAGGCCTTAAGAGGACCTTCCTGTGACTCTCAGTTGACCTTATAGGCCTAGTTCTTGCAACTGATTTCACCATAAGATAAGTTGCATTAGGAGATAAAAAGAAAGTATAATGTGTCTGTTTAGAAATAATTACCTGTTTATATTAATAAATATGTTCTATTTGCTATACCATTAATGCATTTGTAATTCACTTGTCTCATATTTTAGTATTTCCGTGAATCTTAAAAATAAAAACAAAATAAAAAATATATATGTAAAATACATATATAAATGTATATATATATATATAATGCCATTATATAAATTACAAAAATCTCTCTAGCACGTGTAGTAGCTGCTTAACATTGCATATTATTGGTACATTTGGGGTTAACAAAAAATCTTTATTCATGATTTCCATAAACATTTCAACATTGCACACTTATTTTGGTTCCAAAATAAAAAAGGCATTCTGGGTTGCAATGTGGCTGGGCAGTTTTGTAAAACTGGTGCTGATGATGTGTGCTTGACTAGCACTAAGGAATAACCAACACAAAGTCATGAAAGGACTCCCGTACTAGCAAAAAATGATATTGTGTTCACACAGCGAAAATGGTGCAGGGTATGCACACAGCAGGCTTGTGCCCCAAACCCGTGGGAGCTCGTGCACCCACCATTGCAAGCAATTGAAACAGCTGAATTCAACATGGAAAGGTTGATTTCATAGTAATGTCTAATGGCAGAACTTTCTCAGAGGAGACCATGAACATTACTGCAGAGGAAGCCAGCCCCAATCTTGTATACATGCCCTCACTGATATAACTGTTAGAGGTTCAAGTGAAATGATTTATTAAAATATAAAACCCAAGACATACTTGAAAAAAGAGACATCTCAATATCTCCTTCCTGTTAAAATAATTTTAAAAGTAAATACATGAATAATACAACTGCTGGGAAAAAGTAAATTGTATTAAAATAAAAAATAAGAATATTTCACAAATATTAAAATGATGTACAGCATACAGAAATTAAGCTAGGTATGTTGGATATTAATAATCATAAAAATATGAAAATTAGTTATTAATTATAAATCATTAAAAAATATGAAAATTGATGATTCATATCTATGGGTCTGACCAAAAATACCCATATAAAGAATGTTTTATGTATATAGAGAGTTTGGATGACGTTTTTACAAAAGTAAATACAATGCAACAATTATTAATAAAATAATAATTAATTTATTGAATATAAAATAAAGATCATACAATAAGCAAAATAGCATAACAACTAAATGCAATATCAATAGATGTTAATCATAATTCACATGTATGACTTATAACAGAGGTGAATAAAATAAAACATGAATTATGCAGCTCCGTGGCTGTATCAACATGCATGTAGTATTATTTACAATGCAGTTACATTTCTGACCACAAGATGGCCATGCATTTTATTTAGATACAACCACTCCTACATTGATAATGATTAATAGATAAAATTGCTAATGATAGTACACCATAATTACCTACAAATTACCAGCAAATACTCTGCTTAGGTAAGGTAATATTACTAAAACAGCCTACTCAAGGTGGCTATTTCTTAATCTGCCTGGTAAATGGCAATGTATGTATTCTAGCTTAGACTTTAAGAATGAGAATCTTAAATAATCTCTGGAGATGAGATATTACATATTTGGGTAAATAGCTAGACTATAAGAAATTATGGTTCTTGGTAATATCTATAGGATATTCCTCTGGCTTCCTACTGCAGAAAGGATGACAGATAAACACCAGGCTAAACATATAGATCCCAGAAATTGTGGTATTTAAGTTTTATTTACCCACATACATATGCTAATTACATCCATAAAAATTGAGAGATGCTAGAAACAAATTACCACATTAATACATTACCGGCAGCGGTTGGTTTGCAGTTGAGACTCCTTCCATTGAAGAATTGAGTGATGGGAGTTACTCCTGGGACTTAGTTCAATACTATGTGTATGGAGATGTCTATTATTAACCCCTTAGTGACATGACTTTTTTGGCTTGTCCGACGTTTGGTGACATGGGCTGTTTTAACATTTCTGAGGTGTTTGTGTTTTGCTGTAATTTATTTCTGTCTCATTTAGTGTACCCGCACAAACTATATATTGTTTTTATCGTTATAAGAAGGGCTTTCTTTTGATACCATTATTTTGATAATAGCATATAATTTGATGTAAAAAAAATAATAATATATGGCAAAAAAATTAAAAAAATACTTTTTTTATGACTTTTATTTGAAAAATCGTATACTCATGTACAAGAGACAACAAAAAAACACTGCTAAAAAGTTTCTAATATATGTCCTGAGTTCAGAAATAGCCCATGTTTTTATGTTTTTGTGCTTTTTTATTCATGTTACAGGGCCAGAACTATAAGTGGTGCAAAGCTATTTTAAAATCCTTTCTTTCAAAATTAGCGATAGTGACATTGTAACACTGATTTCTGTACTAAATCCATGAATGACCCCCAACATGTACATATTTTTGAAAACTAGACAACTCAGGGCATTTAACTTGGGGTATTTTGACACATTTCATGTAGCCATTTTACCACCAATCTATGCCAAAGTTTGCAGCAAAAAATCTTTTTTTTTAATTTTTCACATATATTGCAATTTAGGTAAACATTACCTTAAAATGTGAAGGGATATTTCCAAATAACACCTCAATATGTGTTCAGCAACATCTCCTGAGTACAGGGATACCACCCATGCATAGGTTTGTTGGTTTGTATTGGGTCTAAAATTCCAACCTTAGGGGGTGCGCATTTTGGTTTTCCAACTTGGAATTCTGACATGCAGAAAACTTGTGCCCATGTCCCATTTGGGACATTTTTGAAGCCAGAAAGTGTATTCTACCCCACAAAACCATATATATTTTTAAACTAGACACCCTAGGGTATTTCAAATGGTAGTATTTTAACACTTTCCATGCACTAATTATACTACCAGCCTATGTCAATGTTTTGGGTAGTAATTTTTTTTCACATACATTGTACTTTGGGCATGAATTCACAGATCCTGTTATATGTCAGTGCCAAACAACACCTCAATATGTGTTTAGCAACATCTCCTGAGTACAGGGATACCACCCATGTATAGGTTGGTTAGGTTATTTGGGGGTTAAAAGGCCACATTTGAGAGGTGCGCTTTTTGGTTTTCCAACTTGGAATTCTGACGTGCAGAAAACCTGCGCCGATGTCCCATTTGGGACATTTTTGAAGCCAAAAAGTGTATTCTATCCCACAAAACCATATATTTTTGAAAACTAGACACCCTAGGGTATTTCAAATGGTAGTATTTTAACACTTTCCATGCACTAATTCTACCACCAGCCTATGTCAATGTTATGGATAGTAATTTGTTTTTCACATTCATTGTACATCGGGCATGAATTCATAGATCCTATTATGTGTCAATGCCACAAAACACATTAATATGTGTTCAGCAACATCTCCTGAGTACAGGGATACCACCCATGTATAGGTTAGTTAGATTATTTGGGGGCTAAAAGGCCATGTTTAGGGGGGGTGCATTTCCAACTTGGAATTTTGACATGTAGTCAGCCTGCGCCCATGTTCCATTTGGGACACTTTTGAAGCCTGTCAAAGTATTTTACCCCATAAAACCATATATTTTGGAAAACTAGACATCCTAGGGTTTTTAAAATTGTGGTATTTTAACACTTTCCAAGTGCTAATTCTACCACCAACCTATGTCAAAGGGTTGGGATGTCATTTCTTCCCCACACACATTGTAGTTCAGGCAGGAATTTTCAGATTCTGGTATTTGCCACTGCCAACCAACACCTCAATATGTGTTCAGCAACATCTCCTGAGTACAGGGATACCCCCCATGCATAGGTTTGTTGGTTTGTATTGGGTCTAAAATTCCACATTTAGGGGGTGCGCAATTCCAACCTGGAATTTTGACATGTAGTCAGCCTGCGCCCATGTTCCATTTGGAACATTTTTGAAGCCGTCCAATGAATTTTACCCCATCAAACCATATATTTTTGGAAAATAGACATCCTAAGGTATTTCAAATGGTGGTATTTTAATACTGTATAGGTACTAATTCTGCCACCAGCCTTTGTAAAAGTTTGTGGTAGTACTTTTTTGGGAGGTTTTTTTCCACATGCATTGTACTTCAGGCATGAATTCACAGATTCTGGTATATGTCACTGCCAAACAACAACCCAATATGTGTTCAGCAACATCTCCCGAGTACAGGGATAGCACCCATGCATAGGTTTGTTGGTTTGTTTTTGGCTAGAAGGCAACATTTGTGAGATGCGCATTTTTGGAATTTTGACATGTAGTCAACCTGCGTACGTGTCCTTTATGGGATATATCTTTGAAGCCAGCCAATGTAATTTACCCCCACCAAACCATATATTTTTTTAACGGTAGACCCCCATCACTACTTGTGGCAAGGGCTCAGCAGCCACCGATACATCGCTAGATGATGTATCAGAAAGCTGAATAGGGTCAAAATCGAACCCTGAGTCCGCGGCCTCAGAATCAGTGCGTAAGCAGTGATCTCGAGCAAAGAAGGGGTTAATAGCTCTTAGAAGAGCCTATCTTGTACTGTAATACATTACAGTACAAAGAAATTAATCCATAAAACAGTGCAGACAGAAAAACATACTGTTGCTGTGCAAGATTACTGCTTACACAGTGATGAATGGCAGGGAAGGGGTTAATACACAGTGAAAGACTTTCATAAAACCTGACAATTTTATAAAATGTTATTTTATATCACTAATACTGATCTGTCTCTTTCCGTCACAAAAATGTAAGTGAGGAGAGGGAGGCAGATCAATATTTGTGAATATTGATCCGACCAATTTTGTCCTGACCAGGGCGAATGGTGAGCTTAATTGAGAAATCACCAAACCGCCTTTGCCACTAATTCGCTGTTACTGATCGCTATGCGCTCAGGCAGCTTAAAAAAAAAAACTCAAATATTTTTACTTTACATGTAATCCCCTAGCGGGTATGTGTAAAAAAAATAAAATAAAAATATGCAGACAGATAAAAATTGCTTTGGCGTCAATATCATTGCGTAAGCAGTGATCGACGGCAAAGAAGGGGTTAATAACTCTTAGAAGAGCCTTTTTAGTACTGTAATAAATTACAGTACAAAAAAAATTAACCCCTAAAAAATGCACAAACGGCAAAAATAAATGCGCTGATGTGCACGATCACTGCTTATGCAAGATCAGTGGCAGGGAAGGGGTTAAACGCAGGGAATTGCTTTAATACATTTTTTTTTATTGTTTTAATATTTGTGTGTTGTGTGTTTATTGTTTTTTTTTACTTTTACAACTTTGATCTGTCTCTCTCCCTCACTAAAAAAATGTGAGGAGAGGGAGGCAGATCATAACTGGTCAGATCAATATAGGGCTAATATTGATCTGACCAGTCAGTGGGGATGTTCAGCAGAACATCCCCACTGCCTGTCAGTGTGCCTGGCAGTCACTGATTGCCTCTGTGAAGAGGCAATCGTGTGACAGCCAGAGAGCACAGGAAGCAGGTACTTCCTGCCTCCTGTGCTCTTGCCCTTAGAAGGGCAGCGCCATCTTGGTCACTCAGTGACCAAGATCGTGCATTTTTTTTTAGTGTTTCTGATTGCCTCGACTTGCGAGGCAATCAGAAACACTTTCTGAGCATAGGAAGCGAAAAATTCGCTTCCTATGCTCGTTTTTTAATGCCCGTCGTTTTAAAGGCACTGTGCCTTTAAAACCGGCATTTCGATCGCTCTCCGGAGCGATCGAAATGCCGACGGGCATTTTTTTTGTATTGTACGATGCTTCCACACGGAAGCATCGTTACAATACCATCAGAGCACTGAAAGCGGAAAAACTCCGCTTTCAGTGCTCGTTTTGACACAGGACGGACTAGGTCCGTCCTGTGTCACTAACGCTTCGCCACACAGGACGGACCTAGTCCGTCCTGTGTCGCGAAGGGGTTAAAGTAAACATGTGCTATTAAAAGCCTCATATTCCTGAGTTCTCCCCAGAAGGAGAGAGATTCAGCCCTTTTCTAAAACATTCCCATCTCTCACCCCACTAGTGGCACATCTCCCAAAATCAGTTCCCCCAGGTCAATTCAGGTCCTCTCTCTGCACCTCCAGTATCCACTTATCAACCAAACCTTATCTCAGCTTGACACCCTGTTCTCTGTAACTTCTAGCCAATTAAAAGTGAATGGGTGTGTTTAATTTAAATGAGACGATGTCATGATTTATAGCTATATGTGGATTGTGAGTACAATGTAAGAAAATAAATATGTTAAAATGAATAAAAGTGTTAATACAATTTCAAATTAGAGTAAACATTCTTATCAGTATCATTCCACACTAGATTAAAACTTATAACAAAATATATACCACACTAATAAAACAATAAAATAAATATTCTAATTAATATGTGGGATGAATTATACTTTACATATCTATTAGTGAAGTTGTGATATAATTATATATTTTAATGAGCGATTTGAATCAACTAAGTGTGTTTATAACCCTTATTATATTCTTCAAATCTAATATCCAAATAATCTCCCAGTCTGTGTCTTTAGTTTCTGTCAGTTTGGGTGGGCAAGTAAGTTGCAGAGAAGCCCCCCTTCTCCTCTTGTATGTATGGACACAGCTGGTACAATGAAATTTGGTTAGATTCATATACCTTCCACTAACAATGACCCCTTATCTATTCTCGCCTCTGCCAATTTTATCAGTACAATATTTGGTTTCAGATAACAGAGTTATGAATGTGGAAGACTGTCTTTTATCCTCAGAGACACAGAATAGGATTTGAACACACAGAAGGATGATCAAAAACTCACACAAAATGGAGGCTGCTGGCATCCATCTTGTTATCCTTGGCTTCTGCTTTATTCACATGTAATAGTCTCGAAATTACTGTTTAATAACTCTGACAGGTAAAAATGTCCCTTTCAAGAGGAAGTAATGACAAAAACTGTTCATTATTAATACATTAGTCTTATTTTGCTTACCTACACACTGGAGGTCTAACAGACCATGAGAAAACAGTACAGGAGCACCTCAACAGACCATAGATGCAAGGCTTTAAGCAGATGTAGGAGAAAGGGAGTCTTATACTGTTTGATTTCTCCCCTACTTAATTAACATTTTGTTTTAAAACACAAAAACATAAAGAAATATAATTATAAAGCAAGAGCAATAGTCAGAAAAACATGGCTTTTTTAATAGTTGTAAAATGTTGTCATTACTTCTTTTTTAAATATGGGTGATTCATAGGGGGCTATATATAAAAAATCCTGCATATAAAAATGTCGGGAACTTGGCAAATAGCCATTTCTTATCTATGATGGCATTTAAGGCATTTTTATAGATCCTGATATGTTAGTGCCTCTGCCAAAAAGTATTTATGTGTATGCAAACCCTCAATCTTCAACACCCAGTTGGTGCTACACATTAGTGCACATAGCAACGGCCAGTATTATGTGCTGTTTATTCATTACTTTAACTAACAGTTTTCGCATGACTTTTGAACACACAATTTTCCAGGAAAGGTTATCTTAAATTAAAAAGCTGTTATTCACATGAAGTCAGCCTATTTTCAATACATCAACTGATGTACTACTTCCATTAACAGTATTTTCCTGACCTGAGGCAAGAACAGGGTAATCAACATGTTATATACCAATATGTCTATTTGTAAGTACTTCTCTTTAATAGCCCTGAGGAATATGTTGGGGCTTTAAAAACAAAGTAACAATTGAATGCAGCTGAGGATATAAATCCTATTTTTATAATTCATAATTTAAAAGGTTTATTATGATATTAACCTTATGAAAAACATCTTTATCAAGTCCTTTGGTACTGACTTGACAATAATAATATTTGTAAAGCTTTCAAATAAGAAGCTGGGCCGGACAACCAATCATTTTTATGAAAGGTGAACATGTTATAAGCTTTTCAAAGTTTACATTTCTGACATTGTCATAAAACTGACAAGCAATACCATAAAATATATTTTAAGTGCATAATTATTTGTTTTGACTATATCATACCAGTAGTGACCCAATCTCAGTACTGCCCTTTACGATCTTATTAAGACTGTAAATCTATGCATCATTATAAAATAAACCTGCTTATTAATCAGCAAGTTTATCTTTTGTAACTTGTACTTAAGCCCAAGTACGTGTCATTAAAGGACAACTGAAGTGGGCAAGTAGCAAGCTGGCTTTGTAAGCGAGAAGCTCTCGAGCGGGTCCGGGCCTAATCGCTGTTAACGACAATGGAAAGCAGTATTGTAACAATAATAGAGGTACACGTACTGTGGTTCGTACGGAGAGGTAGGGACCCCAATAGCAGATAGACTGTTCTTGCCTGGCAACACCGATACCGAGGACTACAGGGCAAGCAGACTTCAATTGATGGCAGCAGGTACGAACGTCCGCGGACCAGGTCTGGATGGGCTGCAGCCGTAGAGAATAGTCGAAGTATAAGCCGAGTCGGGGAGCCAGAAGCGAAGCAATGTCAGAAGTACAAGCCGGGGTCAGGGGTTCCAGAGTTCAGGATAGTCAGAAAATCGTAGCCGGGTCAGGGATTCCAGAGGGCAGCAGAGTCCAGGTGAGAGCCAAAATATAAGGGCAATAGCAGAGGGATAATCCAAAAAACACGCCAGGTCAGAAGTCCAGTAAAGCAGAATAACACCAAATCACAGAAAAAAATCAACTACGGAAAAGCTAGGAGCAATCCACGCAGAGATAGCTTGTATATTCATCAAGCAAGTTTGAATTGCGTGCGCTATGGATTTAAAGGGCTTAGCTCCGCCCCCTTGACGTACGCGACGCACGTCTCTCTGCCCGTCGCCATAGTGACGACCGGGATAGCAGCGAACGAGTGTTTCTTAGTGCACGCGCCTTTCTCCATTGACGGGTGCGTGCTGAAGAGGATCTCCGGTGGTGAGAGGAGTTGAGAGCCATGCTGCGAGGGACCCGTCGCGGGACAGAAATACCGACCTTACAGGTATAATCCTTTAGAAGAGAGTCATCATGTCCACACACACTACAAAGAAACCCAAGAGGGAATTAGATCACTATCTAAAACCAAAACAGTGTAAAAAAGAGAAAAATAATCTCTCAGCCTTGACCCACGATGGCGCCCGTACTACGCTGGAAAAAGAAGATCTGTCGGATCTTGATGTTGCTGCATCTTCAACATCACAAAACTATTCACAAAAGGAATCTATTAAAGATTTGTTATCCTAACTACGTGGCCAACTTAAAGGATACAAAAAAGTACTCACAGCAGAATTTAAATGTGATATACAAGAGATTGGTGAGCGCACCAAGAAACTGGAACGCAAGGTGGATGAATTAATAGATCCACACAACGAGTTGGCCGAACGCCATTCAGATCTGGCAAAAGAAGTACAATTCATAAGGGAGAACAATGGACCTTGAGGAAAGGTCCAGTCAAAATAAAATACAAATCCGAAGCATCAACGAGGATATCTCTCCTGCAGATTTTTCAGAATGGGTGACTGACTTCTTCAAATACCTTCTTTCAGTTGTGACAGCCACTGATCTTCTACTGGACCGTATCCACAGGGTACCTAAGCCAAAGATAGTCCAAAAGAGAAACTGAGGGATGTCCTACTCAGAGTTCATTTTTACCACATCAAAGAGGACATAATGAAAGCTAGTAGATTCCTCCTCCTGCAAAACCGGAGGAAGGTCTACAAATTCTGGCACAGTGGAACATCACTCCGGAGGGCCACCCAAGCATCGAGAACCTGATCACGCCAATCCAATCATTATGGAACAAAAGTGGCAAGAGTGTGAATAGATTCTCCAAAGCATCTCCATTACCAAACCCTTTCCATATAAGTCCCTTCGCCCATCAAGATGAAGCACACATAAATAATGAATCCATGGTGAAATGGACAATCATTTTTTCCCTAGTTTTGGACCACTTCAAAATACTAGGTCCACAAGTTCGATAAGTATAGCTCTGATAAAATTTCCTTTTTTACTCAGGGCTGTAAGTTGATGTTAGTTTTTGTTTGTTTATTTGTTAGTTTTATACAATCTCTAATCTCTAGTGTTCAATATAGTTCTTTTGAATATGGCAAACACTAGAATTATCTCCAATATTTCCATAACCAATAGAAGGTTTTGTTTTTCTTTCTCTTCCCGTATTGGAGATTAACAAATAATTTAAAACTCAGCGGAACACTTTCTGGTTACACATATTCAAAGAAAAAAAAAAGTTTTCCATGATGCAAGTAAAGCAGTTGAATGTTACGCCCCTCACAGTTACAGCATGGTGTGCCATAAAAGTGTAAGCCTATATTTTATTATCTCTACTATAGATTAGATAAGAATTGACGTAAATGTCTTGTTTTTTTTTAAACCCCTGTTATGTAAAAGCACTGCCGGGACCTGGCAGTTGGCTCCAACCTGTTTAATTACCCAGTTTCTCATATGGTCATGCCACATATGTCTTTAGCTAAAATAATATGGTTTTCTAAATACTGTCAGACATGGGCAATGTTCTATCCCTTTACAGGGAATGTTCTTTTCTTCTTCTTCTTCTTCTTCTTTTTCTTCTTTCCTCTTTCTTCTTTCTTCTTCTTTCTTCTTCTTCTTCTTCTCACCCTTTGTTCTATTCCTTTCCATCCCCAATTTTTAATAACCTCCTCACAAGCATTTACGTCTGCATTCCAAAAACCTTTTTAAACAACCATTTACAGCATTTTCCAACTGTTTATATAAACCTGATTCTCTGATTGTCCTAGTTCTCAGTCCATTAATACGCATTTTCACAAATGGTTTATCCTTATTGATACATACCCTCTATTTCAACAACAAGTTTATCCCTAGTTTAGACAAATGGTATTGACAATTTTATCTATGAATGTGAAAGGCCTAAATTCTCCTCATAAAATAAATTTACTATCTGATGAAGCCAATATTACAGCAGTATAAGAAAAACATTTTGCTTCTCACAATATATAATCTTTTCTAATAAAAGATTTCCCTACAGCCGTTCAAAGGGCCGATCCCAGGGTCACGGGCGACTGGGTGCAGTTTTTCTTTTGGCGCCCCCATGTGGGCGTGGCTATATTACAAACCCCTCCCCTTTAGACATTTCTGTTCCAGGCATGCCCATTTTATTACTGGGGAGAGGGGGAGGAGAGCACACACTTTATTTTGCTGTAAAGGACCAACAAAAACTTATATTTTAAAGAAAGATATATATATATTTGGCCATGATACTGTGTAGAGGTTTTATTTATTTCTGTGATGCTCAGCTAGCAACATGGGAGAGTTTTTGCTGGCTAGCAGAGTGAGTTTTAACTACCGTTCCCATGATGCCCAACCAGAAAAAGTCTCTCATTATTCTGGCTGAGCATCATTGGAAAAGAAGTACACAAGGAGTGATAAATAAGATTCCACCATGCTCACCATGTCACTCATGTGTGTCTCTCTCTCCCTGTACCCGCATGTCCATCTCTCTCTCTCTCCCCATACCCTCATGTCTGTCTGTCTCTCCCCATACCCTCATGCCCGTCTCTCTTTCTCTTCCCATACCCTCATGTCCGTCTCTCCCTCCCTATACCCACATGTCCGTCTCTCCCTCCCCATACCCTCATGTCTGTCTGTATTTCCCCATACCCTCATGCCTGTCTCTCTCTCCCCATACCTTCATGCCTGTCTCTCTCTCCCCATACCCTCATGCCTGTCTCTCTCTTCCCATACCCTCGTGTCATCTCTCTCTCTCCACTCATACCCTCATGTCCGTCTCTCTCTCTCTCTTCCTATACCCTCATGTCATCTCTCTCTCTCTTCCCATTCCCTCATGTCCGTCTCTCTCTCTCTCTCTCTCTTTGTATACCCTCCTGTCCGTCTCTCTCACTCTTCCCGTACCCTCATGTCAGTCTAATTCTCTCTTCCCATACCCTCATGCCTGTCTCTCTCTCTTCCCATACCCTCATGCCTGTCTCTCTCTCTTCCCATACCCTCATACTTGTCTCTCTCTCTTCCCATACCCTCATGCCTGTCTCTCTCTCCCCATATTCTCATGCTTGTCTCTCTACCCATACCCACATGTCCGTCTCTCTCTCCCCATACCCTCATGTCTGTGTCTCTCTCTCTTCCCATACCCCCATGTCGTCTCTCTCTCTCTCCACTCATATCCTAATGTCTGTCTCTCTCTTCCCATACCCTCATGTCCGTTTCTCTCTCTCTTCCCTACCCCCATGTCCGTCTCTCTCTCTCTTCCCATACCCCCATGTCCGTCTCTCTCTCTCCACTCATACACCATGTCTTTCTCTCTCTCTCCACTCATTAAATGATGTTCTGTCTGATTGAGGAGAAAGTTTGCTTTCCTATACCTAAACTCCCTGAAATAGCCTTACTGCATATATTCCCAGATGAGATCCCGACTCTATAAACTCTTATAAAACTATTTTCTTTCCATATTCTCATTGCAACTAAATTGTTGCTAGCTAGAAGATGGAAAACTGACTCACTGCCGACTCTATCCGAGATCAAAACATTGATTACTCACAGTTAGACAACGGAGAAGTTTCATTATTCGCAATAGGCAACTGTGATAGTCATGACAAATTGGTTCATATGTGGAATGTATCCCCAAACTAAATGTGACATGGACACACAATGAAAAAACACGGCACCACCCCTTTGTCCTCCTTCCTTCTGCTCCTTCTTTCTGCTTTCCACAATTTAGATATCTATTTCCCCCCCTCTTCCTATGGTCTACTTATAGTCTTCTATTTTAATTCAGGTTTTTATTTTTACCAGATATTGGAAATAATAGAAAGGTCATGTCCATATATAGCCATTCAAATTAAAAAAAATACAGTGTTTTTCTTGGATATCTAACAGCAGTATAACCAAATATGTATTATGCTTTTTAGGAATCAAAAATACTATGTGAATTATGATAGATTGTGAAAATGCTTACAATTCCTTTCCTTTCTTTCTTTCTGTACCCCTCTTTATTTTAAAAATGTAATAAAAACATGTAAGTTTAAAAAAAGGACAACTAAACTTTTTGTGACTCTTTTTCAACACTGAGTCAATAATTAACTTAATTTAAAAAAAATTGGGTGGAGGGGGGACTTACCGTATACTTTTTTTTATTCATAAAATCCCTAACTCCTCCTACTTTCATTTCTGATCCCTTGGCTCAGTTGTGCTGCTGATGAACAAATGAATCAAGGGGTCGAATGTGGCATCTGAATTGCATTTCTGACACAGTCTGGGTTGGGAATGCAACTGTGTAATGCCGAACTGTGCGAGCGTGCACATGCGCAATCGCAGTGTTTTAAATGCAAGCAGAAGCAATGAGAACTACATTTCCCATGAAAGAAGCCAACAATTTACATGCACACGCACGCACATTTCGGCAGTTATGTATCTTCCTAATTGCACTGGTGACACAATTGTTAACAATGCAATTCGGGTGTAACATTCATAGAGTCTCTAGCAGGGGCTTGGGTCTCTATGAATGAAATAAAAGTATAAAGTAAGTACCCCCCCAAAAAAAGTAAATAAGTTCACTTAACTCCTTAGTGACAGAGTTATATGCATTTGATGTGCCTTGAAGACCAGAATTCCATTATTTTTGTCATCCGTTTGCTGAACTATGCATTTTTTTCTTTGTGTTCAGTACACCCACAAAAATTATATATAATTTTTTTAAGGATGGATAGGGCTTTCATTTGATACTATTATTTTCATCATAGGATATAATTTACTGTTAAAAAAATATTTAAAATATGATGAAAATATGCCATAAAAACACTTTTTGTAACTTTGACCTGATTTTTTTTTAAAACAATTGCAAATGGTAAAAAAATAAACCATCTATATATTTCTAATATTAGTCCTACATTTAGAAAGACCAATGTTTCCATGTTTTTCTATGTTTTATTTCAAGTAATAAAGCAATTGTTTCCTAACCATTTTCTTCCACAGTGACCTTTTGACCCCAACCCTAACCATAAATTTACCCTAACCGTAAATCTTCCCCACCCCTTAATCTAACACTTGTACTAACCCTAATTCTAACCCTAAGCCACCAGTAACCCTAACCCTAATTGTAACCCTTACCCAAGGGTAAGTAGATCTAGGTTTAGCTTTCTCCATTTTTATATTTCTTTCTAACTGTAATGTTGCTGACTGCCTGACTGACAGAAGAGATTTTTTTTTTCTTACTTCTGTTGCTCTCTGTTGGGCATGCTGCATTGGAGGAGCATGCTGATCGCGGTGCCCTGGGGGGAAGAGAGGGTGTTGCATGATGCCTCAATGGCAACATGGACCATGCTTTTCAGGACGTATATATGACATCCAGATGCATTAAGGGGTTAAGTTAATTATTGACTTAGTGTTGAAAAATACTGAGTCAATTAATACGTTTAGTTGTCTTTTAAAGTAGAATACGTAAGCTATATGTGATGCCAATTAAATGCTGCACTTAATGTACCCTTTAAATTGTATTTTACCATACCAGTCTCAGACCAATCAATCTAAGTAAATGCATCTATTTACCTATTTGGAGACAAAAAATAAACATGAAAAATTAGCTATGCAGAGCCAAATATCAAAGAAGCAAACAGTTTTCCTGGGGACATTTATTGGACTTAGATATGGGCAAATCATTAATGTTCCATGTACCGTTATAGAATTTACTACTGACATTAAAGTTCTTCTACAGACACTATCACTGTTCAGATTGCAACTAGATGATACAGCTCAGGAAATAAAAACTTGAACAGAAGGTTCATTGGGTCAAAAACAATCTTTGATGTTTGAGGTGAAATAGAAATTGGAAAAAAAAAAGGGAAGCAAAAACGGTTTGCGGAAGGAGCTCACAATCAAAGCAGGTATGTGAAAATAAGCCAGAGTTTAATGCTTCCGTAAAACAGGCTAGTACAAAAAAGGAAATGAACCACACAGTGAAATAGAAATTGACTTACCATATATTTTTTTTTTATAGTTGCCCAATTGACATCTAAAATCTGAAATGTATTATTTGTATTTATAATAATAAAAAAAGTTAAACTGAAATAAATACAAGGTACGGAATATGAAGTGTGCTGTACTTACATCGGAAATGCAAAGATCAGAGATATAATGGAGTTTCCAACATTTCCAATTCATTCATTACACTAGTACATGATTTATTGAGACATTAATAATGTAAATTACTTATGTTGGCCTGTGTCACCTTACTAAATATATTTGTTTTGTTTAGAAAAATATGCTTATTTGTCAAAGCGGATTTTGATAAAATACTTTACCAAATTTTCATCAATTGTGTGTAAAGTCATTTTGAATCCTTACACAAATTTTTCATTTTGCATGGTAAGAAAATTGGTAATATTAACCAGGAAGAGATAGTGTTGTAAAATTAAAATGGGATCAGAGATCCAATGATATTTTTCATGTTTTTACTTGCAGTCAAATTAGCTGAAAGGAAAAGTGATATAAATGCTGAGACAAATTATGTTGCCCAGAAAACATGTTTGGGTTGTTGCAACCAAAGGAAAGTGCCAAATTATAATAATAATAATGCTGTTCATATTTTTAAATTAAAGTAATAGGCTGGACTGATCTGTAGGTCTTCTTAAAGCTGGTTGTCAGTATATTTTGAATTCAAGTTCAAAGTTGAGTATTCCAAAATAGAAAATGGGATCAGATGGATAGGAAATCAATCTATGAAACTGGGAAACAATTAGAATATCTGCCTAGAAAAGGTGAAAGGAATAACTTTTTACCCTGAACTATTGTCGTGAAACACGGCTTGATTACAATATTAGGTGGCACATTTTTGGGTGGATGCACTCCTCTCTACAAGTGTGAAAGTTTTGTTTGTTAAATGAACAGGTATAGAACTGGTTGACATTAAGACATATTTGTATATACTGATGCATTGATAATTATGTATGTGTGTAAACATTTTGTAAATCATTTATAAATTTGGAATAAAGAAAACGTTTATTAAAAAAGCTATGAAAAGTGGCATCCCGAGGGGGGTGCGGACCACACCAGGTGACACCCCCAGCGTGGGTGACACCCACGCTGCCGGCATCCCCCCTGCAGTGCATTGTGCTGCTGAAAGCTTTTTTTTTGGAAGCTTGATTCGGCCGCCGGAAAAAAAAATTTAAAAAATCACTGCGACCAGATGTGACTTTCCGGTCACTGTGTTTCTCTCCTCCGTGCAGGAGGGAAGCCTGCATGGAGGAGACGTCTGGGGACATGCCACAGCAACCAGGCAGTAAGTACTGGGGAAGGGGGGAGGAGGGGGGAAAAACGAGCATAGTAACTTTAAATTATTAATAGAAAACATAATACTGGCATCTTAATGGGAAAATTGGCTGGGGCATCTGAATGGCACGATATTACTGACATCTTAATGGCCAAATATTACTGGCATCTTAATGGCACAATAATTATGGCATCTGAATGGTACAATATTTACTGGCATATTAATGGCACAATATCATTGGCATCTTAATGGCACAATAATACTGGCATCTTAATGGCACGATATTACTGGTATCTTAATGGCACAATATTACTGGCATCTGAATGGCACAATATGACTGCATCTGAATGGCAAAATACTGGCATCTGAATGGCACACTATTACTGGCATATGAATGGCACAATAATACTGGCATCTTAATAGCACAATAGTACTGGCATTTGAATGGCACAATATTACTGGAATCTGAATGGCACAATAATACTGGCATTTGAATGGTACAATATTTCTAGCATCTGAATAGCAAAATAATACTGGCATCTTAATTGCACAATATTACTGGCATCTGCATGGCACAATAACACTGGCATATTAATGGGCAAATTGTGGTTTATGAATGACAAAATAATACTGGCATATTATTGGGCAAATTGATTGTGCCATATTTATGGGCAAACACTGGCATATTAATGGGAAAACTGGTTTATTTTAATTGGCAAAGTGATGCTGTGGCATGGTTTGTGGGGCAAAATAACATGTACTATGAGGAAAGTGACACTGGCTATTTCTGTGGGGCAAAGTTACACTGTGGTATGTTCTGGGGGGCATTGACACTGTGGCAAGCCAAGTGCTGTGGGTGCAATATAAGTGCATTGTCACTCACCTGATCCCCTCACATCGCTTGTCACCTCCTTCCTCACGCCGTCATAGCTCTAATGTTGTTGCAGCAGCCATGTTTTTGGAGTCAGGAAGTCACCAGTGACTTCTGGAGACACTTTTCATCTACGGTGGCCATGTTTTTGGAGTCTGTTTGCTCTCTATACAGACTTCAAATAGATGCATTCATTTTTGTTTTATTTTCGGTTTTACTTTCTTTCTATCCCTTGGGATCCTCTTCTATTGTAATATATATGCATATATATTTTAGTGTTCTGTATTCTTTTTGTTTTTCCTGTTCCTCCCTCCTGACACACCCATCTCCTTCTCCATTGGTCTATGCTAATTACTTCCTATATTTATTCACCCGTTCATTCGTTTTCTAGTTGCCTGTGCAAAGAGTTCTCTCTGTTTTTGGGCTATAGTTACATTTTGTCTGACTCCTGATACTGACCCTTGGCTTGTTCTTTGACTCTGTTTTTGATCTCCGCCTGCATCGACCCCGGATAGTTCCTTGACTTCGTTTGATCTCTGCCTGCCTCGAATCCTCAGCCTGTTTTTGACTTTGCTTGACTTCTGCCTGCCTCGATTCCCTGGCTTGATCCTCAACTTTGCTTGTTCTCAGCCTATTAATATCATCAACCAGTTCCAGTCTGTCTTGTCTCCTGTGCTGCTCAGAGTACTCCAGCAACCCATTCCTGGTTACCTCTAGGTTGTACTTGTGCTACTGTGTTTTTACCCACTGAAAAGCTCTGGGCACAGCGTTTGGGCCTTGCACTCCAAACTATTGCTACCAGAGCATAGTTGATACCCTGCCCCCTTGGCCAAAAATGTGTTTTTGGTTTTTGTTTTTGCTATCTCTAACCCTACTCTAAAATGATGGTCTTGCCACCTGCTCACATTTTATACTAACGTTCCTCAACAATGAATGGCTGTAAATTAATTGCAACAATAATTTCTATAAATTTCAAAAACCTGGGCCTTTTTCCTAAGGAAGGTTCAATATATTTCAGTCGACTTTTGGATGTTTTTTTTTTCTGTGTCTGAAACCTCCCATAAAATATAATGGAATGTTTGAGGCAACTTTTTAATTTGGTCATTTTCAGAAGCATTTTGGGTCCACAATTTCAGAGCTGCCTGAATAGACCCTTTAGTACTGAAATTTATAAAAAATGTTACATTTTTTTAAAATTCTTTTTAGCTCATTCACCTAACCTTTAAATACTTTTGACACATTAATGTTTTCCATTATTGTATCTAGATGTTGAGAAAAGTGTTTGTCTTGTGAGGGAAGCTCACTATTTTTAACTTTTTAATCAAAACATTGAAATGTCAGATACAGTATTGCCCTTTAAACAAGTATAAAAATAATGTTTGCTTAAAAATCAGACACGAGTGGAATATTGAATACATTTGGAAATGTATATTGTATATGTATTTATACCTACATATTACTATGAAAGAAAAAAAAAAATTAAATAGTCATAAAATATTAGAGCCATTGTACATTATTTGACAAAAGCAAAACAAGTGGCACTTAATGCATCTTACTTATTAAACTTCTCCTATATTCAGAAGGCTGAAGGGGCTATTCAGGAAAAGGTTAGTTGTAGGTGAGTTATTAACTGTGTGGAGCCGAAAATGTAAGAGGAGGGAAAAGCAAGAAGAGAAATGAAACTAGAGAAAAAGAAGGGAAGGGTATGCACTTAGTGAAGGTTAGGGAGTAGATGTCCTATTAGGCTTAGCTCTTCTTTGACCAGTTAATTCCAAGCTGACAGATCTGGTCAGATTTTTCAATATTTTTTTTGATATATTGCTAAATTGGAGTGTCTCCATGACCATATTATACTCTATAGAGAGTAAATGGGATTTCTATCTCCTGGCTTATCTTTGCTGCTATAAGTATATGTTCTATAATTTTTGAAAATGTGAGGGCAATTAATCTGGAACAATATGTAACATATTTATGGTACCATTTTTATTAAAATAGGGAACTGTTTCTACTTTGAGGGAGGAAACTAGGTTCCAGTAAGTTTTCAAGTTGGGATATGCCCATCAGATATTGAACATAGATCCCGGTAATCCACAGTTCCTCCAACATGGGTGTGTTGAACCTGTGTATATGTGGGTTAGTCTTTTGGGAAATTTTGGGGTAAAGCACTTTTCTGGCTAATTCCATGTGGCTTGAGCAATGGGAAATAATGCTGGGTTAGAGAGAGTTGCATTGTTTTAGGTTGAGTTCCCTTTGCCAGATCAACTCTATGGTTGTGACCATAGAGTGACAATCTTGTGAAATTTCAATGTACTGTTTTTGGTGGTGATGATAGGAGGTGCTGGATTTGTAGATATTTGTTAAAGTCTTTTTGGGAAATACTAGATTCTTCTCTTTATGGAGCAATTAAATATTCATCAATGTCTACCCATGCCCCTGTTCCTGGTGGCATTGTAATTGTTTTTAAAAACACACAGTCCAGGGAGTACAGCAGAATTATTCAGAGATGGGGGAATGATTTGTAAATATGTTGGTACTCCACTCTACGATAGAAGAAACAAGTAGGTAAGTAATACACTCCACAGTATGAGTGTGTTGAGCTTAGAGGAGTACAATTCAAATATTGATATACATATACCTTATTTCGTTCAGCACAATTTTTTAGAACACTGATAGCAGTCTCACATAATAAGGAAACAAAGATGGTATATGTCTGGTTGAAAAACACATGGTGAATTTATGCCTTGCATAAATATACACTGACCAGTTTCGGCACCAAGTTTGCCTTTTTTTCAAGGTGAGTATACAAATGTGTACATGGTAAGCTAATATATATCCGCCCATATTGATCATATGATCAGAATAGGTTAATTACCTTTAATTAGTGCAATGTATTCCACAGTAGATCAATTAAGGTAAATATATACATGAATATACAAAAGCAAAACATAGACATTACATATTTTAGAATAATTATAAACAAACATTATAAAGTGACATTATAAACAGACAGCCCAATTTAATTGTCTGTTTAACCCCTTCGCGACAATGGACGTGTCAGACACGTCCTGCTTGGAACTCCGTTCCTGACAATGGACGTACCACAAATCAAGTGGTTTTCACAATCAATGATCGCAAAAAACGATATAACAGTGCTAGTCTATTGCCTCGATGTCGAGGCAATAGCCAGCACTGAAATTTCTGATCTGGGGCACCCACGATCGCCCCACGGAGCGATCGTGGGAGCCATATTTGGCTATGCCCTCTGCAGGTCTGAGCTTCGGAAGTGAAAGTAACTTCACTTCCGTCGCTCTGAATATGCTACTTGACTGCCCCTAGTGGTAGTTAAGATGCATAGCAATGTAAAAAATAAAAATAAATATTTAATTACCGTATTTGCTCGATTATAAGACGAGGTTTTTTTCAGAAAAAAAAATCTGAAAACTACCCCTAGTCTTATAATCGAGGTCTCTTATAATCTGACCTCAAATTGAGGTCAGATTATAAGACATGGATCCAGGTCCCCAGCAGAGCTGCAGGGGACCTGGATCCCCCTCTCTAGCAGCAGGGGATGTCTGCGCAACGAGCGTAGACTCCCCTGCTTCCGCCCGGCACGACCGCTGGGGCTTCTGTGAAGAAGCCGGGTACTTCCGCTTTCGTCACAGAAGTCCCGGCGAGCGTGCCGGGCGGCAGCAGGGGAGTCTGCGCTCGTCGCGCAGACATCCTCTGCTGCCCCACTAGCCACCAGGGACAATCGGGCAGCTATACGTGCAGATATCCTCCATGCTGCCCGACACGGCAGACTATTATGACGGACAGCTGTCCGTCATAATAGACTGCCGTGTCGGGCAGCATGGAGGATGTCTGCAAGTATCGTGCAGACATCCCCCGGCTGCCCCCACTAGCCACCAAGGATCAAGGTAAGGGGAAGGGAGGGAGGGAGGGGGGGGGACAGAGAGACAGGGGGGAGGGAGGGGGGCAGAGACAGAGTCAAGGGGAGGGAGGGGGTTAAGAGACAGAGACAAGGGGAGGGAAGGGGTTATGAGACAGAGACAAGGGGAGGGAAGGGGTTAAGAGACAGAGACAAGGGGAGGGAAGGGGTTAAGAGACAGAGACAAGGGGAGGGAAGGGGTTAAGAGACAGAGACAAGGGGAGTGAGGGTGTTAAGAGACAGAGACAAGGGGAGGGAAGGGGTTAAGAGACAAGGGGAGTGAGGGGGTTAAGAGACAGAGACAAGGGGAGGGAAGGGGTGAAGAGACAGAGACAAGGGGAGTGAGGTGGTTAAGAGACAGACAAGGGGAGGGGGGAGAGAGAGAAAATGGGGGCAAGGGAAAGAGAAAGGCAGCATTGGCACATAAAAAGAAATAAAAACTAGAAATACATTTTTTGATATCATAATTTTTTATTAAAAAAGCAATTTACATATGAATATATACAAGTTGAACTTTTTTCCTATTGGGTAGTCTTATATTCAGGCTTTTAGTTTTTTTCCTAATGGAATATCCAAAGTTTGGGGGGTCGTCTTATAATCAGGGTCGTCTTATAATCGAGCAAATACGGTAACTTAAAACTTTTTATATAGTTAGATTAGCCTATAGGGTTAAAATGAAATAATTTTTAGCATAAGGGATAGGGTTAAAATTAAATTAAAATTAAAACATACTAAGGGATAGCATAAGGGTTGGAGTTGGGGTTAAATTTAGTGTTGGGTTAAATTTTGGGTTCGGGTGGGGGTCAAAATATAGGGAAAAAACCCCCACTATTTTTGGTTTTTGCCCCATAACTCACAAAAAAATATCGTAAAATATGGAAACATGCATATTTATGAACTCGGGACAACATTTAGAAACTATTTAGTTGGGGTCTTTTTTAATGATTTTATTTGTGTAAATTATATTTTAGGTCAAAGTTAGAAAAAGTGGTTTTTTAAAAAATTTTCATCATATTTTATGATTTTTTTTGTAGTAAATTATAAGATATGCTGAACATAATGGTATCTAATGAAAGCCCTTCTTATGACAATAAAAACAACATATAATTTGTGTGGGTACAGTATGTGAGAAAGAAGAAAATTGCAGCTAAACACAAACACCCCAGAAATGTCAAAACAGCCATTGTCACCAAGGGAAAGTCAAGGTGAAAATGTCTTGTCACTAAGGGGTTAAACCTGCAGTATTGTTTGCATTAGAATAGTATTGGATTGTAATTGTGTTATCAAGACTGCTTTGTAGTAGTTTAGTAGTAGACATGTGCATTTGTTTTCGGACTAATGCATTTTCGTCCATTCGTCCGAAAAACGAATAACGAAAATGCTAAACTAACGAAAGACGAATGAACGAATGGGTAATAAATGGAAATCATTATTCCATTTGTCCATTCGTGCTATTGGCATTCTATAAACCGAAATAGAGTAGCATTACATATACATTCCATAAACCGACATAATGAACGACTTTCGGTTTATGGAATGCATGTAATACTATTGGCTTTCTATAAACCGAACTAGAGTCCCCATTCATAAGAATTTCTTATGAATGGGGACTCTAGTTCGGTTTATAGAAAGCCAATAGTATTACATGTATTCAATAAGCAGAAAGTCTAAAAACCGAAGGTCGTTCGGTTTATAGACTTTTCGGTTTATAGAATACATAGAATTACATGGGATAGGGTTAATAATGGGTGAAAATAATGAACGAATTCAGTCTGAAACGAATGCAGTAATGAACAAATTCGTTTTAGACTAAATAAATACAATTTTCGTCCGAACGGACAAAAACTAAACAAAAATTTTAGTTTTGCACATGTCTATTTGGTAGAATTGTTATTCACAGCCCTTTTCTTCATGTGGAAATATACATCAATTGGAAACTCTGGTGGGATAGAAATTATAGATAAAGCTATTAATTAAGGTGAGGCAAATTTAAATAAGTAGAGTTCTGAAAATATATAATATCTTTGGTAAAGAGGCAATTTTTTTGCTGCCAAGATAAGTGATTTGGTACCCAGGACACTGTTTATTTCTTTACTTCCTTCCATTTGTTGTGAAGGTTATGGAGAATTAGTTTAGCTGTGGAATTTGCCATGTAGTTTCCTAATTACATAATGGTCTCTGATTTCCAATAGAATTTGTATGTGGATTTCAACAAATATTTTTGGCAGCCTAGGGGAGTGCTTGGGCTTTGAACTTAATTTTGTGAAAGGAAATTCTACTACAGGGAGTGCTGAATTATTAGGCAAATGAGTATTTTGACCACATCATCCTCTTTATGCATGTTGTCTTACTCCAAGCTGTAAAGGCTCGAAAGCCTACTACCAATTAAGCATATTAGGTGATGTGCATCTCTGTAATGAGAAGGGGTGTGGTCTAATGACATCAACACCCTATATCAGGTGTGCATAATTATTAGGCAACTTCCTTTCCTTTGGCAAAATGGGTCAAAAGAAGGACTTGACAGGCTCAGAAAAGTCAAAAATAGTGAGATATCTTGCAGAGGGATGCAGCACTCTTAAAATTGCAAAGCTTCTGAAGCGTGATCATCGAACAATCAAGCGTTTCATTCAAAATAGTCAACAGGGTCGCAAGAAGCGTGTGGAAAAACCAAGGCGCAAAATAACTGCCCATGAACTGAGAAAAGTCAAACGTGCAGCTGCCACGATGCCACTTGCCACCAGTTTGGCCATATTTCAGAGCTGCAACATCACTGGAGTGCCCAAAAGCACAAGGTGTGCAATACTCAGAGACATGGCCAAGGTAAGAAAGGCTGAAAGACGACCACCACTGAACAAGACACACAAGCTGAAACGTCAAGACTGGGCCAAGAAATATCTCAAGACTGATTTTTCTAAGGTTTTATGGACTGATGAAATGAGAGTGAGTCTTGATGGGCCAGATGGATGGGCCCGTGGCTGGATTGGTAAAGGGCAGAGAGCTCCAGTCCGACTCAGACGCCAGCAAGGTGGAGGTGGAGTACTGGTTTGGGCTGGTATCATCAAAGATGAGCTTGAGGATGGAGTCAAGCTCAACTCCCAGTCCTACTGCCAGTTCCTGGAAAACACCTTCTTCAAGCAGTGGTACAGGAAGAAGTCTGTATCCTTCAAGAAAAACATGATTTTCATGCAGGACAATGCTCCATCACACGCGTCTAAGTACTCCACAGCGTGGCTGGCAAGAAAGGGTATAAAAGAAGAAAATCTAATGACATGGCCTCCTTGTTCACCTGATCTGAACCCCATTGAGAACCTGTGGTCCATCATCAAATGTGAGATTTACAAGGAGGGAAAACAGTACACCTCTCTGAACAGTGTCTGGGAGGCTGTGGTTGCTGCTGCACGCAATGTTGATGGTGAACAGATCAAAACACTGACAGAATCCATGGATGGCAGGCTTTTGAGTGTCCTTGCAAAGAAAGGTGGCTATATTGGTCACTGATTTGTTTTTGTTTTGTTTTTGAATGTCAGAAATGTATATTTGTGAATGTTGAGATGTTATATTGGTTTCACTGGTAAAAATAAATAATTGAAATGGGTATATATTTGTTTTCTGTTAAGTTGCCTAATAATTATGCACAGTAATAGTCACCTGCACACACAGATATCCCCCTAAAATAGCTAAAACTAAAAACAAACTAAAACTGCCAGGAGGATCAACATAATTATCCATTTGAGAGAGGGTATGAGTGCAGGGTATTCTCTTTCAGTTTATACTAAGTGACCCATAAGTTGAGGTGGCGGTGACCATGGTAGTGTAGGTGGAAGCGGCTCTGGAGGAGGAGGAGGTAGCCAGAAATTTTTCAAAGTGTGCTGTAAGCACAGTATTTGACGGTTCTATTTGACTCTCAGATATGAGGTGCACTGCAAGACGCAAATGTACTATTTACCACCCAAAACTACTAGAATTTTTCAAAGTACGCTGTAAGCACAGTATTTGACGGTTCTATTTTACTCTCAGATGTAATACATGTAATGACATTCGGTTTATAGACTTTCGGTTTATGGAATACATGTAATGCTATTGGCTTTCTATAAACCGAAATAGAGTCCCAATTCATAAGAATTTCTTATGAATGGGGACTCTATTTCGGTTTATAGAAAGCCATTAGCATTACATGTATTCCATAAACCGAAAGTCTATAAACCGAAAGACATTCGGTTTATAGACTTTTGGTTTATAGAATAGCAATAGCATTACATGTATTCCATAAACCGAAAGTCTATAAAATTCTTATGAATGGGGACTCTATTTTGGTTTATAGAAAGCCAATAGCATTACATGTATTCCATAAACCGAAAGTCTATAAACCGAAAGACATTCGGTTTATAGACTTTCGGTTTATGGAATACATGTAATGCTAGTGGCTTTCTATAAACCGAAATAGAGTCCCCATTCATAAGATATTCTTATGAATGGGGACTCTATTTTGGTTTATAGAAAGCCAATAGCATTACATACAATGTATTCGCTGAACCCCGAACTCCAACACGAACATACAGTGGAATGTCCGTGTTCGGGTCCGTGGTCCAAAATCCGTAATGTTCGGTACACTAGTTCTAAGGCTAGGACATATAACATGGGCCAAAGTGGACAAACCTGTCAAGAGTCATTTATTATATTAAATGACCTAGCCAAATATCCTCTGTAAGAAACATTAGCGTTTTTAACTTGTTTATTAATGATCTTCCACATTGTGCTGAGAGCCATGTCTCCATGTTTGCGGACGACACTAAATTAGGTAAGGCAATAAAGACTAATCTCAATGTTTTTTCTTTACAGGAAGATTTGGACAGAGTGGGGGGACTGGGCAGTAAAGTGGCAAATGAGGTTCAATATAAACATATGTAAAGTTATGCATTATGGGAAAAATAATAACAAAGCAACATATACGTTAAATGATTTTTTTTACAAATCAATGGTAAGACCTCACCTTGAATATGCAGTACAGTTCTGGGCACCAGTCCTTAAAAAGTATATTAAGGAACTATAAAAAGTGCAAAGGAGAGCTACTAAATTAATAAGGGGTTTGGAGGATCTTAGTTATGAAGAGGGACTTAAAAAATTGAATTTATATACGTTAGAAAAAAGGCATCTCAGAGGGGATATGATAACATTATATAAATATGTGCAGGGCCAATATAAAGAGCTCTCCAGTGACCTGTTCATTAACAGAAAGGTACAAAGAACAAGTGGTCACCCCCTCAGACTGGAAGAGCAAAGATTTCATAGACAGCAAAGGAAGGGATTCTTTACGGTTAGGACAATATAGTTATGGAACTCCCTGCCAAGATAGGTAGTGCTATCCACCACTATAGATGCATTTAAAAATGGTTTGGATGTTTTTTTAGGAAAGCAGAACATACAGGGCTATTAATAATAGAATAAGCATTCATAAAAGAGCTTATTGATCCAAGGAGAAATCTGATTGCCTCTTGGAGTCAAGAAGGAATATTTTCCCCCAGGAGGCAAAATTCGAAATAGCTTCCTTAGGGGTTTTTGCCTTCTTTTGGATCAAAAGCTGTAATGATAGGTAGAAGGGTTAAACTTGATGGACTTGTGTCTTTTTTCAACCTAAATTACTATGTTACTATGTTACTATGTTACTATGATTGGAAATAGAGGGCCATTATAGCACCTATATATTGCTTGGAGTACAGGCCTCCAACATCCAAACCTTGTTTAGTTCAGATTTTAGATATTTGGGATTTATTTAAGAGTTATAAAGTGCTTAATTGGCTTGAAAGTTCATTGATGCGTTTGTCACTTTTATTTTTTAGGAATGAGGAGTGAGTTATACTGTGGCCCCAAATAACTGAATTGTGGGCTTCCCATAATACTTCTATTGAAGTATAAGGTAAGTTTAGTTTAAAATATGCAATCATTTTATTTAAGAGAAATATCTGTGATTTAGGATCGCTAGCCCTGGCCCCCAGTACATTTTATATGGGGCTGGGAGTATTTTTCCAGCTTCTAGTCCCATTTGTTATAGTGGGGATAAGGTCTACCTGCCCTGAACCCCCTTATATGTAAGGTGGGCGGCTGTGTGCCAGTTTGTCGGGCTACTTGACTTGGCCCTTCATGCTTATGTTTCAGCAGGTCTTGGTGTGTAATCGAAGTGTGTAATAATGACCGAATTGCGACACTTATTGGGGCAAATTAGGCAGATGGAAATTTGGCTCCCGATATGTCCCCTCTGTGCCCCAAATCATTTCCAGACTGAAATTAGATTGTCTCATATTGAGTAGACCCTATATCTTTCCTAATAGAATTAATATTAACATTGAACAGTAGTTCAACACTATTCTCATACCCAGATGAGATGGCTCAGGTGTAATATGGCTTCCTTAATGTGGAAATGGTACATTAGGAACAACACATCTCAGTGTGTTGGCTGACAGGCTTTTTAGTGTAAGTATTCCAGGAATTCTGTTGACTACCAGGTCTGTGAGAGGCAGATCTGGCATTATACATGAGAAAAGATCAAGAAACCAATCAGTAAGATCCAAAGGGTGTACACTTGCTGGTATCCCTTTTTTTCCGCCTTGAGTCTTTGAGATCAATAGCCATTTCTCGTAAGTGTTTCACTGCTTAATGAAGGGGGTTGAATGGTGATCTAATACATCAATATGTGAGTCCACAAGCTGTTACACATGGGATGCTGGATGGTATTAAACCCTGAGCGGCCAAGTTCAGGAGCCCATTGGCAGGAGCGGAGACACAGGGCCTGGTGCAGAGTGACTGCATTTCCCTAGTGTCTAGAGGCCCCAGGTTTGTGGGGGGGGGGGGGTCCAAAGACCCTGTGGGAGAAGCTGAAGTATCCAATTGAATGAGAACAGGAACTGAAAGAACCCTGCAGACATCCTGGAGCAAGCATGAAGCACAACTATGACAGGATAGCAGTATCCAGCCAACTAGTACAGAAAAACTAAGAGGCAGACTATGTACAGCAATAGCAGAAAATGAACTTAGGCAGAACAGAATTGAATACAGAGGTTACAGATAATAACATACACACAATGCAAGGTACAGGGCGAAAGGTAATAACAGAGGCAGACAGAATACAGAGAAAGGGCATTTCTGCAGATCATAAAAGAATACACAGACACAAACATAACAGCAAGACTACATATAGAGGCCATGGCTTGAATATTAGTAACACAAGGGATGGAGTGAGGTGCTGGAATCCTCAGATGCTTCATAAGTGAACCAGATCTGGGATTTGGGAGGACTGGGGGTAGAGGAGTTGAAATCCTCCTGTGCTTCAGGGAAAAAGGGTCAGGGAACATACAAATATACAAACATAAATGCAGGAACTAGCCTAATACTAGCGATGGTATTGATAAGGATTTACTTAAAGTATGGCCATAAAATGAAGCTTGCCAAACAAGTCAAGGTACCTCATAATTAGGCAAGACCCTAACATTATGAACTAATAATAAATTAGCAAATAAATAACAGAATCTAAAAGACTTACATTGCATTGACACACGAACACAGAGAACATACCTGTAGCAGGACTGGCTGGAAAATGGAGAAAGGAATGAGGTAGAACTCATTTACATAGAAGCAAACTAACAAGATAGAGGGAAGCAGAGAAAACCTGAAATGGAACTTAATGACAGGCAGAATGGAAAATCAAAAATGGATTCAGAACAGAGTCAAAGAAAATATAGAAACGGTAAAAGAGCAGGCATAACTATAACACAGATTCTAGGGCAGTGCTTCTTGACTGGTGGGTTCCGACCCAAAAGTGGGTCACGAGCTGATGTGAAGTGGTTATCGAACCTATGCTTTGGCTTCATCAAAAAGTCTAACTTTTGTTTGGAGGGAGGAATAATGATGTAGTGACTCTCTACATTCACTGTACAGCTGAGAAGCTCCCCAAGTAACTGATTATGGTGTTTTCGATAGTGCCACTGATATCTCTTCCAGTGACCCCTCTAGGATTCGGAAGCAACCAAGATGGCACCATTTACTTCAGGGTTACAATTTAAAAATTAACCTGTTATGGTTCAAATGAAGTTTTGGCTTGATACAGCAGATACAGGGCAGTGAGGGTTTAATTACCTATCTTTGCAAGAGTGACTTCTTAGCTCTGGTCTAGTTGAAGACAAAATTTAGGAACAGCTTGGACATAGAACTCAACTGCAGAGTTGCTTTGTTTATCATTAACCCAGCCTTTGAGACATTTCTCAGAAGCAAAAAGCCACTCTGGATTTCCTATTCATTCTAATTAGTCACATATATTTCAATGGGTTTTTATTTTATTTGGTTTTTAGCTCAATAGCACTTTCACTTTCATTTGCACTTTGATTACCGCACTATTTATTTTGTGAAGAAGCCGTGTTTTTTTAGGTTTTTGTACAAAATTGTTTGCAGCATAAATTATAATGTTTCGAAAATAAAATAATTTTTGGATCGTGACTACATGACCAGGACATATGTGAGTCATGGGGTTAGAAACATTGAGAACCACTGTTCTAGGGTACAGGTCACTCCTATAATAGGGCTCTGGGATCCAGGTCACCTTTTTTACAGGGCTCTAGTATTCAGGTCACCCCTTTTACAGGGCTCAGGGCATACCCATTAAAGAGACAGGAATCAGACCATAACCAGACTGGGCAAATGCCACTGCCAACTGGGCAGGTGCCACTCTGGGGGCCAACAAAGGCATAATGCAACACTGTGGCCAGAATGGGAAAGCACCATGCTGTGGCCAGAATGGAAAAGTGCCACTCTATGCTTGGACTGGGAAGAGGAAACACACAGGGATCCAAAGATAAACCAGAAATGAGCATAAACTGAACAGCAAAGGACATAAAGGGAACCAAAGTAACTGGATATATACTGCATTCAGGATGGTCTTCATGTGGGATGAAATCTGTCACAAGCTCATTCATTTTTTGCTCTAGGTGACTGGAGCACTCACCTATCTCTTTCCTTTCTCTTTTAAATTCAGTTGTTATTGTTTGGATATCTTCATATCATTGTGTTATCAGTCATGTAAAGGTTTTTCTATGTTTTTGTAGGTTGAAAATGTTTGTAGAATATTTTCCATCTGAGGATTCCCCTTCCTCTCTTTCTTCATGGTCGCCATCTTGGGAAACTAAGTTAGGAAGTTTTTTATTTTTTTTATTTGTGTTTTCTGGTTAAATATTTAGATAAGTTTTCCTGTTTTTTTGACACCTTGAGAAAACATAATAACAGCCTTTTGTGTATTTTTGTCGATTTTGTCATTTTATGCTCTAATGAGGAGCTCCGCTAGATTGTTGCCATTCCTCATGTATGTTAGACCATGTCGATCAGTTATTTTATTTTTACGGTACCTGAGATCATTCTGATTGGGGCCAGGGTTATTCATATTCATATTATTCATATATTTTTAGACTAGAGACACTTAGTCAGACCCTGGTTCCGGTGCAGCATTAAAAACGTTAACTTTTGCTGGCCTAAATGGCCGGTGTTCAATCTTCCCCATTGTTGCTATACTTTATAGGCAATAGTATTAATCTTGGGGGGCGGAGTATTTTTTAATGCAATAGTATTACTCTAAGAGGGTTATTTGGTGCTCAGAATTTTGATCTATTTCAGTAATCGGAAAGCTCTCTAAATCAGGCCATTTCGGGATCACATTTCAATGCAAAATTCTGAATGAATTTGGCTAAACTGAAATGGTAGCATCGAGCTCCCCATTATTTTGTATGGGGTGTTCAAGGCTATCAAATAGGCCATTTTTAAGTAAAAAGGTAGCCTTGAACTCAATATTATTTCCTATGGGGTGCTCAAGGCTTTTTGCTTCACATAATAGCTAAAACTATTTAAATTAAGTTTTAAAAAAATGGTTTAATAAATCTAAACAAAAATTAAATAAATATACATATATATGTATGTTATATATATATATATATATATATATATATATATATATATATATATATATATATATATATATATATATATATATATATATACAGTGGATATAAAAAGTCTACACACCCCTGTTAAAATGTCAGGTTTCTGTGCTGTAAAAAATGAGACAAAGATAAATCATTTCAGAACTTTTTCCACCTTTAATGTGACCTATAAACTGTACAACTCAATTGAAAAACAAACTGAAATCTTTTAGGTAGAGGGAAGAAAAAATATAAAAATAAAATAGTCTGTTCACTTCATAATAGGGTCACTGTATTAACCATTGATGTAAGAGATACATATATATATATATATATATATATATATACAAAATTCCTTTTTTCACATTTATGATGATATGATGGCTCGTATATTGTACTATACACTTTAAGAAAGATATACATATCACTATAGGTTAACTAAGGGCACTTAATATATAATGATGATTGAATTTAAATATAAATGTTAGTTCGCTTTACCGAATGACACTTTTTTCTTTCACTTGATATTTTATATAAGTAAATTGTCCCTATTATTTTGTATTTTATTATGATTTACCCATACACAAAGGATCACTGTAATTGAATTATTAATTGTATATTGATTGTTTCTTATCACTTATTTGTAAATCCTGTGATTTGATTGTTTGTACACTATATATAAAGTTTTGTGAAACACCCCACGCTAGGCTTGAAGAAAACCCATGAGGGTTGAAACGTCGCCTGCGTTTGAATTAAACTCCCACTTTTTACACCATTGAAATACACCGCCACTGCCCACATATCAGCTTTGTAAATACCAGCTTGTAAGGGCAGTGGGTGCATGGCTAGCACCGTGGCCTTGGTGACCCCTGTGACCATTCCACCAAGTGGTGTAGGCACAAAGCTGGTAAATGGACGTATCATGTGGTGAAGTGCTACAAGATTAGAGGGCCACAGTGGTTTTTATTCATGCCACTGCCTAACGCACACTCATATATGTAAAGGTACCCATTCATATCCACAGTGGACAATGGTGCATTGACAATTGAAATCCACCAAATTTGGACCAAAATCAGTCATACTGAATAGCTGAATTAGGAATTTCTCTGCACTGGCACAATCTGGAGATATAAGAACAGATAACTAATAATCCCATGCTGTGTTTTCAATTTTGTTACAACAGAGCTAATATCATATTTTACCCATTTGCTAGTCATATTTTGCCCATTTTCCAGTGTTATCTTGTCCATTTGCCAGTGTTATTTTGCCCATTTGCCAGTTATTTGCCAGGTTATTTTGTCCATTTGCCAGTTATTTGCCAATTTCCAGTGTTATTTTGCCCATTTGGCAGTGTTGTTGACAGTCACACTGTGAGACAGTCACACGGGCAGCGTGGCCCACGGGGCAGCTGCATTGGGCCCCAAGAATGAATAGGCCCTGGGCAGCTTCCCCGTTTGGCCACACTTTTTTTTTACATTTTTTTTTGTGTGCAGTGGTCGCAGGGCAACCGGGCCCCTGGAGTGACGGGCCAGGTCATAGCTGCGGCCCCTGCACCAGTGGTAGGAACACCACTGTAGATGACCAGCGGTGAAAGATAACATTCAGCTAGTTAATCATCATTTAATTAACCGAGTATATATTGTATCTAAGTGCAGCTCGACATGTATTCATTTTCATTCCAACATAGCTAACAAAATAATTTTAAAAGTAGAATGATGCTGCCCTCTTGTTGTCAGTTTAGTTTATAGCAGAGCATGTTTTTATTTATGTACCAATTGTTTCACACAAGATGCTATTCCAATAATAGTGATTATTGAATGATTTTATGGAGCCAATATTTGTGGACTAAATATATTAAAATATTCTAGGACAATTAATTTTAAAATCACATTTGTATTACTTTGCTTTCAAAAGTAAGTTTTAATTCTAATGAATCATTTAAAATGACTCAGTTAACTCTATCTCATCTTTATTCCAGTGCACAGTGGAGTTTTCTTGCAGAAAGTAATCACAAATAGTATGCTATACATTACATTGGATGCCTGAAAAAGACAGAATCAAAGCTAAATAATGAACAAGGAACCTAACTGTACCAGAAGTATTTTGTCAGTCAGTAGGAAATATACGTCTGCCAAAGGCACTGAGTAACCACACTACATTTTTCAATCTTTTCCCATAAAAAAAAAGTATCCACTTAAATATATTTCATCCACTTAAAAAAGTAAAACACCTGATTTTTTTGCTGCTTATCTAGGAAGAAGTTTAAGTGGACATTTCACTGCATACTGAGGTTTATTCACCAAAAAGGCAAGTAGCAGATTAAATTAGGTGGGTTGAACATTTCGGGATCTATTCACTAAAAGAGAACTGAAACATGAACTAATACCCGAGTTAGAAAAATAAGTAAGTGGACAATATTTCCACCTCAGCTATTAATGCATAGTTTATGCAATTTAATGCTGCTCCTCTGCATTGCTCCACTCTTACGACCCAAGACCTTGCCTCTGACTTCAAAAATAAATATGACTTCACCTTCCACGACATGCCCCAACAACATCCTGCCTTGTTTCAATCCCACAAACCCACTCTGAATATCTTCTCCTCTGTATATGAGAAAGAGGTAGACAATCTGCTCTCCTGCACCTGATCCCATCTCACCTGTATTCTCTCTTTCCCCTCTACTCTGCCCAATTCTAACCCAACTCTTCAACGTATCTGTCCTCCTTTAACACCTTGCAGACACAGGACGTGCTAGGTCTGTCCTGTGTGGTGAGGCGTTAGTGACACAGGACGGACCTATTCCGTTCTGTGTCAAAACGAGCACTGAAAGCGTATTGTTTCCGCTTTCAGTGCTCAAATGGTGTTGTAACGAATGGAAGCATCGAACAATACTGAAAAAAATGCCCGTTGGCATTTCGATCACTCCGGAGAGCGATTGAAATGCCGGTTTTAAAGGCACAGTGCCTTTGAAACGCTGGCATTTAAAAACGAGCATAGGAAGCACATGTTATCACTTCCTATGCTCTGTAAGTGCTGCTAATTGCCTCGCAAGTTGAGGCAATCAGTAACACTAAAAAAAAAATGCGTCACTGTGTGACCAAGATGGTGCTGCCCTTCTAAGGGCAAGAGCACAGTAGGCAGGAAGTACCTACTTCCTGTGCTCTTCAAGCAGTCACATGATTGCCTCTTCACCGAGGCAATCTGTGACTGCAGGAAGACTGACAGTCAGTGGGGATGGTCTCATGCACCCCCACTGCCTGGTCAGATCAATATTAACCCTATATTGATCTGACCAGTTAGGATCTGCCTCCCTCTCCTCACATTTTTTTAGTGAGGGAGTGAGGCAGATCAAAGTTATAAAAGTAAGTTTAAGTACAATAAAATAATAAATACACAATACACTAATAATAAAACAATAAAAACATTTTTATATCTTGCGTAAGCAGTGATCATGCACATCAGCGCATTTATTTTAGCTGTTTGTGCATTTTTTAGGGGTTATTTTTTTTTTGTACTGTCTTTTTTTACAGGCTCTTCTAATATTTATTAACCCCTTCTTTGCCGTCGATCACTGCTTACGCAATGATATTGATGCCAAACCAATTTTTATCTGTCTGCATATTTTTAAAAAAAAATTTTTTACACATACCCGATAGGGGATTACGTCTAAAGTAAAAATATTTTTGATTTTTTTTTTTAAGCTGTCTGAGTGCATAGTGATCTGTAACAGCGAATTAGTGGCAAAGGCGGTTTGGTGACTGCTCAAATAAGATCACCATTCGCCCTGGTCAGATCAAATTTGGTTGGATCAATATTCACAAATATTGATCTGCCTCCCTCTCCTCACTTACATTTTTGTGACGGAAAGAGACAGATCAGTATTAGTGATATAAAATAACATTTAATAAAATTGTCAGGTTTTATGAAAGCCATTCACTGTGTATCAACCCCTTTCCTGCCATTCATCACTGTAAAAGCAGTAATCTTGCACAGCAACAGTATGTTTTGCTGCCTGCACTGTTTTATGGATTAATTTCTTTGTACTGTAATGTATTACAGTGTATTGTACAGTGTAATGTATTACAGTACTAGATAGGCTCTTCTAAGAGCTATTAACCCCTTCTTTGCTCGAGATCACTGCTTAGGCACAGATTCTGAGGCCTCGATTTTCGATTTTGACCCTGGTCAGCTTCCTGATACATCATCTAGTGATGTATCAGTGGCTGCTCAGCCCTTGCCACAAGGAGTGATGGGTGTCTACCTTTAAAAAATATATGGTTTGGTGGGGGTAAATTACATTGGCTGGCTTCAAAGATATATCCCATATAGGACACGGACGCAGGTTGACTACATGTAAAAATGTACTCGGGAGATGTTGCTGAACACATCTTGGGTTGTTGTTTGGCAGTGACATATACCAGAATCTGTGAATTCATGCCTGAAGTACAATGCATGTGGAAAAAAAACTCCCAAAAAAGTACTACCACAAACTTGTACAAAGGCTGGTGGTAGAATTAGTATTCAGTAGAATACAGTATTAAAATACCACCATTTGAAATACCTTAGGATGTCTATTTTCCAAAAATATATGGTTTGATGGGGTAAAATACATTGGACGTCTTCAAAAATGTTCCAAATGGAACATGGGCACAGGCTGACTACATGTCAAAATTCCAGGTTGGAAATGCGCACCCCCTAAATGTGGCCATTTAGCCCCAAAACAAACCAACAAACCTATGTATGGGTGGTATCCATGTACTCAGGAGATGTTGCTGAACACATATTGAGGTGTTGGTTGGCAGTGGCAAATACCAGAATCTGAAAATTCCTGCCTGAATTACAATGTGTGTGTGCAATAAATTACATCCCAACCTTTGACATAGGTTGGTGGTACAATTAGTACTTGGAAAGTGTTAAAATACCACAATTTTAAATACCCTTGGATGTCTAGTTTTCCAAAATATATGGTTTGATGAGGTAAAATACTTTGACAGGCTTCAAAAGTGTCCCAAATGGAACATGGCCGCAGGCTGACTACATGTCAAAATTCCAAGTTGGAAATGCACCCCCCTTAAATGTGGCCTTTTAGCCCCCAAACAACCCAACAAACCTATGCATGCATGGTATTCCTGGGCTCAGGAGATGTTGCTGAACACATATTGAGGTGTTGTTTGGCAATGACACATAAGAGGATCTGTGAATTCATGCTCGAAGTACAATGTATGTGGAAACAAAACATTAAAAAATTACTAACCTAAAATTTGACAAAGGCTGGTGGTAGAATTAGTGCATGGAAAGTGTTAAAATACTACCATTTGAAATACGCTAGGGTGTCTAGTTTGAAAACATGTATGGTTTTGTGGGGTAAAATACACATTCTGGCTTCAAAAATGTCCCAAATGTAACATGGGCACAGGTTTTCTGCATGTCAGAATTCCAAGTTGAAAAACCAAAAAGCGCACCTCTCAAATGTGGCCTTTTAACCCCCAAATAATCTAACTAACCTACACATGGGTGGTATCCCTGTACTCAGGAGATGTTGCTAAACACATATTAAGGTGTTGTTTGGCACTGACACATAATAGGATCTGTGAATTT
Organism: Pelodytes ibericus; assembly: GCA_036172795.1. Classification (NCBI taxonomy): domain Eukaryota; kingdom Metazoa; phylum Chordata; class Amphibia; order Anura; family Pelodytidae; genus Pelodytes; species Pelodytes ibericus. The sequence goes on from CM069859.1 coordinate 80,347,473, forward strand.
ATGCCCAAAGTACAATGTTTGTGAAACAAAATTACTATCCAGAACATTGACATAGGCTGGTGGTAGAATTAGTGCATGGAAAGTGTTAAAATACTACCATTTGAAATACCCTAGGGTGTCTAGTTTGCAAACATGTATGGTTTTGTGGGGTAAAATACACATTCTGGCTTCAAAAATGTCCCAAATGTAACATGGGCACAGGTTTTCTGCATGTCAGAATTCCAAGTTGAAAAACCAAAAAGCGCACCTCTCAAATGTGGCCTTTTAACCCCAAAACAATCTAACTAACCTACACATGGGTGGTATCCCTGTACTCAGGATATGTTGCTGAACACATATTGAGGTGATGTTTGGCACTGACATATAAAAATTTATATGGCTTTGTGGGGAAGAATACACTTTAAGGCTTCAAAAATGTCCCAAATGGGACATGGGTGCAGGTTTTCTGAATGTCAGAATTCCAAGTTGGAAAACCAAAATGCGCACCCCCTAAATGTGGCCTTTTAGCCCCAAAACAAACCATCAAACCTATGCATGGGTGGTATCCCTGTACTCAGGAGATGTTTCTGAACACATATTGAGGTGTTATTTGGAACTACCCTTTCACATTTTAAGGTAATGTTTACCTAAATTGCAATCTATGTGAAAAATTTAAAAAAAAGATTGGTGGTAAAATGGCTACATGAAATGTGTCAAAATACCCCAAGTTAAATGCCCTGGGTGGTCTAGTTTTCAAAAATATGTACATGGGGGGGTCATTCACAGATTTAGTACAGATATCAGTGTTACAATGTCACTATCGCTAATAGTGGTTTTTGTTGTCTCTTGTAAATGATTTTTCAAATTAAAGTCATAAAAAAATGTTTTTTAATTTTTTTAACATATTTTATTATTTTTTTTACATCAAATTATATGCTATTATCAAAATAATGGTATCAAAAGAAAGCCCTTTCTTAGTATGATAAAAGCGATATATAGTTTGTGTGGGTACACTAAATTAGACAGAAATAAATTACAGCAAAACACAAACACTTCAGAAATGTCAAAACAGCTCAAGTCACCAAGTGTTGGACAAGCCAAAAAAGTTATGTTACTAAGGGGTTAAGCAGATCCAAATCCTGCGGTATTAAAAACATTTTCCCTAGACCCAAACTTCCATCTAACTACCATCTTGTATCCCTTCTCCCCTTCATTTGCAAGTTGCTTGAGGTAACTGTGCATTCGTGACTAACAGACTTTCTGACCAGTAACGACCTACTTGACTCTTTTCAATCTGGTTTAGACCCTTACACTGAAACGGCTCATCTTTCTCTGCAATCTCTGCTTTTTTTGTTTTTCTGTTTGTTTATTTCAGTATTCCTGAATGATATTTCACTATTTTTCTATTTAACTGGTGTCAGTGGCTAGGATTTCAATTACTTTCTTATTTTTTCCTATATCTTTAGAAGTAGTTTTCTTGTTTTTTGCAGTCTCCTGTCCCTGGTCTATCATACAACTTTCTATTTCATTTATTTTTTGACTGGCTTCATGGGATATTCTAGACCAGTGATGGCGAACCAATGGCACGTATGCCACACTGGAAAGCTCTCTGTTTTGGCATGCTTGGCTAGGGGGAAGTTAAGGGGCTGAAGCCCATAATCTCAGCTCCATTGCCCCAAATTGAAAATTCACTGCTAAAGAAATATTTACTGAGATGCTATTTTGTTACCTCCTGAGCAATTACATCTGTATTATTTATCAGGAGCCAACAGGATAAGCATTTCAGTAACTGCACACCCCTCCACATGGCAAGTTGGTTTAATCTTCTCAGTTCCTATCCTGACATCAGCTTGACAGCTGACACGCCTCCTGTTCACACAGCAGTGTAACTTTTCTCTCCAGCAGGTCTGTAGCAGCTCTCCCAAAGCAGAAACTTCTTGCAATAAATGTGTGAGTATGTATGTGTGAATTTATGTGTGATAGTGTGTATACTTTTGCTGTGTGATGTGTGTTAGTGTGTACACGTGTGCTGTGTGATGTGTGTTAGTATATATACTTGTTCTGTGTGGATGTGTGATATGTGTTAGTGTGTAAACTTGTGCTGTGTGGATGTGTGATGTGTGTTAGTGTGGATACTTGTGCTGTGTGGATGTGTGATGAGTGTATACTTGCGCTGTGTGGATGTGTGATGTGTGTATACTTGTGCTGTGTGGATGTGTGTTAGTGTGTATATTTGTGCTGTGTGTATTCTTGTGATGTGTGTTAGTGTGTATACTTGTGCTGTGTGCTTATACTTATGCAATGTGTGTGTATGTGTTTATACTTGTGCTGTGTGTATGTGTGTATACTTGTGCTATGTGTGTGAGGTTTCCTTTACTGAACATAATATAAAGCACATTCGGCACTTTAAGATCAAAAACATGGTTGCATGCAGAAAATTGGGCACTTTGGTTCAAAAAGGTTCACCATCACTGTTCTAGACACACAAAAATGATCAGATTGTATGTGTCTGGTCACCATGGTGACAGGTTCCCTGCATGCGTGACTCTGCTCATGCTCAGCACTTTCTTTCTGTGTTCTTGGTCACCAACGTAATATTACATTAATTTGAGTTTGTTGGTGTCTTAATAAAGGTTTGCAGAATCATGTAACCTGCATGATTAAATCAACCATGTTTTGATAATAAGCCCCCTGAGTGTGTGATTATTTAGGAATATTATATATATATATATATATGTATATCTGTTAAAATATATATACATCCATACATACACCGATCAGTCATAACATTATGACTTCTGAAATGTTCTGCTGGGAAACCTTGGATACTGCCATTCATGTGAATGTTACTTTGACATGTACCAACTACCTATGCACTGTTGCACACCATGTACACCCTTTCATGGAAAGGGTACTCCCTGATGGTATGGCCCTCTTTAAGCATGATAATGTGCCTTGCCAGAAAGAAAGAATGGTTCAGGAATGGATTGAGCAACACAACATCAAGTTCAATATGTTGACTTGACCTCCAGATTCCCCAGATTTCAATCAAATTGAACCTCTGTGGAATGTGCTGGACAAACAAGCCTGATCCATGGAGGCCCCACCTTGCAACTTACATGACTTAAAGGACCTGCTGCTCATGTCTTGGTGCCAGGTCTAGTGGAGTCCATGCCTTGACAGGACAGATCGGAGGACCTACACAATATAATGTTACAGCTGATCAGTGTTTATATGTATTATATATAACAACATGTGATAGGTGAAAGTTTTACAAAACTAAAACAAGAATAAAAACATACTATGGTCATCCCCTTACCCCATCATTGTGGGGAATTAATATTGGCCAGGGACCGTAGCAATTTTAATAATTTGATGCCAGGAACATCAGGTACGTCCAAGCACATTTATTATTATGGGGGGTAGGGTTACTTGCCCTGGCCCCCCATATTTATTAGGGCCATTGCAGGGCACAACATCATAGGAATCATTGTCCATTGTCCAACACCATATATGGGGGAACAATCTACCACATAAGAAGACAAAATAAGTATATCTTAAAAAAAAAGAAATATATATATATTTTTTTTTTCATTTTTTATTATTAAGTTAATAATTTGTAATAATAATTAATACAAAAATTACAATAAATAATTAACACAATACATGTCCATAAATTGTGTAAGTAAACATGTAGCACAATCATAAGCGTTCCTACATACCAAACCCATTCATCTGACCTGAATTTATATTAATTTTGTTCATACTTTTTAACCCGTCCTTCTATTCGCCCTCATCCCTCCCCGCCTCTTCCACTTCTCTTCCTTTAAATAGGAATACGTCTTACGTTTTCGATGTTTGTGAAGCCAGAGGAGGGTTGTATGTTCAGGGAGTATGTTAAATGTTGTTTCCTTTTCCCTGATTTTAATGGTTACAATGTATCTTTACTGTCTTCTGTGTCTTATATTGTCTTCTGCTGACTCGTTTCCTCCCTATTGGTCTTCCCCTAATAGCACTCCCCATTCCAGCACCCTATTCAGCAGTTCCTCTCCTCCCATTGAACCCCAACATGCCTGTCCCTGCATGTCTAATGTGTGGTCAGAGTCATCCATACTGCATCCGCGTTCATATCATCACTCTCCTGTCGTTCGTGTCATTCATTCATATCATTCAAAGTATAATTCAAAGAATCATTCAAAGGATCTGCTCTGTGGAATCCTTGCAGTGAGATCCCACAATGGGGGTTCTGCCAAACTGTCTAGTGGTGTGCTCAAGTTCCATCCCAATACAAAAGGTCTTTAACCTGAGGTATTAACATACTGCTCCCAAGGGGCCCATGCCTCTTCAAATTCATTAAATTTCCCCGTTCTTCAATAAAATATTTTCTTCATTGAGTGCTGGAATCCTAATTGCGTAAGAACTTCTTTCCAGACTATTTCACCGGTCTGCCTCCAATGTCTTTCCATTATTCTTTTTTCCGCCGTAATGATATGTATCAAAAAGTTCTTATGTTTTTTGCAAATATTTGGGAGATCAAGATGTAACAAGAACTTATAGGGCACTGCAATGCCACCAGATGTGTGGTAGTGTTCCCACCTCCATTGTACAGCACCAACAATTGTCAAATTTGTCTCATTAATCTTTTAGAGTCTATTTGGGGTAAGATACCATTGTTTTATTTTGATGTATAGGTCTAAAGGTTAACTGAGTGAATGCTTTGTCTTGTCATTGCATAGGCCCTGACCCAGTCCTCTAAGGGATAATTTATGTTGCGATCAGATTCCCATCTATAGGGGGTAGATATTTCCCATCCTGCATTAAAGTTTGTAATAGTTTAGAATTTCTAGAGATTTGTTTTGATTTTTTGTGAATTTCAAACCAGTCCTCTATATGGGGAGATGATGATATATTTTTTTGAGAAATATTATTCCTAACTCTTAAGTACGAAAAAGTTTCGTATAAGGGCAAATTATACAATTCCTTCAGCTGTTGGAATGACATTATGGTATCTTGGTTCTTTATATCTTTTACATTGGTTATTCCTTGTTGTTGACATCTTTTTAGGCTGATGTCTAAAATGGAATGTTTTATGACCTCTATCGTGGTTGAGAGCAATAAGGAGCCTCCTAACAAATTTATTTTTTAATTTGTTTACAGGAGTGAGAGTATCTTGTATACATGGATTGGAATGTTTATCATTAGATTTTTTACTAAATCAGAGTGGGCCCAGAACAGAGAGAAGAGGTCCCAAATGTTTATCTCTGTCTGTTCTAGGTGAAACCATTTCAAACGGTTATTCAATTTCCTATCCCATGCTAAAAAGTGAGTTAGCGTCGCAGACTTGTGTAGGTTTATGATGCCCTGAAAGGAAACTCCACCTTTAATGGTCTTTTCTTTTAATATAGTATGACTTATTATTGTTTTTTTACTTTGTCATATGTAATCCCGAAAAAGTTTCTGCAGTTGCTTCAAGAATTTTGGGTGGACTCTCAATAAGTCTGAATAAATACAGGGCCTTTGGGAGTATATAGGTGATGATTACATTTATTCGGCCCAATGATGAAATCTCCCGGCCCCTCCATTTATTCAGTTGGTTTACATATGTAACATCCCTAATTAAAATATTATAGTTGAAACTCACCATCTCATTTATATCATTAACAATTTTTATTCCTAGGTAGTACATTTTTGCCCTGACCAATTTAGGTTATCTGTTAATCTTAGAACTTTAAGATCTGCCTGCCTAAAAGAGGTCGTTATTGTTTGAGGTTTTTTTTAAGGTTCATTTTATAGTTTTTTTTTTAATTATACATTTTTAAATAGTAGTTTTTAAAAATGCATTTTTAAGCAATTTAAAAATGGAACCATTGAGTATGCTCAGTATTGAGTTGCTGATGTGCAGGTCATGATGGTTACTATCAGGGAAGGTGCAGATGGTTAATTGCCCCTCAGGGTTTTCTCTAACAGTGATAAAGGTGCTGGGGCTAGACCAACATTTCATTAGATACCCCAGAACATAGCAATTTCTATTTTTCTATAAAATTGTGTTGTCTATTTATCAATTCCCATACCTAAATTGGTTTTCCTCCTGAGCCAAAATATGCCAGCCCTCCTCTGGATGTTTTGTAGTGCATACAAAATGGTGGCAGGACTGATGCAAATGCAAACAATAAGGAGGTGAAGTAAGCATGTTACCATATTATCAAATTGTAACACAACATAACATAATCAAATTGAACAAAGTATAATAATACAAGAAGTACAGTTAGTGATAGCATAGTATATTCTTAAAACCACATGATATAAACACCAATTGTACAACAAATTAAATCTTAGAACTGACCTGTTAAATATGTAAATGTTTTGCACTTATAAGTTACCTGTAACTGAATGAATACCCCAGGCATGAATTTGTCAAACATAAATAAAGCTTTCTGCATACCATACTGAAGACCACTCAAAAAGATATCGAAGCACACAAAAACAAACATAAATCTTTTAATAGTTTCCTATTGCAAATTATCACTCCACCTTGACCTCTTACCAAAATAAGACACCTTGTTATTTAAAAAGATGCCTAGAGATGTGCAATTAGGAGAACAGTAGTTTCAACCCTATTCATATTAAAGCATTCTTGACCATGTCCTTCAAAACTACCATCTCCGGTGCCAAAGAATCCCATAATAAAATAGAGAAAGAACACTGCAGAGGTGAAATTAAGTAGATTCAGCACACCTCAAATATAGGGGGTTCATTGGGAAAGACTATCATGTAGAGTTAGTTAAAATATAAATACATTTCATCTACTTTATTCCACCTTCTTCTTTCTCTAGTCTAACAGGGGGATATGACATATGGTTGTCTGAGACAAGTACATTTTTTTCCATGGCCCATCCTCATTTTTTAACCCACAATAGATCCTGAATTCAAATCAAACTGACCCTTAAATTATGTCATACAAATAAGAACCCATGGGATGACTTGTAGCATAAAGTGCAGACCAAAATATAAAGTAGTGTCTAAAAATACAAAAGCAATAGGTAGCACACATGGTAAAGAAAATTATGAAAGAAACAAATGAAGAAAGGAAACAAAGTTATAACCACTGAGTTCACAAATAGTTTACAATACCTTCACAAATCCCCACCAGCTCAGCCTCAAGGCATCAGAATCTATCAAACATACCTTTGTATTCACTGCAGCAGCTCTAGTCTGAAATGAATGAATCTTATAACATCCCGACAGAAAACTGCACACCAATAGAAAGACGTTTTATAAAAAATTTAAAATTAGATTTCAGGTTCCCAAAAGCTGCAAAAAGTTTTGTGAAGTCCTACGCTGTTTGGTGACATGGAGATATGGAGCGCACCCAGTGTTCTTTGTCACAGTAGTGATGAAAACTCAACTCATTCATTCACATAAGGAATAATGCCATGGGGCAATTTATCACACTGACATGCTGTACAGATGTTGGAGATGGACAGTTCATGTAGCTGAAAATTAGTGTATAAAAACATGACTCAAGAAGGTGATGATGTCACAATAAGCATGCATGCAATGTAGAAAGACAAAACATACAAGTCTGTGTTCTGTATGGAAAAAACAAAAGCAACACTGCTATGAGTAGAAAAAGGAAGGTCAAGAGCTGGCAACAGATGGATTTGAATCCATACTTCCCTAAATATTGTGCTCTCCTTCATCATGGAAAGAAAAATCAGATTTAGTAGTTCAAGCAGTTATGGGTGTCCCTCATCTCTGAATATCAGGGATTTTGCATTTGTGTTCCTGCAAATGGAAAGGCGCTAGGTCTTTTAACACATAAAATATCTTTTTTAAACTAAAAACAGTTTATTTACTAAAAAAATAAGTTTTGATTGCTTGAGTGAATGGCAGAACAGTGCTGAAGATCAAACAAGCTCTCATGATTTTGGAGAAGGAATTTGTTGGCCTAGCAAAGGTAAAACAATAGTGCAACACAGTTAAATGCAATTGGATGTATTATAAATTTCTGCAGGGGTACACTCACAAACGAATAATGAAATCAGGCTCATCAGAATATTGTAGTCAGTCGGTTTAATCATTCCATCTAAAAAACATTAAAAAACCATTGCGCAGTGGCTGACACAAGACTGGCAATAAAAAACAATGAATACACGTACAAAGTATATACCACTGAAAGTGCAACTTGCGTGAAAAAGTCCTGAGAGATAAACTTCTTTCCTGCTGCCACCAGGATGAGAAACTCAGGTACTTCTCTTGAAGAAACAGCTGGATCCACTTCTCAATGCGTTTCGCCGGCTCTCCTGAGGAAGCCGACAGCAGAGCCGGCGAAACGCGTTGAGAAGTGGATTTGTCCGAAAATGAATGCACATGTCTAGTAGACATTACTGCAAGGAGAATTTTGTCACACTGATATACTGAGCAGAATTTTTAGATAGGCATTATCATCTAGCTGCAGATTAGCTCATAAGGACCTGACTAAAGAAGTTGGTGATGTCCCAATAAACATGCATATACAGTAGACTGGGACCTCAACCTATAGCTGGCATAATATCGCCAGTATTATTATAACATATATGCTGTTATTACAGTTTGTAAAATCAAAGTTGTTATTTTCTATACATATGTATATGTGGAAATTTCCTCACATTTATTGGGGTTATTATAATGAGGGGACAAAATTCTAGAATACAGTTGTGATGAAACTTACCTCATTTAACCATGACTCCTAAGAAGCAGTAGGCATTACTGCAAGGAGAATTTTGTCAAACTGGTGTGCTGAGCAGAATATTCAGATGGGCATCATCATCTAGCTGCAAAAAAGCTCATAAAGACCTGACTCTAGAAGGTGGTGATGTCACAATAAACATGCATATAAAGTAGACTGAAACTCAATCTTCTCAATCTGCCATGATAGCAGGTGAATACATATAAACTTACAGCTGTTAATGAACAGCAACCGGTGATGGATATCCAACCTATAGCTGGCATGAAAAAAACAGAATTATTATACTACATGTGCTGTTATTGCATTGTGTAAACTCATATATGTTATTGGTTATACATATTTATACGTTAACATTTCCTAAAATTTATTGGGGTTACTATGATGAGGGGACAAAACTCTAGAATATAGCTGTGATGAAACTTACCTCATTCAACCATGACTCCTAAGAAGCATTGTCATCTAGCTGCAAAAAAGCTCATAAAGACCTCACTCAAACAGTTGGTGACGTCACAATAAACATGCATATAAAGTAGACTGAAACTCAATCTTCTCAATCTGCCTTGATAGCAGGTGAGTATACATAACCTAACAGCTGTTAATGAACAACAAACGGTGATGGGTTGGCATACCATAGCTGGCATGACATTACCAATATTATTATACTACACGTGCTGCTATTGCAGTGTGTAAAATCATATATGTTATTGTCCATACACATGTATATGTTGCAATTTCCTAACATTTATTGGGGTTATTCCCTGGTGATTCCATATCTGACCAGGACCAATCTGGGTTTATAGGGGGCAGATCGGGTGGGGATAACATCAGGAAACTATTAAATATCTTTCAACAGGTTGAAAGGCATAGACTCCCAGTGGATGCGGAGAAAGCCTTTGATAAATTTAATTGGTCATTTCTATCTGAGACTTTGGAGGCTTTTGGGAAGTTGTGATTGTTTCAGGACTTGGCTATGGCCCTGTACTCGCACCATATGGCAAGGACCTGATTTCAGATTGGTTCGGTATAGGAAATGGAACAAGTCAGGAATGCCCTTTGGCACCCCTGTTGAACATTCTTTCCATAGAATCACTCGCGGAATGAACGAATTTCGTTTTAGACGAAATAAATAAAATTTTCGTCCGAATGGACGAAAACGAAACGAAAATTTTAGTTTTGCACATGTCTACAAAATACGGACTTAGAGCTATAGACATTTATACATTTTTTCGTTTAAGATCCTTTATTACGGAGGTTATAGTCATAAAGGAGAGACCAATAGATTGTTTATTAAGTGGCTGCCAGACAAAAATAACCACAAAAATTAAGAATATCATAAATAACACAAGGAGAGGAGAGAAACTGTCCACCATTATTAAGTGGGAAGAAGATCTGGGAATTAAATTTCCGATGACACAGTGACAAAAACCCTTTGAAGTAGTGAGGAAACATATCCACTGTATAAATATACAAGATATCTTTGTAAAATGTCTCCATAGATGGTATATGGTCCCAGTGAAGCTATGCAAATTCCAGGCAACAACAACCAATCAATGCTGGTGATGCAAGGAGGACATAGGCACTTTAAGGCATATCTGGTGGGACTGTACAGTTCTGAGTGCCTTAAAAAAATCGGTTTTAAAGATATTTGGGGTTTTAAAGATTAATACAAAAGATTTAACTCCAACCAGTTTTCTCTTCCATGTGGATCTTCCAAAAATGCCTAAGCCCCAACTGGCTTTAACAGTACTTATACTTATGGCAGTTAAGTTATGTATATCTAGACACTGGAAGAGTGACCCCCCCCCAAACTTAAAGAAATAATAATGCAGATAAACTATCAGGGATCAATGGAGAAAGCATCCTTCCTTAATGATAATAACTTTCAAACTTTAAGGAATATTTGGGAGATATGGTTTGAAAACCCCCCTAGTCACTGATTGAGTTTCATCTCGAGCATTCAACAAATTTTACAACTTAATAACTAAATATACAATAGATCATGAGGCAACTCCTTCTCCTCTCTGGCTCAGATTAGTTTTAAAAGCATATCCTACAGTTCCCATCTTGATGGGCATCTCTGGTGGCAAGTATTATATTATGTAATGTGTATGATTGTAATTGTATTGTTAATCTACTCCGATAACGATATTCAGAATCTGTAAGGGATCAACTCTTATTATTGAAACCGTATTATGCCTCTTTTTACATATCCCAAAGCGGAATTTTTGTATGTTTATATGTTTATAAAAAAAATTATTGGGGTTATTATGATGAGGGGACAAAACTCTATAATACAGTATTATGAAACTTACCTCATTCAAACATGACTCCTAAGAAGCAGTAGGCATTACTGCATGGATAATGTGTTCACACTGACTTGCTGAGCAGTTGTTTTTGATGGGCATCGTCATCTAGCTGCAGAATAGCTCATAAAAACCTTACTCAAAAATGTTGTGATGTCACAATAAACATGCATATAGAGTAGACTTACACTCAATTTTCTCATTCTGCCATGATAGCAGGTAAGTAGATATGACCTAATAGCTGTTGATGAACAACAACCAGTGATGGGCTGTCAACCAATAGCTGGCATGACATTAACAGTAACATTAAACTGCACGTGCTGTTATTGTAGTGTGTAAAAGCATGTATGTTATTGTCTATGTAAGGAAATTTCCTCTGTCCCTTAATGCGACCGTCTTGGTTTGACTTGTAAATACTGGATCCAGGAGAGCTATTTCACAGTGAATAACTGAGACCGACACCAATGCAACTGTGAAACAACTCTGATTTTAATTGTTTAAACAAGCATATATATACGAAGATAAAAACATTAGTTACTACGATATAATTGGTTATTCTAATATGTAGAAAGGCGTGTTTTATAAGAAAATGCACTTAAAACGTAATATGTAAAATAGTGTTACAAAAGTCGTTCTTATAGGAAAATTACAGAACTTTCAGAGACAACTTGTTGATGTTCCAGAAACCTCTGTTCTAGCCTTGGAATAGTAAGATAAGACCATTCTAATAACAATTATGCTACTGGCGTGATCTGGCCTTCCAGAAGGTGCTGCAGACATCAGCTTCTTTGACACACTGTCGGCTTTTAACCCTCACAGATCCAAATTAATCCTTTCAATCCCCTCTTAGAACCATATAATTCATATAATATGGTTCTTCCCCTTTTGCTTCTGTCTATAGATCTGTAAATACTGTCGGTATCCTTCAGGGGTATGTTGTTGGGGATCAATGGGTAGGTTTGTTTCAATCAAAAATACCACATCCATAATAAAGCTTATAATAATCGACTATGGCTGTCCTGTTTTACCGGACTGCCTCTGGACAATACTGATTAGGTTTAGACCTTTGGCGACTGTGCAGACCTTGGCTTCACTCAGCAGAGATATTGGACTTATAATCTAAAAACAAATTAAAAAGTATCTCTCTCTTAAATATGGAAGGCCTGCCGTAACTATCTAAATATGTTACATAATATAACATAATGGCATGACCTGATGACCCAAAAACACATGTGGCCACAAAACTAAATTAAATATCTGTTGTTCATTGCTTCTCTTACCCTGCCTAATAAAACCCCTAATGGTATTAGTTGGCAGTTGTCTAAAACCAATAAATATATGTAAAAAATAAAACATATTTTTCCGGAGTTTGCCATTCCCCAGGACTGTTGTTGACTAAATACTTTAAAGTGACTTGGAGCAAAGCTGAACACGCATTCAGAACACACAAAATGGCATACATTCAGAACATAAAGCGTCAGTCAGACAAAATGGCAGCGGACAAAACAATATGGTCTCCCATCCACGACGTGACTCCAGAGGCCCCTACAGTCCATATAATATTCATACTCTTCTCCCCTTTTATTCTTAGAAATTGACATTGTCTGTTTTTAAGGATAACCATCAGGAGTTGCCTGGTCAACATAATCATTGTATCCAAGGTTATAAGGCACACTTCCTCGATTTCACACATTGATAGGTCATCCAGCTTAGTTGCATTGTAAGCTTCCATAATGGGGAATATCTGAGCAGTGTCTTCCATTCTTCACGTAGGGGCATGATGTCAGTGGTCAGGATGCACTTGAGGATGAGACCCTCATAGATGAGGATGAGACAAACATAAACACAGACAATTAGCAACACTGATCTCACACATGCCAAACCACTTACAAGTTTCGCTCCAAGTGATCCTAGCCAATTTCCCAGTCCCAGGGGATCTCACGGATAACCTGTGAATACTTTTTAACTTACTACTTAAATCCATAATCCAAACTTTTTTTTTTTTTTTTATATAAGAAAAAAACTTCCTAACATTCTCTATATAAAATTCTGCAAAAATACTATAACAATACAATTTCTTTATAGGTCGGCTCAATCCTGTTTGTTAGAGCCGGTCTAATTGTTAAATTTAAAAATGTCACTATACTCTAAACATACCCATAATAACACAATTAAACAAATCTTTAACATAAAAATTACAAATCATCAATAACAATTTTATACATATATACTCAATGAAAATATACTTCCCAACAATGATGATCTGTCGTAGACTGTTGTATCTGTTGTAGACTCCTGGGTGATTTGTTTACGGGTTACCCATTAATGTAAAATCTTGGCTTATGTTGGCTAGTGGTCAGGGATTATTATGCCCATCAAGACACTAAATTGCTGCTCCTTTGTTGGCCTGTTTGTCAGTACAGGAATGTGCTTTACGTAAATAACGTGGATCCAGGAGTTGATTTGAACAATATATTCCGATAAATTTGGTGAGAATCCAGTTACATGAATTGGAAAACTTTTTCTTCTTTTAAAAATAAACTTTTCTTTAGAAATAGTTATGATCAGCATTAAATTCGTTGGTGCACTTTGAACTTTTCTTTTGTTGGCTGTACAGCTTTAATCTATATGAAAATAAAACTCGAAAAAATTCCAGTTAGTAACATGCAATATTTCACTAAACATCTTATTAATCTTCACATTAAAATATAATTAAAACATATTATTACTGCTAACCTGTGTTGTTAAAACTTGTCAAACTGAACCATTCTTTGTTCTTGAAATATTATTACCATCTTATAATCATAGTTGAATCAATTGATAATGTGAGAATATGTTCTCATACATAATAATTATGTATCGCTTTACCATTAGGACAAATAATATCATGATCAGACTATTTAACCATAGCACATAACACACAGAACTTCTCAATAACTAACAGTAACAGTAATTCTGGCCCGTTCTCCCCCTCCCATCACAAAAAGAAAAAATAATAATTTTGCAGCTGCAGCTACAATTCTCTTATCTGCAAATAGACTGTCAGAGAGAAGGGGGGCTTCTGGGGAGGCTTTCTCTTAACTTCACTATTAACTCCTACAACTCTAACAACACAACACAACTTGTCACATAACACGACACTCGCTAATTCTTTTCACTTATCACTGGCATACGTACATGCTCGGGGCTCCCTCACTTCCCCTCCCTTCGTTCCCCGTCACACGTACCAGTGTAAAATCTCCGCCCCCTGCCTGTCACAGTACAGCAGAAGGTAAGCTGGTACGAATGGAAAACGGTGGTTGTGAGTCTGTGTGTGATGGGAGTCTGTGTGTGATGGGAGTCTGTGTGTGATGGGAGGCAGTGTGTGATGGGAGGCTGTGTGTGATGTGAGGCTGTGTGTGATTGAGTGTGATGGGAGTCTGTGTGTGATGTGAGGCTGTGTGTGACTGAGTGTGATGGGAGTCAGTGTGTGTGTGATGGGAGACAGTGTGTTTGACTGAGTGTGATGGGAGTCAGAGTGTGTGTGATGGGAGACAGTGTGTGTGATGTGAGGCTGTGTGGGACTGAGTGTGATGGGAGTCTGTGTGTGATGTGAGACTGTGTATGATTGAGTGTGATGGGAGTCTGTGTGTGTGTGATGGGAGACAGTGTGTTTGACTGAGTGTGATGGGAGTCAGAGTGTGTGTGATGGAAGAGTGTGTGTGATGTGAGGCTGTGTGGGACTGAGTGTGATGGGAGTCTGTGTGTGATGTGAGACTGTGTATGATTGAGTGTGATGGGAGTCTGTGTGTGATGTGAGGCTGTGTGTGACTGAGTGTGATGGGAGTAGGAGTGTGTGACTGAGTGTGATGGGAGTGTGTGTGTGATGGGAGTATGAGCTTGATGTGAGTCTGAATGTTATGTGTGATGTGGGGTCATTTAATGGAGGTGATGGGGCATGTCTTAGGTGTGTAACGTGGGTGTGCAGCTTGGGTAGGGGGGTGCCCGGATTTTGTCTGCCTAGGGCAGCACAAAATCAAGATACACCACTGGATACAAATACAACCTTACAATGAAGGCATCTTCACTTATCTAATTACTTTATCTAGAGTATTGGAAAATGTGATATCTTATCTTGGGAAAAATCTAAATTAAAAGCTTAAAACACAAAAATCCTTCTAAACTACAAAAAAAATGTAATACTTGTCAAGATACCTAAATACAAAAAGGAAGAATGTACCATAAACAAATAAACATTTCTAATATGTAACATGTAAAACCTGTTAAAAACATAGTCTGTGTCTTTAAATTAGCATCATGCAAGTTTTAGATTGTTTTTGCCAGAACATAAAACTGTCTGGATAGATTTTAAAATATTTTATAGCTGTTATACTATCCAATGGATTGATCACGTATATTTAACATGATGTCCAAGAGATACCTCGGACACTATATGACTCTTGCTGTTTTACACACAAATATTTCTATTTTACTTACTTACAGCAACAAATTAATTCAAAACTTATCTTGCATACACTATTAAAATTACTTACTATGAAACTTCTCATCACACTGATGGATATAGCTTAGAAGACCGTTACTCAAAAATCATTCAAAAATTATTATACTAGCGGCAGAACGTGCCTATTTTTTTTTTCATTGAGCGCTCGATTTTGATTGATTCAGGAGATATGTCCTCTCTACTCCACTAAATATAAAACACTTACCACATATAAGAGAATACAGTAAATACAGTAAATTTCCTTAGACGTACACTGACCACCCGTCTATGGTTTCTTATGACTTTATAATTAACCTTATATATGAACACAAATATACAATTAATATGCAAAATTACAATTAAACAAGCCAAACCAAGAATAGTCTAGTCTCCCTGAGACTGTAAATTTAAGTGTATAATACCCCTGGTAATAAAGTGAAAGATCTCCCTGAGATCTGTGTGTTTGCCTCCCTGAGACTGTGAGGATCTCCCTGAGATCTGTGTGTTAGCCTCCCTGAGACTGTAAGGATCTCCCTGAGATCTGTGTGTTAGCCTCCCTGAGACTGTAAGGATCTCCCTGAGATCTGTGTGTTAGCCTCCCTGAGACTGTAAGGATCTCCCTGAGATCTGTGTGTTAGCCTCCCTGAGACTGTAAGGATCTCCCTGAGATCTGTGTATTAGCCTCCCTGAGACTGTAAGGATCTCCCTGAGATCTGTGTGTTAGCCTCCCTGAGACTGTGAGGATCTCCCTGAGATCTGTGTGTTAGCCTCCCTGAGACTGTAAAGATCTCCCTGAGATCTGTGTGTTAGCCTCCCTGAGACTGTAAGGATCTCCCTGAGATCTGTGTGTTAGCCTCCCTGAGACTGTGAGGATCTCCCTGAGATCTGTGTGTTAGCCTCCCTGAGACTGTGAGGATCTCCCTGAGATCTGTGTGTTAGCCTCCCTGAGACTGTGAGGATCTCCCTGAGATCTGTGTGTTAGCCTCCCTGAGACTGTGAGGATCTCCCTGAGATCTGTGTGTTAGCCTCCCTGAGACTGTGAGGATCTCCCTGAGATCTGTGTGTTAGCCTCCCTGAGACTGTGAGGATCTCCCTGAGATCTGTGTGTTAGCCTCCCTGAGACTGTAAGGATCTCCCTGAGATCTGTGTGTTAGCCTCCCTGAGACTGTGAGGATCTCCCTGAGATCTGTGTGTTAGCCTCCCTGAGACTGTAAGGATCTCCCTGAGATCTGTGTGTGTGTCCCAGACACGTGAATGTAAGTATCTCCCTGAGATCTGTGTATGTGTCCCAGACATGTGAATATAAGGATCTCCCTGAGATCTGTGTATGTGTCCCTGACACGTGAATATAAGGATCTCCCTGAGATCTGTGTATGTGTCCCTGACACGTGAATATAAGGATCTCCCTGAGATCTGTGTATGTGTCCCTGACACGTGAATGTAAGGATCTCCCTGAGATCTGTGCATGTGTCCCTGACACGTGAATGTAAGGATCTCCCTGAGATCTGTGTAATATAAGGATCTCCCTGAGATCTGGTTATGTGTCCCGGACACAAAAACAACAAATATTTTAAGGATGTATGTCCCTGACACACAAATATAAGGATCGGGATTTGGCCAGTGCCCTCAGTCCGATAGATAAACCAAAAAAAAGTATATCTTACCGGACAAAGGATGACCTTCCCGATCCCGGACGAGCCCCCAAATTGTAAGGAAATATCCTCTGTCCCTTAATGCGACCGTCTTGGTTTGACTTGTAAATACTGGATCCAGGAGAGCTATTTCACAGTGAATAACTGAGACCGACACCAATGCAACTGTGAAACAACTCTGATTTTAATTGTTTAAACAAGCATATATATACGAAGATAAAAACATTAGTTACTACGATATAATTGGTTATTCTAATATGTAGAAAGGCGTGTTTTATAAGAAAATGCACTTAAAACGTAATATGTAAAATAGTGTTACAAAAGTCGTTCTTATAGGAAAATTACAGAACTTTCAGAGACAACTTGTTGATGTTCCAGAAACCTCTGTTCTAGCCTTGGAATAGTAAGATAAGACCATTCTAATAACAATTATGCTACTGGCGTGATCTGGCCTTCCAGAAGGTGCTGCAGACATCAGCTTCTTTGACACACTGTCGGCTTTTAACCCTCACAGATCCAAATTAATCCTTTCAGTCTATATATATGTAAATGTGTCAATTTCCTAACATTTATTGTGTTTATCATGATAAGGGGACAAATCTCTAGAATACAGTTATGATGAAACTTAAC
The DNA here is from genome assembly GCA_036172795.1 of Pelodytes ibericus. Classification (NCBI taxonomy): domain Eukaryota; kingdom Metazoa; phylum Chordata; class Amphibia; order Anura; family Pelodytidae; genus Pelodytes; species Pelodytes ibericus. The sequence goes on from CM069859.1 coordinate 80,365,245, forward strand.
TCATTCAGCTATGACTCCTAAGAAGCAGTAGGCATTATATTGTCACACTGATATGCTGAGCAAAATTTGTAAATGGGCATCATCATCTAGCTGCAGAATAGATCATAAAAACCTTACTCAAAAAGGTTGTGATGTCACAATAAACATGCATATAAAGTAGACTTAAACTCAGTTTCTCAATCTGCCATGATAGCAGGTAAGTAGATATAACCTAATAGCTGTTAACAACCAGTGATGAATTGCCAACCAAAAGCTCAAAAGACATTAACAGTTTTATTATACTACACATGCTGTTATTGCAGTGTGTAAAATCATATATGTTATTGGCTATAAATATGAATATGTTAAAATGTCCTAATATTTATTGGGGTTATTATGATGAGGGGACAACACTCTATTATACAGTTGTGATGAAACTTGCCTCATTCAATCATGACTCCTGAGATGCAGTAGGCATTCATGCAAGGATAATTTTGTCAAACTGATATGCTGAGAAGAATTTTTAGATGGGCATTATCATCTAGCTGCAGATTAGCTCATAAAGACCTGACTCAAGAAAGTGGTGATGTCACAATAAACGTGCATATAAACTAGACTGGGACTCAATCTTCTGAAACTGCAATGATAGCAGGTGAGTACATATAACCTAACAGCTGTTGATGAACAACAACCGGTGATGGATTGCCAACCAATAGCTGACATGACATCACCAATATTATTATGCCACACGTACAGTTATTGCAGTGTGTAAAATCATATATGTTATTGTCCATACACATGTATATGTTGCAATTTCCTAACATTTATTTTGGTTATTATGATAAAGGGAAAAAAACTCTTGAATAAAGTTGTGATGAATCTTACCTCATTCAAGTATGACTCCTTTTACGCAGTAGGTATTACTGCAAGGAGAATTTTATCAAACTGAGATGCTGAGCAGAATATTTAAATGGCCATCATCATCTTGCTGCAAAGAAGCTTATAAAGACCTGACTCTAGAAGGTGGCGATGTCACAATAAACATGCCTATAAAGTAGACTTGGAATTAATCTTCTCAATCTGCCATGAGAGCAGATGAGTACATATATCTTGCCAAGCTGCCATGATAGCAGGTGAGTACATATATCTTGTCAAGCTGCCATGATAGCAGGTAAGTACATATAACATTACAGCTGTTTATGAACAACAACCAGTTATGGGTTGCCATCCTATAGCTGGCATGACATCACCATATTCAAAACCCCATGTGCTGTTAATGCAGTGTGTAAAATGATATACGTTATTGGTTATACATATGTATATGTTAACAATTACTAATATTTATTGGGGTTTTTATGATGAGCGGACAAAACTCTAGAATATAGCTGTGATGAAACTCACCTCATTCAACCATGACTCCTAAGAAGTAGTAGCTATTTCAGCAAGGAGATTTTTGTCAAACTGATATGCTGGGCAGAATATTTAGATGGGCATCATCTAAATATTTATCTAGCTGCAAATAAGCTCATAAAGACCTGACTCTAGATGGGGGTGATGTCACAGTAAACATGCATATAAAGTAGACTGGGACTCAATCTTCTCAAACTGCAGTGATAGCAGTTGAGTACATATAACATTACAGCTGTTGATGAACAACAACCAGTGATGGATTGTCATCATAAAGCTGGCATGACATCACCAATATTATTATACTACACATGCTGCTATTGGATTGTGTAAAATTATATAATTAATGTCTATACACATGTATACATTAAAATGTCCTAACATTTATTGTGGATATTAAGATTATGGGACAAAACTCTAGAATATACTTTTAATGAAACACCTCATTCAACCATAACTCCTAAGAAGCAGTAGGCATTACTGCAAGGAGAATTTTATCACACTAATATACTGAGCCGAATTTTTAGATGGGCATCATCATCTAGCTGCAGAATAGATCATAAAAAACTTACTTGAAAAGGTTGTGAATATACAATAAACATGCAAATAAAGTAGACTTAGACTCAATTTTCTCAATCTGCCGTGATACCAGATAACTAGACATAACCTAACAGTTGTTCATGATCAATAACCGGTGATGGGCTGCCATCATACAGCTGTAATGACATCACCAATATTAATAAACCACATGTCCTGTTATTGCACTCTGCAAAATCATATATGTTATTGGTTATACATACATATATGTGGCAATTTCCTTTTTTTTTATGATGAGGGGACAAAACTGTAGAATACAGTTGTGATGAAACTTCCCAAATTCAACTATGACTCCTAAGAAGCAGTAGGCATTACTGCAAGGAGAATTTGCTCACACTGTCATGCTGAGCAGTAGTTTTATATGGACATCATCATCTAGTTGTAGTTTGGCTCATAAAGACATGACTCAAGAAGGTGATGATGACACAGTAAACATGCATATAAAGTAGACTGTGACTCAATCGTCTCAAACTACCATGACAGCAGGAGAGTACATATATCCTAAGAGCTGTTGATGAACAACAACCGGTAATGGGTTGCCAACCTATAGCTGGCATGACATTAACAGTAACATTATACTACACGTGCTGTTATTGTAGTGAGCATTTTCATAAATGTTATTGTCTATATATACATATGTATATGTGGCAATTTCCAAACATGTATTGGGGTCATCATGATTAGGGAACACAACTCTAGAATACAGTTCTGATGAAACTTACCTCATTCAACCATGACTCTTAAGAAGCAGTAGGCATTACTGCAAGGAGAATTTAGTCACACTGATATGCTGAGCAGTAGTTTTATATGGACATCATCATCTAGCTGCAGATTAGCTCATAAAGGCATGACTCAAAAAAGTGGGGATGTCACAATAAACATACATGTAAAGTAGACTGGAACGCAATAAACTCAATCTGCCATGATAGCAGGTGAGTACATGTAACCTAACAGCTGTTGATGAACAACAACCGGTAATGGGTTGCCATCCTATAGCTGGCATGACATCACCAATATTAATAATAAACCACACATGCTGTTATTGCAGTGTGTAAAATCCATTATGTTATTGTCTATACACATGTATATGTTGCAATTTCATAACAATTATTGAGGTTATTATGATAAAGGGAAAAAGCTCTATAATATAGGTGTGATGATACTTATCTAATTCATCCATGACTTATAAGAAGCAATAGGCATTCATGCAAGGTGCATTAAGTCACACTGATATGTTGAGCAGAATTTTTAGATGGGCATTATCATCTAGCTGCAGATTAGCTCATAAAGGCATGACTAAAGAAAGTGGTGATGTCACAATAAACATGCATTTAAAGTAGACTGGGACTCAATATTCTCAATATGCCGTAATTGCAGATGAGTACATATAACCTAACAGATGTTGATGAACAACAACCGCTGATGTGTTGCCATCTTATATATGGCATGACATCACCATAATACTTATACCACATGTGCTGTTATTGCAGTGTGTTATATATATAGCATATATGGTATTGTCTATACTAATGGATATATGGCATTAACCTAACATTTATTGGGGTTATTATGATGAGGGGACAAAACTCTAGAATACAGTTGTGATGAAACTTACCTCATTCAACCATGACTCCTAAGTAGCAGTTGGCATTACTGCATGGATAATGTGTTCACACTGACATGCTGAGCAGTAGTTTTAGATGGACATCATCATCTATTTGCACTTTGGCTCAAAAAGACCTGATTCAAGAAGGTTGTGATGTCACAGTAAACATGCATATAAAGTAGAGAGGGACTCAATCTTCTCAATCTGCTGTGATAGCAGAGGAGTACATATATATTGATAAACAACAACCAGTGATGGGTTGCCAAACTATAGCTGGCATGACATCACCAATATTATTATAGCACATGTGCTGTTATTGCAGTGAGTAAAATCATATATGTTATTGTCAACATATATGTATATATGGCAATATCCTAACATTTATTTTGGTTATTATGATGAGGGGCAAAACACTAGAATATAGTTGTGGTGAAATTTACCTCATTCAACCATGACTCCTACAAAACAGTAGGCATTACTGCAAGGAGCATTTATTCACACCAATATGCTGAACATATTTTTAGATGGTCATCATCATCTAGATGTTGATTAGCTCATAAAGACCTCAAACAAGAAGGTGATGATGTCAAAATGAACATGCATATAAAGTAGACTGGGATATCAGGTGAGTACATAGAACCTAACAGCTGTTAATGAACAACAACCAGTGATGGGTTGCCATCCTACAGCTGGCATGACATCATCAATATTATTATACCACATGTGCTGTTATTGCAGTGTGTAAAGTTATATATGTTATTGTCTGGACACATGTATATGTGGCAATTTCCTAACATGTATAGGGGGTATTATGATGAGGGGACAAAACTATAGAACACATTTGTGATTACATTACTTTAACATTTATTTATATAGTGCCAACAATTTACGTAGCGCTAGGTACAGAGTATAGAAGGGAACAACATACTAAGTTAGACAAACTAGAACAGACTGGTACATGAGGTAGAGAACCATGCCCGCAAGATTACAATCTAGAGGGAATGGGGTATATGTGACTAGTGTTTACCGAACCGCACTGTTCGGGTTCGTACCCCGAACCTGAACATTTCACTGTATGTTCGGGTTGGTGTTCGAGGTTTGGCTATAAACCGAAAGTATTTAAACCGAAAGTCATTCGGTTTATTGACTTTCGGTTTACAGAATAGCAATAGCATTACATGTATTCCATAAACCGAAAGTCTATAAACCGAAAGACATTCGGTTTATAGACTTTCGGTTTATAGAATACATGTAATGCTATTGCTATTCTATAAACCGAAATAGAGTCCCCATTAATACGAATAGGTCAACTGACCCATTCGTATGAATGGGGACTCTATTTTGGTTAATAGAATAGCAATAGCATTACATGAATTCTATAAACCGAAAATCTATAAACCAAATGTTTTTCGGTTTATAGACTTTCGGCTTATGGAATACATGTAATACTATTGGCTTTCTATAAACCGAACTAGAGTCCCCATTCATAAGAAATTCTTATGAATGGGGACTCTAGTTCGGTTTAAAGATAGCCAATAGCATTACATGTATTCTATAAGCCGAAAGTCTATAAACCAAACAATATTCGGTTTATAGACTTTTGGCTCATAGAATACATGTAATGCTATTGGCTATTCTATAAACCGAAAGTCTATCAACCGAACGTCGTTCGGCTTATGCAATACATGTAATGCTATTGGCTATCTACAAGCCAAACTAAAGTCCCCATTCATAAGAAATTCTTATGAATGGGGACTCTAGTTTTGTTTATAGAAAGCCAATAGTATTACATGTATTCCATAAGTTGAAAGTCTATAAACAAAAAGACATTCGGTTTATAGACTTTCTTTTTATAGAATAGCAATAGCATTACATGTATTCTATAAAACGAAAGTCTATAAACCGAATGTCTTTCAGTTTATAGACTTTCGGTTTATGGAATACATGTAATGCTATTGCTATTCTATAAACCGAAATAGAGTCCCCATTCATAAGAATAGGTCAATTGACCTATTCGTATGAATGGGGACTCTATTTCGGTTTATAGAATAGCAATAGCATTACATGTATTACATCTGAGAGTCAAATAGAACTGTCAAATATTGTGCTTACAGCTCACTTTGAAAAATTCTAATAGTTTTGGGTGCTAAATAGTACATTTGCGTCTTGCGGTGCACTTCATATCTGAGAGTCAAATAGAACCGTCAAATACTGTACTTACAACGCACTTTGAAAAATTCTGGCTAACTCCTCCTCCTCCAGCGCCCTCTTCCACCTACACCACCACGGTCACCGCCTCCTCAACATATGGGTCATTTAGTATAAACTGAAAGAGAATACCCTGCAATCCAACTCAAATGGATAATTCTGTTGATCCTCCTGGAAGCCATGCTTTAGATTTAGATTTATGTTCTTTCCAAAGCTAAAATCAAAGATTCCATCTAGTGCTATTTTATGGCTTAGCTGTATTTTTAATTTGTATGTATTTTATGTTTTTTTAAGTTATTTCCTATTCATATTTGTTTGCAGGGCACTTGTCCTACTCTTACCCACATTTTAATTCCTTTTGCAGCCCTCTAGCCCTTTCCATGACTTTTTTAGAGGCATTTTAGTGCCCAAAAGTTTGTGTCCCCATTGACTTCAATGGGGTTCGGGGTCAAGTTCGAGCCGGAACCCTAACTTTTTTCCGAAGTTTCGGCCGAACTTGCCGAACCCGAACATCCAGGTGTCCGCTCAACTCTACATGTGACACATAATGGATTGATGAGGTTAGAGGGAAGGAAGTTGTAGTCACAGTAATGTAGATGGTTGGCAGTAGGTCGGATAGACTAAAGATGAATTGTGTGTGTTCCAGTTAGGTGGGTTCAGCTAGAGGTAAAGTGACCGCTGGCTGAGTTTTGGATAGCCTAGTTGAAAGTCGATGTTACTCTACCAGAGGACACAGAGAGGTAGATGACATGGGTTAGAGTTAGACAGAGTAGAGGGGAAATAGATGATACAAGGTGAGACGGGATGGGATCTAGAGCACAAGTAGTAGATCTCCAGCAGGAGAGCAGATCATCTACCTCTTTCTCAGCTACAGGGGAGAAGATATTCAGAGTGGGTTTGGGGGATGGGAACGAGGCAGGAGGTAGTTGGGGCAAGTCACGGGAGGTGAAATTACACCTGATAGCATCAACTTTTTTTTATAAATGAGAAGCAAGGTCTTGGGCCGTAAGCATGGAGCAGGGCGGAGGAGCAGGTGGGCAGAGGAGAGCATTAAAAGTTGAGAAGAGACGTTTGAAATTCGATGAGAGGGTGGATATTAAAGTAGAGAAATAGTGTTGATGGACTGAGCAAGAGAAGAGTTGTAGGAACACTGCATGCACTTATAATGAAGGAAATCCTCCTTGCAGCGTGATGTCTTAAAACGCCGCTCAGCCGTGCGAGTACATTTTTGAGGTACCTTGTTTGCTTTGTGTGCCACGCTTGTTGGTTGGGTTTGTGGGCACATTTAGCAACAACAGGGGCAATGTTGTCAAGAGCTGAGATGAGAATGCTGTTGTAAGAGTAAGCAGCTTCCTCTGGACACGAGATGGATTGGAAGGCGGGGAGAGAGGTTTGAAGATCTGTGGTAAGCAGAAGGGTGGAGTTAGATAGCAGTCTTTTAAATTCAATCAGGGGGAGACATGCAGTAGTAGACTGAGGTACAGTGGGATAGAAGGTAAGAAGGTGGTGGTCAGACAGGGGGAAAGGTGAATGGGAAAAGTTAAAAATGGCACATGATTTAGTTAATACTTGATCAACAGCCTTGGGTTATTCGAAGTGAGTGGTGGGTAGAAAATCAGGTCTGTGAAGATAGAAGAGAGGGAGGTGAGACCAAGTTTTTGAAAGACTGGAGGAGGTGGGGGGGGGGGGGGGGGGTTATTTAGAGCAAATTTCCACAAATCAGAAAAGAAAAAGTTACCAGAGCATTTGGGGATAGCAATAAAAAAAAGTTAAAGATTGTTAGTTAAGTAGAGTTACAAAGAATATTACTATACAAATAATACAGAGGAATTTAAATGTGGCTAATACAAAACAAGTAATAAGAGGGCCCAATCTGGAGCAGCTGATACAATCTTCTTCATATATCTTTTTCAGTAATGAAAGATGCAAACAGCCTTGGTTACTTGAAGTGAGTGGTGGATAGAAAAGTCAGGTCTTTTGCTGTAATGAAAGATGCAAACAGCCTTGAGTGACTTGAAGTGAGTGGTGGATGGAAAAGTCAGGTCTTTTGCAGTAATGAAAAATGCAAACAGCCTTGTGTTACTTGAAGTAAGTGGTGGATAGAAAAGTCAGGTCTGTATATGATGAAACATACCTCATTCAACCACGGCTCCTAAGAAACAGTAGGCATTTCTGAAAGGTGAATTTAGTCACACTGACATGACTGCTGAAGACCTCAGCAGATAAATCCTGAACAGGCCAAAAAACTCTTCCCACTTCCCCAAATAAAGAAGCTCAACACCAAATATGTGGGGAAGGGCATGGCCACAGCTTTATTAACAATAACAAAAAAAACAACAACTTCAAAGGACCTGCCTGCTGTAGCCGTAGCTACAGGCAGCTCCTCCCAATGATGAAGCCGACTCAGACTATGCTTAAGAATGGCCGAAAACTGAAAACTGAAAAGCGCTTTAATCATAACCCATCTCCCCCTACCTGCTTGATCCGTCTTTGAACGACGCAACTAAATCCGAAGTGAGCTTTGAGACACCGTTATGTCTTTCCTATGCAATTGCGCCATGCCTGCTACCGTAGGAGATACTAGCTTGCCTATCTGAAATACACCAAAGAATGTTAAACTAAATGCACAGCGAAACAACAGTGCCTCATAAGCTGAAGAACATACTTCCCCTAAAACTGACAGCAACCGGCTGAACAACTCACATAAGTTCCTCTTTTCCAACCCTTAATCATTTGTCTGCACATAAACTACTTTGAAACAACCCACCAGCACATCAATTTAAACCAAAAGTACAGCGCAGATAGATGATGCTCTGCCGTGGCCCCTGAAGCACCACCCTCACGAAGCCCAGACAAATAAATGAACATGGACAACAGCCTATCTCTGTGGTCTTGAAAACTGAATTCCCAACTGTCCACGCTTACCCAGTTGTGCGAAACTGGCATGTAAGATTTCCAAGTCTGCAAGGAAACTGACTTTTGAACCAGCATCAGCAGACCTCTGTAACAATGGTCCACAAACTCCACAAACAATTAAGCTAGACCTGATGGGGATGCTGCTGGTGCCAGCTCCCGAAATGTCTCCAGCTGTAATCGAGACAGGGAGTAAGCAATGACATTAAGCGTACTGGGAACATGCCGTGCCTTCAACCAAATATTGTGCCACAAGCACAGCAACACTAAATGGCGAAGCACAGCCAAAACTGTGAGTGAACTGGAAGTCGATTATAAGAGAACATTAACCACGCTCATGTTGTCAGTTTGAAAACACACAAGCCGGTTTGCTAGGTTATCCACTGCACCCACGATCGGGAAAAGCTCCAGCAACAAAAGATTCCATAACAACTCTGACTCTCCCAAAATCCATGTCCCCGGCCTAGACTCCGCACACCAAGGCCCCCGAAAGTATGCCCCTAAACCTACCGAACCCGAAGCATCCGTGAAGAGCTCTAACTCTGAGTTAAAATCTTCTGCCTCTTGCCAACACGGATGACCATTATAGGTGCCTAAAAAGGAGCTCCATACCGCCAGGTCATCCTTTATCTGCCTAGTGACTCGAATGTCCTCAACAACTCCAGAGCTTTGTCAAACGACATGTAACAAACCCGTGCTTCTTCCTTGCCTGTTCCATCATTGACCAACGCACCTGCTGGAAATGACAAATGATGAATCATCCTGAATTTTACCTCCTCCTTTTTTGGTACCAACCCCAATGGGGAAATACACAGATTGTAAAAGGGGGGAGAGGAAAAGTGGCCTGCCATCCTCCCCAAGGAAACTACCTTGAACAGTTTTTCTTGAACAACATCTGAATTCGACTCAACTGACAAAAGATTATCTGCAAAACACGGCGCATCCGACAGCAAAAACAATCTAAAACCCTTCCAGAATGCCTTCATGCAGCAAGGCCAGGGATACCTGGGGTATCGTTTGAGCTAAAGCAGCATCCTTGGGATGCTGACTGGTGTCCTCACCTTTGACGGGATCCTGCCTAATAACTCATGCATTAGGCAGTCTGCCCTGCTTAAAGCATCTGATTTCTGGATGGGCCATACCACAAGTGGCACATTCGTCCCTGAAGCAGCATAGAAACATAGAAACATAGAATGTGTCGGCAGATAAGAACCATTCGGTCCATCTAGTCTGCCCAATTTTATTTTTTTTGAGTACTTTTATTAGTCCCCCGTTCCCGGTCTTATAGCTAGGATAGCCTTGTGTCTATCCCACGCATGCTTAAAATCCTTGACTGTGTTTACCTCTACCACTTCTGCTGGCAGGCTATTCCATACATCCACTACCCTCTCAGTAAAGTAATACTTCCTGATATTACTTTTAAATTGTTGCCCCTCTAATTTAAGACTATGTCCTCTAGTTGTGGTAGTTTTTCTTCTTTTAAATATACTCTCTTCCTTTACTGTGTTGATTCCCTTTATGTATTTAAACGTTTCTATCATATCCCCCCTGTTACGTCTTTCCTCCAAGCTATACATGTTAAGATGCTTTAACCTTTCCTGGTAAGTTTTATCCTTCAACCCATGAACCAGTTTAGTAGCCCTTCTCTGAACTCTCTCCAAAGTATCAATATCCTTCTGGAGACATACCATAGGCAGTGGCTCTCATTGTAGAGCCAGCACACCACTTTCCTTTGGGCCGCGTAACCTACTTAACACGAAGGTGCGGCCTCCCTCTGAAAGGGGGACGGACGGTTAGGCGTCATCAGGAGTAGCCACAAACTGCCATCCTACATGTCAAGCTGGCATTGGGATCAAGAAGCCATTCTCTGACGAAATTGGTGGTCATACTTATACCAGCACTGACCACCATACACCTTGTATGCACCCTATATCAAATCTAGATAAGCAAACAGCGACGGGCTCCCCTCCGGAAAATGCTTGCATAAAATGCTTGCAAAGATCGCAAAACTCTGCAACCAATTGTTGAAAGTTCTCGGCTGCTGCTTGCTTTTATCACATGTTGGCGGGGGCCCCTGCTCCTCACAGCACTCCTGCTGTGGCTCGAAGCTTCTGATGGGCCCACAGAACTCCTTCCGCTAATACATCTTCACTCCGCTGGTGGGGCCTCAGCACCTGGTGGCTCCTGGGCTGCCCGCCGGGCAGTAGAGATTCTCAGGGAAGATTCACGCCGGACCGGAATAGGGCTCAAGTGCTCTGGTGGATGTGAGAACCATGCATGACGGAAGCATTCAGGGCGTGACATCTCTGGACCTCCTGCTGCATTTGGAGGTAAGTAGGGCATGCTGCCCAACAGACTCTGCAGGGAATACTCTCCATGCAGCACTACAAAGGCTTGCAGTAACTCCAACAGGACCTCCATTATCACACTAATACCCTTAGCTCACTCCCAAAACTCGCAGCTGAGCCACAGTATATGAAATGGGAGCAGCAAAGTAAGAACAACCTACATAAAATGGTGACAGTTGTAAACCTGGGGGGAAAACATCCAGATCCACCCCCTGTTGTGCCTGCCAGAAAATGCGTGTCCAGGATTCAAATTAAAATCATGTGACCCCCAACACTCATAGGCCAGCAGTCATGTTCCCCTTCCCTATAGTCCAGGGGATTGCTTGCTGAGCAGTAGTTTTTGATTTGCATCGTCATCTAGTTGCAGCTTGGCTCATAAAGACCTGACTCAAGAAGGTGGTGATGTCACAGTAAACATGCATATACAGTAGACTGGGACTCAATCTTCTTAATCTGCCGTGATAGTGGGTTAGTACATATAACCTAACAGTTGTTGATGGACAACAGCTTGTGATGGGTTGCCATCCTATTGCTTGCATGACTTTACCAATACTAATAAACCACATGTGCTGTTATTGCAGTGTGTAAAATCAAATTTTTTTTATTGTCAAATCACACACACACACACATATATATATATATATATATATATATATATATATATATATATATATAGCAATTTCCTAACATGTATTGGGGTTATTATGATGAGGGGACAACAAAACTGTAGAATACTTTTGCGATGAAACTTACCTCATTCAACCATGACTCCTAAGAAGCAGTAGGCATTACTGCAAGGAGAATTTAGTCACACCGATATGCTGAGCAGAATATTTAGATGGGCATCATCATCTACCTACAGATTAGCTCATAAAGGCATGACTAAAGAAAGTGGTGATGTCACAGTAAACATGCATATAAAGTAGACTGGGATTCAATCATCTCAATCTGCCGTGATAGCAGGTGAGTTCATATAAGCTAACAGCTCTTGATGAACAACAACAGGTAATGGGTTGCCAGCCTAAAGCTGGCATGACATCACCAATATTAATAAACCTCATGTGCTGTTATTGCAGTGTGTAAAATCGTATATGTTATTGGTTATACATATATATATGTGGCAATTTCCTAACATTTATTGGGGTTATTATGATGAGGGGACAAAACTGTAGAATACAGTTGTGATGAAACTTACCTAATTCAACTATGATTCCTAAGAAGCAGTAGGCATTACTGCAAGGAGAATTTGCTCACACTGATATGCTGGGCAGTAGTTGTATATGGGCATCATCATCTAGTTGCAGTTTGGCTCATAAAGACCAGACTCAAGAAGGTAATGATGACTCAGTAAACATCCATATAAAGTAGACTGTGACTCAATCGTCTCAAACTACCATGATAGCAGGTAAATACATATAACCTAACAGCTATTGATGAACAATAACCGTTGATGGGTTGCCAACCTATAGCTGGCATGACATTAACAGTATTATTAAACTACACGTGCTGTTATTGTAGTGTGTAAAGTCGTATATGTTATTGTCTTTATATATATGTGTATATGTAGCAATCATGATGAGGGGACAAAACTCTAGAATACAGTTGTGATGAAATTTACCTCATTCAACTATGACTCCTTAGAAGCAGTAGGCATTACAGCAAGGAAAATTTACTCACACTGGTTTGCTGAGCATATTTGTTAGATGAGGATCATCATCTAGCTACAGTTTAGCTCATAAAGACCTGACTGTAGAAGGTGGTAAGGTCACAATAAACATTCATATAAAGTAGACTGGGACTCAATCTTTTAAAACTGCCACAATAGCAGGTGAGTATCTGTGAATGTGTCCCAGACACGTAAAAATAAGGATCTCCCTGAGATCTGTGTATGTGTCCCAGACACGTGAATATAAGGATCTCCCTGAGATCTGTGTATGTGTGTCCCAGACACGTGTATATAAGGATCTCCCTGAGATCTGTAAGTTAGCCTCCCTGAGACTGTGAGTTAGCCTCCCTGAGACTGTGAGTTAGCCTCCCTGAGACTGTGAGTTATCCTCCCTGAGACTGTGAGTTAGCCTCCCTGAGACTGTAAATAAACGTTTATAATACCCCTGGTATTAATGTGAAAGATCTCCCTGAGATCTGGTTTTGAGTCCCGGACCCAAAACCCCAAAAAATATTGTAAGGATGTATGTCCCTGACACACAAATATAAGGATCGGGATTTGGCCAGTGCCCTCAGTCCGATAGATAAACCAAAAAAAAAGTATATCTTACACGACAAAGGATGGCCTTCCCGATCCCGGACGAGCCCCCAAAACTGTAAGGAATTTGGTTCTGCCCCTTGTAATACGACTGTCTTGGTTTGACATACTGGATCCAGGAGAGCTATCTCACAGTGAATAACTGAGACCGACACCAATGCAACTGTGAAACAACTCTGATTTTAATTGTTTAAACAAGCATATATATACGAAGATAAAAACATTAGTTACTACGATATAATTGGTTATTCTAATATTCTAATATGCAGAAAGGCGTGTTTTACAAGAAAATGCACTTAAAACGTAATATGTAAAATAGTGTTACAAAAGTCGTTCTTATGGAAAATTACAAAACTTTCAGAGACAACTTGTTGATGTTCCAGAAACCTCTGTTCTAGCCTTGGAATAGTAAGATAAGACCATTCTAATAACAATTATGCTACTGGCGTGATCTGGCCTTCCAGAAGCTGCTGCAGACATCAGCTTCTTTGACACACTGTCGGCTTTTAACCCTCACAGATCCAAATTAATCCTTTCACATATAACCTAACAGATGTTGATGAACAACAACCATTGATGGGTTACCAACATATAGCTGGCATGACATTAACGGTATTATTAAACTACACGTGCTGTTATTGTAGTGTAAAGTCTTAAATGTTATTGTCTATATACATTTATGTAAATGTGGCAATTTCCTAACATATATTGGGGTTATTATGATGAGGGGACAAAACTCTAGAATACAGTTGTGATAATCTAACAGATGTTGATGAACAACAACCATTGATGGGTTACCAACCTATAGCTGGCATGACATTAACAGTATTATTAAACTATACGTACTGTTATAGTAGTGTGTAAAGTCATCTTCTAAATCTGCCATGATAGCAGGTGAGTACGTATAACCTAGCAGCTGTTGATGAACAACAACCGGTGATGGGTTGCCAGCCTCTAGCTGGCATGAAAATACCTGTATTATTATACTACAGGTGCTGTTATTGCAGTGTTTAACCTAACTCAAGAAGGTGGTGATGTCACAGTAAATGACATATAAATGAGACTGTGACTCAATCTTCTTAATTTGTCATGATAGCAGGTGATTACATTTAACCTAACAGTTGTTCATGATCAATAACCTGTGATGGATTGCCAACCTACAGCTAGCATGACATCACCAATATTAATAAACCACATGTGCTGTTATTGAATTGTGGAAAATCATATTTGTTTTTGTCTATGCACATGTATATGTGGCAATTTCCTAACATTTATTTGGGTTATTATAGTGAGGGGTTCAAACGCTAGAATACATTTGTAATAAAACTTACCTCATTCAACCATGACTCCTAAGAAGCAGTAGACATTACTGCAAGGAGAATTTTGTCACACTGATATGATGAGCAGAATATTTAGACTGGCATCATCATCTAGCTGCAGATAAGTTCATTAATTTCTGACTCTAGAAGGTGGTAATTTCACAATAAACATGCTTGCAAAGTAGACTGGGGCTCAATCTCCTCAATCTGCCATGATAGAAGGTGAGTACATATACCCTATCAGCTGTTAATGAATAACAACCTGTGATGGGTTGCCATGCTATAGATGGCATGACATCACTGATATTATTATACTTCACATGCTGTTATTGCAGTGTGTAAAATCATATATGTTATTGTCTATACACATGTATATGTGGCAATTTCCTAATATGTATTAGCGTTATTTTGATGAGGGGACAAAACTCTAGAATACAGTTGTGAGGTGGTGATGTCACAATAAACATGCATACAAAGTAGACTGGGACTCAAAGTGAGTACATATAACCTAACAGCTGTTTATGAACAACAACCCGTGATGGGTTGCCACCCTATAGCTGGCATGACATAACCAGTATTATTATACTACAATTTATGTTAGTGTGTAAAATCATATATGTTCTTGTAAATACATACCTTTTATTGGTGTTTTTAAGTTGCATATATGATATGGATGTTGGTTTTCATGTACTATCTTTATGAAATGCAATAAATATTTGTATTTTGTATTATATATGATATATAGTTGTATTCATTTATGTTTTAATTTATATTATTTTATGTATATGCCATGAACATTTTAGATATTTATATATGTATACTTAATTTATATATGTTTATGTATTTATATTATTATTAGTATGATTTAATTGTATACATTTTTTATTATTTTTACTTTTTTTATATTTTCTTTATCTTAAAAGGGATTTACTTTTTAAATTAAGGGTCGTTTTTGGTGCATCCAGAAGCAGTTAGCTGTTTTTGTTTAGCTGAATTCCTTTCATAGTCTTTAATGTTAGGATTTCTACTATTTTCACAATAGCCAAAAACATCCCATAGAAGTCAATGGGAGCATTTTAGGTTACTAGTTTGGTAGACCAAACTTCAGAGAAGTACAGCCTTGGAAATGTCATCCCCAAAATCGATTATAATGGACATTTTTTCAGAACAATTCGCAGTCACTTAAGTGATCGCCAGATTTAAAGGCGACCTAAATAAATCATTAGATATCCCCTCTCCCTAAGCAGCATGCTCAGTCCAATCTTCAATCTCTTTCAGAGCTCCTCATATGTGGAATAGTCTCCCAGCTTCCGCCGAATCATGCTTTAGTCTAAAATCCCTAAAAACAGAATGTACTGTTATATATACCATACATGTTTGTTGTTGTTTTTTCTTTTTTTTGTATCAGTTAGTATTTACTCCTTATGTCCTCACCCCAACTTTCCTGAATAAATATATGCATTTGTTTAATCTGCTTTTAAATTAAATTACTTTAACATTTATTTATATAGCGCCAGCAATTTACGTAGAGCTAGCTACAGAGCATAGAAGGGAACAACATACTAAGTTAGACAAACTAGAGCAGGCTTGTACACGAGGTAGAAAAAATTGGGTACATGAGACACATAAGGGATTTAATAGGTCTTAGGGATCAAAGCTGTAGTTACAGTAGTGTGGATGGGTGGCACTAGGTGGGATAGGCCAAAGATGAATTATGTGTATTCCAGCTAGGTGGGATCAGCTAGAGGTAAAGTGACCGGTATTCTAGTGGGTTGGGTAGTAAGCTTATTTAAAGAGATGAGTTTTGAGGGACTTTTTAAATTTTGAAAAGGAGGGAGAGAGCTGGATGCTCTGTGGAGGGGAGTTCCAGAGAGAGGGGCCAGCTTGGGAGAAATCTTGGAGACGCGAGTGAGAAGTGGTGATGAGGTTGATACCGAGGGCATACTGGAAAACACTTTCTAAATAAAAAATAAAATAAATAAATAAATGCAACTTAACTTTGTAATTAGGATCTTGCCATATTGAATATTGAAATATATATGCAAAATGTTGTAAATGACTGAGTTTTCCATCAACATCCAGTTGAGAAGCAATTCGGTAATTACATTTTACCTTTTCCAGCATTAATGCTGAGTGGAATAATTTAAAATGTTCAAGGTAATGTGTGCCCTATGTTTATTTGAACTTTCCACTGTACACTCCAACACTTAGCTTGTGAATATGAGCAAAATGTTAATAAACAAAAAGAAACAAAAGATCACCCTGGGAAAAGACAATTTGATGAAATGGTACATATCTCTTGTCACTACAGCATTTGTTCCTACATTCGTTTTGTTGCATATCTTTATTTGAGTATTATCTAAATGTAATTTTTACTAAAAATGATATAGCTGTCTTCACTACCAACCTTTTTTTAGGTGCATTGCCTTATTTGTTATTTGTTAAGAGGGAATTGCAGGGAATTGACCAGGACATTTTTCCAACTCTGTTACTTTGACCTTAATTTGAAGTCCCTTTGTCAATTTCCTGAATGGCCCTCTTTTGTGAAAAAAGCCTGTCTGGCAAGCTACATAATTAATTAAGAAAGCTTTGCTACACTGTGTTTCTGGTAAACTATATACTTAGGGAAGCTATTCAATACCATGTGTAACTACATTCTTAACCCCTTGACGACAAAGGACGTGCCTGGCACGTCCTGCATTGAATGAAGTGGTTTTCGCGATCAACGATCGCGAAAACCGCTTTAACAGTGCTGGTCTATTGCCTCGACATCGAGGCAATAGCCAGCATCGAAATTTCTATTTCAGACCCCCACGATCGCCCCACGGAGCAATCGTGGGGAGCCATATTGACGGAACATGCTGCTCCGTCAATATGGCCAAGTCCTCTGCCGATCTGAGCTTCGGAAGTGAAAGTAACTTCACTTCCGTCGCTCTGAATATGCTACTTGACTACCCCTAGTGGTAGTTTAGTAGCATTGCAATGGGAAATATTTAAAATAAATATTTAATTAATTAAAAACAGGTTATTTAGCTATATTAGCCTATAGGGTTAAAATTAAATATTTTTTTAGCATAAGGGATAGGGTTAAAATTAAATTAAAGTTAAAAAATATTAAGGGATATAATAAGGATTAGAGTTGGGGTTAAATTTAGTGTTAGGGTTAAATTTTGGGTTCGGTTTGGGGTCAAAAGTTCAATATAGGAAAAAAACAAAAAACACTATTTTTGGTTTTTGCCCCATAACTCGCAAAAAATACCGAAAAATATGGAAACATGCATATTTTTGAACTCGGGAGAACATTTAGAAACGATTTAGACGGGGTCTTTTTTAATGATTTTATTTGTGTAAATTATATTTTAGATCAAAGTTAGAAAAAGTGTGTTTTTTTAATTTTTCATCATATTTTATGATTTTTTTTTGTAGTAAATTATAAGATATGATGAACATAATGGTATCTAATGAAAGCCCTTCTTATGACGATAAAAACAACATATAATTTGTGTGGGTACTGTATGTGAGAAAGAAAAAAAATTACAGCTAAACACAAACACCCTAGAAATGTCAAAACAGCCATTGTCACCAAGGGAAAGTCAAGGTGAAAATTTCTTGTCACTAAGGGGTTAAGGAATAAACATGGTATCGTTGATATGCAAACTCAAACTTTATACTTAGGAAATGTGGGCACTATAAAAGTAAAATAAAAAGAAGAAAAAGTGTATTGTATATGATAAAATGACAATGAAATAGGGGGTAAAAGCCTTGTGTGTAGAAATAAGTATAGTATATTGCCAGGAGTGCATAAATGCTACTCTAGCCAGCAAATGTACTTTAATGCACCCAATAGCATTATTAATGTCCTGCTTATTATTTTTTTCTATGAAATTGCATGAAGATTTCACCTAGGAATCACAGTAATTGATAGTAGAGTTAACTCCATCCAAATGCTAACCTCAACTAAAATCAATGTGGTACTAATGGAAAGAATCCATAATTCTGAATAAGTGGCAATTAGCTCTTCTTATGGTGATTAATTGTGATTCTGCCAGCTTGAGTTCTTTAACCCCTTCTAGGCACTTTGAAGATTCATCTTGCTTTAGTTGTGATGCAACTTTGACTCACCCGGATTTACTAGGGAAGTCACTGTGGATGTCAGTGGAAATCACTAACATGACACAGGTAGCAAATAATATCTTACACCCATACACACACACACACACACACACACACTTAACCCTTCATATACTCAAATATCACACTGGGCTAACAAGACAAAATGGATGTATAGGAAAAAAGTAATACACTTAAGTTCAAATATACACCAAATACTTTCAAGTAAAATGTTCAAAAGTTGGAGGCAAAGCTTAAACCATCAGCAGGTAAACTTTACAAAAATAAAATAGGCAAAATATAACAAAAAGCAAACACATTAAAGTGCTTTTTACCAAAATGGCTGAATATACTGCCTGCCTCCCAACTGTCCCACTTTGCATTTTGAGGGGCCTCTCCCACTATACGGGACAGAGGTTGAGCTAGACGTATCCGAGACTGCAATAATGCGGTCCCAATTTCATTCTCCAGTGTTTGAGACATCAGAGTATTCACACTGACTACCATGAATGTGCCGAATGAGCTGACATGTGACTTCCCAATCTTCTCCCAAGGAGGTATAATAATGATTAACTAAAAAGTAGTATGATTGTTACTTGTACCTGGTACATCTGTTTTCAGGTACGTGACTGATATATCACAATCATTCAGCAGGGTCCCACAGGGACTGTAAAGATCCTGATTGGGTCTCTGCCCCTGTGTACCTGGCTCCTGGTCACTCTGTGATCAGGGCCAAGAACACAAAATAACAATTTTTGCTCTTTAGAACTAAAGCACCATCCAGCGTCAAGAGGTTAACAGTCTTGTCCCTTCATATTCATAAATACACTGCTACATATACTCAGCAATGTGTGAAGTATTTTCTTCTCTGTTAGTCTTCAAAGTGATGAACCAGTCAAAGGTCCTTTTTAAATAAAAAACACATTTTTAAAGTATAAATAAGCTGTTTATTATTTTGCAAATGAAGGATGGGGTGGTAGATACTCAATGTTTACTTCAGTTGGTGAGTGCCCCTGTTTCTATGTTTCTTTTTTTATTTGCATATGAGGGGATTTGGCCACCCCCCATACTCATTGTTTGTTAAGCACCTTGTGTATAATCGTATAAGCTTATATAACTACATTCTGTAAGCAGTTACTTAGGCGTGTGGGAATAAAATAATTTTCTGCATTAGTACTTGAATATGTATCAAATAAATACATTTAATAAATAGTATAAACTAAAGAATAAATAGTTGACAAATGTTTCCTAGGTAATTATTTTATTTATTTTGTGTTCTAATAATGGAATAACAGTTTCTTTATACGATTAAATGTGGCCATAAAATACAATACTTACAAATTCAATGTAGTTATAGTGAAATTCTTTTTAGAGAATAAATTGCTAAAAAACCACAAGAGGGCGCCATTGCATTTCTCAATGCCACTTGTACTGGGAAAACAAGATTTTTTATCAGTTATGCAGTTAAGTATTATATGAAAACATAATATTAATTAACTTTATTTTTTGTATTAAGTTTTCACAAATATATATGTACAAAACTATGAATACCAAAACGGATGCTTTCAAGTCAAAAGCTATACTAGTAAATACTCTTATAAGAGATGTAAACGAAACACCACCAATCAGAAAGTGCAATCATTTTCTCCAACATTACAATATAAACTTTTCTAAAAAAAAAAAAAGCTCACCAAAAATGTTTAATAGAATTGTATTGAAAGGACCACTTCAACTTGAAAATGACCTACCTTTTTCAATGCATATTAAAGCTAATTAATTGCAAAAGGTTGTGATATTTAATACAATTTGAATATGTATTTTAATAAGGTTTAAGTTACTCAAAAATATCAGGTTTGCAGCATTTACTGAGTCTTCCACTCTTTCCAGCACATGGCTGAAGTCTGGGAAGGAAAAAAAGTAATTTTATGGCAAGACAGGAGGCTTCGTATTTGCATAACTTTCTTTACTGTTAACCTCCAGCAGCAAAACAGTTAACAGTTTTCATGAGAAAAAAACAACCAATCAGAACACAGTAGGATAGCATATAAGGCCATAACCAATCTCTTCACTTCCTCTTTCTTTGCTGCTTGATCTCCAGGTGAGCTCAATCCTTATTTATTGCTATCCATGTATGTTTAAATTTATATTATATATTATATTTCCCTTTTTTCTATATCTATTATTAATCACTTACATTTTCAACTATGTATTTCTTTCATTTAACATGGTCATAATTTATATGGGTTTTTCTCTAATCTAAATTTTACCTCACGGGCGGGTCGCGGCATTGCTACCCTTAGTTGTTACCATCCGTTCCCGCCTGTCTCTTCTTTGGGCACTCGCGCTCAAAAAACCGCGCGAGCACCCGAGGCTTCTCCTTCAGTCAGGCCAATCTGACATTCTAGCGCGAACTGACGGTCGCGGTAGTTTTTTCTCCTTAGGCCCCATATCGGAGTTCCACTCACGCACGCGTGACCGCGTGTTTCTATTTTCGGCACCTCCTTTACTCGAGCGCAGGCCTCCGTCGGCGACGGAGGTTCCTTCTCCCCAAACATGCTCGCACATGCTATATAGGCCTACATCTATGTTATCATTAACTAACCGCATCCTCCGTTACTTCTCTATAACGCTATATGCATGTCTTACAATTGTAAACACTATACATATATATATTTTTTCCTTCCCTATTATTATGTAGATTTTGTTTGCAGGTCCTATGAGGGTTACCTCCCTCTAAAGGAAGTGAACACATCGCTATAGGGGTGAACCCCCCCCTTCTTTATTGCCTCTACTCTAAGGACAGACTTCACAGTCTTTTGTCCAAAAACTGATTAGGGTGACCCCCTACAGTTATAATGGGTAACCCCCGTTTATGCATGCCTACATACATGTCGGGTGACCCCCGCTCAGTCATATCGACTTGATTAGGGTGACCCCCTACAACTAGAACGGGTGACCCCCGCTTATGCATGCCTACATACATGTCGGGTGACCCCCGCTCAGCCATACCGATTTGATTAGGGTGACCCCCTACATCTAGAACGGGTGACCCCCGCTAATGCATGCCTGCAACCACAAGTGACCCACGCTCACGCAAATCTAACTGATTAGGGTGACCCCCTACAGTTATAACGGGTGACCCCCGTTTATACAGGCATCCACACACACTTGAAATGCTATGATATTTCATATGCTTCATATCATTGCATACAACGAGTCTGTTTACTCGTTTCAGAAATCAAGTGTCAATTATGAGTGAAAACCAACATCCCGATAATGCCATGCCAGCGGGACTCCAAGACTGGCTCCGTACTGCCCTAGCGGCTTCCCTCCCATCGGCACTGGCTGCCTTACAAGATGCTCAACGGCCCTCTCGTTCCACTGCAAGGGAGACGACTTCGGACTCGGAGGAATCCCATCATCCCGTACTCGGTGATGGTATTCGGAAACGTCCATGGTCCGATGCCCCGACCGACAAGGGAAAGACTCCTCTAAAGAAACACAGGAGCACCTCTCTGCAATCACTGCCCAGCATATCTCCAACGGCGGAACAACGTGGTACCACCCACGAATTCCAGATCCTAGATGAGTACCGTGCTGATCATTCGAAACCAGGCACTTCAAGGTCACGCTCCCCTGACCATTTGCCCACGGAACTGCTCAAAAGATCGGAAGTCGATCCAGACCTACCGGTGGAGATACTTGATTCATCGGGTTTCCCCTTCTTCGATCCGCGTACTCGGCGACACCCTCGATCAGCAGAGTGGTCTCCACCTCAGCACATTGCGGATTTCCTTCATTTCTGGCTGAGACGTCCTTTTGAAAAAGAGGTACGCCAAAAATTACGGGCGGAATGTCCTCGCCCAACCCTTCCCGACAAAGTGTCTGCAACCCCAGACTTTGATCCTACCTTTGTCACTTTTATGATGAGAAATGGGAAGGATCCACGCAAAGGTTTGGAACAGGGGCTCAGATCTACTCAAGACAAGCTACTGGACATATCGGGACCATTGACACAACTCTTCCTCATGGCTGATGAGGCCCTCACTGAAGGATCACAGATAGATCCCCATTTAGCCCGAGAATGGGCTCAAAGGGCCCTGTGTCTGTTGGGGAACGCCAATACAGCCTTATCCTCTGAACGACGGAAGGTGGCCCTCCTTAAGCTTGACAACAAGATGGCGGAGTTGGCATCCAAGGAATTAGGACCAGAAGCCAAGGGTCTGCTCTTCGGAGATAAATTCCTGAAAAGCCTCAGCCAGCACGTAAATGTTTTTACGTCTTTAAACAAAGCTCAGTTCTCTCTGAGGCGGGTCTTCCAACACAGAGAACGTTTTTCACATACAGCTGGTCGGCAGAGGGGCCGTGCCACCAGCAGGGCAGCCTTCACTGGCTCGAGGCCCCGTCTTCCGCAGACATCTTCCTACCGTTTCCCTACCAGGACCACCTACCACACCCCCTACTACCGGGGACACTCGCGCAGCAGAGGATCATCTTCCTACAGGACTAAGTTTCCACCAGGTAAGACTGAACCCTTTATTACCCCATTTACCAGTTGCGGGCAGACTCAGGCATTTCGGCCACCAGTGGGCCCTTATAACACAAGACCCATGGGTTCTCCATACAGTGAATGGTTTTCTAATAGATTTCTTTTCCCCACCACTTCAACTCGTACCTCCGCGCCCTATCCATATGTCGCGAAAAGACCTCTCTTTAGTTCACGAGGAACTATCGTCGCTACGGGACAAGAATGCCATAGAACGCGCAGTCGGGGACCCTTGCTTCGTAAGCAATATGTTTTTGGTCCGCAGGAAATCCGGCGAGTTCCGTCCGGTAATCAATCTTCGATCCCTCAACCAATGCGTGACTTATCAGCACTTCAAAATGGAGGGCATCCATCTCCTCCGCGACCTCCTACGGGAAAACGATTGGTTTTCCCGTCTGGACCTGAAAGACGCCTACCTGACGGTACCCGTCCATCGGGATCACAGGCGTTTCCTACAATTCTTCTGGAGAAAGGAGTTATGGCAGTTCACATGCCTACCTTTCGGGCTCAGTTCGGCCCCATGGTGCTTCACAAAACTCTTGAAACCAGTGATGGAACACTTACGCGCCAGGGGTATCCGGTCCATCGTCTATCTAGACGACATCCTCATCATGGCACCAGACAGTTATTCCCTACTCGAAGCCACATCGCGCACGGCACACCTACTACAGGATCTCGGGAAATCGGTACTCCACCCCACGCAATCGATCCAATTTCTAGGTTTTACGGTGGATTCTGTGGCGGCGGTCCTCAAACTCCCACAGTCAAAGATCACCACCATTCGGAAAGCTATCCGACGCTTTTTACGGCTTCCTCGAGTTTCCATTCGAGACCTCGCTCGCATTATTGGACTCCTGTCTGCTTCCATACAGGCAATATTCCCGGGTCCGTTGCACTACCGAGCCATGCAGAGATTAAAAACCCATCACCTTCGCGCCACAGGCTCCTACGACCATTTTTTCCCTCTTACGGACGAAGTTCGTCTAGAATTGCAATGGTGGCTAACCCACATGTCTGCATGGAACGGTCGTGCCATTTTCGGCTGCCTCCCAGACTTCATCCTGGAATCGGACGTCAGCCTTCTTGGTTGGGGCGCAACTTCTGGGAACGAAACCACAGGCGGTGTCTGGACCCCGGAGGAGAAGGGGCTCCACATAAATTGTCTAGAACTAATTGCGGGTTCCTTCGCAATATGCAGTTTTACGAAAAACACCACACATTGCGCACTGGTCCTTCGAATGGACAATGTATCGGCCGTACGTTACATCAACCGCTTGGGAGGGTCCCGTTCCAAGACGTTGACGGAATTGATGAAGGACCTATACCAGTATTGTCTGGAACACCACCTATCCATATGGGCAGAGTACCTTCCCGGGAAGGACAATACGGTAGCGGATTGGTTCTCCAGACATTGGAGGGACACCAGCGACTGGCAACTTCAACCCCGAGTATTTTACGATCTGGATCGTCTCAGGGGTCCCCTACACCTGGACCTATTCGCATCCAGGACGAATCGCCAAACGCCAATGTTCTTCAGCTGGATGCCAGATCCCCTATCCCTAGCGGTGGACGCCTTCCTCCAAACATGGCCTCCTACGGGGGCCTACGCCTTTCCTCCTTTCGCCATGATTCTTCGCACCCTGCATCTCCTGAGGCGCCAACGCGTTACGGTTCTTCTCATATCTCCTCTTTGGAGGACGCAACCTTGGTTCCCCCTTCTCTTGGAACACTCTTGTGCGGATCCTCTCCTCCTCCCGGTGTTTCCGAATCTTTTGTCCGATCCCCAAGGGAATCCCCATCCTTTACTCCTACAGGATCGCCTCCAATTGGTGGCCTGGTTGGTTTCAGGGGTTCCTGGGATATGTCTGGACTATCGACAACGGCTCGGGACCTCCTTTGGGAATCCTGGGCACCAGGTACTAGAAAGTCCTACCTTCAAGCATGGGGATCCTGGAATAGCTGGTGTTTGGGACAATACCTTAATCCCTTTACTGCCCCTGTAGTGGCCATCTTGAATTTCCTGGCGTCTCTTTTCGATCAGGGTAAATCTTACCGTACTATCAACATTGTTCGCTCAGCTATCTCGGCCGCTCACATTCCCATCCAGGGTACCAATATCGGGAGGGATCCCACGATTTGTCGTCTCTTGCGCGGAATTAGGTCAGCCAGACCCCCAACCTCGAAATATTCAGGTTATTGGGATGTGGCCAAGGTCTTATCGTTTTTGGAACAATGGCCGGATAACGATGCTCTATCCCTTCGCCAACTGTCGGCTAAAGTGGCCTTACTCCTTTGCTTGGTATCCTTCAGGCGAGTCTCGGACGTTAGAGCTTTTGATTCAAACTCATTCTCTTTTTCTCCTGAAGGCGTAGTGGTTGTACTCTCACGTAGAACCAAGTCACATTCTACCTCGGTCTTCTACCCTTACTTTCCAGATCGCCCTAAACTTTGTGTTGCCCGCTGCGTTTGCAGCTATCTGGCTTCCACGACGGTTTTCCGTTCGTCTCCCCGGGATCAACTATTAATTTCCTATGTACGTCCGTTTCGACCCGTATCGGCTCCTACCATATCTCGATGGATCAAATGGGTCTTACGTCTCGCGGGCATCGATGGATCGTTCGGGGAGCATTCGGTTCGAGGGGCAGCGGCCTCTGCAGCCTTAGAGTGCGGGGGATCCTTGTCTGATGTCCTGGTGGCTGCAGACTGGTCTAGGGAATCGACTTTCCGGACCTTTTATTTTCGTCCACGATCTCATGCGGGTTCCTCGTTGTTAAGTCAGCGTTAAAAAAGCAAATACGAAGCCTCCTGTCTTGCCATAAAATTAGGGATTATTCTAGCCTTGGTGCAGAATTAATCTAAATTTTATTAAAGACAGGAGGCGAGTATTTCCCACCCTTCTTGTTTCTGGGCTTCTGCACTACTAACCCTCCCTCAAATACTCTATCTAACTACGTTTTATCCATAACTCATATACTGTTGTGTTTGGTTTGTCTGGATTATAGTTTATAAGGTTAATCTTAAGTTTCTTAATTGGAATATTGTTATATGATGACACTGCAGTAGAGAACACATGACTCTCACGATGTTTCTCTTTTTTATCTTGATCGGTTCCGGCATCTGTCGCAAAGGACCACAGCTGGCCTGGTTTTGTTTTGATTTGGGTTCGTTTCGATTGGTTCTGTTCTTCCATCAGGCTATGATTCATCTTCCGGATCGACGCATCAAAGAAAGAGGAAGTGAAGAGATTGCTTATGGCCTTATATGCTATCCTACTGTGTTCTGATTGGTTGTTTTTTTCTCATGAAAACTGTTAACTGTTTTGCTGCTGGAGGTTAACGGTAAAGAAAGTTATGCAAATACTCGCCTCCTGTCTTTAATAAAATTTAGATTAATTCTGCACCAAGGCTAGAATAATCCCTAATAATCCAACTGGAAAAATGCAAAGCTTCTCCAACTGATTTTCAAGGTCCCAACTTGGATGAAAAACGTTTATTTTGACAATATGAAAATCCATAAAAGCAGGAGGCATGTATGATGGGAAAGTATGTAGTCTTATGTCCAAATAAAGTGCAGTTTCAGAAATTTGTTCTAGTATCTGGTAGTCTTGTAAACCTTGGAGGGAGATCCAGATATATACAAAAATATAATAACATAACATTTAACTTACCCAGCAATTTCTACCTGTTTTTGGTCTGTCCTGAGAGGTTCTCGTGGGTCTGGTGAGTAGGGGGCAGTGGATGGGGTCTGTCAGTATCTGTGCGTTTCAGGAACCCCAATATAAAAGATGTCAGTCAGGTGGGCGTGGAATGAGGGTGGAGGTGTGGGGCTGTTTACTTAAGTTAGTGGGATGGGGTCCTGTCTTAATAGATCCATCATGTACTAGGTTGTATGTTGAAATGTTTGTTTGATTCTTGTGTGTGTCTGTGTGGGGAGTGAGTTAATGCAGGCTAACCATGTGTGGAAAAATGATTTAGAGGCTGTTTTTTTTTTTGTCCTTTGTGCCGTCAGCCATGACATTCAGAACAGATGGGATAATTTTGAAAAAAAAAATAGTGGAAAAGGTGGTGGAGTGGTTTCTATCCAGTGATGGAGTATGGTTGTTGGGGTAACTACTGCAAGGATTCTTTGTAGATTAGGAATTTTAGGGTGTGGGCATGTGATGCCAAGAATCAACATATTTCTGATGAGCCTGATTAACTTATGTGAGTGCAATACATGGCGCTACACTAAATCATTGTGGACTAGCAATATTATACTATTGTTCCATATGCTCTCTTTTATATACATGCTGTTCAGCACTGATTGGACTACACCTTTCAATTCATATATGTAAAGGTGGTAATTATACCTTTTTGGATTTCTTGCACTAGGCGCACTTTAGTCACTCTTCACTGTTTGCCACTGTCATGTTTTGTGTGTTGTTCAGGAGAAGACACATTCTAAGGAGACACACAATTCCCGTGCTGAATGTGGGCCTTAAAAACAGAGTTACAATGTAAGAAATTGAGAGGAACATATTTATAATTAAGTATCTAAGTAAGTATTTGATAGTAAGTATCAAAGTTACTTACTATGCCACTGACTTGAAACTTGAGGCTTGAGCTGACAAAACCACTGACTTAAACTTTGTAACATACTAACCACTACATGGCATTACAATGAAATTCACACCAATTAACCCATTGCATATATAACTTATATTTATAACTTTAAATATAAATGTATAAATTAAATTATAAAGTTATAAATATAAGTTATATATGATTATACTGACATGAACAGACTTTAAATATAAATGTATAAATTAAATTAAAAAGTCTGTTCATGTCAGTATAATCTATGTACGAATAGATGGCATATGAAGCACAGTAAGGCTCACATCGATAAACTAACTGCATATAAATTCTTAAAGATAGAAAAAGGATAAATGATTATCTGCCTAGATCAGGATAAGTCACACTATGCTAAATTACTTAACAGCAAATTCACATATGATTATTGTTATTTTAATTCAAATAGTGAAGGGAGGCATCAGCTGAAAAAAATCATCTGCCTTAGAAATAATTAGCAGATCATCAGTGTAATGGTACCATTTAATAAAATTTCTGAATGGATTTGTATTCCCCAAAATGTAATCCCTTTCCCACCAAACAGAAGCCTACACATGATGGAGAAAAACAGGCCCCCATTGCTGTACCATGGAACGGGAGTGAAAACTTACCATTAAATACAAAATTATCGTGATTACGAAAAAATATAAACTGTCAAGTAAACACTATTTTTTATCTGAAGTAGATTTAGAAACATGATCTAAAAAACCGGAAACTCCATCCACTCCCTGTGTATGAGAAATTGAGGAATAAAGAGATGCCACATTGAGAGTGATCCAACCATATCTAATTGATGCAATTGAAAAGAACATGTCTGGTGTCGGTAACATATCCCTTTAGAGACTGAACTGTTTGAAGGCGCATATACTCGTAGTGGGGTCACTGACTCCTTTATGGATTATAGGGATATCATAAAAAGTGGTAATAGTGGGGAATTCACTGATCAAAACCATGAGCTCATAACCTCGTATGATACCCTTTTGGCACCTAACATTAATAGCTCCCAACAGAATTCTTAAAATAATTATGTAGGACCATACAATCATTTTGTAAATTTAAGAGTGTCTTAAATCTGTCTATGTACAAATCAATGTCTTTTAACCCATGTCATGTATAACCACATTCCCACCTATATCACTGTGTTTCAATTGATATAACATGACTCATGTTCCAACCTAGGATGTTATCTTAAACATTATGCTGGCTTTTTACATATCAATCTTTTAGGTCTTTTTCCACACATTTAAAAAACATAATCTCTTCATGCCCATGAGCCTGTCTGATGTAGAACATGGATTTAATTTAGAAAATGTACCATATAACAAAGCTTCATTTTGATGCTTTTCTAAATAGAGGTACTCTAAATCAGTGAAATCACATAACTCTGCGAAACACATAAAGGATATTTTTTTTGGGGGGGGGGACCTGTACCCCCAGCTTTTGCCGATTTTCATGTTGTCTAAAGAAAGGTGTGTTTTTTTTTTAAATCCAAGTTAGAACTCTGAAGATCTGTGGAGTGCATAGTGTTTGTTACCATTAATAATTACATGTAAAGTGTCTGATTTTTTTGTTAGTTGCATTTCTATTAGCTCACCTTAATATTCTTTATTTGTATTTTCAAGTATACAGTAATTTTGGGAATATTATTGTTTTGGGGTTTGGAGCATTTTAATTGGTTTAATTATTTTTTTTATAGCACTAGTCACTTTTCTGTTAATTTTCTTTCTGTTTGGTAACATTAATACTATATGTACACTTGGAGAAAAATAACCTACAGATGTGTGCTGAGTTTGGCTCCTGTACAATACATTTATGCCCATATATTACAAGTATAGTTATCAACTGATATATTTTTTCCTCCCCATACCTTTCATCTCTTTACCCTTGTATGTATTTTCTTCCCCCCACCCCTGTAATCTCGTGTCTAATCTATACTATTCCCCCCATGTCATTTATTTTCCATTCAGTTGTATGCACCCCCCAACTCCTGTTATCTCATTTTTTATTCCATTCCATTATATCCCATTCATCTCACTTCAACTCACCTGCACCTTACGTTTAGTGAATAGCTCTCATATAAAATATAAGCACACCAAAAAGTTTCTCTTTGTGATTTTAAAAATTGGTGCCTCCTCCTCATGACAAACCAACTTTTAAAACATATATTTTTTTCATTTGCTGTAGCTAGTGGAATTGACATTTTGCAGGTTTTGTTCAATGCTGTAATGAATCATTTCTGTCTTCTGACATATGGGCATGATCCTCTGTAAGCTGAACATATTGCTAAATGTTGCTTGGCCTGCGTTTACCAATGTTTGTCAACATCAGGTCAGTCCGGTATTCTCAGGTTCACACAATTCATAATAGTGTGATCTGGAATCCTACCAGATAGAATAGAACCCAATGGAAAAAATAATGAAGCAAGTAGAATGTAAATAATCAGCAATAAAGAATGGGGACCTTCAACTAATTTATAAAGACATGGAGGCTCCTATTATGAATATCTCTTTCTTTGTTTTCCTCAGCAGCAAATAAGAGCTTGAGTAAAAACTGAACCAATGAGAAACAAGTAAACATAGCTCTCCCCTATATAACAGTGTTCTCATAGTCACTTTTGCTTTCTTTGCTGCTTCCCTCAGAAAGTTAAGTATTCTCTCCTATTTATCAAATGGTTGTATTACACTTGTTTGGGGTCTTTTCCCTTTATATCTATTTTTTTCTGTTACCCTTCATATATATTGGGGTCGGTTGTGTCCCCTTTCCTCCCCCCTTTTTTGGTTTTGTTGATAATAACCTTGTTTCCTGCTTGTAATACACGCACGCGCAATTCAAAGTGTTTTACCTTTTGTCTGTTTTCACCTGTATTTCGGTTTTGTTGACTGATTATTACGTGACCTACCTCCCGCTACTTACCCGCTACTCTCCGGTGCTCACACATTTCACTTGTTCATAGTGGCCTGCCGAGCGTGTGTGTTTTGCGCTCCGGCGGCCATTTTGTTGTAGCCTATTATCCGCGATTTCAATAAGCGGTGTCCATTTTAGGTTAGTCACACGCTGCTTGTGTCTGGTGCTTACCGCTCCTTTCTGGTTGCATGCTTCCACAGTGTTTTTCCTGACTCCGTGTCTTTACAGTGACTGTTTTCTAACACAGCTCCATTTTTACTCTCCATTTACAATACTACTATATTACCTGTCTCCCTCCAGCTCTCTAGGTACAGTGTTTTTGTTGCTTATCTACACGCATGCAGAGTCATAATCCTCAATATACTGAGGTTCCCCCTCTCACTGCCTCATTACTGACATGGGTGACACTGAACATAAGGGAGATGATTCCCATACTGACCTTATAAATTCTGAGGAATTTCAAGTGCTTTTGCATAATACCATGGCAAAATCAGTGTCACAAACTATGCACTCTGAAATGGGACTAATGTCCTCCACTATTGCTCAGTCGATTTCTGCAGCACTTCTATCATCTACCATGTCTGGTACACAACCTGATAAATTAACCCTTGCTATGCCACCTACTACTATTGTCACCGGCCTCAAAAGTGTTAAGAAAACACATCATATTGCGCTCTCAGCCTCAAAAATTAAAAGATTTGGCAAGGTTTCACCTGCCCCAGAGAAAGTGGCTGAGCCACTAAAGAGAGCCCCGATCATGGCAAAATCAGTTTGATCCTGGAAGAAGGCTAAAGCCTCTAATATATATACAGACTCTGGGTATGAAGTGGAGGAGGCTTCTGACCACTCAGTTCCATCTGAGTCAGATAATAAGTCAATTAGTGACCTTTATGATGGTGATACGCCACGCCAGCATACCACCAACAACCATGATGCACCGACGTATACCTCCGTGTTGTTTGATAGTTTCGGGGAGCCCATGTTTGACTCAGACACACTCCAGCAGCCTCGCTCTTCTGAGTGGTTCCCCTCTGAAAATGTGAGCCAATACCTGGCCCTTAGGGTCCATAAACCATTGGACAAAGCCACCAGGAGTAAGCTCTGGACCGAATGTCCTAGGCTTACAGTCCCAGACTCAGTCTGCTTGACCCCTGAGGTGGACCTAAGATTTTACAATTTCTTGGTAAATTTGGGTGGAATCCCAAAAAGAGCCTTGACTATGCCTTACCCAACTGTCAGGACAAGGTCTTTGATATCCTTGGTCCCTGCACCAGGTTATATGAAATGGTAGAGTCACCACTAACTGGTGACACTCTTCTTGATCTGTCCACCATTAAAGGGTGGTGGCAAATAATGATTTGCCTAATTGGCAATGCAAATACTGCTCTGGCATCTGAATGCCGCAAGGCGATTTTGCTAAAGATTGAGCCTAAACTTACTATCATGGTCATGTCTGAACCCGGCCCACAGGCCAAAGGGTATTTATTTTGTGAATCATTTGTTCAATACTTCGGCTCCTATGTGTCAACCTTTACGGCAATAGACAAAGCAAAGTCTAACCTCAAAAAGGTTTTATATCTAAAAAAATTTGGTGGGGCCACAGATCACGAAGCTGTCGGGCCGTCCATCCCTTCAGAGGCCCATTACAAGGTTCCCTAGGCTTCCACAACTCCAGAATGTCCTATCATGACTACAGGCCACAACAGGCGGATTTCTTCCCACAATGGGGACGCCGATGGCAAAACCGAGATTCATGCGGATCATATCAGTCCCGGAGACCACATGGTAAGTGCCCATATAACTCACCTTTCTTCCCATCAGGGTGTAGGGGGCAGAATATGATTCTTCCAAAAGTCATGGGAACTGATCACTACAGATCCCTGGGTACTGCAAACCGTGTCAGGTTTTCACCTAGAATTTGTTGCAACCCCACATCAATCACACATACCTCTCCCAATTCAATTTTCAGTCACAGACCAAAATTTAGTGTCAAAAGGAATAACCAACTTACAATCAAAAGGTGCAATATATCACATACCCATTGACCAGCCAGGTTTTATCAGCAATATCTTTTTAGTCACAAAAAGAGGTGGCAGAGTCCTCCCCGTTAAAAATCTAAAGCCCTTAAACACTTTTGGGGCCTACCATTATTTCAAGATGGAAGGTATTCACTGTCTCAGAGACCTATTACTTGTGGGAAATTGGATGGTCAAATTGGACCTCAAAAATGCTTATTTGACAGTCCCAACCACACCGGACCATTGGAAATACCTTCAGTTCCAGTAAGGTCATTGAATATGGCACTTCATGTGCCTTCCCTTTGGGCTGTCCTCAGCACCCTGGTGCTTCACAAAATTACTCAAGCCCATAAGCGCCCACTTACGCCAATAAGTTATTTGCTTAAACATATACCTGGACGATATACTGATCATGTCCCAGAATGCTCAGCCCCTTACTACTCATCTAGAATGGTGCCTATCCCTTCTGCGGGATCTATGTTTCCTGATAAATTGGGAGAAATCCTTGCTGACCCCATCCCAGCACATGGGCTATGTGGGTTTCACCATAGATTCAATTGGGGATTCCCTCCACCTACCAAATTCCAAAATAAAATCAATAAGGAAAGAAATCAAAAAGGTTATGAATCAACCCTCAATCACAATTCAACACTTGGCCAGGCTGATAGGTCTGTTCAGGCCATAATCCCCGGCCCATTACACTACCGATTTCTTCAAAGATTTCGACACCTCTCCTTGAACGTTGGTCTCTCCTTCGACCACACTATCCCATTAGATTGCAAAGCTCGAGAGGAACTAGTTTGGTGGCTGATACATGTAGAAGCGTGCAACAGCAGGGCTATTTTCGGTTTGGTACCAGATATGGTTATAGATTCCGACGCCAGCTTGGTTGGCTGGGGCACGCAATGCAATCCTATCTCTACAGGTGAAAAAATGGTCCCAGGCCGAGAGTGGCCTTCATATAAACTGTCTAGAACTCCTCATCGCTATCCGTAGACCAGGAATACAGGGACTTGTACAATTCTGCCTTGCATGGACAATATCTCAGCTGTACGATACATAAACCACCTAGGCGGCATTAGATCCCATATGCTGTCCCATTTTGCCACAGAATTCTGGCACATTTGTTTAGCACACAATATTTCCAAACGCAGAACACATCCTGGGCCTTTCCAACTCGGAAGCCGACTGGAATTCGCGCTATGTATGGGATCACAGTGATTGGCGTCTCTCTCCGTTGATGTTCTGTCGGCCCGTATAGACCTTTTTGCCTCCAGACTCAATTCCCACCTTCCCCTGTTTTACAGTGGATCTGGAGACTCTGGCTACTGATGCCTTCATACGCGTTGACACTACGCGTTTCCCATGTTTTGTCTGATCTCATGAGTACTAGTTCACCTCAGGCTGAGTTCCTCAATTGTTATGATCACCCCATGGTGGTACACTTAGCCATGGTTGCCTACCCTGATGGAACTATCCATGGTCATACTTAGCATTGTGCCTGGAGTTATACCTTCAACTCTGGCACTATTGGTAGGTTCATGGGTACCGCAGACCAGACAGACCTACAAACATGCTTGGTGAGCATGGGATTGTTGGTGCATGAAACTGCACCTGGATCCCATATCAGCCCCTTTAACCTCCATTCCTTACTGTTCTCTTTGATCAAGATGCTTATCGTTCCATTAATGTATATCGTTGGGTCATTTCCGTGGGGACACTCTGGGTTTAATGGCAATTCGGTTGGTTGTCATCCACTTATCTGTCGGCTTTTGAAGGGCATACGGTTGCCTAGGGTTCGCTTGCCTAAATATTCTGCTACCTGGGACATCAATTGAGGGCTATGATTCTTTGAATCTTGGCCTATGAATGTTGACCTTTCATTGTGACAACTGTCAGCCAAACTGGTTACATTACTTTGCCTCATTGTGTGTAAACGTGTGTCTGATGTTAGATTATTGGATCTGTCATCATGATCTGTTATCCAGATGGGTGTCTCTTTTACCATCTCTAGACGTACTAAGACTTCAATTACGTCTGTACCCATTATTCCCTCATAATTCACTTTTATGCCCAGTAGCATGTCTCAAAGAATATGATTATAAAACAATTTGGAGACGTTCGGTTGCTCATACAATGTTTTTATCTCTGTAGAAGTGCTCATCTTCCTGTGACTTCTACTTCCCTAGCAATATGGGGAAAATAGCTCCTGAAGGAGGCAGGAGTGGATATATCCATTTTCAGGGCTCACTCCCTCAGGGGAGCCATGGCTTCTAAGGCCTTCTCCTTAGGTTGCAGTTTGGAAGATCTCCTAAAAGCGGATGATTGGTCTCGAGAATCAACTTTCCGAGAATTTTATTTTTGCCCTGATGTTCATTTTACTTATACTGTGATAGACCACTTTTAAACTTGCATAATAGGAGCCTCCGTGTCTTTATAAATTGTAAGATTTTACTAAAATAGGGAAAGTGAAACATCCACTAATCACATCATTCCAAGGTTGATTAAAGAGCCCCCATGCATCTAACCAATGTTTTAAAAAAATAAGTGAAGATAAGGAAGGTATTTAATGGTAACTGACCCCAGGAAAGCATCTAATTGTGGTTCTCTGCAAACTACCACCCTTACAACATCATATCTATGTGCAATAGTTTTTAGACTCCCGCTCATTGGTTTCACACCGACTCATAGAGGAGAACACACATTGCACCACATTTCACATAAGTGATAGAAAACTACCAAGACTATAAGATTTAGGTATGAAATAGGCAATTGTAGAGAATTGAGAAGGAAGTTTCAAGCTTCAGGCCACAGTAACCAAGTTGGAAAAATTCTCCTAAACCCCATTGTTTGGCTTGTTTGCAAATACTTAGTAAATTTTGGTGATTTACATGGAAAAAACAGGTCTGGTATGCATAAATTAATAAAAATGTCTCTGCTATTATAAAATGGTGTACGAATATACAGCAGAGAGGCAAATGAATTAACAAATTACGATGAACGGCAGGCTAGTAGTTAAAACGGCTAATCATTTATGAAATGGAAATGAAAAGAAAGTAACATGTCTCCTGCATGATCAAAAAGTCTTTAGGATGGAAAGTGGAGCAGTGTCAAAAGGCTGCATTTCAATCTAGGTCATTTATCTGTAGCAAACAGTTTGCTGATTATAGGAATAGCGAATATCACAGGGGTTGTTTCTGCATTCAACCTGGGTTTTTGTTGTTTTGAAAAACTCTTCCTGTACGTGTAATTATGATTTAATTGATCATGCTATAATGAGATTCCAATCTTTAATCAGTTTTAATGCAATATTAGCCTATTTCCATGTTGCTGAAACTGCATTATGCTATTTAGTTTTTATAGTGAATACTAATTAAATTTGAATCAGCAGTTTATAAAATAAGTCTAAACATATTTTACTTTAATTCACTTTTAGAGCATTTATCATTAGTGTCATTACCTTGTTTTTTCCTTAATTGTAATTAAACATCAGTTATAATAAACAAAAAAAGCTTTCAAATTATAATATGTATGCAATTTTTATTTCATAGACCATCCACATACATAAATTGTATTTTATACAATATCAAAGAGAAGCTAACAAACAGAAAAATTATGATACAAAAAAGATGATGTGATGGTATTATTAAATGTACTCTTTACCATAACATATTTTACATGAATTAATGTTAATTCAGCATTGCAGGATATATTTTCTGTAGAAATTTACCCTTACAAAAGTCATCTATTTACTCTATGAACACGGACATTTTGGAAAACAAGAAAGCCACAAAATGTTGGATTTTTTTATGAATGACTACATAAGATTTTAAATTGAGCAATTTTTAGATTTAAGTGCATGGCATAACTGCCATCATCTCAGAATAGGTCTTGGGACATGGAAGCCAAAAGTAGGTAGGGTTATGTGGTATAACAAGATGTCACACAATGTGAACCCTCAACATCAAGCATACACCCAAGAGCTGTCTGGACCTCACTTCTTCAGCGTTTATATTGTTTATATTTCCTAAACATACAGTGGATATAAAAAGTCTATACACCCCTGTTAAAATGTCAGGTTTCTGTGCTGTAAAAAAATGAGACAAAGATAAATCATTTCAGAACTTTTTCCACCTTTAATGTGACCTATAAACTGTACAACTCAATTGAAAAACAAACTGAAATCTTTTAGGTAGAGGGAAGAAAAAATATAAAAATAAAATAATGTGGTTGCATAAGTGTGCACACCCTTACACTAATACTTTGTTGAAGCACCTTTTGATTTTATTACAGCACTCAGTCTTTTTGGGTATGAGTCTATCAGCATGGCACATTTTGACTTGGCAAGATTTGCCCACTCTTCTTTGCAAAAACACTCCAAATCTGTCAGATTGCGAGGGCATCTCCTGTGCACAGCCATCTTCAGATCACCCCACAGATTTTCAATCGGATTCAGGTCTGGTCTCTGGCTGGGCCATTCCAAAACTTTAATCTTCTGGTGAAGCCATTCCTTTGTTGATTTGGATGTATGCTTTG
The DNA here is from genome assembly GCA_036172795.1 of Pelodytes ibericus. NCBI lineage: Eukaryota > Metazoa > Chordata > Amphibia > Anura > Pelodytidae > Pelodytes > Pelodytes ibericus. The sequence goes on from CM069859.1 coordinate 80,402,609, forward strand.
GGTCGTTGTCATGCTGAAAGATGAAGTTCCTCTTCATATTCAGCTTTCTAGCAGAAGCCTGAAGGTTATGTGCCAATATTGACTGGTATTTGGAACTGTTCATAATTCCCTCTAAGCCCCAAAGCATGATGCTGCCACCACCATGCTTCCCTGTAGGTATGGTGTGCTTTTGGTGATGTGCAGTGTTGTTTTTGCACCAAACATATCTTTTGGAATTTTCTCCAAAAAGTTCAACCTTGGTTTCATCAGACCATAACACCTTTTCTTGGATGTTTTTCTTCGTAAGAAAAGGCTTTCGTCTTGCCACTCTACCCCATAGCCCAGGCATATGAAGAATACGGGAGATTGTTGTCACATGTACCACACAGCCAGTACTTGCCAGATATTCCTGCAGCTCCTTTAATGTTGCTGTAGGCCTCTTGGTAGCCTCCCAGACCAGTTTTCTTCTCATCTTTTCATCAATTTTGGAGGGAGCTCCAGTTCTTGGTAATGTCACTGTTGTGCCATATTTTCTCCACTTGATGATGACTGTCTTCACTGTGTTCCATGGTATATCTACTGCCTTGGAAATTCTTTTGTACCCTTCTCCTGACTGATACCTTTTAACAATGAGATCCCTCTGATGCTTTGGAAGCTCTCTGTGGACCATGGCTTTTGCTGTGGGATGCGACTAAGAATATTTCAGGAAAGACCAACTAGAGCAGCTGAACTTTATTTGGGGTTAATCAGAGGCACTTTAAATGATGGCAGGTATATGCTGACTCCTATTTAACATGATTTGGAATGTGATTGCTTAATTCTGAACACAGCTACATCCCCAGTTATAAGAGGGTGTGAACACTTATGCAACCACATTATTTTATTTTTATATTTTTTCTTCCCTCTATCTAAAAGATTTCAGTTTGTTTTATAATTGAGTTGTACAGTTTATAGGTCACATTTAAGGTGGAAAAAGTTCTAAAATAATTTATCTTTGTCCCATTTTTTTTTTACAGCACAGAAACCTGACATTTTAACAGGGGTGTGTAGACTTTTTATATCCACTGTACATAGAGGAAACATAATTCTGCTTGTGTCCCAGCAGTCATGCTGCCATAGTTGACAGGTCAAGAAAACCTAAAACCAGGACTCTTGGCAACATACTGCACTATTTAGCTAGAGACATTTAAAAAAAAAAATCTATAAGGATAAATCTTCAAACGTGTGAAATGTTTGACATGCAATTAGCTTTGAAGCATCAAACATGGATTGTATTATGTGATGACTATAACAGGGCACTGAGATAACCACATTATTGCTTTACTTATTCTAAAAACACATACTGTACTTATGAACTACACTCTGGAGAACAGTTATTTTTATCATTTAATATTGGGCTCATTCACCAGAATTATGGTTAACTGACAACAGGTAAACATGCCCATGTTTGAAAAAAAACAGAAATAATGGGACTGAAAATGTCTATCTTCATTATTACTTCAAATAAACTCACCCTGACTTGAGTATGGAAAGCTTTGATCTATGTTGCCCTGTCTGCAAACTGTACACTATTCAAAATGACACATTTGTTGCACATAGCAGGATAGTAGAAACATTTGAAAACATTAGAGGCGCGACCGTTTAAACAACTTGATTTAATTTTCTTTAAAAAAAAATTTATTTTGTTTTCTTTAAAAATCATGAAGGTATTGACCGGTAAGTGCAGTACTTACGTATTCGCTTCCAATCGATGCCATCATGATTTTTTAATCAAAAAAATAACAAAAGTTTTTTTTAACCAACCTGCCTACCACCATGCCATTGAATGAGGCTACCATCCTGGTCTATGCATGTTTTTTAAAAAAATAGGATGGATTGTTTTAATGCAAACTTATTTTTTGGAATGTTTGATAAAGTATTTCTTTCCTGGAAACTTTTTTTTTTCAAGTAATCTATGTGCAGCTTTCTGTGATTAGGAATCAGGGAAAAATGCTAAATGTTTCCATAGCAACAAAATTGCAGTTAATGAACACCTGGTGATGGCACTAATTCTGTCACCAGCTTTCAACTGAGCTACATTAGCTACACACTGATTATACTGAAAATTGTGTGTGTCCGCCTTTTCTACTAATTTGCCCTTTATAGCCCAAACTGATCTGTTATAAAGCCCATACATGTGAATAAATATGGTCTTTAATCCAACACTAAAAAACACAAACTGTGTCATAATACAAGGAAACCAGCATCAAATTCAGATTCTTGGGGGGGGGGGGGGGATTTGAAACCTTATATATCTTACTTATAATGATATAACCTATTTTTACCCTGAAAACAAAGGTGCGCTTGATTTGTCTGTGTTTATACCTCAAGATAATCGATTTTAAGTGTTAGGAATTCTTGAGAGTGTTGACATAATTCAAACTGAAAATCTTTTACTCTGAGGTGTTATATTGATATATGGGTATGTTTTTCTGAAATCCAGTTCATTGGACTTTTTAAAATATATTTTATAAGGGTAAATATTTTAGTTGTAATTAAATCAGACACATTATTTTTAAATATTTGACATATGTGGCAATTTACGATCATATTGCATTTAGAATTGAATTAAGGGCAGTTTAACTAATGAATTGATTCATAAATGTGCCAGGTTACTAACACCTATAACTAGCTGATTACTCTACAAAATGTTAAAATATTGAATTTGACTGCTTTTTTATTTTTTTGATTTATTAGTTCATTTGTATATAAGATACAGTAAAAGGAATAGAAGAATTTATCCATATATTTTTTCAGTAGTTAAATAAAGTGTAGATTGAGGGGAGGAGGAGGACAGAAAGGGTGAAAAAGACACCAGAGTCAAAATCCATTTGTATTTGTTTGTATGTTCAAGACATGTACTTGCTTGGGATGTTAGAAAACTGTAAACAAAGGTTAGTAATACACACTACTAGATATGAAATACAAAATACACATCTGTGTAAAACACTGGTAAAATATATTTTGTTAGCTTCAATTGACATGTATGTGCAGTGGGGAAAATGTACCAATAGCCCAAGGTAAAACCCCTAAGGCTCACTTCTGGTATATATGGAAGAGGAGTGGTTACTTGCCACTTATGGAAATTCCCAGTGTTACAGCCTCATCCACCAATGGTGTTAAAGCCAAAGCTAGGCTGTCTGATTAATTGCATTCAAATTCACATCACTGGAGCTCCGTGTGTCGGCTTTTTTCTTTATTGGATGCTTTGCCCAAGGTAACCCTAACCCTTAAAGAATGAACCTGGTACTTATGAACACACTCCACCTTACTTATCCATTTAACAAACAATGGCGGATATAGAGGACATCCAATAAAGACTGAGAATGGACCTGCAAAGGAATACATGCTGAAGGTTGAAACTTTGGGTTACTTACTATCGGAATGATTTGTATAATAGCAGACCAAAATGTTTTTAAAGCTGGGCATGAACCGGGTGTTCATGTAATCATCTCTTCCCATTTATTACCTGTAGCACCCTGGGCAAATTTGAGAATTTTAGGTACAGATCTGAAGAGACCCTACACAATCCTGTTAAACATTTATAAGGACTTTAATATACCTTACTACTAACTGAAAATGTTTGAGAGCAATAGAATATATTTGCCATTGATGCTGGGTAAAAAAGATGTGAAAATTACTCTCCCATTACTTTGGTATAATATGGAGTCAGGTGTGTAACTAGAAACCATGGTGCAAAAATTGTCCATGAGCCCCTCCAGCTTCACTAAGCAACCAGTGCCATACACACTTTCCCAGTGCCAGCTTTGCACACATATCATTGGCAGGTGCTAGTTTCCACCTACATCATTGTCAGTGCCAGTTTTCCCCCCAAAACATATTGACAGCACCATTTGTTTCCCCAAACAGCTTGTAAATGCAATTTTTGCCCCCTTATAGTTTGCCTGTGCCACCATTGCCCCTCAGCAGTTTGCCAGTCTAGCATTGCACCCAAACAGCTTATCTGTGACATCCATGTGCCCAAACAGCTTGTCAGTGTCATATTTGCCCACAAACTGCCTACCAGGGCCACTTGTCCCCCAAAACAGCTTGCCAGTGCCACCCTTGTCCCCAAACAGCTTGTCAGTGACATATTTGCCCACAAACTGCCTACCAGGGCCACTTGTCCCCCAAAACAGCTTGCCAGTGACATCCTTGTCCTCCAAACAGTCACTACCATACAGATTCCTCTCCTCCCAGCACCATACAAATGTATCCCTCCCCCATTGCAATACAGATTTCCCCAATGAGCTTACAGCACCTTTGATTTTTTTTACTTACCTGATCTGTGGGCTGTGGCACTCCCTCGCAATCTTTTTGCCACAGGACATGATACCCTTTGTCTGTAGCCCTCAGAAAGCTGATGTGCATCCTGTATCTCCAGCATAACACATGGGGGCTATTCACTCAAATAAGAGAATAGTGAAGTCAAATCGGGGGTTGAATTTTAATAAATAGAAAGGCAACCTGCCAATATGACTTCATCATGCTATTCATTAAAAAGTGAGTTAGACTTTGTGATCTAACCCCTCCTTGCTCAAGATGGCAGGTTACATAAAAAAAAAAAAAAAAAAAAACATTAGCCCTGCCCCCATAATAGAAACTGTCGAGAACTGCCCGATGCTCAGACTTACGGGAGGCCAGGGAAAGTAGCCCTGGTGCCCACTGTCATGCCAAAGCATGAGTTGGTATTCCTTTATTTTGGTTTGTGTATGCTGTGATAGTCTTTATTGTAGGCTTTTAACTAACAGTCCTAAGCCATAGCATATAAGTAGTAGATAACCATCACCAGAGTTGGACTTAGGGGTTATTTAAATGTATTGGAGTATATCCTCTGACTTTGGGTGAGTCAGAGGACAACCACATAATAGGAAATTTGGAAAACATGCGTATATTGTGAGAGGCTCCAATATACATAAATATTGCATGTTTGATGTCTACATAATAAAAATATAAGGAATGTGGAGTTAAACAGTGCATGGCACATTACCAAAGGGTTGATTATATACATGTCTGATCAGTAAAGAAAGGTTGTGATATTATTACTATACTGTGCTCGGGGTAACCTAAGAGGCTGCCTGGATAAAGTCTTGGTGGTAGTGTGATAGGGTAGGAGGTATACCAGGGGTTAATTTAGTGGTTGCTGGGACTAGCAACAGGTAACCAGGGAACTGGTATCATTAACCCTTTCACTTTCACACTCTCCCCACTGTCTTCGCAGGGCTAAAGCCGAGATTATAATTAATGATTGTATAAAATCTTTAAATTGGGATTTCCCCCACTGGACTTTCCTTTGGCAACTTGAAATTACATTTTGCTGACTATATGTTACAACCCTGTCTAAATTGTAGTCATTTTTAGTGACTATGTCAGCCCTATTGAAGTGGAAGTAAAATCCTATTTAAATTGCACCTTTTCTATTGTGAACGTGCCACTATTACTATTCTGATCCGCTCTATAAGTGTGAGTCTTATAAATGCGAATTTACGGCCATGCCCATTTTGCTAATCGCCACAATTAACACGTGATCTACCTTTTGGATAGTATTGCACAATAGTGGCAGGACAATAGACCCTTTTCAGTAATCAGTGTGCTACAATATCTTTACTAATTACCTAGATACAACTTCATATAAGTATTGACGTTAATATTTACTATTGCAATAACGCAGAATTACTGTCCTTGCACCTCATACCATATTATAGATGACAATCTATGGTTGATTAATTAATATTTGATGATTTATGGGGATGCAAGAGTGTTTTTAATTATATTCACTTATCTCATGTTTTTTCACCTATTTTGTTATATGTGTCATTTTATTTACTTTCAATAAAAGTTACTTCTTAACTTGACAAGACTTAACATACATTTTTCTCATTACCTCATAATTAATACGTAAAATAAATTAATTCATTAACCCTACCTACCTCACCCCCACACCTCTCCCTTGCCCACGGAGGGAGGGATGATTCTAATTAAAATGAACCTGTAAAAAAATCCAAACTTTGAGAGCCATGAGGGTGGACAGGGAAAATCACTGTCTGCCACCCGGCGCACAAAGAGTGAGCTACAAATAAAATAATACCTACATTATATGTCCCCTGATATTCAACAACGCCCTCGCTCCTCTTCTTCAGCTCATGTTAAGGGTCCATCCAAAAATACAAATCTTGATCTCCAATCTCACATTCTGGTGAATAGCCCCAAGGTCTGACACAGGGGAATGTCCTATGGACAGGCCTGCTGGAGTGATAGGCCTGGTAACTATTGCGACACCCGTAACTATGGTATTTACACCACTGCAAGGGGTACTTTATACAATAAAAAGCACTACTGATTTTATTATAATGTTTATCAAACAAGAAAAGTGCATAAATGACTACAAATTCAGATATGGTTCTACCAATATCACCTGCTTGGTAAAAACTACATCAGCAGTATATGGATTGCTGCAATATCTGATAAGCAATATAATAGATTGTGCTGTAAAAAAAATGTTATATGACAGCAGCAAAACAGCATGATAGCTACCTACTGAATGAATTACTCTTTTCTAGAGATTACTCTGAGGATATCCCTTAAGACTCTGTACAAACCATTTCACATGAAACATTTTAAACTGAAGGATATTATTTTCCCTACTTTCCTTGTAGAAACATACATACTGTAAAAGCAACTTAAAGTGGAATAATCACCAGAGCATGCACAACTTATTATATATTATATTAGCATTTTTGCACAATGTTCAGCAATAATGTTTCTTTGTATTTAAAGCATAATATTGATCAGTATGTATGGATATGTTCATACATGTCATGCATGTTGTATTTTTGAAGCTCATGTGTCTGGCTGCTCGTTTTCTACCTCTTTTATTAAATGTAATTCATTTATACCTAATGATTAAACATTAGCAGGTGGTTTAAATAAAAAAACACAATGTCTACACACAAATAAAAAGGACAACTGTTACCTTTTAAATCTTTACAGTGTAAATTAGCTTGTGGTCCCTTTTTATTAACCTTATCTATACATTTTTATAGCTCCTTTTGGCAGTGCCTATGTCTGCTCCAAGCACTGCAATCTCTTATCTTCTTTATGGTCGACCCAGAGTGCCAGAAGTCCTGCCATCCATGCCCAATTCTGCTTGTGATATCAACCTAATTTACATCATAACGATTTATTTAAATAAAAGTTCAGTACCTTGTTGGCAGCTGTTCTTTAAGCATATATTATGACATAAAAAAGCTAATACATTTAAAATGGTGAATGTGTATATAAGGCCACAATAGTGTGTCAGTCTGCCATCCAGTGAATAGTAATGCTCAATGTTAGTCACTGTGCCACCATTAGTTTAGTACAGCTTAGGTACTGTGCCTGTACCATGTGTGTGATCTCACTGACCAAAACTTTTATTTGCATTTAAAACATTGTTATTATTGCTTTCAAGCTTAACTAAAAGTGTTTTTGCTATCTTTTGCCTCTTGTTTATATTTTCCATATTTTCCTGTTGTCACATGTCTAATGTATGGAACGCCACAAGCCTAACATGATATGTGTTACATTTGTGATCTAAAATATTTTACCTTTTTGTCTCCTTTTACTATGCATTTAGGAATATATAGTTTCTGAGCAGTCACTGACTGATTCCTTTAAATAGCTCCTATACTATTTATGAATTTGTCCCAGAAACAAAACTCTTGCAGAGTAGTAAACACAAAAGGCCAATCAATACAAGCAAATCCATTTTCAGCATCTAAAGAAGTTATTCAAGCTGATTAGTTTCTGCTATTTATAAAGCCAACAATATTTATAATTTTTATTTTGCTGCTGGAGCTTGGCTATCACCTAGGAGCAAAACACATTAGCTCTGAGGTTTCCAGAGAGCTAATTAATTGATTATGATAGTTGGCAAAAATAATGGGGTGGTATTTATAGACACTTACATATTTTTGAGATTTAGAATAGATTTAGTATTACTTCAAATTCCCATTCTTACCTGAAAAACAGAAATTGTCTTACAAAACAAAATTGTGATTTTGTTTATGATAATATAGATCAGTGAGACCAGGTCAAATTTGACCTTCCAACTAGACCTCCTAGAAGTGTAAGAAAACTCAGTATCTGAGTTGACATCCCTTTGTCAAAGTCAAAGTTAACCTCCTGCTTGCCATCAAATTCCATAGAAAGCATAAAAAAAATGGTATTCACTAATAATCTTGGGAGATTCTCTCAACTCACCTACTCTAACTTTGGCAAGTACTATTATTTGCTATGAGGGGAAATTACACTGCCATTTTTTTTCTAATGAATACAAAAGATGTCTAGGTTTCCTTGGTAGTTTTAAGTATGTAAAGCAGCACCAGGGGAAACAGTTTGGAGATATATAGTTATGGTGGGAGCTCTGTTGGATTGATAGTTACCTCCTAGGATTGAGTGCGAACGTATGGATATTTGGTGTATGAAGACGGATGTACATATATGAATATAGATGGCAGGAACTGGAAAGGTTAATACAACATTTTTTTTTTTTATTATTATTATCCCTCTCCCCCATCTCGCCAAAGTCTATCTCCCATCTAAAACTCCCTTGATGGTTTGATAAAGGTACTTTGAAATGAAACATTGCTACATATGCTGCAACAAACTAGTATTTCTCATGATGCAGTGTGCTGGGCATTCTTTGGATTTGTATGCACTGGAGATTTGGTGGAAACTGTGCTGCTGCACATTACCACAGTGTGGTCCTTCTGTCAATTGCATTTTTTCATAACAAATTAAAACATTTTTAAAATAATAAAAAATCCATCCCTTTTAAGGGGCACCAAATGGTCCCCTAGACCCCTAAAACATATGGGGGTCCAGGGCAAGTAGTCCGGTCCCCTCATAATTAACATGGTGCCAGGAGCTGCCAATGCTCCCAGCACTGATTATGAATATTGGAGGCCAGGGCAAGTAGCCCTTGTCTGCAGTTATTGTTAATAGGGCTGGGAGTCTGCTTTATGGCTCCCAGCCCCCATAACATGAATGGGCCATGAACTTGCTCATGGTCCTTGGATCAATAAAAAATAACTGCAACCACCTATTTATGGGGGGGGGGGGGGTTATAATTAACCCACCCCATGCAATGGCAATAAATATTCCTGGAACTTTGGCTGCTTTGATTCCTGTGTTCTGACCCTTTTCATGACCCAGACTTGATTGTTCATTGTTCCTGCTCCTGACTTAGGCTTCATTCCTGACTCTGCCTTTTTTTCCTGTGTTCCTGTCTATGATCCTGGCTCATCTGACTTTGCTGACTTTCCTATTCCTGTCCTCAGGTTGCATATTTCCATTTTTGTTCTCCGTGTATGACTCCGGCTTGTCTCACTCTGGTGATTGTTCCTGGTGACTGTGACTCCTATTCGTCTCCAGTGAACTCCCACAGTTCCTTTGATTGTGGCCCATTTCTACCTTATAGTATACTTACCTTCTATTTCTCATCCTAGTGTCCCGAGAGTGGTAGAGGTGCAGCATACCTCTTCTTTGTGCCTGCGGCTCAACCAGCGATAGCTCTGATTGGGAAAGAAAACCTCCTCTTAACACTCAAAAGCCCTTGCTATTTTTTTTACTATTGATATAACAGATCCAATAACTGGATTACAGGTTAAAAAGTCCCTAGCCCATTCACTTCAGGGGGTATGGGGGATGGAGGGGCAGCATTCAGGTAAAATTATTTGGCTCCAAGCCCTGGTAATATTAACAAGGGTGAGAAATCTGGGGGCCATACATATGAACACATATATTTAATTGCTAGATTTTCTTAAATATATGAAGTGTCTGTAAATGTATGTTTTCCAGAGGTAAGTGTCCCTTTTCAATTATTTCCCTTTTTTGAGCCATAGTACTAAATGTATGCCCATTCGGTGGTAATGTCTCAAAAGTAATAGGTTTAGCTGAGTATTTCAAATCATTGATATTGTACATGCTTCTTTTGGCTTTTTTTAATTGTGAAATGTTTGGTGGGCCATTGTCTAAACTGCTATATGGAAGTTATGGATTTTTTTTGTAAAACTATTTTTCTTTGTTTATTCACTTCAGGCATATCACTTTTCAATTTGATAGATTTCTCTAGTTCTAATTTGGTGTGGTACCAAGGCACCGCTGTTAGGCAATTGTGATCTTCAAAAGAATAGAATACACTATTCTAACAAATAGAAAAAAGAGCATGTTATCATTTACTAAAAGTCAAAAAATAAATGTGTGCAGACATTATTGATAAGGTAAGGAAAAATGATTTTCAGAGGCAGACTGTGTTTGCATAATTATAGTCTCTGACTAGCGTTAGTAATGGGTGATGTAAACAAGGAAAAGCCAAGGCCAAATGTTTAAATTTACTTTTTTCATTCATAGAGAATGCCTTGGGGAAATTGTCTGGTCGATGTGATTTTTGGACTCTCTCCATTTAGAGCACTGGCATCCAACATTTTTCCTGAAGAAGGCCACATGATCAGAAATGCATATATGTGCTGTGCTACATTGTTTGCTTTATTTATAGTAAGGTAGAATAATATAACAATGTTTGGTTGTTTAGCAGTAATACAAAAGCTGTTCAAAATAGTTTAAATTCACTTAATTTTAGACACAACAACATATTTATAGGGCTAGTGAGAATATGAGCCTGCTGCTTGATGTCAAATTGGCCACATTTAGCCCATGGGCAGTAGGTTAGACTCCCCTGATTTAGAGTATGTAACGTTGTTGGTGTTATTAAATAGCACACTACTATCTTGGTGGTAATTAGGAATGAGTAGAAAGTGGAGTGTCTGCTGGATCTAGCAGTATCATGAATGACTTGTGCTGCCCTGTCTCACCTCATTTGCATGTTGAAAACAGTTTCAGCTGCCACTTTGGGTTTACTTTGACGCTAATCTTTCTCTGATTACTGGGCTGCTTTGGGTTTATTTTGCAGTCTAACCCTAGCTATCCTCCTGACCTCGATTCTAGCTGTCTACCCTTATGGTTTATTAGATTTAGATTATTTAGCCTTATTCTTTATGCATCTGGGGATGCAACCCCTCGGAACGAACTTTTACCCTACTTGACTTCGTCACTTCATAGCCCATTTGACTGATTATGCTTCTTTATGTATTTAAAACATATTTTTCATTACATTTTACGTTATCACACTTATGGATCATGCATTTATCATAAACTGCATGCAGTGTGAACTGAAACAAAATAAGCTGCTCAATTTTGGTAGGGCATTCAATTGTTTTTTTATATATCTTTATTTACTTGCCATCATGTAAAGAGACCGATTTGGCAAATCACTCTAAAACTGCTGTAAGGTGACATTGTGAGTCAAACTGATAAATGAATTTAAATGAATCACAATTCAGTGATAATTGAGACATTTGGATATAAATCCTGAAAGGTGATATGAAAAACACTTAAAAACAGGTTTCTCATTATCTATACATTTGCTTATAAATCACCAGTATAACCTATATTTTCTTTTCTCATGTAATTTACATTACTGTAGTGGAAAAATGGGAAATTCCCAATTTCTAAATTAATACCAGATAAACAATCAATTGGTATCTGTGTAATAACACTCTTCGTACCTCAGCAACAAATTCATAAATGGTCAGTGTAACAATACAACTATTACACTAAACCACAAGGTATTATTAGAGATTTATATTCAACCAAACAAAGGTTTATAACTCAATAGCTATGCACTAAAGATTGTAAAATAAACAATGATACAATGCTTAATCTATAAATAGAAACAAGAATAGTTATCTCTATTCAAGTAAAAGAAGCGAAAATAAAAGTAAAATATAAATGAAAGCTGATACGAAATCGAAATATTACAGTGATAAACAGTGTGCAGAGAGCTGGGAGAACTCCGCACAAGTGGAAATATTGGCTTAATATCTTCTTCTATGATGATAATAGTATCAAGCTTTAATTGAGTTCTCCTCTCTTGCTATGTGTATCAGTTTAAATGGGGTATCCATTTGCCAAAAAATCCAATGAGTGTTTGTAGTTATTATGCAAATATTGCCTTATACTTCCTGTTTACCCCTGACCTGAATGTAGTTGGTTAGTCTAAATTCAAAAATAAGGAAGATCAAATGGATAATAAAGCACAAAAAACATAGAAAAACAAAGAAAGCAGCAAATGGGTGCAAGTCAAAAGGTGTCATTAAGTCGTGACGTCATCGCGTTCTATAGCGCTGCCATTTTTTAATTTTTTCAATCAGCACTAGCACTATTTAAGGACCTTTAGTTTGGAACATTATTATAGCTCCTCCAGAGGAAGTCTTTTCTCCAAAACATTGGGGTGCTATTGATCTGGGTATTTACCTTGCTGGTCTTGGCTATTATTTTGTAAGTTATTTTGCATATTGTGTTTATTATTGTTTTCTATTTGTTGTGTTATCCTTCTTTTGTTGTATTCATTTGATTATGGCTTGGATTATGCCTTGTTGATGATGTATTACCATTGCTTACTTTTTCATTGTATAATTTCTTTTTGATTAAGAGGTATATTTTGTAGATGGTAGTCTAACATTGTTTCTCATACTGAAAGCTTGTAGTGTCCTCATTGCTGTAACTGAAACATTGTGTCAGAAGTTACTACCATCAGTACATAGACTCTAGACTTTTCTTTGTGGATTTTCTGACATTTGGGAGCTCAGAGGCTGACAAGCAAAATGGTTGCCATGAATTGCATACCTCCCCAGAAGGGATGAAAATCAGTGGGGACTGGAGCAGCAATTAGTAAACTTTCAGAGCTGAATTTTAAGATCATTCCCTGGCTATAGGGTTGAATGAGAAATCTGTAGCAGTGCAGGCAGACTCTGTCCATGAGAAGAGTCATGGGCAGTTAATGCAGGCATGTTTATAAGCACAATTTGAACCTCACAGCAGAGCAGAAGGAAAATGTTGCAAACATTTTAGATGCATTGGAAGCTTACTTCAAACCTGCTAAAAATGTAATATATGAAAGATTTGTGTTTGGATGCTGCAAACAAGAAGACAGAGAATTTCTTGATAACTTTGTTACACACTTGAGAGAAAAAGCTGAAACTTGTGAATTAAGAAAAAGCTGCAACTCTGAGGGATGAATTAATATGAGACAACATTGTTCTCGGTATAGCTAGTGAGAGCACACGCAGGTGTCTCTTAAGAGAACATCAATTAACTTTAAACACAGCTTTTGAAATATGCCGTACAACAGAGCTCACTGACAGATGTATGAAAGATATGAAACAGGACAGACAGCAGGCCGACAACATAAACACTGCAAAGCAGCAACAACACACAAGCAAACCACAGCAACAATGCCGCTTGTTTAGAACAAATCCTGCAAACCCTACAGTGTGCAAATATTTGCATCAAAGAATAGTAGCAGTGTCCTGCTTATAGGAAGACTTGTAGGTCTTGTGGGAGAACAAATCATTATGTATATTTGTCAAGTAAATGACAGCCATCAATAGGAAAGTTACACTCCATGGAGAATAAATCTGCATATGAGGAAGTGCCACACAGAACTGAAGTGATATACAGCAGTGAATTGGCAGCTCTGTACAAGCCAGAGGAAAGAAATGGTTTGTCACTTTAACTTTAAGCAATAAGCCCCTATCCTGCCAGCTCAATTCAGGGGCAACATGTGATGTCATCTGCTTGAGAGACAAAAAGAAGTTAGCACCAGAAGGATGTCTTCTGCCAAATGACAACAGACTAAAGTTATACTCAGGTAAGGTAATGAAATCTCTAGGACTCTTCAAGACAGAATGTGTCATACATGGACAAACACACAAGTTAGACTTTGAAATTGTGGAAGCCTGCCAGAAGCCACTCTTATACTGCTCAACCTGTGAGCATCTAGGGCTGGTGCATTTCTTCATCCCTGCAAAGCTTAACATGATGGACAGTCATTAAAAAGGGCCCTTGACAAAACAACTGCTAATAAAGGTATTTGGTGATGTTTTTTTATGACCAGTAGAATCAGTACCAGATGATGGTCATTTTGACCTTGACGTGAGTGTCCCGCCAGTTTAATGTGCACCACGCAATGTTTCAGTGGCCATAAAACTTTCAGTTAAGGTACAGCTCAACCAATATGAGGCCAATATGAGACACATAACATGGTGATTGTAAAGAAGCTTTAAAAGCTAAGAATATGCATAGATCCAAAATTCTTGAATCAGGCACTAAGGCGATCTCACTACATCATGCCTACTCTCGATGATGTGTTGTATAAGCTTCCTAAGGCACATTTGTTCATGCTTGTTGATGCACGGGATGACTTTTTACAATGTAAGTTAGACAATGCAAGTAGTTACATGACAACCCTCTGGACTCACTGGGGCATGAAAAGATGGCTCAAATTGCCTTTTGGAGTATCAGTTACACCAGAGGTGTATCAACATAAGCAAAATGAACTATTAGCTGGACTTAGAGGAATTGAACAAATAGATGATGACATCAGTGTGGTTGGCTGTGGGGATACAGATGGGGAAGCAGAGCAAGATCATGATAGCAAACTGCTGGAACTGATGAATAATTGTACGCAGGTGAAGCTAAGGCTTGGCTTGAAGAAACTGCAATTTAAGGTCAAAGAGGTCCACTTCCACGGACACATACTATCCTGGGAGGGTTTGAAGGCTGACCCTGAAAAAAATCAGAGCCATATTTGATAAGCCACAGCAGACGACTGTTAAATCCCTGCAGTGCTCTTCAGGATGTGTTACCTACCTAGCAAAATTAATACTTCATTGAGAAGGCTTCTAGATAAGGATGTGGTTTGGCATTCGCTTTCTAAGCATTATAATGCGGTGCAAGACATTAAACGTTTTACTACTTTTTTTACTTTTGTTACAAAAGCTGTAACTATTCAAAGTGACTCGAGCAAAAGTGGACTCAGTTGTTGCCTATTGCAAGCTGACCAGTCTGTTGCTTTTGATTCAAGGGCACTGACCCCTACAGAGTAAAACTACGTACAATTTGAAAAGAAATGTCTGATATTGTGTTTGACTGCCAGCACTTTCATCACTACCTTTATGGCGTGACAAAATCACTGCAGAAACTGATGATAAGCTTCTGATATCTATTTTCTAGAAACCACTTTTGTGTGCACCCAAACGCCTAAAGAGCATGTTGTTCACATCACAAAACTATTGCCTAAATGTTGTCTATAAACCTGGACCTGAAATGTACATTAGTGACACTCTTGGCCGAGGTACAGCAGTGGGTGGTACCCCCATGTATGCACAACACACAGTTTGAAATGTTCAACAGGACCGGTATGACCTATCACAGATTAGTCATTCAGACTATTTAAATGTCACAGACCAACGGTTGTTTCAGATAAGGCAGCACACAGAAATCGATGAGAGTTTGCAAGCACTTAAGTCTGTTTTCTGAATGGTTGGCCAGACTCAAAGGAAGAGGTGCATTAATTGTGAGGGAAAACTGGACTTTCTGAGATGATATCGGCATGCAGGATGGCGTACTATACAAGAGGCCAAGGGTTATCATTCCAAAATCACTAAGATCTGAGATGTTGACATGCGTACATGCCAGTCACATTGGTGGCCCATTATGCAGAATGAGTTTAGTGACTTTGTTAGTCGCTGTTCAGCATGCAGTGAATATGCACAGGCACAGCAGAGACATGTTGCATGTGTTGCCTACCCAGCTTGGCAAATTGTAAGCATGGACTTATTCAGTTATGCAGGGCAAGATTTTCTACTAATTGTTGATCACTATTCTGACTTTTGTGAGATTGATGTTAAGGAGACTGAAGACTTCATTGCCAGTGGCCAACAAATTACTTGAACCTTATGTTGTAACAGGTGTATTGGACAAACTGCGACAGAGGAAACAGATCTCCAAACTGACATACGATGTGTCTGCCAAACAATTACAAGAACTAAGGATTAGAGAGCCAATCTGTATAAAGCTGCTTTGTTGTTACCTCTACTGCCACAATCAAGTGGACCTGCGAGTGGCAGAACAACCATCCACACAAGTCTACGAGAAACCTTCACTTGACCCTAAAGAAGCATTCAATGCCAAATGGTTCTGTTGGACCATGTACGCAATGCAGAGACAATAATGTTGTCATATCTGAAAGATGCAACAAGAATGACATTGTGTAGCAACATATACTAGCAGGTTTTTCTGTGCCAAACACATCAGCCAAGAAAGAGTGTAACACTTTATCAATACCGTCTGGAGCTGAACAACTTCCCCCAGGAAAAATCCTGATTACATTGCGTAGTGGTCAAGTTTCAAGACCACAAGATAGACTCAATCTGTAGCGTTTTTACCAGTAGCATGATATGTTCTGTGTGATACTGTTCAGTATCTGTTTTAGGTTAATTGGTGCAAAGTTTGGTTTGCATGTAAAAAAAAGGGAGATGTTTGAAGTTATTATGCAAATACTGTATTGCCTTAAACTTCCTGTTTCCTGTTTACCCCTGACCTGGATGTAGCTGGTAGTCTAACATGATTTCCCATACTAAAAGCTTGTAGCATCTTCATTGCTGTAACTGAAAAAATGATGGCTTGTGTTGGTACAGCTTTAATTCGTGGTAACACTTCTGTCAGTATCCATGTTGTCAGTCTTTTAACTGTCAGTGTCCATGCTATTGTTTATGGTCCAGTCCTAAACTCTAGTCAGTATTTTTACCCGGAAACACTATCATATAGGCCAAAGTACAGAACTGTCATATAAAACTATATATAAAATGAAACCAAAATAGGTGCCCTTAATTCTATGTCCACACTTAAAATAACTGGTATACCTCGGTGCTGTGTCACTGTGTACACCATGCATGACAATGGTATAGTCAATGTCCGGGCTAATGCTCCCTTAAACCCCCCAATAACGACAGACACTTGATGATGGCAAAATATATAAGGCCACAGCTTTAATAAAATATAACAATACATTGTCATTGCCTACTGGAACAAAACCCTGCCCCTTATTTACACAGACCAGGCAATGACACCCCAAAAGGTAATAATAATTTCTGTAATACAATTGTACACATAATACATCACATTAAAACATTAAATAACAATAAACATTAAATAACATAAAACAACACACAAATGATATTACTACAACGGAGGGGCATACCGAGATGCTCCTCCCACCCCGGTTTCAGCTACCACTTGCTCAACAACCACAAACCACATAAACAAACACATATTTAACAAACCAGAACACGCCACTCTAACTTCCATTGCAAACTACGCCCGTTGTGGCATAACCATAAAAACAGGGAGGGTGGGAAGGAAGGGTAAGTGAATTATTTTAATAAAATGTCTGCAGACTAAAATGGCTGAGCCCATTTATACTGCCCAACCCCTCTCCCACTACTACTGTAGCCAAATCCAAAGAGCCCCTGCATTAACCCTATTCCTAACCCTGTCAAGGCCTCCTCTGGCTAAGCTATGCTGCCCCTGGAGGCTCCAGGATTTTTTAAATCAAAAAGTCAGTATAATGTATGAAAAGCATCAATGTTTCAGTCTTCTTAGAAACCACACACATCAAATGAAAGGCAAGGAAACAAAGGAGTTAGTGAAGCCCCTCGGGTAAGGTTGTCCAGCCTTTTGCAGCAAGGTGAAGTGCCTGGGGGACATGTTCGAAAGCAATGAATCTCAGTTGGGAGAGACAAGGGACATTTTATAAAAAATGGCACAGGTTTGTATGATTGTTTATTCCAATAGACTGTGGTGTGTGTGCTAACTGTGTATAGGACCACCAAACTAGCCTATGAACCATGTCCATAACATTTACCTAATGTGTGCCTCTTTCTCTTCATTGCTCTCTGCACCAAAAATGTATTAGTTTACATGTATTAACTTAACTGTATTTTCTTCATTAGTAAATAGCAATGTTTGTACAATTTTATTTGATTGCCTTTTAGTTTTTATTGAATAGATGCTTTTAATAGATTCCATTTAGGTATTCTGCCCATGCTTTTATTATACAGCAAATATCTTATTTTATGTAACTTTGGATGACTGAAAAGTGACCTCCACCTAAACTTTTAATAAACCTGGAAACCTGAGTCATAGTCATTATATCACATATTCTTTCTGTAGGTTAGCTATGAGCCTTAAAATGATGAATGGTGCAGCCTCTAGCTGTTTCTATTTACATTTTCAAATGTGTAACTGGAAAACAAATATGAAAATTGTTATAGGAAATAGATCTTCAAAAATGTTATATTAAGTATAATATTTGCATTTAAACACTACCTTAAATCCTGTACAGCAGGTTTCTGACTCATAGAACTACCTGTTTGCATCTAATTATGCATTATTGACTGTAGCATTGGTGGAATGAGCTTCTGTAAATAACTAAGGAATAACAAATACAGACAATTTTTCCTTCTAGAAAAGAAAACATGTACATGGCTCAGTTCAAATTAGAGCTGTGCATTGGAGGTTTTACTCCAGAAAATGATGGTGCCTATGCTATAGATATTGAACTTTGCAAAACTGCCAAAGTAATGGAAACATTAGGCATTAAGAGCGATTCAGATTTAAAGTTTAAAAGGTTGACTAAGGACTGCTTCGGGGTTGATGTTCCTGGAGGAATAAGTAAAATGCCAAATGATTTGAGCAAACTAGAAAAATGGTCAAAGCTATGACAACTGACATTTAATATGGATAAGTGCAAGATCATGCACCTGGGGTGTAAAAACCCAAGGGCAGAGTAAACAATATTTGATACAGACCTAACCTTAACAACTTAGGAACGGGAATTATGAGTAATAATTTCATAGAACTTAAAGGTAGGTAGAGGAAATGCTAGCAGAATGCTTGGTTGTATAGGGAGACGGATAAGCAGTAGAAACAGGGAAGAGTGAGGCCATATTTCTACAAAGATATGATACTCTGGAGAGATTTCAGAGAAGGGCTACTCAATTGGTTCATGGATTGCAGGATACAACTTACAAGGAAAGGTTAAAGGATCTTAACATATATAGCTTAAAGGAAAGATGAGGCAGGAGGTATATGATAGACACATGTAAAAACATAAAGGGAATCAACACAGTAAAAGGAGGATAGTATATTTGAAAGATAAAAAACTACCACAACTAATGGGTCTTACATTAGAGGGGCAAAGGTCTTAACATGTATAGCTTGGAGGAAAGACGTAACAGGAAGTATTACTTTACTGAGAGGGTAGTGGATGTATGGAATAGCATTCCAGCGGTAGTGGTAGAGGTAAACACAGTCAAGGATTATAAGCATGCATGGGATAGGCACAAGACTATCCTAGCTATAATATAGGGAACCTGGGACTAATAAAAGTATTTAGAAAATTGGGCAGACTAGATGGACTGAATGGTTCTTATCTGCCAACACATTCTATGTTTCTATGTTTAAAAGTAAAATCAGGAAGTATTACTTTAGTGAGAGGGTAGTGGATGCATGGAATAGTCTCCAGCAAAAGTGGTAGAAGTTAAACATGTGTGGGAAAGGCATAAGGCGATCCTATATATAAGATAAGGACAGGGAATTATAGAAGTATTTAGAACAGAAAAGATGAGTAGAATGGTTTGTATCTGCTGATAAATGCTATGTTTCTATGTTTATTTATATGTAGAAGGCTTTCACTTAGGTCTGACTGACCTTGCACCTCTCCTACCCTTAGGCTTCAAATGTTGCAAAGCTGTGAGCTCCCCAGGTGTCTCCAGACCATACGGGTAGTCGTTGGTAATGTTGGGTTTACAATTGACCAATCCTGTGTGAGTGATGCATAGAAATTATGGATCAAAGGAAGTCTTTTAGCTTCATCTATCATATTGCTGGATATATCATCATCAGACATGCTAGATGACTATTAACAGTATAGTACTGGAGGCTACTTGTTATCAGACACTGAGGCTTACAGATACAGATTGGGGTCTATTCACTAAAAGTCAAGATTAGAGGTTAAGATTAGCACTAATCGTGGGACCCCTAACATAAATGGGGGGCAAGTAGCCCTGCTCACCCCTCAAAAAAATAACACTACCTATACTCTTGGCACCAATTATAAATATGGATGTTTTTAAATAAGTGCATTGATTTTAATTAACTAATATTTTATTTACAGGGCACCCTTTGTGTGCCAGGTGATGGGCAGTTATTTTCACTGCCCATCCTCATGGCACTCAAAGGGTGTGTTTTTTTTAACCAGTGTGGGGCTTTTTTGAGAAGCACCCCTCCTATATGGGTGCGGAATTGATTTTATTTAATTTCACGAGTGCCTTAAATTACTTGAGTCGATGGGGGATTAAAATACCCCCATCGCTGTGCCGAGGAGTGGAGAGGTAGGAGTACATTTATTAATGGGTCAGTTCCCTTGAGCAAGTCCCTGGCCCATTCAATTTCAGGGGGAATAGAGTTATACACACCCCATTAACATGTTGGTTGCCATTAAGCAGGCTCCAGGCCCCATTAAAATTATCTGGGGTTCTGGGAGCATTATAAAAGACTACCAGCCCTTGTAATAACAGTTGCATCTAAACAGTCGATGGAATGTGGATCATGAACCAGTGTAAATTATAGATTCATGGAATTCTGACTGGTGTACTCTACAAAAGTTTGAAAAAGAGCTGGTCATCTATGTAGCATATGTATAAAACTAGCATTGTTACCCCATATGTAGGTTTCCTACCAAGCTCCCATTACCAGATTTGCATACGATGGGGCAAATTCAGTCCCCACTAAGGTATTATTTTTTTTAAAGTATACACTTTCAAAGAGAAAATAGTTTTGTTGTAACACGAACATGATATTTGTAATGGATTTTTGATGTTCAGTAGGATAGTCAAGTCAAACTTGGCATCTGAGTGGAGGTTGAGTTTGACATGGGAAAAAAAACGTCAGTGTCCTTTTTCCTCCACATGAAATAATTGGACTTGCCAGCATTAACATAGGCGAATTGAGAGAAGATATTTCTCCCAACTTAACCTATCAAGATTTCTAGTAAATACAAAAGTTTGATGCTTTTTATAGATTTTGATGGCGAGATGGGAGGTCGAATTTTACATAGTCTCAAAGTGAAAGTTGACCTCCAAAGCTGACACATTTTATCGACTTTTTAGATGTTACTCTGCTTTTATATGAGCACAACTACATTGACAGTAGGAACCACAGGAAGTCAGTAGACAAGAATGATCTACTTATAGAAAGAGGACAAGATTGTCCATACAATTTGAGACATATTGGATTTACTATTTTGGTTTCAAATAAACTAGAAATTTCATCAAGTCACTCACTAAGCAAAAAAACAATAGTCATCTCCAACCTCTCTATATACACTGTATACTAACACACATATGTAACATTATATGTCACATCTATGTGACATTTCTCTTTAGCTGTAAATGTTTCTTTCTCACATACTGTACCTACACAGATTATATAATGTTTTTATCTCCATAAGAAGGGCTTTCGTAAGATACCATTATACTATCACATTCATATCTTATAATTTACTACAAAAAATCATAAAATATGATTCAAAAAAACACTTTTTCTTACTTTGATCTAAAAAAATATTTACACATACACAATCATTAAAAGAGACCCCATCTAAATAGTGTCTAAATTGTGTCCCAAGTTTAGAAACATCCATGTTTTTCTGCAGTTTTTGGTGAGTTATAGGGCAATAACCATAAATAATATTGTTGTTTTTTTTTTTACCTACAGCGACCTTTTGACCCCAACCCGAAAGCCTAAATTTAACCCTAATGCAAACCCTTATGCTAACCCTTAATTTTTTCTAATTTTAATTTGATGTTAACTCTAACCCTTATGCTAACCCTAACTCAGTTGTAACCCTAACCCCTGTTCTAACCTTATCCCTAGATTTTTAGCTAATTGAGACTATTTTTTTTACATTGCATTGTTTCTGACTGCCTCTAGTGTCAAATTGTTTTTCACTTCCAATGCTCTACCCACAAGAGGGCAGCAGCCATGCTGCTCTCCAATATGGCACCCGCAAATTGCTCTGTGTAGCAATCATGAGCACCCTAGGTGCTGGATTTCGTGGATGCTTAATGCCTCAACCTCGAGGTATAACAGCATTACCATTTTAGCAGTGTTTGCAACCTTATGTCGTAAACACCACTTGTTTAACCACAGGATGGACTAGGTGTAATTGGTGGCTGTGCCAAGATGGGCTGCATTTGTGGTGCAGGGGTAGTGGGCAATTCAAAGCCCTGTGCAGGGTGAGCACTCTCCACCTGGGGTGGAGCTCCTGGCTTTGAGCACCCACAAGCAGAGGCCTTGTTAGGTTTCCCATGGGTCATAGCCAGGCAGGGAGTAAGCAGGGTCTAGGATGCAGAATAGTCACAAAACATGTCGAGGTCAAAGGACTGGAGAGAAGCAGGATCGTCAGGAACAAGCCAAGGTCAAAGGAAGGGATAAAGCAGGATAGTCAGGAACAATATGAAAAGGAATCCGATATACAAGCCAGCAGACAAAATTTAGAGGTTGGGTTTTATATACACCCAGGGCTCATTACTGCAACAACCCACACTTGGGCAGTAGGTAAATGACAGAGGATAAATGCAGAGAAAAACACTACTCATACATGAGATAATAAAACCAGCAAGTGGTGCCTGGAACAGGAGCATGCAGCAGTAAACACAGAAGTCAGGGTTCAAATCGAGACAGATCGTTACACTTGGTCCTTCCAATGTCAGCAAGGGATTGTTTTTTTCTACATATTTTAGTTTTTCATTGGCATCTTGCATAGGTACTATTTATTGTGTATATCCAAGTTTTAGATTTAGGGTACATTGAACAATTACTTTTATTCGTATTGTCACACTGTCAGCATTTAGTTATTCCTTCATGTGTTTTTAATCACTGGTTATATAAATAAGTCTGGCTAGAGGACACTGCATCTTCCTGATGAAGTGAGCAGTGCATAATAAAAAGCATAGGACAATTGTCTTGACTATAGCAGAGCTTGTTGCAACTCCTTCATGCCACTTTCATTTTCGCTAGTACATGCAAGTGAAAGCGAAGACTAACAGGACAACACTGTCTCCAACTGTGATATTCCAATTTACTCTCCGAACCTCCATGAACTCAGTTTTTACCTTTTTTACATGCTGATATTTTATCTACCTTCTGTAGACTGCAGGGCATGGGGGTGACTCCATACTAGAAGTCACACTATTGAAATAATCAAATGGCGCCAAGATCAATATGTTGATTGTGCTGGTGCTGTAATTACTGCATTGTGTGGCAACTCACTGAGAGCAATACAAACAAGAGCAACACTTTTCAGTGCCCACTGTTCTCATGTGTATCTCATGTCATATACTGCCTTTCTAGACACCTTGACTGTTTATTCATCTATAACACAAAAAAAACAAATACACCAAAACAAAACAGTGGTGTGGTTGGTGCGTTAGTGTAACCACTACCAAAAAATTAAGAAAACGTTGATTGCCTGGTATATTGGTTGATAGGATTCTTGCAGTGTCTCATACCAGAAAAAAAAGAGACAGCATACATGGTGTAACACAGCAATGGATGAAATGCAAAAGTGTCACTGATTGCACTCACAGACTTACTAGTACTGAGCTCTTCATACAGTGCTGCTTGAACTCCACTCTTCTCCCCTCCCTTGGCACTCTGATGGATATAGGTAGAGAATAACACAGGAGCAAGATGTAAGGATACAAAGTACAAATATTTAATATAAAACAATAGTATCTTACATGTATGTACTGGAACTTTCAACTTGTAGATGGTCCAGTTCATGTACAGCAATAAAGCAGCAACAATAAAACAAAAAACAGTATAAAAGTCGAAAACACAGAATGGAATCCAGAAGACAGTGATCAGAAAGGGCAATGCATGTGAGATCATCCTGGCGTGTTCTTCATACACTGTCTGTTCAGCTTTTATATTCTTCATCGGCTACTCACTGGTGGGACTTCTTGGTTTTCGGTTGATGACTTCATCACAGTGTCGGGATTATAATGAAGTCTTGTGAGAGTCCTCCATATGATTGGCTTTGTTGGCACAGTATGTTCTCATAAATAGTGGGAATAGAAACCAAAGTTGGACATGTTTTACATATCTATAAAGGCAAAAAATGCAATATTTGTACAGAACATTCACAAATGCCTTATCCCTCAGAATTACGTATGAATGCAGAGAATCACACAGGGTGTTTGCAGCTTTGTAGGGATCAAGCACTAGAATTTACCATTTTCTTACATTGTTAATTCATCTATGTTTCTAAGTAATACATAAACAAATATATATACCAATAGTACATATCATATGTAATGCAAGTATTTTTAATTTAATAAATAATATACATGAAAACCAACACACATAGTATCCCAAGTGACAAATAATAACCGCAATAAAAGGTAAGGAATTGCCATGTATAAATATGTATATACATTAACATATATTATTTAACAACCATCATTATAGCTCTTCTGCTAAAATATAGGTGAGGTCATGCCAGCAATAGTTTGGCACCACACCACCGGTTATTGTTCACTATCGACAGCTGTTAGGTTATATTTACCCTCACACCCTAATGTATCACAGTACTATTTCATGTGCTTAGTGTGAATGGAAATGTTGATTGTTAATGCACCATTACCCACTGTGGATATGAAAGGGTACATAGGTGAGTGCACTAGATACCATCAGTGTCATGGTGGTAAGTTTTCCACTTGGCACTCTGACCACATAGCACATCACCACATGGTACCACCGTTGCAATACACCCCCACTGTACATTTTACCAGCTTTGTCCTCAAATCTCTTGAAAGTGCTATAGTCACAGGTTCGCCACCCAACTGGGCCTGCATCCCTAGGTAACCCAAGCTATTCTTGCAATCCCTGTGACCACAGCACTGTGGAAATACCTCCCTGTCTGACCTCCAAGTCAGAAATAGTTAAGGCCAATTTAATATTATTTCTCAACTCTATTTTTTCCTTGATTGGGTTTGCTTTTATGGTTTATGTAAGGATATTTCTTTGTCTTCAATTATTATTGTTATTATATTAATGTTACTGTTATTGCAACTTCAAAATAATAGAAGGTTATTAAAATGTTTTCTATTTTTTTTATTTTTTTTTAACAACAGGAACTGTTTTAATTAAATACGTTAGCATTGCAACAGAGGATTGATCAATTAAAACTATGCTCATTGGGAATGAAGACACACTAGAAAACATTATTGATACAAATCCCAATAAGATTCAATATTTGTAAGTCTATTGTGAGAAAAACCTTCCTCTACATTTTGAAATATTCAGAACCATTTTTTATTATGAAGTGTGAATTAGTCACTTGATATATCAATGCAATGTACTTAGTAAGATGTTTTGCTTTTTTGACATTCCTTGAACTATGCTCCTACATCTCATGTGTTGTGCAATTTTAATAGAAGGTGCTGTATTATAATAACACAAGCAGTTGTTGGTTCAATTAGTATGAAAATTCTGGAAATGAAAAAAAAAAAAACAACAACAAAGCAAACAAACGTTCTATTAAAATATGATCCATACCTAAGGCTGTCAAATGAAGGAAACAGCAGTTCTTATCCACCAGAGAGTTTTCTGATAGACAGGTAACAGAAAGCGTACTCACAAATGCAGATGCATCCCTATACTCAGAAGGTTTACTATAAAGGCTGTTAATGAGGCACCTGTCGATTATAACTAAGCCAGTGATGAAGGAACACATGTTGACCCTCATAAAAAGAAGTCTGACTGTTTTACTGTTATCCTTTTTACCAGTAAACTAGTCATGTCTGATACAAAACAACAAGTGGCTCCAGACATAATTAGGGCAGTTTGACAAGTTAGACATCCCACTTTAAGGGAGATGATGGTACATGGTGAAAGAGGTGAGATGAATACAGAAGCAGAGAATGGGGTTAGCAATTAAAAAAGAGAGCAGACGTGGTGAGGTGGGAATCATAAATTTAAGAAAATTACTATTTTGGTAAAAGGGGCACAGAAATGGGGTGTTGCAGCCTGTTTTAGCAACTCCACCACTACACTTTAATGGTGTATTGCAGCACCTTTTTTCCATACAAAGCTTACACCAAGACCATGATTACCAGTACAACACTGAAGCAAGAGCCTGGCACAAATAGTGCTAACTCCCATCTTTTGCTAAAATAATATGACGCATATGGCTTTAGTACCACTATTAGGTGCTATTTCTAAGTATATCAGCTTTAATGCAGTTTTCATTTTGATGGCACATTTTGATTTTGTTTCAGTCGTAGTCTTTTGACTAAAATTAAAATTTAGTTTAGTCGTACTGAATTGTTTTAGCCGACTAAATCTCCAGTAGATTTCAGTCAACTAAATCTCCAGCAATGAGCAAGGGAACAGATCTGAGATGGCTGTTACATAGTGTTAAGTTAACCTGCTAGACAGCTTGCAGCACTCCCCTTGCAATTTGCAGGGAGGGGAGGGGGGATTTGCTCCAGGAGGCAAATAGACACATGGAGCCTATGTCTCAGTCAGTCGAGCTACTGATAGAGTTAGGGACTGGTCTTTGGCAGAGATCCAAGGGAACCAGAAGTACAAATGGGAAAATGCAATAGTCCCTAACTTTGTAGTCACATTTTCATCAGTTGATGTATTTTAGTCATAGTTTCAGTCTTATTAACTTAGTTTTTATTTAGTTACTGTTTAGTTTTAGTCACTGAAAACATGCAGTTGACAAAAACTGAACACGAAAATGTTTAGTTAGATGAAATTAACACTGCTTTAATCTCGTACACATT
This sequence comes from Pelodytes ibericus, assembly GCA_036172795.1. Lineage (NCBI taxonomy): Eukaryota > Metazoa > Chordata > Amphibia > Anura > Pelodytidae > Pelodytes > Pelodytes ibericus. Next base: position 80,429,428 of record CM069859.1, read on the forward strand.
AATGAACTATATCATGTTGTCCATGTAAATTGCTAACATAAACCAGTTGTAGAAGTTTATTTAAGTTTATTTTTTATTCAAATTTAGTTATGCAATATGTGTGCTAAGATTTCAAGTTTAATTTGGGATTATATTTAATTATTTTTGATATTGTTCATTTATTTTAAGCTATTGCAAAATGTTTAATTTATTAACAAGGAGAAAATTAGGTCTTTGACATGGGTTTATAAACATCGGTATATTTGTATTCAGCTTTGACAGCTAAAATAATTCTCAGATCTACATTATAGATATGAGAATATTTTTGGCTCAGTATTCAGGAACATGTGAAAGGAGATAGCAGTGCATTTGTAATATGATTTCCAACCCACAAATAATCAGTAAAAAATGAAAATCAGGCATTAAAAATAATGTACTATTAATGAACCACACAATAACTGCATCGTCCAAAACTGAATTGTAGATGACATTTTATAATTCACAGTGATTACAAAATGGAAAACTGCACCCTGTAAAAAATAGATAAGCTGTTTAGTTTATTACTCACTAAAACTTTGTTTACAGAAGTACAGATAACATTTTTAAAAGCCAATGGTTGGTTAAAGAATTTAGATCTTGATCCACTTAGAATTAACTTAATGTACAAGGGAGCATTGATTTTTTTTAGGGAAAAATAAACAAACTTTAACTTACAGAAGTTGCAGTTGTTTTCTTTTTTAAGACAAAACAATATATGTATATAAATAAATACTCATATTCATGTACATTTCGAAATGTAGAATGATTATTTTAGAAAAAGTCCACATTTACTGGTTGCCAAATACAATTTAAACAGCAAATGCAACTGGAAATTTCATCACTCTTTGCTGACAATAGAGGGAGCTTTGAGACTGACAAAGAAAACATGATTACACACGATAATGTATTTTTTTACAATCAGCCCTGTACACCAGGTCATAAAAATCATGATATTGAATCATTGAGCTGAAAGCAACATTTTGTTTGCATATGTGCTGAATTTCTATTACCTATAATTTTAAAAATAGGTCAGTTATGAAATATGACCATTTATAATATATTGAATTCATTACATAGAGAACAGATGTTCCCAGACATTTTGCAAAATAAAAATGTTTATTATTTTTTGTGTGTTTTTGCTGCATTACGATAAGATAGTGAACAATAAATAAATGTGATTATTGGACAAATGACAACTTTTGTCTTATTATTTACTTTTACACTTTACATAGCACTACTTATATAATAGGATTACAGAATGTATGAAATAAATATTTGCCAATTATCACTAATGGTTATGATAATTAAAGCCATTATATTTTATGACAATTAACTGTTGGTAAGTCCCTGACACTGTATATGGTATTTATTGTTCTGATAAACAAAGGAGGAATTTCCATTGAGCAAAAGAAGTGCTAAGAGAGAGAAAAACAGCAGCTTACATTTGTAATTCAACAAATGGTTCATTGCCGACTTTATTCCGTTTCTGCATTAAGTTATTTATTCTTCATTTACCTTGATTTAATGTATTAAACCTTTGAGTGCTAGAACAACAAGCAACATTTTCTAAAGGAACATTACTGCTGTAAGGGAATAAGCTGAAAACACACCAACAACAAATAAATTGAAAAAGGGAGTTTATTAATGCAAATTAATAAATAACAGTAAATCACTTACAGAGTTATCTAATTAACATCCTGACAATTAATATGCTGGCATAAAGTTATCTAAAATGTTGGGGTGGGGGTGGAACGAAAAGAACTAAACCAACTAATATTTCAATTTGAAGGGGACTTAGCAATTCAAAATAAAACACGTTCAGGCATTCCAGCAGTACCGGCACTCAGAGTTGCTACTTATCTAATCCCCATTTAACCATAGACAATGTTATTACCTGATACCCCTAGAGTTCAGGGGACAGCTCTGTGACAGTTGTTTATATCCAATGCTCTCTGGTCAACCTACCTGGTGGATGATGGGGGGGGGGGGGGGGGTAAAAAGAGGTGCAAGACATCATGGCCCCACCTCTGGCCCCACCCTAGCATTGCCACTGTATATAAATATCAACTAGTGGGAATTAAAATGTATTATTAATAAAGATAACGTGTAATATTGAATGCATCACAAGGCGTGAAAGTATCTACACTACTGCAAACACATATCTGGCAACAAAGGGATTACATAACCCAAATCATGTTTAATGTGGTGTCATTAAGGTGTATTGAAAGTAGATTGCATGTTGGACGTAAAGTCATATAATCTATTTGTATTTAAGAATTTTTTTATGCATTGCATCAGGAATGGTAATACATCATAGAAGGCAGTTATAGAATTTTAGAAAGAAAATACAGCATTTGCTTTTTCCCCTTTTATCTCTATGAATCCACTCGTATGTTTTACTTTCTTTGCAGGTCATTGGATTTTTTTTAGTAACTTTTTAAAATGTTTCATTAAGCATATGAAGTTGTTTTATGTATTATGAGGGTTGCAGATTTGTAAATTAAATCCGCATCTTGATTCAATTATTAAATCCCCATCCACCAAATATTCCTCAGACTGTTCTTTGTCCTGACTCCAAATGAGGTATTATTGTTGACTTTGACCATTGGTCATGTTTATTTTAATTAGCAATAACATGTTCAGATAATCTTAATGATATCAGCAAGTCACTGACAGACCTATTGAAGGACAATAATAATTTCTCTAACATTGCCTGTTTTTCTACAACGTATATAGAATGTGTCGGCAGATAAGAACCATTCGGTCCATCTAGTCTGCCCATCTAGTCTGTGTGATTATATTATTTTTACTTTACTGGTTGCACATAGGAAAACATGCATTTACATTTTTTTTTCTATTTTTTCTGATGCATTTTAAATGAAAATCTCTGCATAAGACATAATGTAAAACATTTGACCATCTCAATACAGAAGTAAAAGAAAAACTCTATAACTTAAAACATTGCCATGGTCAATACAGAATCAATAATTAATTTAATTAAGCTTATTATTATTATTATTTTTTTTTTTTTTGGGGGGGGGGGGGGGGGGGTGGGGGTTACTGCATACTTTAATTGAGTCAGAAAGTCCTCAGCCCCTCCTATTCTAATTTCTGACCGCCTGTGTCAGGAATGCAATTTTATACGATGCGAACTTTGGGCGGCTTTTAAAATGAAAACAGAAGCAATGGGAACTACATTTCCCATGATTTTGTGGTGGAAGTAGCCAAAATCGCGCATGCACATGATTGCACAATTCAGCAGTCAGGTATCTTCTGAACTGCATTGCTGACACAATTGTCAGCAATGCAATTTGGATGTAACATTGCAGGGGCTGGGGATGAATGAAATAAAGTAGAAAGTAAGTCCCCCCAAAATAAATAAGTTCACTTAAATTAATTATTGACTCAAAAATTATTAACTCAAAAATTGCAAACCCCTTAGATTTAATTTCACAGCAGTTATTTTGCAAAAAAAAAAATTACATATATAACCTTCTTGGGGGCTGGTTGGGAGACTCATTTGTTGGTCCCTAGTGTGCTGTAGGTATTTGTCTCTTTCTGGAAAGGAACTTCTTCTGTCCATGCAGCCACACATAGCTTTGTGCCTGGCTATGGTGCAGTGATATGGCATCATCTTGCAAGCTCTGGTATGATTAGTGCTGCGTGCAATGTGAATGACACTCAAGAGCAGACCAGAAGGGTCATAAAGTAAAAAAGCTTGTATGTGCCTGAGGGTCAGCTAACTCACCCTTCTTACTACTCTAAAAAAAACCAGTGTTTTATAGCATATATAGTATCTCCCTAACAAGATGATACAATGTATAATTGTGTGCCTATTCAGGAACCTACGATATTTGATGAAAATAGTCAAATTATAGAGAAATCTTCTATTGAGTATGACTGAAATCAGCTGAATTTGACTATTTTCAGCAAATTCATGCTGATAATTTTCCCCATATTCGGTTCGTGTAAACCATGGTCATGCTTCATGCTCAGAACCATCCTGGAAAGGCTCTGTGAACACTAGATTTTGAGATGGATTAGGCTTTCCTGTATGGCCATCCTTGCATTATACTAGCATATAAGCCAGGATCTGGAGACTCTGCCTGGAAGGACCAATTCTATACCTAGGCTGGTGAGATTGTTATTGGATCATTTTGCAAGCAAATGCTGGGATTCCCTATCCTAGCAGAGTGGCATGATGTCTGGTTAGCTTTTTTGTGGGTGACTAGGATGTCTAGAGTTCTTGGGGCCATTGACTGCACTCATGTTACATTGAGGACACAGATCTTAGGGACAAACAATATCATAACCTGGAGGCATTACCTCTCACTAAATTTACAGATCATCTATGTGATGATAAGTACCAAGGCATGTTATCCTGGCTCATGCCATAATCTTGCAGGAGTCATTTATCAGGACCAAGTTTGAGAACACTGACATGCCTGATGGATAGATTACTATTGCAAGAGCAATTTCATCTGTACCCAAATTATGTCTTCCTCTTTCTCCTTTACAGCTGTATCTGCATGGAAAAACAAGATAAGCTCAAATATTAGATATTATCAGAGATAGACATGCATACATTGTAAACAGATAATGTATGGATATTGGCACAGAAAAGCAATTGGATAGAAAGATCAAACGTGTTACTGAATGTGGCATTTAAGAGTGAAAAGTGGTGCACCCCTAGCCCATTGAGAGAGATTAGAGAGCAGCCCCGGGGGGGAGACATTGACCCTCCTACCCCTCTTCCCAGTCCTCTGCTAGTGACTGTAGTCTGGTGTGTTATTTATCTGAAGTGGTGGATCCCAGGACCAGAACATAAGGAGTCTGCAGTTGGTGAGAACTAGCTGGTCTGGGAGGTGGTGAAAGTATATCTGTTGGAGTAAAAAATTCAGACAGATGATACACAAACATATTTCATCGACATTTTCAGTGAAATTAAAAATCTTCCTCCTGTGAGTCAATAGCCCTTTTAATTCATCCCAATACATGATAGGCCTTTGCAGCTGGCACTACTGCTAAATCTACTGTCTACAGCAACTCCCAAATCTTTTACATTAGTAGATTTCCCCAAGGAAACACCCTTTAAACTAGTGAATTTTTATTATTGTACCCAAAATGCATAATTTTTCACTTGTCTAGTCTGAATCTCATTTGCCATTTACTTGCCCAATTACCCAATTTGTCCAAATCATCTTGCAGCAAAGATACATCTAGTTCAGACTGTATGACCCTACTTAATTTTGTGTCATTGGCAAACACTGAGACATGGCTCCCTGTACCCTTTGGGAGATCATTAATAAACAAATTAAAAAGAAGAGGACCCAGGACAGAGGTACTATACTTATCCCGTTTGTCCAATTTGTGAACGTATCATTTACCACCACCCTTTGCATTCTATCTTTCAATCAATTGCCAATCCACAAACAACCATTTGACCCTAAGCCAAGTCTTTATCAATAATTGAGGAATAGTTTAGTTGTAAAATAAAAAGGACAGGATTTATACTAATATGTGGTAATTGATCTAATTTAAGTTCGTCAATTTTTTTGTAAAAAAAACTCCTGGAATGTTAGGAAAGCAAAGCATGGCTGCTCATTAATATCTGACAGGCAAGTTGATTTTAGGAACATCTTAACACTAATAATATGTATAAGCATTTTCCCTTGAGAGTTTAAATTATTTTATGTGTTTTTGCTTTCTGTTAATCACTCCAGGTATTGTAACTGTTGTCGTGTACATTAACTTTAACCCCTTGGCGACACAGGACGGACTAGGTCCTGTGTGCCGAGGCGTTAGTGACACAGGACGGACCTAGTCCGTCCTGTGTCAAAACGAGCACTGAAAGCGGAGTTTTCTAAAAAAAATGCCCGTCGGCGTTTCGATCGCTCCGGAGAGCGATCGAAATGCCGGTTTTAAAGGCACAGCGCCTTTAAAACGCGGGCATTAAAAAAGTGAGCATAGGAAGCGAATTTTTCGCTTCCTATGCTCAGAAAGAGTTCCTGATTGCCTCGCAAGTCGAGGCAATCAGGAACACAAAAAAAAAATGCACGATCTTGGTCACTGAGTGACCAAGATGGCGCTGCCCTTCTAAGGGCAAGAGCACAGGAGGCAGGAAGTACCTGCTTCCTGTGCTCTCTTGCTGTCACACGATTGCCTCTTCACAGAGGCAATCAGTGACTGCCAGGCACACTGACAGGCAGTGGGGATGTTCTGCTGAACATCCCTACTGACTGGTCAGATCAATATTAACCATATATTGATCTGACCAGTTATTATCTGTCTCCCTCTCCTCACATTTTTTTTAGTGAGGGAGAGAGACAGATCAAAGTTGTAAAAGTAAGTAAAAGTTAAAAAAAACAATAAATACACAACACACAAATAATAAAACAATAAAAAAAAATTTATTAAAGCAATTCCCTGCGTTTAACCCCTTCCCTGCCACTGATCTTGCATAAGCAGTGATCGTGCACATCAGCGCATTTATTTTTGCTGTTTGTGCATTTTTTAGGGGTTAATTTTTTTTGTACTGTAATTTATTACAGTACTAAAAAGACTCTTCTAAGAGTTATTAACCCCTTATTTGCTGTCGATCACTGCTTACGCAATGATATTGACGCCAAAGCAATTTTTATCTGTCTGCATATTTTTTTTTTTTTTTTACACATACCCGCTAGGGGATTACATGTAAAGTAAAAATATTTGAGATTTTTTTTTTTAAGCTGCCTGAGCGCATAGCGATCAGTAACAGCGAATTAGTGGCAAAGGCGGTTTGGTGATTTCTCAATTAAGCTCACCATTCGCCCTGGTCAGATCAAAATTAATCGGATCAATATTCACAAATATTGATCTGCCTCCCTCTCCTCACTTACATTTTTTGTGACGGAAAGAGACAGATCAGTATTAGTGATATAAAATAACATTTTATAAAATTGGCAGGTTTTATGAAATTCTTTCACTGTGTATTAACCCCTTCCCTGCCATTCATCACTGTGTAAGCAGTAATCTTGCACAGCAACAGTATGTTTTGCTGTCTGCACTGTTTTATGGATTAATTCCTTTGTACTGTAATGTATTACAGTACTAGATAGGCTCTTCTAAGAGCTATTAACCCCTTCTTTGCTCGAGATCACTGCTTACGCACTGATTCTGAGGCCGCGGACTCAGGGTTCGATTTTGACCCTATTCAGCTTTCTGATACATCATCTAGCGATGTATCGATGGCTGCTGAGCCCTTGCCACAAGTAGTGATGGGGGTCTACCGATAAAAAAATATATGGTTTGGTGGGGGTAAATTACATTGGCTGGCTTCAAAGATATATCCCATAAAGGACACGGACGCAGGTTGACTACATGTCAAAATTCCAAGTTGGAATTTTGAGATGCGCATCTCACAAATGTTGCCTTCTAGCCAAAAACAAACCAACAAACCTATGCATGGGTGCTATCCCTGTACTCGGGAGATGTTGCTGAACACATATTGGGTTGTTGTTTGGCAGTGATATATACCAGAATCTGTGAATTCATGCCTGAAGTACAATGCATGTGGAAAAAAAACTCCCAAAAAAGTACTACCACAAACTTTTACAAAGGCTGGTGGTAGAATTAGTACCTATACAGTATTAAAATACCACCATTTGAAATACCTTAGGATGTCTATTTTCCAAAAATATATGGTTTGATGGGGTAAAATTCATTGGACGGCTTCAAAAATGTTCCAAATGGAACATGGGCGCAGGCTGACTACATGTCAAAATTCCAGGTTGGAATTGCGCACCCCCTAAATGGGGAATTTTAGACCCAATACAAACCAACAAACCTATGCATGGGGGGTATCCCTGTACTCAGGAGATGTTGCTAAACACATATTGAGGTGTTGGTTGGCAGTGGCAAATACCAGAATCTGAAAATTCCTGCCTGAACTACAATGTGTGTGGGGAAAAAATGACATCCCAACCCTTTGACATAGGTTGGTGGTAGAATTAGCACTTGGAAAGTGTTAAAATACCACAATTTTAAATACCCTAGGATGTCTAGTTTTCCAAAATATATGGTTTTATGGGGTAAAATACTTTGACAGGCTTCAAAAGTGTCACAAATGGAACATGGGCGCAGGCTGACTACATGTCAAAATTCCAAGTTGGAAATGCACCCCCCCTAAACGTGGCCTTTTAGCCCCCAAATAATCTAACTAACCTACACATGGGTGGTATCCCTGTACTCAGGAGATGTTGCTGAACACATATTAAGGTGTTGTTTGGCACTGACACATAATAGGATCTGTGAATTCATGCCCGATGTACAATGAATGTGAAAAACAAATTACTATCCATAACATTGACATAGGCTGGTGGTAGCATTAGTGCATGAAAAGTGTTAAAATACTACCATTTGAAATACCCTAGGGTGTCTAGTTTTCACAAATATATGGTTTTGTGGGGTAGAATACACTTTTTGGCTTCAAAAATGTCCCAAATGGGACATGGGCGCAGGTTTTCTGCACGTCAGAATTCCAAGTTGGAAAACCAAAAAGTGCACCTCTCAAATGTGGCCTTTTAACCCCCAAATAACCTAACCAACCTATACATGGGTGGTATCCCTGTACTCAGTAGATGTTGCTGAACACATATTGAGGTGTTGTTTGGCACTGACATATAACAGGATCTGTGAATTCATGCCCAAAGTACTATGTATGTGAAAAAAAAATTACTATCCATAACATTGACATAGGCTGGTAGTATAATTAGTGCATGGAAAGTGTTAAAATACTACCATTTGAAATACCCTAGGGTGTCTAGTTTTCAAAAATATATGATTTTGTGGGATAGAATACACTTTTTGGCTTCAAAAATGTCCCAAATGGGACATGGGCGCAGGTTTTCTGCACGTCAGAATTCCAAGTTGGAAAACCAAAAAGCGCACCTCTCAAATGTGGCCTTTTAACCCCCAAATAACCAAACCAACCTATACATGGGGGGTATCCCTGTACTCAGGAGATGTTGCTGAACACATATTGAGGTGTTGTTTGGCACTGACATATAACAGGATCTGTGAATTCATGCCCAAAGTACAATGTATGTGAAAAAAAATTACTACCCAAAACATTGACATAGGCTGGTAGTATAATTAGTGCATGGAAAGTGTTAAAATACTACCATTTGAAATACCCTAGGGTGTCTAGTTTAAAAAAATATATGGTTTTGTGGGGTAGAATACACTTTCTGGCTTCAAAAATGTCCCAAATGGGACATGGGCACAAGTTTTCTGCACGTCAGAATTCCAAGTTGGAAAACCAAAATCCGCACCCCCTAAATGTGGCCTTTTAGCCCCAAAACAAACCAACAAACCTATGCATGGGTGGTATCCCTGTACTCAGGAGATGTTGCTGAACACATATTGAGGTGTTATTTGGAAATACCCCTTCACATTTTAAGGTAATGTTTGCCTAAATTGCAATATATGTGAAAAATTTTAAAAATATATTTTTTTCTGCAAACTTTGGCATAGATTGGTGGTAAAATGGCTACATGAAATGTGTCAAAATACCCCAAGTTAAATGCCCTGAGTTGTCTAGTTTTCAAAAATATGTACATGTTGGGGGTCATTCATGGATTTGGTACAGAAATCAGTGTTACAATGTCACTATCGCTAATTTTGAAAGAAAGGATTTTAAAATAGCTTTGCACCACTTATAGTTCTGGCCCTGTAACATGAATAAAAAAGCACAAAAACATAAAAACATGGGCTATTTCTGAACTCAGGACATATATTAGAAACTTTTTAGCAGTGTTTTTTTGTTGTCTCTTGTACATGAGTATACGATTTTTCAAATAAAAGTCATAAAAAAATAATTTTTTCAATTTTTTTGCCATATTTTATTATTTTTTTTACATCAAATTATATGCTATTATCAAAAAAATGGTATCAAAAGAAAGCCCTTCTTATAACGATAAAAACGATATATAGTTTGTGCGGGTACACTAAATGAGACAGAAATAAATTACAGCAAAACACAAACACCTCAGAAATGTTAAAACAGCCCATGTCACCAAGCGTCGGACAAGCCAAAAAAGTCATGTCACTAAGGGGTTAAACTGAAAATAGGAATCTGTGTGAGGTGAAATAACCTAGGCCATAGGAGGAATTTCATGGTTGTGGCTTACATCACAACCAAGATAGGAGTTTGAGGCAGGCAGTGTGCTCAGGGATGTTCTGAGTGTTCAGTGAGTTTGTTGCCTGCTTGTTAGATGTAAATAACGTTGGGGCCTTTGCCCTACTGAAAATCAAATTGCCAAGTCTTGTTTGTGTGAATGGCAGTGTTGGGATAATGTTTTTTAATGGCCAGCATTGTTTACTACACAATGTTTCTGTATATCCTATCTTTTTTTATCCCTGTTGGATTCTGGATTAAAGCGGTTGTACTGCTTTATTAATCTCAAGGGAAAATTTATCAAAAAAATAGAACTCTGGACAAGACACAGTAACTAATAATGATATTACCTAAGCACAAACAAAACAGCATGGAAAGCTTTGCAACTAAAAATAAATTATTAACTTGATTGTCTTGTTTGTTACATGATAACACAGAATATGTAAAAATAAATTGTAAATCCAGTTGCTTTATTTGTAACATAATAACCCATAATATGTTAAAAGAAAATATGTCTAGGACTCAAGTAAACTAAAATGCACTCTTTGTAATAGTGTGAGTTAATGCAAAATAAAATATTTGTTTGATTGTAATATTAAATAAAACATTATCTCTCTGCAGGAAAGCATTCTCCAAATCGTGTATTGTTGATAGCAATGAGTAATCATCTAAATAGATTTGGGTCTCTAAAGAATCATCTGATTAATGAAACAGGGCATTAGTGGGACTTGCTTTTGTTGGGAAAAGTGTACTGCTAAAAATAATTTTCCTAGGAGATTCACAAAAAATAAACTGTGCAGTTTTTTAGAGAAAAGTTCCAGGATATGTGGTTCACAATATTAAACAACTGTTCCACCTGAGCAGACAAAAGTCTTATCTAGAAATATATAAGTTAATCCACCACATAAAGGCATACTATAAACAGGGCAAGACCTAAGCTCACTTACTAACTTGTGGGGACATAAAACCAGTTTATATTGCTACCAAAATCTTTTTTTTATATATGGAGAAAGTGCAATTTAGCCTCCTCCCAATTACCCTCTGGACAGCAATGTGCACCCAAACAAAAAGAAGCCACCACTCCCAACTATGTGTAGGGAAAATATATAATATATTGTTTTACACATGTGCATTATTTAAGCTAATGACAAGCTTAGCGCAGAAGCATTTTTTTTTATTTTCCTGGCTTGCTCATAAAACATTACTAGATTTCTATGTACACCAGTAAAATGTTCAGTTATGTCACTGCAGAAGGAGAACATAGAAATCACGTTTTCTGAGGAATTAGGATTAGAATTCCTTGTGGTCCACATAAAATTGATTAATCTTCGCTGTCACCTATGGCATCCAATGTACTAATTTTAGTAGGTATCCTTTAGCATTGTGAAATACTGTATTTCAGAATGACATGGTTCTGGTCTGAACTTAAACCAAACCATTGCAAAAAGTAGATTTTATTGTTCTGTTGGGTTGCAGGTGAGATGAGGGGAGATGAACATTTCATCTTATCAGTTTCGCTATACATTGGTGAGTTTCCTCTTTAAGCAAACTCACTAGGTTTTTCCCTGCAAAATGTATAGCTAAATTGGAAAGATGACATTTTTATCTCACCTCATCTCAATGCAACTCACCTTTTCGAAATAGCCTCTCAAGGAGTTATTAACTAAACATTAGCTGAAAAATTAAACGGCAAAGCTCAGACCTTGCACTGTCCTCCCCTGTAGCATTAACATATTTAATCAGGCAACTTTGCACATACTTGCAAACCAGGTTGTATATTAGACCATAACCATCCCAGTGGCAGGGTTCCCCACACACTTTTGTTTAACCCCACCCAGTTCTCTCATGGTTTCCTCCAATTACATAAATTCTCTCGATGACTGGATGACAGAAGTACAACAGGGGCCTATCCAACAACGACAGAATGCTGAATATTCCAGGGTCTGACACATATCCTTGGTTAGGTTAGGGGGAATTTAAACAGTTTAGACGTACTCTTTAATAGCATACATTTTCTCTGAAATGTGTAGTGCTTTTTTTTTGGGGGGAGTGAAAATGCAGGTACTATTAATACCTAGTTCAGTGTGCATATTGTTTACCACCAATGTAATTCTGTATTGGGGTTATTTTCAGACTGGGGATACTGTGATCATGTCCAGTGTGTTCTAACATCAAACTGTGTCCCAGAATCTGAAAGTAATGTTATGGTATAAGTTCACTTTCTATTTCATAATTGTAAATTTACTTTATTTCAATATTGTTACTCTGCTGAGATGGACATTTTACTCATTTGCAGGGCTATATTGTTACCCTGAGCACATTTTGAATCATATAACTTTCTTTGTAAAACCATGCCTGCAATTTTAGCACTTTTATTCACAGAAATATTTTCTTTTATAGCTTGATGGAGAGAATTGCACTATAAAGTAACTTCTTCCCTACACTTAAATAAAATTGGACCATCTAAAAATGCATTACAAATTTACATCTTCATCTAAAGGTTTGTAGCACTACAGAAAAGTAGTTCAGTGTAATAATTTTATACATATGCAAGATTACACATTAAGCGGACAAATACCGTAGGCGTTTTAATGCCAAAGTTCACAAATAAAATTAAGATAAAAAGTTCAAGTATAAAAGAGTTGATTAAGAATTATAAGACATATGATTTCTGGCAATTTTTCCTTACATTAAAACTGTTTTCTTTTTATCTATCTATAGAATTAACACTAATATACTTCTTGCAATGCCAGATTCATTTATGTCAACAGATTTTTCTATAAATAACAAGATTCTCACTCTGGTATATCACTTCAAAAAATGGACAACGTGAGGTGAAATATAATCTAAAATAACATGAGTGTATTTGCATGCGTTCAGTAGGTATATATGGCAAGACTAGGATGTTTTATTTTAGACCTTACTCGTTATTGAATTCTGAAAAGGTTTTTAGTTTACATGTTTGTTTTGGGTGGGAGATTCCTCACCCTGTCCTCCTACTTCAGGGTGCCTTTATCTCTTTTCTATGATGGATGGCATTTTCCTTGTGGGACGAGCCATCCGTGGCCCGGACAGATCCTCAGTCGCACCATTTACATTTTTATTTTATGCGTATAGTGGGAGCACTGGCACGTGGGGAAAAAGTCTGTGCCTCCACACAGTGGCTCAGACTGCTTTCTTTGCTCCTTCGTGTTGCACTATTGATGAGCTGAATTCCAGGTGTCACGTGACATCCCAGCACACAGTGGAAAAAACAGCATCGGCAGCTGCTCACCAGTGTTATGAGGGCAAATTTCAACACTGGGGCAAGTCCTGACGGCACATCAGGCCACTGGGGTAGGTCATGAGGGCAAATCTGGCAACCAGGGTAAGTTGAGGGCAAATCTATCTGGCCACTGGGATACGTTCTAGGAGCAAATATGGCCACCATGGTAAGTCCTGAGGGCCAATATAGCTGCTGGGTTAAGTCCTAAGGGCAAGTCTGTCTGCCGATGTAAGTCCTAACTTCAAATCTGGCTGCTTAGGTAAGTCCTGTGGGCAAATCTGGCCACCGGAGTAAGTTCTGTGAGTGTAAAGTAGTTGCTTGGGCAACACGTTCTAATGGCAAATCGGGCCTCTGGGGTAAGTCATGAGGGCAAATTTGTTACATCATGAACTGCTTGCATGTTTTCTTTGCCTGACTATAGACTATTCATAAAGCCCACAATCTGGATGAATCAGCCAACATTTGCAATTGTGCTATTCTATGTTGTCCAATTTGGGCTAATTCGGCTTGGGGAAACATTGCTGGAGAAAGCATAAGATTCTCCCAATTCCTATGACCCCAGATTGATCTGAATTTGGCCTGAATATGGAAATAATTTCCGATTTTCAGGGATTTCATATTAGGACCAAAAAGTATAGTACAAATTGGTAAACTGAAATTGAAATTGTTAAATTTATGTATACTATTTTGACATTAATGTTGCAATTCCCTTGTCAATCCACCTGTCATTTTTAATGTAATTTATAAAAAAACACACGTCGCATATAAATTATTAACTCTAAAACAAGTTAGGGAATTCCCACACATTAATATGCATATATATTAACATTTATTATTTTACTGGCCAACATAACAGCTCTTGTGGAATAACAATGCCGGTGATGTCATGCTGGCTATAGGTTGACATCACATTACCGGTTATTGTTCATCTTTAACAGCTGTTAGGTTACATGTAGCCTCCCACCATCATGTCTTGTATATTACAGTATAATTTCATGTCCAAATTGTGGATGTTGATTGACAACGCACCACTTCCCATACCTTTACATATGTGAGTGCATTAGGCACAGGTGTGACTAGAGCCATGGTGGCAAAACTGTAACATGGCACCCTGACGATGTAGCGCATCATCAAATAACACTAACAGTGCAATCAATACATTCCCAATTTCCACCATACCAGCTGTTGGAATACTAGAGATGATCGTGCATAATACATTCTAAATGAAGCTGTTAAGATTTAAGTATGCATTACCCATGTCAAGCTGAGCTTTTCAAGCCTGTGAAACTCACTAAGCTTGGATGTGCATTATCTATAGGTGAGTGGTTTGAATTTTTACATTTTAAAATTGACACTTACAAAAGCCTTTTTTGAGTAAGGTGTTTTTTTCCATTGGTGGATGTGATAAAATAAGTCAAATTTACTCCTCATAGATTCATCATTAATCACCAAGATATTAATTTGGCCTCCATAAGTTACTACCCAGAATAACTTATGGATACCTAAGGCAACCTAAACAAATGGGTATTTCACCGTCAATGAGCCAAACTTTAAGATTAACAAACTTACAACACACTATGCTGAACGCCCCCATAACACAGATAGAAAACCCATATAGTCTAACTTCTAGTTGTAACGCTAACACCCTGGACCATGTCGGGTTTTCCAGCGAACCTATACTGGAAACCTTATTTAACAACATTTATACTGAACCTGATCTGTAACAACATCATTAAAAGATGCAGAAAAATCCTTCTTTAAGAAAGATGCATGGCCTCACATACATAAAAGTTCTATAATAATAGCAAACATGCTGCAATCCATTCTTACACATACAAGCAACTTCTATAATAATAGCAAACAGGCTGCAGTGCATTCCATTCTTTCCGCCATATTAGCAAGTAGTGGCTTTATAAAGAATAGCAACTCTGTTCTGGACATTTGTAAAGCAATCTCTACAATATTTCACTACACAATATTAAATCTCTTTGTAAAAATTTTGCAAGTAAAGATCAAAGCTGAATTGCATTAGGCTTCCTTTTAAGGAAGTTTCTCTAAATATTTAAGTATTAGTTTTATATTTTGTATCTATATTTTTCCTGTTTTATTTTTAAGTGTGGTTAATCGGGTGACACATTTGATTACAGCTCAATATATTTAAGACATGTCACTACAGTGCTTTTAATTCCTGATTCATGTGTTGCAATCTATAGGTGAATCAGTGAGCTTGAGCTCTCCTCAAATCACCTGCAACTCACCTGTTAATGAACAAACCCCACTCTCATTTAAAAAAAAAACATGATTATTAACAATATCAATACGATTGTGCACAAGCATGCCACATTGAAATACAGATGATCAGCGATCATGCTATTTACATCTGTTCTCTCCATGTTGTGTAATCACATTTAGCTCTACAGTTTACAGATGTTACATGTAATATACATAGTTGCCAACATCGGCCATGTTTCCAGGGACACGTGTTCCACATGCTGCAGACAGAGCATGCAAAGTGCAGCCAGGCAGTATGTATGATGGATATAAACACAGGCACAATCCAATTAATTAATCATGGTAGGTTCTATGAGATCTCCACCCTGATTAATTAATTGGATTCTGTTTGTGCGTATATTCATCCTACATAGTGCTGGGCTGCACTTTGCATGGTCTTTCTGCAGCATGTGGAACACATATGTGCCCCTGGAAACATGGCCAATGTTGGCAACTATGAATATAGGGTCTACTCAATAAAGAGTGAATTGCAGGGAATTGAAATGGGAATTGCTGGTACATTTTCAGTGATTTATGGCTATTTGATAACTATTTACATAATTTGGCAAGCCATTTAAACTAAGAACAAAGCACATTTAATGCAGATTAGACACACTTTAATTTTAGTTTTATTGCTCTGAAGCTCTGTGGTACACTAATACAAATTAAACATTCTGATCTTCCAAAAAAGAGGGACAATAAAGGAAGAAAGAAGGACAGGGGGATTTGGATACAAAATAGGAACTACCCCTCCTAAATACAGTCTATATTTCTGTGGTTGCAAAATACTTAAAGGGACACTACCACTTACATAAGATGTAACTAGATAACCTGCTCATTTAAAACAAACACATATATAAGACAGATGGCACTGGTTTTTGTATTCTATGTTTGAATGAATTGCATATAAAAGTAAAAAGAGAATTAGGTGTTTCCCTCCAGCATCCATTTTGATAATTTTACCCATGATGCAACATTATCCAAAATCTCCCAGAAAGTCTTACTTTACAACTGTGGCCAAAGCCTGCATGATGATGTCATGAGAAACACCCCTTCTTTCTTACTGGCTCCTATATATAATAGGGATCAGGACTAGGTGGTTGTGTACAACTTTTTTTTACCTGCCTTTCAACACAAAGAGATTGACCTGATCAAACAGGATCATAACTCTCCCCAATTGCGATGTAATAGTTACATTACCCTCCCATTCAGTGCAAGTCTTTGATCAGAATTCTGACTTATAGACTGCATTCTGTGTTCCCAGGCCCAAAGTGAGATATTAGTCCAGTAAAGTCTCTGGGGGGTGGCACCCAAAAACAATATATTTCACAAAATGGCTGCGCCCAGTCACACTTGTTTCGTAAAATATTTCATAAAATAAACTCACATAACAAAAAAAAAAAGACATATCTGAAATCAACAATGCAAAATAAAACATTTGTCATTTGTTAGTGGGAGTGCCCTTTTTTTTCAGTAGAGCATAAAGCTTACTGCTGATTAAAAATGAATACACTGAAATGATACATGGTGCATTATGACTCAGTTATGTTCTGCAAAGGAATCTCCTGTGTTTTTTTATCCACCTAAGCTACAATATGTTCAATCCGCACCCAGCTGTCAGGAATTTATGAAATAAAAATGCACATCAAGGATACTTAATTATGCTCTGTTGACTGACCTATTTCACATAGACAGTTATATTCCTGACATGAGTCAACCTGGTTTGACTCATAAATAATCTGGCTTGTGAAATGTGAACAGGATCATTAGCATACAATTTGCAGATTTTGCAAGCTCTGCATCTGTGTTCCAACTCTCCTTACTGTACTAATTGACCTTAAAACAAGATCTTTAGTTGTTCAGCAAGTCAGTGGAAAGTGACAACCATGTCAGAGACAAATCCATAGAAAAGGTGCATTAACATGAAACAGCATCAGGGAATGCACTGGTTAGAAATACAGTCTTTCTAGTTTGTCAGTTATGCTGTATATTTCATTTTCACTGTTTGCTTAGCTATAGTGCTGCACTGGGAAGAAAACATATGTACTACTTATTTTTAATATATATATATATATATATATATAAATATATATATATATATATATATATATATATATATATATATATATATATATATATATATATATATATATATATGAATCAATGAGGAATTTGGAGGACCCCCTGATTCCTGACTGGTTTCTTATCTCTATCTGCTGCATATACTCTGCTGTGTACTTGTGTATAATACCTATCTGTGTGGATTCCAAGTAATCTGCTTATCCTCGGCTACTGCCTATTTTTGCGACAAAAAAATAAAACATAATTTCTCATTGCAAAAAATAAGAAATAGAATAATAGTACTATAATTGCAGGGATGTAATCCTCCAAAAAACAAAAATATAGTAACTGTTATATAAAGTGACAGTGTTTATAAATGAAAGAAATCAAAAATTAAAATATATTGTAGCCAAACTAGGTAACATCTACATAAACCAATATATCTCCAAAACATTGTATGAAAATGGTTTAAGACACCAAGTAAACATATATCAAGGCAATCGTTTAAGTGCAGAAACACACCCAAAAGGTAGCTGAAAATGGAATCATGCACTTTAGGAAACTATGCAGGAGTCTGGAACTCCAAAGGATAGATAATCCAATATATGCAATCCTGATGACACACATCTTCTCATATGGTCCTTAGTGTTGTCCTAGAAATTATATCAACAAAATGCATATGTAATACACAAAACATGTATAGGGGCCTGGATAGCACTTTCAGGTTGTCACAAAAACAAAAATACCAAGTGTTATAAAACATAAACACCTGATAGGCATAGCAGGAGGTTTTGTCAACACATTACATTGTACAAGGCATATGTATAGGGAATATATATATGTTCAGTTCAGTCTGTAATCTGCTCTTTTGATAAAAAATGACATATTTGTTGTTGTAAAAATTTCTCCAAATAGTTAGCTATTCCATATGGACTTATTATACTATGTACATTGTCTGTTGAGAAAGTTACACGTTACTGCCGCTATTGTAACATAATTTGCTTAGTAGAAATTTGCATGTAAAAGCAAACGAAAATCTCAGCTGACTTAAAGGGACTGTCTGGTGCCCAACATGAATCTTCAACTGTTAATGAATATTCAAAATTCTTCACAATGCATATTTTACATTTTGTATTACTTTAAATATGCATATCTTACACTTAGTTGAATTTGTAAATAAGTACAGCAGTTTGCCCATACTAGCTGAGTAAAAGTCAATTTCCTCTTTTTTTTCTGCAGTAACTAATGAGAAAAATATCATTCAAATGAATGGAATGTCATGTTTTTCTAGTGATGTCATCAGACAATGTGTTGCACTGTTAAGAGATCCTACGTATACAAGAGCAAGGTTACATAGATTCCACACAGTGCATTCTATTCCACCAGCAGAACAGCAGAGGAAGTGATTAAATGGAAAAAAAAATTGATACATGCTCAGTGCCTACACACAATCAATGCAGCAGTACCTGTAGGATAGGATGCAGGAGAGGGTTTGAAAAAAAATATTAAAAATGTGATTTATGCAGAATGCCTGCTTACAATCACACTGGAAAAAGCCTGTGCCCTATTCAGTCAGTATTCTTCCACTTGCACCAAAGGAATACCTGATAATTAAACAACAGGCATGTTTTACTTGAGAAATAGTTTATATTCAAATTGAACAAGATGAAAAATACTTGTAATTAACAAGTTAATTGTGGCTGAAATGTGTGAGAGTGAGACAAGAAAATATTATACATTTCACTGCTAAATAAAATGAGGAAAATCTTTGTACAAATGCCAAAAAGCTTATCTCCAAAGAAGTATTAACTTTGCAGCCGTTATTTTACTCAGTAAACTCAGTTGTTGTGTTTTTGAATCTGTGTAGTTTAGAAAACCAATATGACATATTTCCAATTCATCATCATCAATCAACATCATCTTTTACATTCCCTATTTGACGTTTTAGTAGCAATGCAATATTGATGCATTTCATGTATTAGTTGTTTGTGCTTAGGTAGAATTGGTTATTACTAAAAACAAAACCATAAACTAAAAACAAAAACAAAACCATACTTTCTGTAGTGTATATGATGGATAAAGAAATATTTGTAATATGGAATTTTCCATGAAAATTGTTACAGTTCAAAGTGGGCATGAGAAAGAGTTTGATTTGGGTCTCTTAATTTATTATTGTGTTAATTAAAGAGCAGCCACTTAGAAGTAAGCAAAACATATCTGAGTTTATCTTTGAAGTAATTTTAGAAAGATTCAGAATAGGTGAGGTGACTGTAAAGGATTTTCAATTGACACAAGACAATTTGGTGTTACACTGACTGTGACATCCCCAGCATGCAGAAGACAGCATTTAGTTACAATCAAAAATGTCAGGTGAGATTAATAATATATTCAAGGTTATCAGCATACTGCTATTTATGAAACAATAGGCCTGTTTAATGCTTGCTGATGTCACATCAATTTTCATTTTTATTGTACAAATATATTTAGTCATTATTCCTCCAGTCAACTTTACTAGTTTTGCTGAATTCTTTAACATAGTTAACCTTAATACAACTACTTCCAGCAGTGTGTATCAACATGAGATGTAAAGACAACAATAGATAACTGCCTAAAAGAAAGAGGTACATACATCAGAGAAGCAAGTAATATGGGTCTTTTGTTGTATCCTCAGAGCTACTGAGTAAAAATACTGAAATTCATACCCCATTGAGACAAAATATCATTCCACAAGACATGCTCAAAGAACACGTTTATCTCTTTTTCAATGTCATTTTTACCCACTGTTTAAGACAACCTTAGACATTTAGACACCTAAGACAAAATAACATATTTTTCAGCATGATATAAGTTTAATGTTTTGACTATTATAAGCCTGACATCTAATTCTGAATGAAATTTTGTTTTTTTATGCTAACCATTTTTTTCAAAGCAGTTGCAATCCATAGAATAGCTTAAAAACATGTTACAACTGCTGACTAAAGTGAGCTATAAAACATGACATTGTATCTGATAATTTGTGATACTACAGTAAAACAGCTAAAGCTTCGAAAATCTTGTCAAAGTCTAAACATCTTTACTACATCAGATGAGCTTATTAGTAGAAAGAACTACCATCCCAACTATTCATATGTACATTTATATGAGTACATTTATATGAGAAAACAAGACTACTGGACGGCTGAAAGGACAGTACGGGGTGTCTGTTTAGGTGGGCACTCATGAACCATTAAAAAACAAGGTCAACACATTATATGCAAAAATAAATTTTTTTATAATTTATTAGTAAATAGGGCCCGTAGAGTTAGAACCAAATAACGCACCCCAAATACAACAATCACAACATAAATATAATACATAAAGTCTAGACAAGAATAATACAATCAAAAAAAATTAATTCAGAATAATGGAGATAGGCACTATAAGGGTAAGCGCAGCAGCCTAGTGCTGCTGTTGCTCCTCCAGAGTGCTCTCGAGTGTGAATCAGCTAAGTGCTGTGTGTCCACAGCTGTGGCTATAGTAGCCCTGTGCACAGGAAAAAAAACCTTGCAAGCTAAAATAAGCGTTAGAGGGCTGATGACTAAATCCACTAGGCTCTGTAGCAAGCAGAAAACATATTAGTATAAATCAGCTGTGCAAAAATGTAAACAAAATGGAAGGAGATGACACAAGTCCTGCGACTGATAAAGGCACTGCTGCACCGATAATGATGATGAGCTGCTAAGTTGGGTGCAAGCAGTCTTGAAAGTGTATTAGCTGAAAACACAAACGAATGAGCCACAAGTAAAAAATGATAAGAGACACAATCACAGGAGTATAGCAACTGCAGCCTGGTACATCTACTGTAGAACTTGACTGCAAAAAACTGTAGCAGATGAAGAGGTAATGGATGACGTCCTCTAGTCCGCCACCCACAGCCCACTGGTTGCGGGAGTAGCAGATAGGTCCCATAGAAAAAATTATAATGTTCCCCTCTCCTCATCAAGGCATACAGATCAGCAGTAGAGGAATTACAAACGATGGCTGCAGAGCAGATGGAAAACTCCAACAAATAAATAGCAGCTGAGGCTGTGTAGAAAGAGGATGGGCATCACCCTAGACTCCTCCCACATGATTTCACCTTAAGCTTTTTCTGGGTCACATCTCAAACACCAACTGGCAAAGCTTTATATACTTTTGGAACGGATAGGTGAAAATATATACCGGTAGTTAGACTTTACACACTAAGTATTGGCTTGTTGTAGCCTCAGTAACAATTTCACAATTGGTAAACAAACTGTAAACAGTGCTAAATATCACTGACAGACCAGGCAGGAACATGCAAATACATAAAGAAAAAGTGATTATAAGTATGAATGTAAATGAATGTTCATCTACTGCTGATCTGTATGCCTTGATGAGGAGAGGGGAACATTATAATTGTTTGACGGTATTTATCTGCCACTACCGCAAACGGCGGGCTGTGGGTGGCGGACTAGAGGATGTCGGCCATCACCCCTTCATCTGCTACAGTAATTTTGTGGTCAAGTTCTATACTAGATTTACCAGGCTACAGTAGCTATACTCCTGAGACTGGATATCTTGTTGTTATTTACATGTGTCTCATTTTTTTGTGTTTTCAGCATATGCACTTTCAGAACTGCTTGCACCCAACTTAGCTGCTCATCATCATTATCAGTGCAGCAGTGCCTTTATCAGTGGACTTGTTTATTTCCTTGCCTTTTGTTACATTCTTGCACAGTTGATTTATACAAACAGGTATTCTGCTTGCTACAGAGCCTAGTGGATTTAGTCATCAGCCCCCTCTAATGCTTATTTTAGCTTGCAGGGTTTTTTCCTGTGAACAGGGCTACTATAGCCATGGCTGTGGACGCACAGCACTTAGCTAGTTCACACTCAAGAGCACCCTGGAGGAGCAGCAGCAGCACTGGACTGCTGCGCTTACCCTCATATTGCCCATCTCCATTATCCTGCAGGATTTATTTTGGTTTTATTATTCTTGTCTAGTCTTTATGTATTATATGTATGTTGTGATTGTTGTATTTGGGGTGCGTTATGTGGTTCTCACTCCATGGTCCCTTATTCTTAGGATAACTAATAAATGATATTTTTTTCTATTTTTGCATATAATGTGTTGACCTTGTTTTTTAATGGTTCATGAGTGCCCACCTAAACAGACCCCCGTAGTGGACTGATGTCCTTTTAGCTTTCTGGTAGTTTTGTTTTTCCAATTATTTGGGTCTGTAGGCACCCACCCTCTTTTATATCATGCTGTGTTAGTAAATAAGAGGGTGAGCTAACAAAGGTCTTTTACAATTATTGGTGATGCAGGGTGGCAACCAGTTATTGTTTTGTTCCATTTAAATTACACACCTTTCTGTGCTGTTAACATGCTGAACAAGAAAGCCCAAGAACAAAAGCAGGCGACACATAAGTGCAGGGGCTAAATGACAGGAATCAGGAAGAACTGGGAGTCAAGGCAACTTTGGATAATTATGTAGATCACAAGGATGGGAGGAGGAATTAAGTAATAATCTTAGGGTAAACAAGATGGAGGATGGTCCTAATTTAAGTCATTAAGAACATTTTGCTGACCAAGAATGAACTTTTCCGCCTGCCTACCTTTTACTTTGGTTGGTAGATGTGGTGAATGTCATGGCTTTACGGTAAGAGATCAGATATACATTCTGGTCCCAGGAGGTTGGTAAGAGTTCACAAATAAGGCTGGGAATATGGTGGTTTGAAAACTGGAAAAAGTGATGTGGTTGATGGTCATCCTAATCATCTACACCACTGTACTGGTGAATTGCAGCTAGTGGTAGCTTCTTCGGTACTGTGTATATTGATCCTCGGCTCCCGGGTAATCATGTTTACAAATGTGGGATATTTATATTTATATTGGCTATATCTACATATCTATATGTCTATATGGTTGTGTGTTAATAACGTTACTTCTACTTTATTCAATTTATTTTAATAAATGTTGTGACCATTTTTATCCAAAAAGATGTCAAGCGTCATGTCTTAATTTTAGGTAATATGAATACAATATAGATTGGTAATGGGTTGATTGTATAAATGGGAGGGCACTTTACTGTACATTTGGTTAATTTAAAACAGCAAAACAACAAGATGTGTAATATAAGTTTGACTATTTTGCTAATAATCAATTAAAGTTAATATTTATAGATTATTATTTTACTAAAATGGATTAAACACAGCCTTTTTAGGCTAATTCCAACTGTCAATTATGTCCCCCCTTAAAAAAATAAAATACAATAATAATTAACCCTTCTCCTTTATAAACCAGGTCCAGGGGCTTCTGAAATGGCCCCTAGATCCCTAATACTTATGAGGTGCTAGAGCAAGCGGCACTGCCCCATCATATAATCAGGGTCAGAAGCTACCCAGAGGTACCTGCCCCCCTAAAATACACATGGGGGTCCAAGGCAAATGGTCTTGACATCCCTTCCTCTAATAAATGTTGCTAGGATCTGCCCAATGCCACTGGCACACTAAACACAGAATGTGGCCCTTAACCCCCTTTCATTAACAAGGCTGGGAGCTGCCCATAGGAAATGGATTCCAGCCCTCTGTGTTTAAATAGAGCTAGTGACTTGCCCCATTACCCACCTCCCTAATAAGTACCTGGTTCTGGGGGTTGGCCAAAAGTCCCCTGAACCCTACAAAAATAAACTAATTGAGTAAAGCACCCCTCATGTCTTGGGGCTGTCCCAAATGTCCCCAAATTAAGTACAATATAAATAAGTTCAATGAAAATGAAAGCCTACCTCCCATCCACCTCTACCTTGCTCAGGTTGGTGGAGGGGGGACGACGTCAATTCAGTTATAATTATCCGGTAAATAAATGTACATTTAAAACTGTCACACAACATCCACCATGCCCTCAACTCTCAGCTTCAGACTAGGGAAAGGGGCCATCCAAAAATAAAAATAATCAGCACAGGAGGGCAGGGATTTCAAAATGCAAAAGGAGGCTTCTGACTGGCTGATTCTTATATTAACAATGTCCACATTTATTTTCAGTAGAATGTGGCAACATGAATGTTGATATAATGTGTAACACTGTAGAAAATATAATATAACATATATATATCAATAACATAAACAAAAATGAATGTTTTGCTCTTGCAAGCTTACAAATCTGAAATACTTGCCCATTATCATAAATGTATTATAACTATTTTATGTAGCCTGATAATATTTATGCATTTTAAACAAGAATTGTCTAATAAGATATTGATGAAATAAATATAGTTCTTGCCATTATATGAATGTTGCATTGTAAACATGCACAAACACAAAAAATCCCATTTAACTATATTTGCTGCTTGAGACACATGGCAGTATCTGCATTAAAGACAAGTCTTTTGTCTGAGCTTTTCCATTATGAAGTCATGTATTGATAAAAAAAGCTGCACTCAGCTGTACTTTGAAAGTAACAATAAGGTCTCTTGTGTTTCTGAGGCTCTTTTTCATCTCGTTCTCTTTCCTTTCTAATATTGTATTCAGTATAATAAACCTAAAATATATTACAAAAATCTCTAAGCAGAAAGCTTGCAGATCCTTTCATAAGGGAAAACATAAAGCTTAAAGTTTTATACGTGTTAAAAAAAGTATTTCCAATTGGGTTGTTCCTAGGCAACCAAATTTCCAATGCATTACTGTACCAGCTGTTACCAGTTGAACCTCTTCTGAATTTTACTAATATGACTAAAATGTACATTTATTTAAAATAAACATACTTTGATTAAGGAGAAATAACAGAATTTTTAACCCATTACAGATTATACTTATATATACATGGGTCTACTCAATATGATAGATTTAGAAACCGAATGCAGCCTGAAAAGCACTGAACCAAAGTGGAAGTCTCTAAATTGCCATTATATTCTATGGGAGATTTCAGACACAAACAAGAAAAATAGCCCAGAAATACAAAAAACAACCGGAATAAAAAAAATAAAAAAACACCCATCATAGGGCCATGTTCATGAAATCAATACACATTATAGGTGCAATCAATTAAAACCCAATAAAACTTGAGGAATGTTTGCATTTAATGAGCACATATTAATGCCACCATTTAATAAAAAGCAGCGGTAACAGGATTAAGGGGAAGTAACAGCCTACAAGGTACCAGCAGAGTAAGAGAAAAGCTCAACATTGGTACATTAACTGTGCCAACATTAAAACTGGGTGTTAGGAGCAGCAGCTAAGAAGACAAGCCAGAGGAGGAAGAATGAACTCTGGTTACAGATTGCATATGCTGTTAAAACAGTTGGTGGGAATAACAAGTCCAATGAGGTGTTGAAGAAAAGGTAAGTGCATTTAAAATATGCAGCATTTTATAGCACACCTGTACTTTATGTAACACATGTATTAGCTGTGTCATGGATAGCTAGGAATGCACACTCACGGGGAATGGTGTAATTGTGTTTAGTGAACTGTAGCTGTGCAGAATATGACATGGCTTGAATAAGACCACTAGGTCAAAAAATTGCCACTGGCATATACGGAATACATATTTGACCTCAGCAGATTTGGAGTGCTGAGCATTTTTATTGTTTTATACTATTAGGAGTTTTGGTGGTGCCCCAGTCAAGCACCAGATTATCCAGAGTGCTGTTTATCCACTTCTTTTTGGTGAATGCTAACTCCTCCAATGATGGCATTCAAAGCTATTGTCCATAGTCTGGTTGATGGAACCCAGGGTTGTGTCAAAATATCTACCAGTATCTGATCATGATGGTGAGCAACCAAGAATGCTTCCATGACGAGTTGATGGAGATGCACAATCAGTTGTGTAGTAAGTTAGCTGAGGTAGTTGCGGAACTGGGGCTTAAGAGGTTTATGTACCAACCGGAGTGTGAGGCTATAACTAAACATCACAGCTATATTTGTCAATAGAAGTATGCTAAACTGGATATGCAGTGTGCTTACTTCCAGCTTGCTGCTGCTCCTGCAACAATTGTTCCACTTTCATGGGTGGTTGAAAGTCACTCTTTATTAATCCTTGTGCAGTTCTCACAATGAACCGGCCAATGTATGGGCTCTCTTTCCACTGTCCAGGGACTCCTCCATCCCTGTTCAGGGCAAACTATCACAACCTAGGACACCAGAAATGGGAGGAATCCTCTTTGCAGGGCAGGGTGTGGGGTCTATCTGCAGCCGACGATGCATAGCAATGGACTGGATTCTAAGACTGGCAGCTGAGACTTGACAGGTAGCAGAGACTGGCAGCTGAGACAGGACTGGTAGCTGAGGACAGAACAGGATGTGGTGACTGGACTGGCAGCTGTCTGAGCAGGGCACGTACCTGGATAACTAATGATTCACGTAGGAAGTGGAACCACAATGCAGGATAAGTACTGGGAATAACAACAGGTCAGAGTAAAAGAACAGAATTCTTCTGAAGGACATCCACCCTATGGTTGAGCTGCAGGTATTATGTCCCCAGGTCTTTTGCACACTGTCAAATACACTAACACTGAAGAGTAACCCAAATACAACAGGTAGACACGAACTCAAGAAGAGACAAACCAAAGGCACACAGGGATCAGTCAAGAGCGTAGCGAGGCAGGCAAAGGTTCGGGCCTGGCAACAGATAGGCGAGGTCAATTCAAGCAAATGGGTCAAGATGGCCAGCAAACAGGCTTGGTCGAGGACAGGCAAAATTTGGCAACAGTAATCAGGAATAGAGATTAAGAATAGCAAGAAATACACAGAGGTACAATACAGGCTATAACCAGAGCAATGCAAAGGCACTTAGTGCAAATAGCTGCAGGTTTAAATAGGGTAGGGCTCAGGTTAATGAGGCAGCTGACACAACAGGAGGAGTATGGAACTAATAGAATAGCTGCGACTAGAGGCTGATGAGGAAACAGCCACAGCATCTAAATCCAAATATACAGGAGCAAGGGAAATGGGGTAGAACTGTGACACACACTAGCCAAGGGCTTTGTTCTCCCTATAGAGGTTGGTGAGGCAGCTGACATCATGGATCCAGCCACGCATGTGCAGACAGACAATTATTAATATTCATTTAACCAACTAAAAAGGCTATATATTAACTTCTTTCCTTCTTCATTAGCGGTCAGTGGGAGGGCTTAATTCCAGGAGAGCAATTCAACTTCATTCAGGCACAAGCATGTTGCCTGTGATAGTGTTCTTTAGCCT
This sequence comes from Pelodytes ibericus, assembly GCA_036172795.1. NCBI lineage: Eukaryota > Metazoa > Chordata > Amphibia > Anura > Pelodytidae > Pelodytes > Pelodytes ibericus. The sequence continues at coordinate 80,457,396 of CM069859.1, forward strand.
TTCTAAGTGTTCCAGTATTGTATTTTCTCTGTTTCTGATTTTTGCCTTGTACGGACTCCTCTCATGATTGCAGCCAATCCAGACCTCTGACTGTGACCCCAACTACTCTTCCTCTATTGTCCCTGTTATCCTGATTTTCTGTTTTTGACCCTGCTTTGATTTGCCTCTGCTTCTGTACTACCTGCCTCGATCTCTGCCTGTATATTTACCTGCTGTTATCCACCTTTACTGACCAGTTTCCATTCCGGTTATCCTTTTTGCCTTGTCAATTGGTACTCAACTTTATTTGTCAGGCCTCCTCTTCAATAGTTTTGAAGTTGTGGGGCAGTTAAGTCCTTGGTAGTTTACATTCTGTGGCTAAACCAAGGGTGTGTTACCATTAAGGCGAATTCCCTAATTTTATGTTGGAGAGTGTCTGGTGTTGTCTGTATCAAGGATCCTACAGTATAATTCTGGTGAGGGTCCATAACTGGATGGTTGACCGGTATATCAGCAATTGCTCATGAGTAAATCAAACAACATCCATGGAGCCCCTTGGTTACTCACCATTCCTGTCACGCAGTTATACTCCTCCACTAACACCCACGTCTAATAATCCCCTCCTTGGCTTGGGCTTATTTGTTTCTGACATAATTATTTCTTATGACTTTAATTAGAAATTACAAATATTACTATTTAAACTTATCTCATTGTCTCTGTATTGTTATTCAGCAAAAAAACATCTTCCACACTTCCACAGTCCTCAGTAATCTATTATTTCCACAGTGTTTTATCATTCTACATGTTCGCTTTCATTGTGGTTATGCATTAGTGTGTATGTTGGACATGCATTTTGCTACGTTACCCTGTTTTTGATGTGTTTTGTGAAAGGTCAGTATCATTTTTTCCCCAAATTTCATAATTCTTTATATTTGTATTGGAAATTATATTAGCACATAAATGTAGGCATGTCCATGTGAAAAAAAGTAGTTTAAACTATTTTGTAGTTTAGAGGGCTTTAACGTTGAATTCTCCAGCTCAGAATAGGAGAATTGAAATGACTGAAAATGTTGTAATCTGAAGGCCTCCGATGCTTCAGTTTCTAAACGGCCCAAACTGCCAATTTGGACTCAAACTCATGTATAATGATTAACCATATTTCAGGGATTAATTCGATGTGGCTATTATGCTGACCCAAATTCAAATTTGGCACAAATCAATCTATCAAAATCAAGAAACCATAGATTTTTTTAATGCTTTTTAAGTATAGTACAAAACTATTTTCAAAACCAATGGACAGTTTGAAAGTCAGGTCAAAAATGTACTTAAATGGTGCAGATTACTTCCAAACTATATTATTCAAACACTGATCAGACATAACATTATGACCACCTACCTAAAATGTTGTCTGTCTTCTTTAGCTAACAAAACAACTCTGACCCCATCAAGGCATGGACTCCACTAGACCTCTGAATGTGTGCTGTGGTATCTGGCACCAAGACTTTAGAAGCAAATACCTTAAGTTCTGTAAGTTGTGAGGTGGGTCCTACATGACTTGGATTTGTTTGTCGATTGGATTAAGATCTGGGGAATTTAGATGCTAAGTTTACACCTTGAACTCATTGTGTTGTCCATTCCTGAAGCGTTTTTGCTTTGTGGCAGGGTGCATTATCCTGCTGAAAGAGGCCAACGCAATTAGGGAGTATTGTTTCCATTATTCCATTAAAGGGTGTACATGGTCTACAACAATGCTTAGGTAGGTGCTACGTGTGAAGGTAGCATCCACATGAATATCAGAACCCAATGTTTCCCAACAGAATGTTGCCAAAAGCATCACACTGCCTCAGCTATATATATCGATGTATCTCCAGGAGCACATTGGTACTCTAGCAAAACTTATACACACTAACACAGTGTAGGTTTTGTTAAGCATTATTAGGCCTAACATGCTAGAGCAAGGAGAAAGTAGTCCTCCCATAATATGTAATGTGTAATTACAGGGTATTATTGTTTTAGATTAACCCCTTCGCACCAACTGGTGCAAAGGGGTTAAGCACTTTTATCTTAGCGTTGAGTGCAATAGGTGCTGCAAAACAACCAAAATCTGCTTATTTACAGTATATTGGACATTAATGTGATCCGTGCTAGTTAGTTTTTTGTACATGTCAGGAAAGTGTCAAGTGTTGCTAAAGCTCTAAAGAGAAACACCTGTATTGTTGGAGTTGTGATTACTTTTGATTAAAAAACCTAAACCTACATTTTTCCACTTAAAAATTTACTCAGCCTGTTTTTATTGCTTTGCTATCAATATTGGAAGCTGTCTATGAAGTTTTAAAAATATACAAAAATATACAAAAATATGTCTTCATGCCCCATGTGAAACAGAAAGCACTATTTTGTATATATTGTTTGTCTTTTGGGAATACATGCTGCAATGTATCTTCAAGCAACAGTCTCTGCAGATGTAATACTAAGTATCTTTAAATAGTTATTTTGATTTGGCACACTGCTGTTCTTATTTTACTACTTATTTTTTATTTTTCCCTTCTTTACATCATACAAACATTGAGAATGTTTGTGCTCCTTATTTCCGTCTTTATTCTTATCCATTATTGGTGGAAATAGAGGTATTTTTCTATGTTAAAGTGATCTGCATTATTTAGTAACACTAGTATTCCAGTAGTGCCAAGCAATTTGCTGTTTTTCATTTCTTTATAGATCATTTATCTGGTTTTCAGAGCCTTTAATATCAACTTTTCTAATTATATGGGAGTTATGGCTAACTCGGGTGGTATCCAGTCTAGACGGTAGTTACAAAGAGAGTGGAGTATCTATTAGATAGTAGGGTCTCAACTTTATCTCTAGAAGGGCAATGCTTTGCTTTCTAAAATGGACATTACCATTGAGCTTAGATTCCTGGATGGTGGTGAATATTCATCTTAGAGTATGAAGGATGGTATGGTAAGGTTTGGATAAAGAGTGGGAGGTGAGAAGCTTAGCGGTTGTAGTATAAAGGTGATTGACAAGGACTAAATACATATACTGTGTAGTGTAGGTGTGATTGTTAAATGTAAAGTTAATATGGATAGTTATTTTATAAATTGCAAAGGTTGGAATTGCAAGTATTTTTTTTATAATTGAGGCCAATTTGTATGTGATAAAGCATATATTTATATTTTGTATGTTACTAAATGTTGTAACCTGGTTTTCCCAAAGCCATGTGTAAATAATTACTGGGGTTATCACAGGGGTCAGGGGATAGGTTATACATCGTCACCAGTACACACGACTTCATACAAGAATATAGCGTTTTATTGAAGTACATTTAATTCACGAAGCACAGCATGGACATGGCATGTGTCTGTCTTTTTGTTTCTAAAACAATTACAATTATAATACTTCATATGCTCTTCTTCTCTTAATAGCTTGAATGTGTAGTCTGTAAACTCTGCTTGACCGTGTATCAACTCTATTTGATTGAGATTTAATATATCTAAGATCCATCTGGATTTGTTAACTGCTATTATTTAACATTCTCACATAGCTTTTTCCCCATTGACTACTGTATTATTATTGCCGTTTATTTTGTGGATTGAATTGTTGGGAAATGCTAATTATGTTATGCTAATTGCTAATTACTCTATAGTGGTAATTAAAATGTCATGACTTTTCCTCCTGAATGTTTGTATATACTTTGCATTTGTTTTTAGGCTAACAAGTAAAATATTTCATCTGTTTGTAAAAATTCAAGTAATTATGCGCATGCAGGATACTGGCTTTGAGTTGTTGTTCCCTAATTTAGTCCGATGACATAGGATTGCCAAATAAACAGTATTGGTATCTTCAAAGATTTATGTTCCTATGGCCATCTGCTGTGATTCTGCTAAATGCCAACAGTTGGGCAATATGCATTGCGCTGATCTTAATCTCTTGTGATGTAAATTGAGTCACCTTTGCTGAAGATTACTCTAGTGGTCTAATAATTTGTAATTTTCCATCTGAAAAAGTACAAGCTGTTATTTATTGTATACTAAGTTTAGAGTATTTTTTGATCTGGTAGTGGGCAAACTAGATACTTAGGAAAGTGTTCAGATAAGTGCTACTAAACTTGTTCATGCATCATAGAATAACATTTACCAGGGAAGGTTATGTATAGCTTGGGAGAAAGACAAGATGGGGGGGAAGATATGATGGAAACATTTAGATACATAAAGGGAATCCACACTGTAAATGAGTATAGAATATTTAAAAGAAGAAAAACAATCACAAGAAGAGGAAACAGACTTAAATTAGAGGGATAAAGGTTTAATATAAGGAAGTATTACTTTACTGACAGAGTAGTGGATGTATGGAATAGTCTTCCAAAATAAGTGGTAGAGGTTAACACAGGAAATGAGTTTAAGCATGCATGAAATAGGCATAAGGCTATCCTAGATATAAGATAAGGCAAGGGGCTAATGAAAATATTAATACAATTGGGCAGATTAAATGGGCCAACTGACTTGATCAACCAGCACATTCTTCGTTTCAATGTAAACTAATGCACGCATTTGCAGAGAGTAAAAGGCATGTATGGGTTCTTAAGTGGATGCTGGTGATACACATTTCCTCAATACCTAGGAGAAAACAGTTAGGTTTTTATTAAAAGTACTGCGAAAACAATAGATACATGTTTATTTTTAAAGTGGTTAATAATGCAAAGTTTTAACACACATTTATTTTCTAAGACTGGAAGAGTACTTTTAAAGGACAAAGGTAATTAAAATAGTAAGCATAAGTAAGAATAATATTATATCATTTATTAGCAACACATTACGAAGTGTAAACTTGCATGCTGAGTGATTAACTCCACATTATTTCCTTCAGTGAGGTAAAGCAATTATTTTAGGGAACACTAAATGCTATTTTTCACTTGAGCTTCTAATATAGAAGCACAAGTGAAATTTTAGTTGTTCCTGGTATGAGGATAAACTGGCGTGTACTATCAAAAGTTTATCCTCTGACCGACAGCTTCCTATGGAAGCAGGCAGCCATCTGCTCGGTGACTGTCTCTCTCTGCTAGTGCAGAGAGAGACCCTCATTTTTGCATGGGATCAGCAGGGGGACCTTAACTCTAATCCCCCTGCTAATCCCATGCAAAAACGAATGTCTCTCTCTGTGCTAGCAGTAAGAGACCCTCACATTCGTTATCAGAGTGGGGCGAAACTCGGTTGTGAGAAACAGCAGATAGTAAACCGTCGTGTATCTATTAAGATACATGTCGGGTTTAGTGAAAAGTCCCGGGACATGTTTTGTTTAACCCTTGCTTCCTTCAAGAAATGTTCCTTTAAAGTGTCATTTAAATGGTTCACTATATATATTCACCAATCCCAAGTTATTCAATTTTGCACTTATAAAAAAACTAATTTTGATGTTTTGTCATGGCTTTATCAGAAAAGAAAATACACCTATTTCTTCAGCAGCTTTGCTATAATACTCTTATACTTAGTAACGGTATTGAATTTTCCACCTCTTGTAGTATATGCTTTGGCTACACAAACTAAATTCAAAGCATAATAGGTTATGTCAAAATGAAATAATGGCACATAAAAATCATACACTTTTTCAATGATTTTTTTTTTTTTTTGCATTGTTCTATTTTCACCTGTTGTGCAGTATTTAGAAAAAAATGTTTCTTCCATTTATGGCACATCGTATACTAACAAGTACATAGTTGTGTCATTAGTTCAGTATACCTAAGTAAACAGATACATTTTCAGTAAAACATTATAACACTAAAAACAAAATCTGTGTCAAATATTATCATTTGCTGTAAACTTATATGGTTTTAGCCAACCCCAGAAAAATAAAAACAAGCCTTTTGTATATGTATATTTCAAACAATTCATTATAGTTATTTTGGGTTACAGGTTTACAATTGACAGTAAACGTGGCTTTCCTTAGCAGGAGTGAATGCAGCACTTAAAAGGTTAAATCTCATGAAATTTTTTGTAAGTTGGCATTGTGGGAATTTCTATGAGAGATTTATGAATATGATAATGTAACTATGCTATTCTTAGCAATGCAAATCGAAAAGCTATTGGAAATGTTATTTTCTAGATACAGATGAACAAAATTTTAATTCAGATAATAATTGCATTAAAGTGCTTGTTTCATTTTTTTTGACAAGGTTTTCATAATTTCTCATTGCTTACATTTTAATTAGAGGATCCAGGTTTCCAAAGATTTTAACATTTTAATTAGTAGTTTTATGTATTAGGTACATAGTTAATAAGGTGAAAAAAAGACTCAAACTTCATTAGTTCATTCTATTCAACTATCCACATTTGATAATGAAGAACTCAATAAAACACTTGTAGGAGGAACTTGTAATATTTCATCCCTGACTCATTTCATCCCTGAATGGATAAACATACCCCTATGCGACTGCAGAGGCAAGATTTTTCTTAATCAAGATTACCTAGGTTAATATGATATTATGGTTTATGGTGGGAGAGCTTTAAAATGCTTTATACTATTACTCTTGTTACTCTTATAAGTATCAACAATATAAATAGCAGAATATTTGTGTAAGCATTAGTTTAAAATACTGTATTCTTTAATAAAACGTTTTTATTTTTCCCAACACAATTCAATAAACAAATTCGAATTTTGTGGTGGTTTTGTTTTATATACTACATTATATTGTTTTTTTTTTGTGAATTTCTATCCTGTTAAACACATCTGCAGGGTAAATCATGAACAGATAAGATAAGTGGTTTGTTCATTCATTTTGTTCTAGGTATACACTTTGTGGAAATTTATGTTGCTTACCCTCACTTCTATTTTATTGTAACTTGGATTCTTATTTATGGATTTTCTTTCTCTTCCATCTCACTAAGTTCTACTGCTTTGGGCAAGTGTATACATAAAATAGAAGTAGCTAGCATTGGTAGTGTTTTAAATGTACGCTTGTTCACTATCATCGTTTACTATTTATAAAAATATCAAAATCTCTATTTTAATATGAGGATCTGTGAATGGCAGTCTATTTAGACATTGCCTGTTTTTAAGGTTTTTTTTTAGATTATAATCTCCTGCCTTCTCCTGTTACTAACGTATGATTGTCTAATTTGTTAATTTTTTTAAGGTGTATCTTTTTGGAGATGAAGAGACATGGGCATTTGCTTCACCCTCTCAAAATTCTCTATCGTAAAGACTGGATATGGTGCATGTTGTGGGTGACTAATCTTTTGTTTTATGATTTTCCTTTTTCCCAAGTGATTAATTAGTATTATTTTCAATGTGAAATATAGAAATCCGTGCAATATATTTTAGACGTTTACCAATTTGTTTTACTGTTAAACTTTTATATTCTACCTATGTGATCATAAATGTTTCAACACTCAAATTGCATGTATATTTTTTAATTAAGACCTACTAATTAACTTTTAACTTATACTATTTTATAGATTTCAATCTCTGCACAATTCTTCTAATTCTGAGAAATTGTCCACTAACCACATTAGTGAGCCAACAGGAGAAGTGGCAACTGTGAAGGGAAATGCACCTGTTGACGTCAACTGGTTTGATAAGCAATGTTATTAACTAGCTGCTCCATTTGCTTTTTAGTCTTGCATTCTCATCTTTGTTATTTAAATAATTCAGAAATGCATTACGTTCTTTCTCACATCCTTTTGATAATAGTATCTCATCTATGGCAACTCATTGTGTTATTTCCCATTTACATTGTATCTACACATCCTCCCAGCCATGAATCAATAATGTGTGCAGATAAACATGAATTTTGTTGCCATAGCTGCCTCATTTTTTTTTTTTTTTGTAGAAAATATTTATCCCTGAACCAAAAAGAATTATTTAAGAACTTCATCCAACTTTATTCCAGGATAAACTCTATTTGATCTTTATGTGGATTCATATAGACATTTATTCACTGCCTCCATACAAACATTGTGCTGGATATTTGTATACATATATTCATCATCACAAGTAACAAGGATGCAATCTTTTTCTCATTTCAAACTTTATAGTTATAGTATTTTTCATATTTGATTTGCCAATATCACATGGGGTTGTAACATTGTATCAATGTATTTAGAGGGTTAACTAGTCACTCAATCTATACTAGCTATTATGGGTCTACCCAGGGGTGTCTTGGTATGCTTATGTAGTTTAGCTAGTGTGTAGATTACTGGTGTTGTCTTAGATGGGGTTATTATGAAGTTGTACACTTTCTAATCAATGATCCAATCGATGATTTCTTTTGTTTTAACTAGATATATTTCAAAGCTTTGTTTGTATTAGGAAGTTGATTTTTTTTTACCCAATATGCCCCGAAATGGGACATATTGGCTGCACAATATGGCTAATTCCAAACTAAAAATGACAATTTCTACTGATTTCGAGCTGATGTTTGACCATACTCGGTTTTGGGAACTTGGCATGGATTCCCCTTACTCAAAAAAGCCCCAAAATTGTCACGCATTTGGCTAAAACAGAATTAAACTGAAATGTTTATTTAAAATACAAAACATATTAATAAAAATGTAAACATATTAATATTACATCAATATATATAACATTTTACATTGTTTTCAAATGTTGATTTTATGTTGATTAACTTTGTTTTAACCCCTTCACAACATTGGACAAATCAGGTCTGTCAGAGCAGCAACTCAGTTGCTGACATAGGACGGACCTGGTCTTTCCTATGATGGAATTGGCAGTGTTAGCGATCATGTTAGCTCAATAATGAGGCATTAAGCTACACCTGCATTTACCGCTGATTTCAAATGTGATCTCTCCACATATCAAACATGGGCATCTGCTCTTATAGAAAGAGCTTTGGAAGTGATGCGTTATCACTTCCATCACTTTGTTGCTGTTGCAAGACTGTCTCTAGATGGAGTCATCAACAATGCAATTCAAAAAAGGCTAAATTAGAATTAGATCTAGAGCTTGCATCAGGGTTAACATAAGGGTTTGAGCAAGGATAATATTTAAGTTTAAGACTGGGGTGAAAAGGTCACTGTAAGAAAAATATGTCTAGGAAACAAAAAATGCTACTTTATGTTATCGCCATATAACTTGCAAAAGACAATAGAAAAACATGTAGACATGGCATATTTCTATTTAGATGGTGTCTTTTTTTTTACCATTTTTAATTGTGTAAAATATTTTATGATTTTTTTGCAGTAAAGTATATGATATGATGAAAATAAGGGTATTTAAATAAAGCCCTTCTTATGCTGATAAAAACAATATAAAATATGTGTGGGTACAGTAAGCAAGAAATAATAAAATGTTACTCATGTCACAAAGGGGTTAATATATTTTAATATATTGTATTCATATCTTAATTCATTTTAACTTTATTCTAATTTTTTTTTAAACTTTGACCCATTTAGGAGCTATTTCGGGAGGACCATTTTACTATAGCCGACGTCCTCCCAAAATGGCCCCAAAATAAGCCAAGGTTCTCTCCATAGAAGGCTAAGGGGAGGAGTCCAGCTGCCAAAATGCCGGCACGAAAATGGTCAATCAGTTAGTTGATGCCCAAGTAGTCAAATTAAGGTCACCGTAGGGATCCAATTTGAGTCGGATTTGGTGGCTCCAATTTTCCTTTGGAACTATAAGTAGAGTAGACCATTTAATATGTTGGAGTCTTTAACTGACTATTAATTGACTTGAAATAATCTTGTTCTGGAAGACAATTCCTCTGATCTGATTATGAATTTCTGCAAACAGCAAAAATCAGAAGACAAGTAGAGGTCAGATATCACAGCAAGACAACTAAATATTACAAAAGAAGCAGCAGAAAAAAGGAAGGCTAGAGTAACTGAGCAACAGAAACCTCAGGACATAAGAAAGATTAAGCACCAGCTGTTTACCACAAGTGTTATCTATAAGGATTCTAGCGTGGAAAAATTAACCAGTTAAGAAGCCCTCAGCTATCCCTCTTCAAGTGGGACAGAACCAATTTGGGACTGCAATCACTTGTAAGAGCACATATTACATATAGCAACCTGCTTCTATTTCTTTTCAATAGCCTAGAATGTGACATAAAAGTCATGTAGCAACAAATACTCCTTGATCATTTTACACAAGCATTTTAATTTTGTTCATAATTAGCATGCTTCTTTTTCTTCCTCACTGTATTATTTTTTTTCTGTGGTGCAACAGTCTGCCATTAACCTGTTCAGTATTCTATTTTTTCTAATCTGGCATGCAGAAAAACAATATGCGTTACCGTTATTACTTTGCGTAGTTGTTAACAGTCCCACATTTTCTGGGACAGTGCAGTATTTTTGGGTCCTGTCCTGTCAAATTTGTGTTTTCTAGCAATTAGCACTGAATAGGTGCAGTACAATGCAGTATTGGATTTAAACTGTATGTCTAAGAACCGTAACAGAATCAGGCAGGCTGGCTTTCAATCCTACAAGGTTACATGGAGCCATACAGCATCTCTGCTTTAGGCTCCACCTCCTTTATATCCCAGGTGCATCAGCCACAAAGTTTTCAACTGTGATTTTGTGCAACCTTAAAATTTGGTAACTTTGCATTCAGTGTCTACTTCTACATCACAGACGTACCAAAAAGAATAGATAAGAAAAGGAGAGAGATGCAATACAATCAATGGAGAAATTCAATAGTGATAATTAAATACACAAAAGTGAAAAAATATATGATAAAAATAAAAATCTCCCCAGTACTGCTGATAACACCCAAAGTCCCACAGAACAGAAATCATCAATATTCTACAGGCAAAAATATTGCAAGGTATAGTGGAAGGAGATGTATAAAGGTGCACAAGAAATAGCTAATTCGACTGGCGCAGTCTCTGGGGGCAACAATATATAATGCTAACTTTTGGACTTATCCGTTGTCTTTAGCAACCAATTTATAAAAAAATAATTTAAACAAAAAACAGAAGTGCACTTAAAATAGCTCTGAAAATGTAATTCAGTAAAAATATGTATAATAAGTGTGGAGTCGCAGTTATTCCACTTTTTTTTTTTTAAACTTTCCTGATACTTTCATCTTTTTATGTCTTACCAGTGTACCAAACTTGCATGCCAGCAGTCCAAACACCATGTATACAAAAAACAGGATTAGGTCTATGCCTCACTCTCTACCAGTGAGCAACACTGGACGCAGCACTGAACACCAGTGTTGGGACCCTTCAACACCAGAGATATAGAACCAAAAGAATTGTGCAGGCGCCTTAAATGATTGTTAGATTGAATGTAAAACAATAAACTAACAAAACCATGACAATTTTTATATAACATAGTTAAAAACAAATACAAAATAAATGAATGTATATAACTGCAAACACAGGACAAGATAGGATCTGTTCACTTGATACTTAAATCTTTGAGGACGGTTTCTGATGATAAACAAAACCTGATGCTTTTTTGCCTTGAAAGGAATGGTTTCCTCAGTGCTTTTGGGGAACAGATGACTTGTATTGTATTAGGAAGTGATTCCTAGACTTTTGGATAGTAAGATAAATTATTTGCTGAAATAGTAATAAAATAGAAGTAATACACCTCCTGTTTTTAATTATTGCTAGTAGCGTTTTTAGTTTGTTAATTCCCGGACTTAAATAGTGGCGATGTTGAAGATGATCTTTAACTGTTGATTTTACTGTCGAGTACTATTCTGCTACAGTCTATCCTCATACAGTAACATTTATTCTTTGCGATCATCTTCATCATAGCCACTATGTTTTGATATAACTATGCTATATTAAAATTTTCATTTTTTATTAGTATACTGTAATAAAAATTATTCTAGCAATCATTTAAGGCACATGCACTATTCTTTTGATTCTATACAATGTGTACAAAAATCCAAGCTGTAGATAGTTAGGTACACCCCTTCTCACTTCCATTTTCATGTCAAACTGGATAACCAAATTCCAAGAGTGGGATGGAAAGCGTAAGGCTCTTCCCCATATAGTCCAGTATACAAGTCTTGTTTATAATTTTTTTCTTTTATATAACAAATCATTAATATTTTATTTCTTTATAGGTGATAATGACCCTCTCATCTTCTCTTATATTTTGCAGTTTGTATTATTCCTTATATATAGATAGTTTGCTTGCAGGGGTTTATTTCCATTAAAAAAAAATGTTAGATTGCAATTTATTTTACATTGTGATTTAGAATTTGATTACTTTATCCAAGTGTTGAGCATAAACTTTAATGGCGGTATTAATTTTAGTTACTATTTGTTCATACTATAACTATTTTGGGAGCAGTCACCTGTAAATTATAAATAGCAATTTTTTTTTACTTAATGATTTGTGTAGACTTCTTCTAAAAAAAGAATGGTACCAAGCGCAGAACACTGAAGAGCTTAAAACATGTCGATCACAGTAACCTTTTGTATTATGCCTTTGTTCCTCTGGAAAGCTAATACCTAACAATGTCCAAGTTCAACTTCTTTGTTCCAATCATTTCTATATTAATTTACACTGTAACCTATTGTATGGCACAATGTCAAAAACGTTTGCAAAATTTAGGTAGATCACATCCATTACATTTTCCAAATCAATATTGGGACTTAGAATTTCATAAACCAAGTTAATTGGTTAGACATGTCCTGTTACTTACAAACCCATGTTGACTGTTACTCATGCTCCAGTAAAATAAACCAATTTCCTCGATAGCATCTCTTCAAAAAACTTTCCATTATGAACATAATGTTTACCAGTCTTTAATTTCCGGGTTTAGAACTTGATTGTGTTTTTGAATAATTGGCATTACGTTTGTTTTTCTACAATCCTGCGGGACATCTCAGATGAAAGAGATCCCTTAAAATAAAATAATCTGTCAATTACTGAACTAAGCAGTTCCCATAGCACCTTATGATACATCTTTTCTAGTTCAGAGGTTTATTAAACTATGGCACATCTAATTACTCATGGATATTTTCCTGTGTCAGTTATGAAAATGCTGTTGCCAATGTTATGGTTTATTTATTTGTATTTATTTATTTTGCAAGATTTATGTCTTCATTTGTTCTTCATTGGTATATGATAGACTGTAACGAAGTAAGCAACACTTTTCCCAACTTCTATTCTGCAAAGAATACATTTCCCTATTTCTCTCCTTATATACTTCAAATAGTAATGAAATAGAAAAGTACACATTTGATGGTGCCTGTTTACAAAAAAGGGAACATTTGTGAACTGAACAGTTAAAAGCAAAAATTAGACATTAATAACTGAGTTGGAAAAAATGATCACCTTGTCTATCTTTCTAGCTCCGTTATCAATACTTGACTTTTCCACTTATCAGGTCATTTAACATAGAAACATAGAAACATAGAATGTGTCGGCAGATAAGAACCATTCGGTCCATCTAGTCTGCCCAATTTTTCTGAATACTTTTATTAGTCCCCCGTTCCCGGTCTTATAGCTAGGATAGCCTTGTGTCTATCCCACACATGCTTAAAATCCTTGACTGTGTTTACCTCTACCACTTCTGCTGGAAGGCTATTTCATACATCCACTACTCTCTCAGTAAAGTAATACTTCCTGATATTACTTTTAAATAGTTGCCCCTCTAATTTAAGACTATGTCCTCTAGTTGTGGTAGTTTTTCTTCTTTTAAATATACTCTCTTCCTTTACTGTGTTGATTCCCTTTATGTATTTAAATGTTTCTATCATATCCCCCCTGTTACGTCTTTCCTCCAAGCTATACATGTTAAGATGCTTTAACTTTTCCTGGTAAGTTTTATCCTTCAACCCATGAACCAGTTTAGTAGCCCTTCTCTGAACTCTCTCCAAAGTATCAATATCCTTCTGGAGATACGGTCTCCAGTACTGCGTACAATACTCCAAGTGAGGTCTCATCAGTGCTCTGTACAATGGCATGAGCACTTCCCTCTTTCTACTGCTAATACCTATCCCTATGCAACCAAGTATTCTAGCATTTCCTGCTGCTCTATTGCATTGCCTACCTACCTTTAAGTCCTCTGAAATTATTACTCCTAAATCCCTTTCCTCAGATGTTGAGGTTAGGACTGTACCAAATAGTCTATATTCTGCTTTTGGGTTTTTACGCCCAAGGTGCATAATCTTGCACTTGTCCACATTAAATGTCAGTTGCCACTGCTCTGACCATTTTTCTAGTTTAGCTAAATCATTTGCCATTTGGCTTATCCCTCCATGAATATCAACCCTGCTGCAAATCTTTGTGTCATCAGCAAAAATACATACTTTGCCAACAAGACCTTCTGCAATATCGCTAATAAAAATATTAAAGAGAATGGGTCCAAGTACAGATCCCTGAGGTACCCCACTAGTAACAAGACCTTGCATCGAATATACCCCATTGACTACAACCCTCTGTTGCCTGTCACTCAGCCATTGTCTAATCCATTCAACAATATTGAAATCCAAACTCAAAGATTTCAGTTTATTGATAAGCCTTCTATGTGCGACAGTGTCAAAAGCCTTACTGAAATCTAGGTAAGCAATGTCTACTGCACCACCCTGATCTATTATTTAAGTCACCCAATCAAAAAAATCAATAAGATTAGTTTGGCATGATCTCCCTGAAGTAAACCCATGCTGTCTCTGATCTTGAAATCCAAGCGACTTTAGATGTTCAACAATCCTATTCTTTAACAAGGTTTCCATTATTTTCCCCACTACTGAAGTAAGTAAACTTTTTTTTTAAACAAAACTTTATTGACCGCGCGGCTGGAGGGAGCTCACAACGCTTCCCTCACAGCCACAGACCGGCTTAACAGCGAGAGACAGAGCAGAAAATAGGTAAGTACTGGGGATTGGGGAAAGGGAGAGGAGGGTGGCAAACTCTATATTTTAACCTAAAAGGCTTATAAGATGACTTAGTTGGGGGGTCGTCTTATACGCCCAGTCGTCTTATACGCCGGAAAATACGGTATATCACATTCACTACACCACTACACCACAAAGAAAGTAGGTTCTAGTTAAAGTTGAAAAAGAGAATGGAGTGCCCAATACATGAAATCAGTGCTAATTAATAACAGAAAACTAACTAACTTAGCATATATTATTGTCTGTGATTAGTTAAGAAGTTTAGTAAATGAATTACAAAAGTGAATTGGATTGGTAATGGAAGGTGATAAGGTTAATACCGTATTTGCTCGAATAGAAGAATGCTCTGAAAAAGTCCCCTCTTCTTATATTCGAGGTCATCTTATAATCTGTCCTTTTCTCACTGAATATTCAAAAGTTGGGGGGGTAATCTCATAATCAGGGTCATCTTATATTCAAGCAAATAGGGTAGTTACTTATTTAAAGAAATTGTATGTAATAGGGAAACATACCAGGAAATTATGTCCTGCAGGCCAACAAGAAATATATTTTTGACAAAGTATAGATTTGAAAGTTGCCAGAATGGAGACCATTTAAGAAAAATTAGTTAATTGAATTGAAAATAGAAGCTGTCCAATGTGAAAAGAGTAGTATCCCAATGGCTCCTCATTTAAAGATATATTCCAGCAAAGTCAGGTAAGAAAGATAGATTTGAAAAAGTATAGCATAAGCCAGAAAAAAGCTGCAGTGCGTAAACATATAGAAGACAACATATTAACAAGAGAACTACTACAGATTTGCTTTACTGTAATATGGATTAAATTAAATCGAGATATTACTGTCAGAAATTAGCAGTGGACAAAGGAGAAGGGACTCCTGGTTTTTAGATAAAAAACTATAACATAAATACAATTCTTAAATTACCACTTATTTTTAGCATTATCATGCATATAAAAAAGTAAAGCATAACATGTTTTTTGTTATTCTTTTCTTTCACTATATATATATATATATTTTAAATAACATGCCCATATTATTATGGCTCACTAACTTCATTTGCTATAAAAGCTATGGCTGTAACTATTAAACTCCTTTAGTGCGCATGATGTAAGTTAATAATTGTGAACATTGATAATTTATAATGCTGACATAATATCAGAGAACCTGACAAAATTCATGTTCATTACAGCATGAAGCAGAAAAGTGTTTTATAATCTGCTTAGTAATAGAATCATTCACCAAAACATTGCCACTTTACATAATACATTAACTTAAAAGCTGGTAAATTGCAAAATAGCAATGCACAAAGGCAGGATACGTCGTCAACACATGAACATGAGACAACATAAAAGGTTCCCCTCCCAAAAAAATAACAACAGGAGCAACCTTGGCTTTTAAATAAATGCACTAATGACTGTAACCTCAAATCAGGTAGGTCAACCATGTTCTCATCCAGTGCACAAAACATGTATTTGTTTTAAAGGAACATTGCTTTTTTTTTTTTTAAAGAAATTATTTTTTTTCATAAATTGTGTCATTTTATGGATTAAAATCTAGAAACAATATACAGTATCTCCACATACAGTAGATCAAGGTATCACTAATTGCATCTGGAGACTGAGGAGCAATATCATGCAAGGCCTTCAATTGGCACACACCAGATCTGACTAAAGAGTGCAAAGAACTCAAGAACTACAAAGTGACATCCTCTTGCTTATTATGTTTTACATAAAAGGTGTGCAGAGAGATTGAAGGTGTGATGACGTAGTAACGTACGCACGCACGCGCACGCTGTTCCTGAGCCCCGGGAGTATGTGAAACCCGCAACCGCCGCAACCGCCGACACCCACTGGGGAGCGTTGAACTCAGCGACTATCCTTCCTCCGCTGTCTTCTGAGATCTCCTCACACAACTGAGGTTAACGGTGACCGGAGTTTCCCCGCTGCTCTCCACAAACGCCCGCTTGATTTAAATTGTGAAGCTGCCTTTGTTTCCACGAAACCGGAGTTTTTTAAAGCTGTTACTTCACTCCATTGTGGAGTATACAAAGTTTCAAGTTTCAAGTCGCTTCAAACTGTTGGATCGCAGTGAGTAAAGGAAACAACCCTTTCACCTCTTATATAATTGAGTGGAATATTACTCCTGTCATTTTTGACTCTGTATAATTATTCACCTGCGCTACCAGATTTATAACAGATGTATATAAAGACTACTTCTTATCCTCATACAAGCAAGTCTGTGCTACTAGACTCAAAACAGAGCCACATAAAGGCAACCTCTTTCCCTTATACAAAACCATTATATAAACCATACTAAAAGCAGGAACAAGGGGAATCAGTACTGGTATTCACTTACTCAATACTGTTTGTTTCACTGATATGTACTTGACACACGTGCCACTCACGTCTCCCCATCTCAACAGAGGATCCTAATAAATCTTAAATTATTAATGGATGGAAAGAAACTCTGATGATACCTTGCTCAAAAAAAAAAAAAAAAAGGGGGAAGAAATACTGGATTAATGTTAGTTTCATCTGCTCTCTGATTGGAGGTCTACTCTATTACAAATATTGTTACCATACCTTACTAAATAATACGTGGGCACCGGTAAAGGAGATTATTTCTGATATGTTTACAGATTGGAGGTTTACTCTAATATAAGCACTTTACCATGCCTTACTAAACTATAGGGTGATACAGGTAAAAGTGACTATTTTTTAGAAAATACCCATAAAAGCAGCATCGGATTAACGCTGCCGCCACATGCTCACTGTTAGGAAGGCGGTACTCCCTGCAATCAGAATTAGCCATAAGACACATGAAAGTAGCCCAGGAGATTGTTGCAGTTCACCTTCTGCAGTGAAGAGGAAAATTAGACAGATCTACCAAAGCAGTTAAACCGTCTATTAAATTGCCTGGATTACCGCCATCAGCTGCTGCAACTTGGTAGAAAAACACCCGAACTGGACTCGCGCTAGACTCTGTGGAGTTAAAACTATCGGAATATATAAAAGGGCATAGGAGAGCAGCGAGGGAAAAGAAAAGAAGGACGAAGAGGAGTAGAGAGGAGGGGAAGAAAAAAAAAAAAGAAAAGATAAATAAATAAATAAATAAATATTTTAGAAAGCAAGGAGGAGAGGCGGAGCGGATAGAGGGAAAGGGACCTTTCGAGCTCACGAATTTACCTGGCTCAGATTACAGTCTCCAAAGACTGGTTCATTAATTTGATAAGCCACAAGAAAATACAATGCCACCAAAGAAAGACAAAGAAAGGCCCCTTGAAAAGACAAAACAGTTACATCTCTCTTATTCACCTAAATTGAGTGAGCAACTTAAATCTAGGAAATCACTAACAACAGAGAGACGCGAATCAACAGGGGAGAACAGAGCAAATACCTCAGAAGAAGACTTAATACCCGACTTAATATCAAATAAAGGAATGGAACTAATGCTGGACAATCTGTATAAGAAAATAAAAGCCGACCTCGAATCAAACATAAATGTGCTTAAACTCGAAGTATCACACCTATCAGAGGCACTCAATGAACAGACGTCCTCTCTAAATAAACTACAGGTTGAACATCTCTCATTGCAAACCAAAAACACCACTCTTGAAAATAGGATTAAAGCTCTGGAGAATAAAACAACTGACCTTGAAGACCGATCCAGGAGAGATAACGTTAAAATACGGGGTATACCAGAATCAGTTAAACAAGATCAACTGGAAAAATACCTGATAAATTTAATCCAGAATCTAGCCCCTAATGTTGAATATGGCCCACATCCATTCGACCGCTTCCACAGACTTCAAAAAGCAAAAGGAATCGATCCCTCATTACCAAGAGATACAATGGTTAAATTCTCGTCATTCTACAACAAGAACCTATTTATGAGATCATTAGGAAAGCATACGATACAAGAAGAGAAATTTAAAGATATAAAAAATTTTCCAGATATTTCTAGAGCAATGAGGCAAGCAAGACTCCAGTTCTCCGAAGGAACCCGGATCCTTAGAATTAATGAAATATCTTACAAATGGGCTTTTCCAACAGCCCTTACTGTAAACTATAAGGACACTTCACATTATTTCAAGGACCCTGGAATCCTTACAGAAAGTCTAAAGATCTGGGACCTAATTCCTAACTGAATTCTAACCACTGTTTTGTGATATATGTTTTTAAGCAGATGACTTTTGAGATAGCTTGCGCTTATGGGGGGGGGGAGTTGGGTAGATACAGGGGGAGGGTGGTAAGAGGGGGGTCATGATAATCAATAGAGAGGGGGTAAGATGAAGGAAATATATTGATACACAAATTTTTTAGACAACTTGCATATTTGGGAGTAGAAAGGTATAAATTAAATTAAGATTATGTTTTTCAATATCACAATACCTCACACCTTTAATCCGGTGAAAAGAGGTTTAAATATTCACTGGATTTACCTTAAGGAATTAGGGTAACACTCTTAGATTAATTGATCATACTAACTAACACTTTGGCACATCAGCACTTTATATAAGAAATCTCACTATGACGTAATTAATACAGTTCAAACTGAAAAAGATGAATTTTTAAAAATCTGATTAATCACTTTAGGCAAAGCAGTGATCTTCACCTTATATATTGGTAATTTTGAATTAGCACTATAGAAAGCACAGTGTCACTTTCCTTTTTTTTTTTTCTTTCCCTCTCTCTTCTCTCTATTAAACTCACTCATTTAGTGGGTATATGAATAGCACTTTAGCACAAAGGCACTTTTATATTTTTCCTGAAATATATAGACATTACTATTGTTATCTTTCCCATTATGATATTCTGATAGTGCCTGACTAAATATAGGCAGCAGTCCTTAGCGAAACATAAATATTGGCCAAAACCAGAAGGACCCCTTCCCCTGAGGCAGTTGATATTCTATTAGTTTTAACACCGTTAACAGAGATGACTCAATGAAAGATACATTGAGTACAGAAGATCTAGCGGATATAGATGATAAATAAGTGCACGATAGAAGAGTATGTTACATGTTTGTCCCCACTTCGGTTTTTCTGTCCCTCTCTCTGCCTCTCTCCCTTCCCCCCCCCCCGATGATGATGATGACAAATATAATATATTAGCTCTGGTACTCCAGGCGGTGGCGAGGTCCATACCTCTTGGGGCTCTAATCCTGCGGCGGCAGCAGGACTAGACTTATTGATAAGGTAATTTCCTTGTCGAATGGGTCTCTGGGTTGTATGCACGTGAAGTATGAATGGAGAATGCCTGAAGGTGGAGACGGCGGTCGGGGAGCGGGAGGGGGGAACAGCGTAACATCATAAAGATGTCGCTGGTGATTGCCACTTTGAATGTCCGGGGCCTTAATTCTCCTCAAAAGAGGGGCTGTTTGTACGACTTATTGGTAAATAATAATGTCGACATAATCTTAGTTCAAGAAACACACTGGACTGAACCCCCAGAGAAACTCTGGAGGTATTCTAAATACCCCACAGTTTTCTCAACCAATTCCTTGGATGGAAAAAAAAGAGGAGGAACAGCTATTATGATAAACTCGAACATTAAATTTGAACTGATACATCAGATTTTAGATACAAATGGACGGTATATGATCATACTGGCTAAAATCAACGACATACCATACACATTGGTAAACATCTATGCCCCGAATCAGTCCCCCATAAAATTCTTAAAGGAAGTTTTTGATAAAATTGAAACCTTTACGACAGGTCTCTTAATAATTGGGGGTGACTTAAACTGTATCTCAGATCCAAACCTGGATAGGAGCGGAAGATTTCCTCTAAATAATACTTCACCAAATAGAACATCACAACTATCCAGATTCTTTCAGAAAAATACAATCTTTGATATATGGCGTACTCTATATCCAAGGGAAAGAGATTATACTTATTTCTCACAGGTACACCAATCATATACGAGAATAGACTATTTTTTAACAAACTGTGTAAGTATGAACTCTGTGAAAAAGATTCGTATAGGTCCAATCACATGGTCTGACCATGCCCCAGTATTTCTAGAAATTAAAAATAATTTAAAATACAAGTCAAGAACTAACTGGAGACTTAATGAAAATCTGATTAACAATCCTGAACGTAAAGAAGCTTTGGAAAAGGAAGCGAGGAAATTTCTTGAAATAAACGATAATGAGGAAGTCTCGAACAGCACACTGTGGTGTGCTTTCAAATCATACATGAGGGGGGTTATAATAAAAATGGGTTCAGTCTATAAGAAAAGTCTTGGTAAACCGCTCTTAGATCTACACATAGCTTTGGCTAAACTAGAGATAATAAATAAAAAGAAGCCGGACTATAATATAACTCTAGAACTGGCCTCAATTAAGGAACAAATTAAGATCAAAACTATTGATAAGGTAAACAGAGCAATTACACGTTTAAAACAGAAGTGGTACTACGGGGCAAACAGAACAGGGAAATTACTAACCAACAAATTAAAACATAACCAAAGTAAGAAAATAATTAATAAAATTATAGTGGGAAATCAAACTCTTTTATTGCCAAACTCTATAGCACAGGCCTTCAAAGATTATTATTCTTCATTATATAACCTCCCAAAGAATAAAAAATCCTCACAAGAACTCAAAGGATTTCTAAAAGATATTAAAATTCCGAGGCTCTCCAATGACAACTTGGACATATTAAATCGCCCTATTACCTTAGGTGAAGTAGAGCTAGCTATCTCCAATTTAAAACCTGGGAAAGCCCCGGGCCCCGATGGATTCTCAGCCCCCTTTTTTACAAATCTGCACACGATTATTTCACCAATTCTTCTAAAATGTTTTTGTGGGTTTGCAAGGGGAGATTCCATCCCAAAAGAGATGCTCCTAGCCACAATTACTCCAATTCCCAAACCGGGTAAAGACCCAGCATATACATCTAGTTATAGGCCAATATCTCTGATTAATTTGGATATTAAGATCTTTTCAAAAATATTGTCAGAGAGACTAAAAATTATTATACCACTACTTATCCATCGAGATCAATCTGGCTTTGTACGGGACAGATGTCCCTCTGATAATGTCCGGAAGCTTTTAAATCTGATACACATAGTAAAGACCAAGCGAATCCCAGCCGCCCTATTATCCATCGATGCTGAAAAAGCATTTGATAGGGTTGATTGGCACTTCCTCGAAGAGGTATTAGTAAGCTTTGGTATCACCGGCCCCTTCCTGGCAAATGTAATGTCTCTCTATACAGTTCCAAGTGCTACAGTAAGAGGTCCACTTTTTCAATCCGATCAGTTCCCCATTGCCAATGGAACCAGACAGGGATGCCCGTTGGCACCGTTACTTTATCTCCTTTCACTTGAGCCACTGGCCATTATGATTAGAAACAACTCAGAAATCCATGGAATCACATTGAATAACAAAGAATACAAATTAACATTATATGCAGATGACGTGATGCTGTCCCTATCAAAGCCAGATCGATCAATTCCAGAACTGCTGAAAACATTAGAGGTATATTCGAGCATATCAAACTATAAAATAAACTTAAAAAAAACTCAAATAATTGTAATTAATATATCTCCAGAAAATAAAATTAAACTTCGAGATTTATATCCCTTTGATTGGAAATCTGAAGCACTTGAGTGTATAGGTTTGAAGCTGGGGTTTGATATTCAGAAAACAAAAAGGCTAATGTACACGGAAATGTTGAAAGAGCTAAGGGCAAAGCTTCAGGCCTGGACGGGCCTAGAAGTTTCCTGGCTCGGCAGAATCGACTTTATCAACGCCTATATCATCCCAAAGCTTTTGTTTCTTTTTAGGACAATGCCGCTCAGGGTCAACTCCGATGTCCTTACTCAATTTCAAAGACTATTTGTGGACTTTATTTGGCAAGGTTCTAAACCAAGAATAGCACAGAGATTACTGAAGCAAAGTCCACAAGAAGGTGGCACATCTTTTCCAGACATATTTAAATTGCATGAAGCTAGTATGGTTAACCACGCTCTTGAATGGAATAATCAAAGAACTCATGTTTTAGATTGGTATACATTAGAGTTGGCAGAACTCTCTCCTCTCTAACCAACCACTATTTTTTGGAACAAAAACAGAATCCAAAAAAAATATCGTTCACAAAACCCAATAATCCAGGATTGTGTGTTCACTATCAAGAAATTTAAAAGGAAAATGACCATCACAGATGCCCTAGCACCAATTGTCCCATTTGAACTTTTAGCATCTGAGATCGAAGATCTCTATACGACTCAGTGGACCCTGGCCGGCATTGTAACGTTGTCAGACATATTATCAGGAAATAAAATTCTTCCATTTAATGATCTTCAGGCTAAGTTTACATCTCCATCAAATCTACTTTTCCCATACTTAAGAGTCAAGTCCTATATTCAGAAAAGTAGGATGCTTCCCTCTAATCACCCAGTTGTTTCACTCTTTCTAAACCTCTACAAAAAGAAACAAATATCCAGAACCCTGAAATTGTTTAAACAAATGGAACAAGATATTAAACCTTCCGCCTTCATTAAATGGGAAATATCTATCTCTCATTCATATTCTAGAGAAGATTGGATTCGGGGCCTCTCCCTGGTGAGGAAGAATATACACTCCGTGTCCCTACTCGAAACCCATCTCAAACTAATTTACCAAGGATACCTGGTCCCCTCCAGATTGAATAAGATATCTCCCACATATTCAGATCAATGCTGGAGATGTCTTAGACAAAGAGGCGATCCTCTCCATATCTGGTGGTCATGCACTGAACTTACTCAAATTAAGGTTAAATTAAATTATGCACTAAAATCAATATTTAAATCTACATCGGATATCTCTCCCCAAACTTTCTTATTTCACATAGAACTAGAAGAGTATGATCAGTCTCAAGAAAAACTTTTGGTGCACATTCTTATGGCTACCAAGAAATGTCTAGCCAGAGCATGGAGACAAACTCAAACCCCAAACTGGTTGGATGTAACTAACCAGATACAATATCAAAAAACAATGGAACTAGGTTTTTGCAAAGATCAAAATACGTATAAATCTCATGGTGATATATGGGCACCATGGCAGACATTTCTTGGTGGTGATCTGATGCATTAAATTGATCCACCTTTGAGTAGAGAGGGACACAGGGTGTGGGTCTCCGGACACCGGAGTGGATTTCGGTCCCCCCCCCCTCCCACCCCCCGACCTCGCCGACGGTAGAGACTGCAGTATGAAAGTGGTGAGTGTGTGTGAATTGGGTTAAAAACGGGAAACTGAGTTCAAAATTTGAAAAATTGGATTATGGGCCTCAAATTAACTCCTAACCTTAGTTGTATTGAATCATATCTAGCGTAACGTAACTTCAAAGAAAGGAAGGAAGGTGAAATTCCAATTCTTTGTTCTTTTCTCCTTAATCTCTCTCTCCTCTCCTTCCTTCTCACCTGTCCTCTCTTCCCCTCACGAATTCGAGATGATTTCTTAGTCTTTCACGTACCAAAAGGCCCACTAACACATGTTTAATATAGGCTTATCACATGTTTTATATGTCTTACAATGTTTATTACATGTCCTATATGTTTTTCACAATGTGTATTGAATAAAGAAAAAGATAAATAAAAAAAAAAAAAGGTGTGCAGAGTGGCATGGCATGCTTACATCCTATAGAATATTGTTTTTACATAAAAGATAAACAGTAACACATTTATATAAAGTGAGGGGGAAAAGTATTTGATCCCCTGCTGATTTGGAACGTTTGCCTACTGACAAAGAAATTATCAGAATGATCAGAAATGATAATTTAATGGTAGGTGTATTTTAACAGTGAGAGACAGAATAACAAAATCCAGAAAATCCAGAAAACACATGTAAAAAAAAATTATAAATTGATTTGCATGTCAATGAGTGAAATAAGTATTTGACCCCTTCAACTTGGTGGAAAACCCTTGTGGGCAATCACAGAGGTCAGATGTTTCTTGTAGTTGGCCACCAGGTTTGCACACATCTCAGGAGGGATTTTACCCCACTCCTCTTTGCAGATCCTCTCCAAGTCATTAAAGGGACTGTCTAGTGCCAAAATACATCTTCCAAATATTAATGCATATTAATGTACTTTCAAAGTACTTTAAAATGTGTGTCTTACATTTTGCATTGCTTAAAATATAAAATACTAGACAGATAAAAGCTAGAAGAAATTGTGAAATTACAGCAGTTTACAAGAAACAAGGACTGCCCACATTTTTTGTTACAGGAACCAATGAGAATATTGCCATTCAAATGAATGGAATATCCTGTCTCTCTAGTGATGTCATCAGACAATGTGTTGCACTGTTAAGAGATCCTACTGTGTACAAGAACAAGGTCACTCATAGGCCACAAAATAGACTTAATTTGAGGAGGACAGGAAGTGACTATATGAAACAAAACTTTATATCCTCAATATCTATAGAATCAGTGCTGCCACACCTGCATTAAACATGCAGAGTAATCACTGGGGAGGGCTTGAGTCAAATATTAAAAATGTGATTTATACAGAATGCCTGCCTCACATCTCACAGCCTGTGTATTATACAAGCAGTAATTTTCATCTTGCACCAAAGTGAGTTTGGAGACTAGACTGTCCCTTTAAGGTTTCAAGGCTGACGTTTGACAACTCAAACCACAGCTCAAACCACAGATTTTCTATGGGATTAAAATCTGGAGACTGGCTAGGCCACTCCAGGACCTTGATGTGATTTTTCTTGAGCTACTCCTTTTTTTGCTTTGGCTGTGTGTTTTGGGTCATTATCATGCTGGAATACACATCCACAACCCATTTCCAATGCCCTGGCTAAGGGAAGGAGGTTCTCACCCAAGATTTGATGGTGCATGGCCCCATCCATCGTCCCTTTGATGCGGTGCAGTTGTCCTCTCCCCTTAGCAGAAAAACAGCCAACATAATGTTTCCACCTCCATGTTTGACGGTGGGGATGGTTTTCATTGGGGGGACCCTGCAGGAGTGCAGGATTTCAGTCCTTCATGGCATTGTGTGTTACCAATTGTTTTCTTGGTGAATATGGTCCCAGCTCCCTTGAGATCATTACCAAGATCCTCCCGTGTAGTTCTGGGCTGATTAAAACTGCTGTTCCTGAAAGGATTAATTTGGATCTGTGAGGGTTAAAAGCCGACAGTGTGTCAAAGAAGCTGATGTCTGCAGCACCTTCTGGAAGGCCAGATCACGCCAGTAGCATAATTGTTATTAGAATGGTCTTATCTTACTATTCCAAGGCTAGAACAGAGGTTTCTGGAACATCAACAAATTGTCTCTGAAAGTTCTGTAATTTTCCTATAAGAACGACTTTTGTAACACTATTTTACATATTACGTTTTAAGTGTATTTTCTTATAAAACACGCCTTTCTGCATATTATAATATTATAATAACCAATTATATCGTAGTAACTAATGTTTTTATCTTCGTATAAATAAGCTTGTTTAAACAATTAAAATCAGAGTTGTTTCACAGTTGCATTGGTGTCGGTCTCAGTTATTCACTGTGAAATAGCTCTCCTGGATCCAGTATTTACAAGTCAAACCAAGACGGTCGCATTAAGGGACAGAGGATATTTCCTTACAATTTGGGGGCTCGTCCGGGATCGGGAAGGTCATCCTTTGTCCGGTAAGATATACTTTTTTTTGGTTTATCTATCGGA
The DNA here is from genome assembly GCA_036172795.1 of Pelodytes ibericus. NCBI lineage: Eukaryota > Metazoa > Chordata > Amphibia > Anura > Pelodytidae > Pelodytes > Pelodytes ibericus. The sequence goes on from CM069859.1 coordinate 80,483,849, forward strand.
CTGAGGGCACTGGCCAAATCCCGATCCTTATATTTGTGTGTCAGGGACATACATCCTTAAAATATTTGTTGTTTTTGTTTTTGTGTCCGGGACACATAACCAGGTCTCAGGGAGATCCTTATAATACACAGATCTCAGGGAGATCCTTATATTCACATGTCTGGGACACATACACAGATCTCAGGGAGATCCTTACATTCACGTGTCAGGGACACATACACAGATCTCAGGTAGATCCTTACATTCACGTGTCAGGGACACATACACAGATCTCAGGGAGATCCTTATATTCGCGTGTCAGGGACACATACACAGATCTCAGGGAGATCCTTATATTCACATGTCTGGGACACACACACAGATCTCAGGGAGATCCTTACATTCACGTGTCAGGGACACATACACAGATCTCAGGGAGATCCTTACATTCACGTGTCAGGGACACATACACAGATCTCAGGGAGATCCTTACATTCACGTGTCAGGGACACATACACAGATCTCAGGGAGATCCTTACAGTCTCAGGGAGGCTAACACACAGATCTCAGGGAGATCCTTACAGTCTCAGGGAGGCTAACACACAGATCTCAGGGAGATCCTCACAGTCTCAGGGAGGCTAACACACAGATCTCAGGGAGATCCTTACAGTCTCAGGGAGGCTAACACACAGATCTCAGGGAGATCCTTACAGTCTCAGGGAGGCTAACACACAGATCTCAGGGAGATCCTCACAGTCTCAGGGAGGCTAACAGACAGATCTCAGGGAGATCGTTCACTTTAATACCAGGGGTATTATTATTATTATTTTTTTGGTTTTGTGTCAGGGACACATAGCCAGATCTCAGGGAGATCTTTCACTTTATTACCAGGGGTATTATACACTTAAATTTACAGTCTCAGGGAGACTAGACTATTCTTGGTTTGGCTTGTTTAATTGTAATTTTGCATATTAATTGTATATTTGTGTTCATATATAAGGTTAATTATAAAGTCATAAGAAACCATAGACGGGTGGTAAGTGTACGTCTAAGGAAATTTACTGTATTTACTGTATTCTCTTATATGTGGTAAGTGTTTTATATTTAGTGGAGTAAAGAGGACATATCTCCTGAATCAATCAAAATCGAGCGCTCAATGAAAAAAAAATAGGCATGTTCTGCCGCTAAGTATAATAATTTTTGAATGATTTTTGAGTAACGGTCTTCTAAGCTATATTCATCAGTGTGATGAGAAGTTTCATAGTAAGTAATTTTAATAGTGTATGCAAGATAAGTTTTGAATTAATTTGTTGCTGTAAGTAAGTAAAATAGAAATATTTGTGTGTAAAACAGCAAGAGTCATATAGTGTCCGAGGTATCTCTTGGACATCATGTTAAATATACGTGATCAATCCATTGGATAGTATAACAGCTATAAAATATTTTAAAATCTATCCAGCCAGTTTTATGTTCTGGCAAAAACAATCTAAAACTTGCATGATGCTAATTTAAAGACACAGACTATGTTTTTAACAGGTTTTACATGTTACATATTAGAAATGTTTATTTGTTTATGGTACATTCTTCCTTTTTGTATTTAGGTATCTTGACAAGTATTACATTTTTTTGTAGTTTAGAAGGATTTTTGTGTTTTAAGCTTTTAATTTAGATTTTCCCCAAGATAAGATATCACATTTTCCAATACTCTAGATAAAGTAATTAGATAAGTGAAGATGCCTTCATTGTAAGGTTGTATTTGTATCCAGTGGTGTATCTTGATTTTGTGCTGCCCTAGGCAGACAAAATCCGGGCACCCCCCTACCCAAGCTGCACACCCACGTTACACACCTAAGACATGCCCCATCACCTCCATTACATGACCCCACATCACACATAACATTCAGACTCACATCAAGCTCATACTCCCATCACACACACACTCCCATCACACTCAGTCACACACTCCTACTCCCATCACACTCAGTCACACACAGCCTCACATCACACACAGACTCCCATCACACTCAGTCATACACAGTCTCACATCACACACAGACTCCCATCACACTCAGTCATACACAGCCTCACATCACACACACTCTTCCATCACACTCAGTCACACACACTGTCTCCCATCACACACACTCTGACTTCCATCACACTCAGTCACACACACTGACTCCCATCACACACACACTCCCATCACACTCAGTCAAACACACTGTCTCCCATCACACACACTCTGACTCCCATCACACTCAGTCACACACACTGACTCCCATCACACACACTCTGACACCCATCACACTCAGTCAAACACTAACTCCCACCACACTGTCACACACTGACTCCCATCACACTCAGTCACACACAGCCTCACATCACACACAGACTCCCATCACACTCAGTCACACACAGCCTCACATCACACACAGCCTCCCATCACACACAGCCTCCCATCACACACAGACTCCCATCACACACAGACTCCCATCACACTCATACTCACAACCACCGTTTTCCATTTGAACCAGCTTACCTTCTGCTGTACTGTGACAGGCAGGGGGCGGAGACTTTACACTGGCACGTGTGACGGGGAACGAAGGGAGGGGAAGTGAGGGAGCCCCGAGCATGACAAGCAGCACCGGGTGAGGGGAAGAACGAAAGGAGCAGTGGGGGTGGGAAAGGGAGGGGGTAGGAAGGTAAGAGAGAGGGAGGGGAGGGGGTAGGAAGGTAAGAGAGAGGGAGGGAACAATTTTTAACAAAACGGAGAAGAATCTAAAAATCTTCGCCGCACCAGAAGTGTTTAAAGCACCAGTGTGCTTTAACAACCTCTGGGAAAGTGCCGCCCTAAACAAGGCGCCGCCCTAGGCGAGCGCCTTGTTTGCCTCGCGGTAGATACACTACTGTTTGTATGCACAGATGCACATATACAGATGTGTTTTAGATTTAAGCAGAATTTCAGAGTTGGTACTAGAGAAAGACTTGAGTAACGTTTATTCGTAATAAAGGTTAAAGTGTGAATTTTGTGTTGTAAAGATAAACTGTTGAAGGCTTTGTGGGCCATGGAAATGGCAATTGCTGGACATAAAAGGTTTTTGTATGTTGTAGAAGGTGAGAGGTCATGTTGCAAATATGTACAAAGAGAATTTGTTATGGTCTAAGAATATGACCGTTAGGATTTTAAAGTGAATATTAATTTAAAGGAAGATATAAGTAATAATGTGAAATATGGTGATACATGGTGAGAGAATATTGAGATGTTGTTTAAAGTTTTAGATGCAAGACAAGTTTTTAATATGATATATGAGAATGTACGTATGTCAGTGATAAGTGGAAAGAATTAGCGAGTGTCGTGTTATGTGACAAGTTGTGTTGTGTTGTTAGAGTTGTAGGAGTTAATAGTGAAGTTAAGAGAAAGCTTCCCCAGAAGCCCCCCTTCTCTCTGACAGTCTATTTGCAGATAAGAGAATTGTAGCTGCAGCTGCAAAATTATTATTTTTTCTTTTTGTGATGGGAGGGGGAGAACGGGCCAGAATTACTGTTACTGTTAGTTATTGAGAAGTTCTGTGTGTTATGTGCTATGGTTATATAATCTAATCATGATATTATTTGTCCTAATGGTAAAGCGATACATAATTATTATGTATGAGAACATATTCTCACATTATCAATTGATTCAACTATGATTATAAGATGGTAATAATATTTCAAGAACAAAGAATGGTTCAGTTTGACAAGTTTTAACAACACAGGTTAGCAGTAATAATATGTTTTAATTATATTTTAATGTGAAGATTAATAAGATGTTTAGTGAAATATTGCATGTTACTAACTGGAATTTTTTCGAGTTTTATTTTCATATAGATTAAAGCTGTACAGCCAACAAAAGAAAAGTTCAAAGTGCACCAACGAATCTAATGCTGATCAAGATTATTTCTAAAGAAAAGTTTATTTTTAAAAGAAGAAAAAGTTTTCCAATTCATGTAACTGGATTCTCACCAAATTTATCGGAATATATTGTTCAAATCAACTCCTGGATCCACGTTATTTACGTAAAGCACATTCCTGTACTGACAAACAGGCCAACAAAGGAGCCGCAATTTAGTGTCTTGATGGGCATAATAATCCCTGACCACTAGCCAACATAAGCCAAGATTTTACCTTAATGGGTAACCCGTAAACAAATCACCCAGGAGTCTGCAACAGATACAACAGTCTACGACAGATCATCATTGTTGGGAAGTATATTTTCATTGCGTATATATGTATAAAATTGTTATTGATGATTTGTAATCTTTGTCGTAAAGATTGGTTTAATTGTGATATTATGGGTATGTTTAGAGTATAGTGAAATGTTTAAATGTAACAATTAGACCGACTCTAACAAACAGGATTGAGCCGACCTATAAAGAAATTATATTGTTATAGTATTTTTGCAGAATTTTATATAGAGAATGTTAGTAAGTTTTTTTCAGATATTAAAAAAAAAAAAAAAAAAAAAAGTTTGGATTATGGATTTAAGTAGTAAGTTAAAAAGTGTTTACAGGTTATCCGTGAGATCCCCTGGGACTGCGAAATTGGCTAGGATCACTTGGAGCGAAACTTGTAAGTGGTTTGGCATGTGTGAGATCAGTGTTGCTAATTGTCTGTGTTTATGTTTGTTTCAAGGGTCTCATCCTAAAGTGCATCCTGACCACTGACATCATGCCCCTACGTGAAGAATGGAAGACACTGCTCAGATATTCCCCATTATGGAAGCTTACAATGCAACTAAGCTGGATGACCTATCAATGTGTGAAATCGAGGAAGTGTGCCTTATAACCTTGGATACAATGATTATGTTGACCAGGCAACTCCTGATGGTTATCCTTAAAAACAGACAATGTCAATTTCTAAGAATAAAAGGGGAGAAGAGTATGAATATTATATGGACTGTAGGGGCCTCTGGAGTCACGTCGTGGATGGGAGACCATATTGTTTTGTCCGCTGCCATTTTGCCTGACTGCCGCTTTATGTTCTGAATGTATGCCATTTTGTGTGTTCTGAATGCATGTTCAGCTTTGCTCCAAGTCACTAAAGTATTTAGTCAACAACAGTCCTGGGGAATGGCAAACTCCGGAATAATATGTTTTATTTTTTACATATATTTATTGGTTTTAGACAACTGCCAACTAATACCATTAGGGGTTTTATTAGGCAGGGTAAGAGAAGCAATGAACAACAGATATTTAATTTAGTTTTGTGGCCACATGTGTTTTTGGGTCATCAGGTCATGCCATTATGTTATATTATGTAACATATTTAGATAGTTACGGCAGGCCTTCCATATTTAAGAGAGAGATACTTTTTTAATTTTTTAGATTATAAGTCCAATATCTCTGCTGAGTGAAGCCAAGGTCTGCACAGTCGCCAAAGGTCTAAACCTAATCAGTATTGTCCAGAGGCAGTCCGGTAAAACAGGACAGCCATAGTCTGTTATTATATGCTTTATTATGGATGTGGTATTTTTGATTGAAACAAACCTACCCATTGATCCCCAACAACATACCCCTGAAGGATACCGACAGTATTTACGGATCTATAGACAGAAGCAAAAGGGGAAGAACCATATTATATGAATCATATGGTTCTAAGAGGGGATTGAAAGGATTAATTTGGATCTGTGAGGGTTAAAAGCCGACAGTGTGTCAAAGAAGCTGATGTCTGCAGCACCTTCTGGAAGGCCAGATCACGCCAGTAGCATAATTGTTATTAGAATGGTCTTATCTTACTATTCCAAGGCTAGAACAGAGGTTTCTGGAACATCAACAAATTGTCTCTGAAAGTTCTGTAATTTTCCTATAAGAACGACTTTTGTAACACTTTTTTACATATTACGTTTTAAGTGTATTTTCTTATAAAACACGCCTTTCTGCATATTATAATATTATAATAACCAATTATATCGTAGTAACTAATGTTTTTATCTTCGTATAAATAAGCTTGTTTAAACAATTAAAATCAGAGTTGTTTCACAGTTGCATTGGTGTCGGTCTCAGTTATTCACTGTGAAATAGCTCTCCTGGATCCAGTATTTACAAGTCAAACCAAGACGGTCGCATTAAGGGACAGAGGATATTTCCTTACAGTTCCTAACCAGTTCCACTTTCCAATAATACCACTTACAGTTGACTGTGGACTACCTAGCAGGGTAACATTTCAAGAACTAACTTATTGCAAAGTTGGTGCCTTATCACAGTACCACACTTGAATTCTGGGAATTCTTCAAAATTACCCATTTTTTCACAAATGTTTCTAAATGTAGACTGTGTGGCTAGGTGCTTTTATACACCTGTAGCAATGGGTCTGATTGAATAATAAAGTGGTGTGTTCCAGTAGATTTGTCTGTATAGTATATTTCCAATGTAACTATTAATGCCTGCTTTTTGATAGTGTAAATTTAGCACAGATCACTGTTTGGTGTATAGACCCCGCTATACTTCTCATATGGGCTTTAATTCATTCTATGTTAAGCAGATCACGGTTGCTCGACTTGCTGTCATCTTCATTCATGTCCTTTCTTCTATGTTTACTTTTCTCATTTTCCCACTTAAAATGTAAAATATTCAATATTCTAAGTAGCCAAATGGAGGTGAACATAAGCTGGTTGACAGTCTTTCCCCCCAAGAATAACAAAATACCAAACATATTTGAGTTGTCAAATAGAAATACCATACATTAAAAAGGATCTTTCACTGAACTAAGAGTCTCTACTCCTATACCCAGTTGTTGTGTTTAAAAAAAAATAAAAAATAAGCCAGGGACCAGTATTTCCCCTTTCTCCTATTCTTAGAGGTAATTTGTTTGACATTGAAAATTTCTATATACGTGCTGGTAACTTGATTGGCACTATAATGTTACTGCACCAGCAATGTCATTGTTTTCCTTGAGACCTTCTTTGGCTTACCAGCTCACATGATTAAAATGTTTAATTCTGAAGTCTACAGTATAATACCAAATCTTCATTAGCTATAGAATGCCAAAGGTAATAAAGTGTTTAGAAGCAATTTTATTCTTGAACATTTGTTTGGTTCTTATGTTATTTTTTGTATTGTTTATTGTTTTCATTTTAGAAAGTTATATGATGTAAAACAATATGTGTCATAAACCTACTTTCCTCCAAGTGTACTCAAAATTTGGAGTGGCTCTGTCCATATCATTTGGATAATGATGACATTGAGTCGTATAAAGGCTGTATCCAAAAATGTTAGCATAAAACGACATTTTTAACTCTTTGTAAATTGAATGTACATTGTTTTTTTTTCCATACCTTTTTATTTCAAATTCTTATGTATTTTATCTTATAATTTCAAGTTAATATTAATACATGACATATTTAAATATAACAAATATATAATATAATATCAATAACACTATTTATTTTAACATAATTTTTAATATAATAGATATAATTATTAACAATAAAATGATATTACCGTATTTATCGGCGTATAAAACGCGCCGGCGTATAACATGCACCTCGTTTTAAGAAGGAAATTTCAGGAAAAAAAACTTAAATTTCTAATAAAGAACTTTGAAGCCCAATATGCCATTTTAATATGCCAGGATATTGCCCCCAGTATGCCATTTAATATGCCAGGATATTGCCCCCAATATGCCATTTTAATATGCCAGGATATTGCCCCCAATATGCCAGGATATTGCCCCCAATATGCCAGGATATTGCCCCTAATATGCCAGGATATTTCCCCCAATATGCCATTTAATATGCCAGGATATTGCCCCCAATATGCCATTTTAATATGCCAGGATATTGCCCCCAATATGCCATTTAATATGCCATGATATTGCCCCCAATATGCCATTGAATATGCCATGATATTGCCCCCAATATGCCATTGAATATGCCATGATATTGCCCCCAATATGCCAGGATATTGCCCCTTAGTATGCTCGTTATGCCACCCTCCTCCCCCCCCTTCCCCAGACCCCAGCACTTACCTCATTCCTGCTCTGTCCCCCGGTGATCTGTAGCTGCGTGGCTGTGAGGGAAGCATTGTGAGCTTCCCTCCAGTCGCGCGGAACAATAAAGTTTGTTTAAAAAACCACACTTTATTGACCGCGCGGCTGGAGGGGAGCTCACAACGCTTCTCTCACAGCCACGCACCTTCAGAGCACCGGGGGACAGAGCAGGAACGAGGTACGTTTTAGAATTTTTTTTTTTTTTTCATTATATCGGTGTATAACACGGACACATCTTTTGCTCCCTTTTTTCAGGGAGAAAAAGTGCATGTTATACGCCGATAAATACGGTATATATTATATTCAAAAATAATAAATATAATAATACAATACAATATATATAATAACAACAACACTTGTATTTCTATATCATTTATATATCAATCATATGTATTTTAATTTTATTTTTCCATCCCTTCCCCTTTTAATTTACTAATATTTCTAATATTAATTAATTTTTCTAATGTCTTTATTTATGTCATGTTATTCTGTATATTTATATTTAGATATCTTATTTTTGAGTGTACATTGTAATAAGTAATTTTCCCTGAAGTTAAATATTTGTAAATTTTATATTTGCAAAGCAAATATCTTATTTTTTCTTATAGTAAGTAGCCAAAAATATGAACATGGAAAAAGACACCTTCTCTGATTAGCTTGGTGAAAATGAAAGAAAGTAAGCAAGCTGAAAATTGTTAGATGAGTTGATTTCACTACATGTTTATGTTAATAGGGTATTTGACTTTTGAATGCTTCATAAACTATGTTATGCTCTGTGCTATTTGAAGTACTAAAACAGCTGGAATGCTGCCAGAAGCCTTAATTGGAATCAGCATCACAGTAGCTGACAAATATCGCATATATTTGGTTTCTATGTTCTTGTAAAAATGTTAAAATATGTAGAAGTTCTTCTCTATAACCCCCTGCATGTGCTTCTGACATAGTATGTAGGAGATGGAAGACTATATGTAAAAATAAATTAGATAAAATATGCTCTACCTGAAGTTTAACTTGTAGGGGCAAAAAGGAAAATATTAGTGCACTTAACTTATATAAGCTTGTCTTTGAGCCTGTAATATATTTAGCACATCAACATTTTCATTCTTCCTGCACATAATGAAGGAATTTGGCCCCTGTAAATTGCTTGTTAGGTGTTAAGTGAAAATTTTAATTAGACACCTCCTAATACATCAAAAATAGAGTGGCAAGCGAATGTCCTGCTTCATGTGTCCTCTTGATATTAGATACGAGTCGATACTAAACCTGTCAATGCTGTGGTGGGTAAATTCAGGAATGCTTTGGCCAGATCATTAGCCAAAATTTGATCCTATTATATTTCTACATGTAGTGTCACCCTTTTAAGTATAAGAAGTGGATGTTGTTGGTCAGGATGAGCTAAACATAAATGCATTAACGTCCGCTATCAAAAGAACCAGGCAGCCAGACTATGATTGAACCAAAGCAAAAAAGAAAAAAGAAAAATAACCCAGAAACTCTAGGTTCTACAACTCTTATTTAGGATGAAATGTTGTAAGAGAGAACTTGAAACACTGAAGAAACACATTCTTACATGTATGTTGAAGTTCACTGTTGTATTAATCTTGCTTTTGTTGTTAGACATTAACCCCTTAACGACAGGTGATGTGCCAGGCACGTCACGGCAAATCGAGGACTTGCCGACAGGTGACGTGCCTGGCACGTCATGCACTAAATGGAGTAAAGAAAGCGACCAGCGGTCGCTTTCTTTACTCTAACGGTGTTGCTACAATGCCTCTAGGTAGAGGCATTGTGCAACACCCCCCAAATGTGCAGGGGCGCGCTACGATCACTCCACGGAGTGATCGTAGCAGCCATTTAAAAATGGCTGCGCCCGCTGCACACATGTGCTTAGAAAGCGAACGATCGTTCGCTTTCTAAGCATCTGCGGTGTTGTTAAAGTGCCTCGCCAGCGAGGCACTTAACAACACCTTGATGCTCCCCAGAACCGATGGTGGTCGCTCTCCTGAGCGACCCCATCGGCTCAGTAGAAGGGAACGCTGCCTATACAGGCAGCGCTTCCCTTCTAATGGCAAGAGCATCGGAAGTGAAAGTATTTCACTTCCGATCCTCTAGGGGGAGCCAATCGATGCCGGCACAACAGATCTATGTGATCTGTGTGCAGGCATGTATGGTAAGTGCTCTGATGAGCACTTATCATACTGTCAAAGGCAATATTAGCAAATATTGCCTTTGACAAGTATTGATCTGCCTCCCTCACCTTACTAGTTATAGTAAGGGAGAGAGACAGATCAGATAAAGTAAAAAAATAAAATAACATAATAAAAAAAATATTTAATAAAATTTTAAACACCAAGGGCTTTTATAAAAGCCATTTAACCCCTTCCCTGCCATTGATCGCTGTGTACGCAGTGATCATACACAGCAGCACATTTTTTGCTGTCTGCATTTTTTAGGGGTTCATTTTTTTTTTTACTGTAATTCATTACAGTATAAAAAAAAGCTCTTTTAAGAGAGATTAACCCCTTTCTTGCTGTAGATCACTGCCTAAGCAGCGATCTGACGCAAATGCAGCAATCTTGCTGCAGAAGCATTTTTAAATTTTTTTTTACTTTTTTATTACACCCGTCACGTGTTAATTATACCCGCTAGGGGACTACGTTTAACGTAAAAAAAATTTTTTTAGCTGTCTGACCGCATGTATAGCGATCAGTAACAGCTGATAAGTGACAAAGGCGGGTTGGCGTTTGCTTAGATGAGCATCACCATTCGTCTGGTTAGATCAATATTTGTAAATATTTGATCTGACCCGTGTAGATCTGCCTCCCTCTCACTTGAGTTTTAGTGAGGGAGGGAGACAGAGCTGTATAATGTAAGTTTTTAATTATAATATATTTAATAGAATTGAGACCCAAAGGCTTTTATAAAAGCCGTTTCCAGTATTTAACCCCTTCCCTGCAATTGATCGCTGTGTACGCAGTGATCTTACACAGCAGCACATTTTTTGCTGTCTGTGCATTTTTTTAGGGGTTATTTTTTTTTACTTTGATTTATTACAGTATATCAAAGGCTCTTTTAAGAGCTATTAACCCCTTCCTTGCCGTATATCACTTCCTAAGCAGCACATATGGTCACTGCTTAAGCAGTGCATATGGTCACTGCCTAAGCAGCGCATATGGAGCAATCTAGTCGCAGAAGGATTTTTTTTTGCTATCAGCATTTTTTTTGTCAGACTCGCTAGGGGTTAGTTATACCCACTAGGGGATTACGTGTATTCCTTTTGAAGCTGTCTGAACGCGTGTATAGCGATCAGTAACAGCCGATCAGTGGCAAAGGTGGTTTGGTGATTTCTCAGATGAGCATCACCATTCGTCTGGTTCGTAAATATTGTTCTGACCCATATGGATCTGCCTCCCTCTCCTCACTTGAGTTTTAGTGAGGGAAAGAGACAGATCTGTATAACATAATTTTTTAATTGTTTAATAAATTAAATAAAATGTAAAAAAATTGTGAGTCCCAAGGGCTTTTATAAAAGCCATACCCTTTGTATAGTGTAGTGTATTAACCCCTTCCCTGCCACTGATCACTGCACAGCAGAACCTTTTTTCTTGTCTGTGCATTTTTAGGGGTTAATTTTTTTGTACAGTACTACAAAGGCTCTTATAAGAGCTATTAACCCCTTCCTTGCTCTACATGTTCAAATTCCAAGTTTGAAAATCAAAAAGCGCACCTCTCAAATGTAGCCTTTCAACACCCAACAAAGCTGACAAAGCTATGCATGGGTGGTATCCCTGTGCTCGGGAGATGTTGCTGAACATATATTGTGGTATTGTTTGTCAGTGACACATACCGAAATATGTGAATTTGTGTCTAAAGTGCAATGTATGTGGGAAAAAATACACAATAAAATGACTACCACAAACTTTGACAAAGGCTGGTGGTAGAATTGGTGCATGGAAAGTGTTTAAATAACACCATTTAAAATAGCCTAGGGTGTCTACTTTTACAAAATATATACTTTTTGGGGTAAAATACACTGTCCTACTTTAAAAAAAAGTCCCAAATGAAAGATGGGCTCAGGCTGGCTACACGTCAATATTCCAAGTTGAAAATGCGCACCTTCACAATGTGGCCCTTTTAGCCCCCAAACAACCCAACAAACCTATGCATGGGTGGTATCCCTGTACTCAGGAGATGTTGTTGAACACATATTGGGTTATTGTTTGGCAGTGACACATACCAAAATCTGTGAATTTATGTCTAAAATACAATATTTGTGAAAAAAAAACACACAAAAATTACTACCACAAACTTTGACAAAGGCTGGTGGTAGAATTAGTGCATGGAAAGTGTTAAAATACCACCATTTGAAACAGCGTAGGGTGTCTACTTTTAAAAAATATATGGGTTGATGGGGTAAAATACACTGGCTGCTTTCAAATATGTCCCAAATGGGACATGGGTGCAGGCTGTCTGCATGTCAAAATTTCAAATTGGAAAACCAAAAACTGCACCTCCCAAATTTGGCCTTTTACCCCCCAAACAATCCAACAAACCTATGCATGGGGGGTATCCCTGTACTCAAGAGATGTTGCTGAACACTTATTGGGGTGTTATTTGGCAGTGACACATACCAAAATCTGTAAATTCATGTCTGAAGTACAAGGTTTGTGAAAAAAAAACACAAAAAAATTACTACCACAAACTTTGACAAAGGCTGGTGGTAGAATTAGTGCATGGAAAGTGTTAAAATACCACCATTTGAGATAGCCTAGGGTGTCTACTTTTAAAAAATATATGGGTTGATGGGGTAAAATACACTGGCTGGTTTCAAATATGTCCCAAATGGGACATGGGTGCAGGCTGTCTGCATGTAAAAATTTCAAGTTGGAAAACAAAAAACTACACCTCACAAATTTGGCATTTTAGCCCCCAAACAACCCAACAAACCTATGCATGGGTGGTATCCCTGTACTCAGGAGAAATAGTAGAATCTATTTAGCATGTTTTTTCGTTCGCTATTGTCGATGAGGAGAAGTTGTTTCAAATAAAAACAAAGAAATTTGTGTATTTTTTTTTTTTTTACCATATTTTTTTTTTTTTTTTTAATAATATGATAAGATATGATCAAAAATATGGCATCCATAGAAAGCCCTTTTTGTCCCGATAAAAACAATATATAATATGTGTGGGTACAGCAAATGACGAAGAAGAAAATTACTGCTAAACACAAACAGCACAGAAATGTTAAAATAGCCATTGTCCAGAAAGGACAAAAATGTTTCAAAGGCTCTGTCCTTAAGGGGTTAATATCAAGCACTGGAAACTTGCTAAATTCTAATACAGAGGTTGATGTTTCTATCCTCATAGATTATAACAATTGATTTTCTAAAATTGTTCTTGCTCCATATGGTACAATTTACAAATAACACCAATGAAATATCAAATATAAAGCAAAATATGTTCATTCTTCTGTATGTTCTTTTACTGCTCATGACCATGTCAGCAATACATATGGATAGCTTGTTCCTCCCTAGTCATCTTACAGGATCAAAAACAAGCTCTTCAAATAGATTCCTGCCACTCTGCAGTCTTTGTGTATAGCTCTAAGAAAAATATAAACAGCATCACACAAAAACTTAAACTGGGTGGGGTGCAAGTAAGGCTGCCATTGGATAAGAAAATTACAGGAAGTTTCAATACAGTTTGCTGTTTCCCGGCAATTGATGGCTGCATTACATATGGTTAATACTCAAGCTTATGGCCATGGGATGGAATAATAACACAGCATACTCTGACTGAAAGTAATGTGCAAAATATTTAAACAATATTGCTGAAAAAACAGAACTGGAAGCATTTCTTTCAAATAATTGTTTATTGAGTTTTAAAAGACATAACAAGTTATAGAAATTATAAAAAAAATGTTGAATATAGATTACAATATGGGGGAAATAACAATAACAAGATATACATCCATAATACTTAAGAAAAAAAAAAATATATATATATATATATATTTATATACACACACACCTGTATTATATAAAATATAAAAACGGATATAATATCATAAGTATATGTACAGAAGATAATAGAAATATATAAAAATGCAATAAAATATAAATAACAATAAATGTAAAAAAAAAATTTGGGGAGCTGGCCATTTCTGAGTTTATACCCACTAACTTAATTTGTATAAACTTAAATAGACTTGAACTGGAAGCATTTCCATCCTAAAAAAAGCTTATTCTAAAGCCAAGGACAGTAATAGTAATAATTCCCATCAGACAAAAACATAGTCCATCCAACTCTATAGCTTAAAGAAAGACAGTTGTTTAAAATCTAATTTCAAATGTTACAGTATTCGTGGTCACATGCTGTAGCCAAGATGAATACATGCTACCTGGCCTATCTTTACATTTAAACATTCTTTTATTCATTTTTGTCAAATATACAAAAGAAAAAAGACAATACAATACAGACAACAAATACATAAATACAAGGTACACGACAAGACCAAAAAATATTGTAGAAGACATCGAATTAAAAACATATAATTCATCCCCTTCCCTCCTGTGGCAACAGTTCCATCCCCTATAAAAAGAGAGACAGCCTTACACCCCACAGTAAGATGGGGCTCGGAAAGGCCAGGGCAACCATGCCACTTGTTATAAACAATAACAGGGGAGAGAGAGAAAAAAAAAAGGGGAAAAAAAGGGAGATACATTTTGAAAAGGGGGAATATAGGTAGATAATTTCTTAAAAGACAGAAGAGGAAGAACTAATTTAGGAAATATGTCCGTCAAAGGGACTCAGAAATGTTGTGTCTTTTACGTCTTGAATTGATATAATGCCGTAAAACCTTCACTCTTACACACATTCCAATACCCAACCTCTCACCGGTGGGGCAGCCCCCGCTCCTCCCATGCATGCCCCAGAAGAGCCCCATCCGACCCCAGCCCAGCCGTCGAGTTGAAATGAAAATAATACTATAGTAAAACTAACTCCCAGCTCCAAATTTTAATTTTACGGAGTTCCAGAGGTCCTTTGCTTCTCTAAGACTGGAGGAGGGGACCCCAGAGGCACAGAACCCAGACTCCAAGACAAGTTGGAGATCAGTCTGCCTCTGGATCATGTCCCAGTCCGGAATCCCCTGCCTCCTCCAGAGATGGGCTAGAGATAATTTGGTTGCCATGAGAATATTTATTGAGAGAATCGATTTAGGAGAGCGGGTTGGCCCCAGATTAAAGTGAAAAATAAAGATCTGAGGTGTAAGAGGCATAGCATACCTGGCCAGTCTTGAAACATCTAATGAGAGAATCTAAATCTCTTACTAGAAAAAAAATCTTGTGAAAGTGATGAATGTCTCATCATAATGATAAGAGATCCAAGTATATGCATGCTACATGGACCTTCTAATTAGAAAGTATCAAAATATCTCTCAAAACAATCACAGTCTAATGGAGAATCATATTCTGAATCAGTGGTTGCATGACTAAAATATTAACATCAAACTATGACTAGATAACCATGAGGGATCATAAACTCCCTAAAAACTGTTTTTGAGTAGTAGATTTGTCTGAGTTTGTGAATAGTATAAGCTATTTTGGATTGTAGGAGTTTAGCTAGCTTTGTCTTAGTTGCAGGACTTTGTTTAGTTATCCTGGAGGAAGCTTTAGCCTTGTTTGTATTGGTAATATCTGTAGGTTGGGCTGTGTTTTCTACCTGACTGGTCTCGTTCTGCATTTTGTATTGTGCTCATTTTGCATTCACAGGTCTATCATAAAGGCTTTGTGGGCCGGCTAGCTCATGGTTATAATGATATTGGGCTTGTCATTAGCAATAAAAAATGTAAGATTATCTGTTAGATATGTCACTATTTCATGAGTCATTTAGTAGTGATGAATCCACTCACCATCTGGCTTTCCCTCTATGTGGAAGTGCTCTGATGATCATATGGTCAAAGGCAATATTTATGAATATTGCCTTTTACAAGTGTAAATCTGCCTCCCTCTCCTCACTATAGTTTTAGTGAGGGAGAGAGACACATCAGATAATGTATTTTGTTTAAATGTAATAAATGAATAAATATTTAATTCAGTTTTAATAATAAAGGAAAATAATTCCCAGTATTTAACCCCTTCCCTCCCATTTATCACTTCATATGCAGTGAACATGTACAGCAGGAGATTTTTTGCTGTGTGCATTTTTAAGGGGTTATTTTAAGGGGTTATTTTTTTTTTTTTAAATTTCTTACAGTATAAAAAGGCTATTTTAAGAGCTATTAACCCCTTGCTTTCCATATATTGCCGCCTATGCATCGATCTCGCTGCAGAAACTTTTTTGCTATTTGCAGTTTAAAAAAATTGTTGCATCCCCTAGGGGTTAATTATACCCACTTGGGGTTTAAACTTCAACTATTTTTGAAGATTTCAGAGTGCATTTATAGCAATCAGTAACAGCCAATCAGTGGCAAAGGTGGTTTGGTGATTGTTCAGATGAGCATCAAAATTCGCCTGGTCAGACTAATATCGGTAAATATTGATGTGACTCAACTGGATCTGTCGCCCTCTCCTCACTTGAGATTTAGTGAAGGAGATATATATAATTTAAGTTTTTAATTGTAATAAATGAAATAAAATGTAAAAGCCAAGGGCTTTTATAAAAGCCATACCCTTTGTACCCTTTGTATTAACCGCTTCCCTGCCACTGATCTCTGCACAGGAGCACATTTTTTCTTGTCTGTGCATTTTTAAGGGTTATTTTTTTTGTACTGAAATTTATTACAGTACTGTTGCTGAATACATATTTGGGTGTTGTTTGGCAGTGACTTATACCAAAATCTGTCAATTCTGGTCTTAAGTACAATGTATGTGGGGAAAAAAAGCACAACACAATTACTAATACAAATTTTGACCAAGGGTGGTAGTAGAATTATTGCATGGAAAGTGTTAACATACCACCACTTGAAATAGCCTAGAATGTCTAGTTTTTTTTTTTAAAAAATGTACAGTTTGATGGGGTAAAAATTCACTGGCTGGTTCAAAAATGTCACAAATGGGAAATGGGCACAGGTTGTCTGCATGTCAAAATTCCAAGTTGGAAATGCGCACCTGCTAAATGTGGTCTTTTAGCCCCCAACTAACCTATGCATGGGTGGTATCCCTGTACTCAGAAGATGTTGCTGAACAACTGTGGGGTGTTGTTTGGCAGTGACATGTACCAAAATGTGTGAATTCATGTCTGAAGTGCAATGTATGTGAAAAAAAAAACACACAAAAATTACTACCATAAAATTTGACAAAGGCTGGTGGTAAAATTAGTGTATGGAAAATAAAATAAAAATAAAATAAAAGTCAGAAAATGTGTTTTTTTCACCATATTTTATTATTTTATTTTATAGTATATCATAGTATATTATAAAAATGATGGTATCTAAATAAATCCCTTCTTGTTCCAATAAAAACAATATATATTTTGTGTGGGTACAGTAAATGACAAAGAAGAACATTACAGCACAGCACAAACAGCATCCAGAATGACCAAAAATATTTCAAAGGGTCTGTCTTTAAGGGGTTAATCCAACATATTTTCAATATATTTTTCAGAAGATCCAGCTCTAACAAAGATTTGATGTATTTAGATTATAAACCTACATTAAAAAAATGTTTGCACCATATATACTTAAACAATCTAAAAATATATTCTGTTTGCAGCATGTCTGCAGTACAGTGGACCAACTCAGAACATAATCTTTGCATGAAGATTCCAATTGCCATTAAACACAGAGGTATATGTTAGGAAAGGCTAATAAAAAAAAAAACATTAAAGTTTATGTGCGGAGGAAGTCTATTCCTTGCATGGATATGATCCACAACTTTCTAAATCTCATCTGCTGCTTTTTGATCGTCTCCCAAATTTACTTACAGTAATAAGATATTAGGTAACATAAAATCTATTTATCTTAATGTCCTAAGCTACATTACACATATTTAAGGTCTTGTTTATTGTCCAATTTCAGCTTCCCCAAGTAAGAAATGTTATTTCAAACTGCCATGTTTCCTTTTTAATTTGTAGCTGGTTGTAAAACTATCTTCAAAATGTGTACATTCTGTACACATCTTAGCTTTAAACAATTTGGTTTTAAATAGTATTTTACCTTACTGTTGTAAAAGTTTAAACCCTACAGTTATTAGGATTACATATAGACATGCAACTATTCAAATCTGCTTAAGATACAGGGCAGCTCATTAACCATTCACCTGTATTCTCATACCATGTGCAAAAAAATATCCTACACAAAGGATTAAAAAAATGTTTCAACAAATATTCACAAATTTTGTTTCACTTACTTATGGGCAAGAAAACCTGCAGTTTAACACCACAAATTCTGTAAAACATAACTTTATCTGACTAAAAATCTGAGTAGTGGCCCCCATGGATCTTAAAACTTTTAGTTGTAATATTGCAGACTGCATTGCAACATTGCAGAATTACAACATAGCGACAGAAGCAGTGATTTGCCACTTCCAAAGCTTTTGCCCACAACAGAGCAGCACCATTTCCAATATGTTGCTGACCTCCTCATGGAGGCATCATATCATCACCATCTGGATCGCCTTTGGTGGCCTTAAAGTCGCATGGCGTACATGTAAATCACACCGTTGTTAAGGGTTAAACCAATACATAGTGGGCTGAAATAAAACATGCGGTGTACTAGGTACTCTGTTCAGCCGACATGGCCTGACAGGTGCATCCACACATTTACAATGAGTTGGAGGTAATAATGCTAAAAAAAAAAAGAGAACACCCTACACTGGAAGATTTCTTTACAGTTATTAGCTGATATACACCTGAATTAAATTATACAAGGATTTTGGCTGCCTCTTCACTGAGAAATGGCCGGCTGTGTTCCTTAGGTACAAACGACAGGATTTTTTCGGGAACTGAACTTGAGGGATAAAGGAGAGAGTCGAGTCAAAGACAACCCCAAGATATTGGACCCGGTCAGTGGGTACACTTGTAGATTCTTCAATCGTAATGGTAATGGTGAAGTCAGGTAAGGGAACAGAGCTCGGAGGAGGGAAGATTATTATCTCTGTTTTAGAGAGATGAGGTTTTAGATCGTGATCAGACATTCAGGTAAAGATGGCCAACAGACATGACAGATGATATATGAGGGGTGGTAATAGTTTGTTTCTTCTATTGAAAGTTACTTTTTATAAAGCTTTGATATTTTTGTTTAATATGGGTGAGACTAAGAGGAGTGGGCATTTGTGTGAAATTATAGAAAATAAACAATATTAAATGTAAACAATAATAGCACCAAAAATGACACACCAGACACAATTAAAAGTTTGGTCAATAGAAAGCAAAATATGTTGCAACCCAATACATTTATGCTCTATATGAGTACATATAATCTAGACATACCCTAAACATAAGTTACAATTAATAATTTTCTCTCATTATATATGTTTTTACTTAAACTATGGCAGCTTTTTTGTCATCACATAATTCCAGACTTGCACAACTTTCAAAGTACGTATGCTTTTATGAATTTGTTTCAATGCAGCATGGCAGAAAATCTGTCTGTATGCGTAATCCTATGCATAACCAACTAGGCAAACACACTGCTGAAACACCTGTAAACTTTAAAGAAGATACAGGGATTTAGATGAAGGTCTCAATTTTATAAAATAATTTATCCCATCACTTCTATCTTAATATGCCAGCTTCTGAGGAATTTGACAAGGACTTTGTCATTTTCATTTGCAATCTTTCACATGTCTTAAAAATAGGTTGCCTAAAAGAAAATTGTTTTCACTCCTACTATTGACAAAATAATTTATAGTGCTATGAAATATAGGTCAAACCTAACTTGGTAAATACCTCAATGTCACAAACAGAAGTTGGTTTGTACATGCTCTAAACTTAAAATATAAGATTAAGGGAATGTATTCTGAAATGCTAACTTTAAAAATGTAACCTAGCATGATTATTGTTTTAAAGAAAATGGATATAATATATCTAACGTTTGCAAATGCCATGCAACACAATAGGCTGCTGAGTAAAGTAAGGCATATTGTATTTGAACAAAAAGATTTGGACTTAGTCTGAAGAAAGCCTCACCCCCATTGAAATGAATGGCCTTCTTTAACGGAAGTAAATAAAATAATAATCCACACTGCTTAAAAGAACATAAGTGCTCTTCCACTTAAAAAACAGGACTGAGGTTTCCGCTCCCAGGCGCCTGTAGACAGGGGAGGCTAGGCAAGATGCCACTACTGTCCCCCCTTTTATACCACTGTCGCCTGGCTTATACAGTTGGGGCCAGGGAAATCTTGCCCAGCCCCTAGGCCCAATATTTATATATATATATATATATATATATATATATATATATATATATATATATATACTCGCCTTGTCCATTTATGCTAAAGAGCCAGCTAAAGAGCCAGTCAATGGGAGGTACAAGATCCATGCCATTAAAACATACACCCTGCCAGCCGTGGGCCCCTACAGGCTTAAATGAACAACTACTTTTCACCTCCTTTTTGACACCTCGCTAAAGAAATTGTATAATTATCCAGATGAGTAATGTGGGTGAGACACACTTGAAAAAAACATATAAGATCAAAGGCACATCATAAACCATGAAATAAAGTCCAAGTGAATAGGTTGGCATAGGTAAATTCGTTTGGAAATACCATCCAGTGGCAGTGTGTCCATAAAACTGACACATAAAGAATGAAAAAAATCCCACCATAGCGCAGACTGATTTAAAAGATTGTCATCATGCATATAACCTTAAAACTCACTATATCATAGATCTAAACAGGCACATCAGGCAAGCAGCCGAATTGTCCAAACAACTCGAAGGAGAAGTTGAAATATACGGTGAATCACCCACTGTCCATCCCTCTCAGTCCGCAGGCTGGTAGAAATTGTACAGTGATTACCAGGGAAACATTTTGCTTCAGAGAAGCATTGAGCATAGAGGTCCAGTCACAGCAGCTACTTCATCAGGGAAATGTCTTCCAAATGCAACACACGTTTTTATAATAATGTCACACTTACAATGCTTGTTCTGTTCTTTTGATGTGACTTCTGTGGCAGAGCTGGTTTGTTAATGCCGCAGCAATAACACATATATTTATTTTAAAATAATATAATACTTCTGATCTTAGTCCAATACAAACATATTAATATAACAATTATTTTTTTAATAATAAATAAATGCTTAAAAAAGATAATAATGAATGATGATAAGAATAAAAAATAATGAATAATCACTGCAGGTGAACCATTAAGGATATTTAAGACTCATTGGAAAGAAAACAATAAAAATGTCAGAAAATCATATATGATTTTTTTATTTTATTTAAAATACTATGATGGATATTTACCTTCTGGATATTAATTAAAGTCTGGATACAGGAAATTGGTGCAGTGAGATCTAAATCACTGCTACTGTGTATACATTAATGAGAGAAATGGTATATCAAGGGGAGATTACTTTTAACATATCATAGATATTTGGATTAGAAAAAAAATTGAATGAAATAAAATGAGGAAAAGATGAAAATTATGAACTTTGGTCATTAAGTTGTCTTTAGGTAATGCATGGGTTTAATTATTGATTGGTTGGGGGTAAATTGACAGATAGTGAATGTATTTGAAGGAAAATTCAAAAGTAAATATGGAGAGTGGGCAGTGGAACCCTAAGGGTGATTTTTTTTTAACACGTGAATTCTCCCCCCTGACCTGGGCAAGGTAGAGGTTTGAGAGGGTAAGTAGGGAATATTTGTGCTTTATTTTATTTATTAATTAGATGGGTGTTGGGGCCTATTGGAAGCCCACTGACTGACTGTCTATGGGGATGATAAAGACAATTTTCTGTTCTGTGTGTTTCAGTCTGCTTTCGGTTTCAAATTCAATTAGAGTGTAATTGTGTCGCTATTCAGGGTCGCATCAGGGCCTCTTGGGTAGCTTGAAATTTGGAAATCAGACTAATTACTTCAGCCAAAATTCAGCGTATATTATGTAGACCCCTATGTTACGCTATGGAATACTCCAATATGTAACTAAATATGTCGCTGTAGATTGTTTTGTTTTTTTAAATTTCCTGTTTATCTTTCTGGTGTCTAATCCTATTTCCTTTCATTTATGTGAAAGGCATTCAATCTAAAAACTAAAACTATGTATACAATATAAGAGAATAGACAAATATGGGAATTAGCTGCATATTAACGACAATATGAATATCAATTTATCCTGTAACCAAAGCTACATTGTTTACTAATGAAAGTCACATTTTATTTTGACTAGATGAAAGTGATAACACAATATCACAGAAAACAAGTACAAGTTGAAACAAATGTCTTGAGCTTCATTTTCTTACTAAAATGGTGCATATATCCAACACATCTTTAACAGTAGTCAGGTTTGACTGATGATTTGTTTAATGTCATATTTTGAAATAATTCCCAATATTTATGATGGACAGCTTCTCATGAATTTATATGAAGACATTGTCACATATTTGGTCCTTTCTAATGCTTGAAATATTTTTCAGTAAGAGTTATATGAAATGGAATAGCATCACTTGTGACAACTAATCACCCTTGGTACATGTTTTTTATAGAACAATGATGAGATTTAAGTGCAGCGGGGAACTGATTATTAATGTGCACATAGAAGTCCAACATTGTAGCCTCTGAACATCAAACAAACAAATACAGAGTGTAATAGTACCCAGTACAAAAGCTATCCTAGTGCCATGGTGTTGCTTATCCAAAGACATACACATTATCCTGGTATGTTACACATTGTTACATTAATGTCTTGTCAGGAGAAGAATAATTAATAAATACCTTTCTTGAAGTGAGTATAACAACATTCTCTAATTAGCTAGGTCCCTCCATGCCACCCTCCACGGACAGTTTTCTACATTTTGAACGAACCAGGGTGGCACCTGAGACATTACCTATGGGTAAGCACTAACACTTGATTGTACACCTTTGCATTAATCAAACTGTCATGGCACTTCAACTCTCATCATTCAAAAGACACTAGTAGCAGTCATCAGCATGATTGGAGTAGAAGATCAACAACAGTAGAAATACAACATCAAGGGAGTTAGTCTCTACAAGTGAGATGGAAATCTCAACATTTCACAGTTTGTGGAGTTCCGTTTCAATGAGAGCTCGACATGTTGGACCTTTGCCCAATACATTGTAAGTCAGAGAAATTAAATGTTCACCTGCAAATCACTGAAGAGCTAAACACTTTGATAGCAAAAACATTACATTAACTTATTTGTGACCTTATGACGAGTTAACTTGTCATAAGAGCCACAGCATTAACAACCTTATAACGAGTTAACTCGTCATGCAGTCTAGCTGGCGGTGTACTCTGTGCGCACTGCCAGCCGGTCTGAAACAGGTCCAGGACTTTGCCTCACACCCGTTTGTAACTGTGATCATTTCCCTTCTTACTTTATGGCGCTTTTTTTTGTTTTTACAATGTCTTTTATTTTTGCATGTTTAAAGTTTTTTTTAATTAATATATTTTATTGTAACATATTGATCTAATTACAGGTAACCCCTGCATGCCCATTCTGTGATTCTTATGGCTCTGACTGGTAAGAGTTTTTTTTTCTGAGGTTTTTTGTTGGGGGGGGGGGGGGTTTGGGAACCTATACTTTTATTAGCTAGTTAATTAGTTGGGACAAGTGGGTTAGTGTTGTACTAGTTGTGTAGATTATTACTGGGAAAATAATAATATATTTTTTCCCCCAAATGTTCCCCTTTTATATGTATTTTTTAATACTAAATTATAGATTATTTTTATGTATAGGGTATCAAAAGAAAGCTCTAACTGTCCTTTAAAAAAACAACATATAACTTGTATGTGTGTGTTAAATGACAGAGAGGAAAATTATGTTTCAACACTGGCCCAGAAAATCCCTGGTCCTGAAGGGGTTAAACAAGTGGAGTCAGAAACAATACATAAAATAAACATAATAAAATATTTAGAGCTCACCCATAAGGTGAAAAGCGAGTCATGGTAAAACATTATTATGATAATAGGATGTGCAATTCCCTAAAACATAATGTGACCAGTGAGATATAACAAAATCCACATAGATAGATAGAGGCAAGGTCAGAGAAATTAACCACTTTATCCAGACACTCACTCACACACATACACAGACAGTCTGTCACTCACACTGACAAACACACACTCACTCACACTGACACACACACAACTCACACTGACATTCACACACACTCACACTGACATACACACACACTCACTCACACTGACATACACACACCGTCTAACTGTTTAACTTACCTGGTCCAGGCATCTCCTTTAAAAGAGGGACTGAGCCAATCACGGAAAGCTTCTGAACTGTCAGCCAGTCAGGAGAGTTGAGATGTCTCACCTAATTGGCTGAGACCTCCTTCTATCAAGCTCCCCCGGACACAGAAAAAAAAAAGATTGTTGCATGGAGCAGCAAAGTACTGCCTCTGCCAGGGTGGCGCCTGGGGAAGCTGCCCCAGTCTGCCCCATTGAAGGGCCGGCCCTGTGTAAGACATACATAATGGAGAAATGATTTGCTGTTTTTAATGCACAAGTAGTAAAGTTTAACAAGATTTGGTCCTCATGGATAGAGGGGTATGAATTCCTTTCATATAGACTTAGTTAAATAAATATTGTGTGGAGATCTTCTAAATATCCAACCCATCCTTCCTTTTTTTACTTCCCCAATTTTAGGAAATATGTATATAAATATATATATCCCAAAATTGGGAAGGACTGTGATCTTCTGACCTGTCTCTGCTGGCTCCGTTAATGGCCTGTTGGTACTGTAACACTCTTGGTTCTATTCACTAAAATTCTACTTTGATTTTGAGACTAAGTACCCGAGTTTCATATAGACTTAGTTAAATAAATATTGTGTGGAGATGTTCTAAATATCCAAACCATCCTTCCTTTTTTTACTTCCCAAATTTTAGGAAATATGTATAATATGTATAAGGCTCTTTCAGTAAGAAGTGCTATGACCCACCTTAGCGAAAGGAAAAGGGATGGTGTCATCATGAAGTTTATGGAACACTGATTCAAGAATACCCTGCAGTCAGCAGGAATACCTTTATAACAAGGAGGCTGGAGTTGACGTGGTACAGGAGCAGTTCCATTCCCTGTCGGCAGAATAAAGGGGTGTAGGAACCTAAGAAATCTGCTGAATGGGATCAGTGCAGTTCAGGGTCTACAAGGCTTGTGAAAATTCATCCTACAGTTAAGGCCCTGGATATGGGATTAACCCCTTCATGACGTTAGGGCGTACTAAGCCGTCCTGATTTAAAGTGCCTAAAAGTCGTTAGGATGGCATAGTACATCCTTTGTTAAACAGCTCATCGCGGCTCTCCGTGATGAGCTGTTCACGGATCTCAGGCACTTGCAGCAGGATCCAATCTGTCAGATGAGGCCACTTTGAGTTCCTTCAGTCTGTCAGTGGAAATTTAGCTGGTGCTCGTTTACATTTCTCGAAATCACGCCGTGCCCGAACTTCGCGATTTTTTGCCAGGGACCCACAGGGTCTATTAAGGTCGTTTGCGACGCAAGCACCATGCATCACGAAGGGGTTAATAAGTAGCGATCTTCTGACCTGTCTCTGCTGGCTCCGTTAATGGCCTGTTGGTACTGTAATATTCTTGGTTCTATTCACTAAAATTCTACTTTGATTTTGAGACTACCGTATTTGCTCGAATATAAGACGAGGTTTTTTTCAGAGCAAATGCTCTGAAAAATCCCCCTCGTCTTACATTCGAGGTCGTCTTATAATCTGACCTCAAATTGTGGTCAGATTATAAAACAGGGATCCAGGTCCCCAGCAGAGCTGCAAGGGACCTGTATCCCCCTCTCTAGCAGCAGGGGATGTCTGCGCAATGAGCGCAGACTCCCCTGCTTCCGCCCGGCACGACCGCCGGGGCTTCTGTGAAGAAGCCGGGTACTTCCGCTTTCGTCACAGAAGTCCCGGCGAGCGTGCCGGGCGGCAGCAGGGGAGGTCTGCGCTCATCGCGCAGACTTCTTCTGCTGCCCCACTAGCCACCAGGGAAAAGCGGGCAGCTGGGGGATGTCTGCACGATACGTGCAGACATCCTCCATGCTGCCCGACACCTCCGTCTATTATGACGGACCAGCTGTCCGTCATAATAGACGAAGGTGTCGGGCAGCATGGAGGATGTCTGCACGTATCGTGCAGACATCCCCCAGCTACCCCCACTAGGCACCAGGGAAAAAGGGGAGATAGAGAGAGACTAGGGGAGGGAGGGGGAGATAGAGAGAGAGAGACTAGGGGAGGGAGGGGGAGATAGAGAGAGAGAGAGACTAGGGGAGGGAGGGGGGAGATAGAGAGAGAGAGAGAGACTAGGGGAGGGAGGGGGGAGATAGAGAGAAATAGACTAGGGGAGAGAGGGGGAGATAGAGAGAGAGAGACTAGGGGAGAGAGGGGTGAGATAGAGAGAGAGAGACTAGGGGAGAGAGGGGGGAGATAGAGAGAGAGAGACTAGGGGAGGGAGGGGGAGATAGAGAGAGAGAGACTAGGGGAGGGAGGGGGGAGATGGAGAGAGAGAGACTAGGGGAGTGAGGGGGGAGATAGAGAGAGACTAGGGGAGGGAGGGGGGAGATAGAGAGAGAGAGAGACTAGGGGAGGGAGGGGGAGATAGAGAGAGAGAGACTAGGGGAGAGAGGGGGGAGATAGAGAGAGAGAGACTAGGGGAGGGAGGGGGGAGATAGAGAGAGAGAGACTAGGGGAGGGAGGGGGGAGATAGAGAGAGAGAGAGACTAGGGGAGGGAGGGAGAGATAGAGAGAGAGAGACTAGGGGAGGGAGGGGGGAGATAGAGAGAGAGAGACTAGGGGAGGGAGGGGGGAGTTAGAGAGAGAGAGACTAGGGGAGGGAGAGGAGATAGAGAGAGAGAGAGACTAGGGGAGGGAGGGGGAGATAGAGAGAGAGAGACTAGGGGAGGGAGGGGGAGATAGAGAGAGAGAGACTAGGGGAGGGAGGGGGGAGATAGAGAGAGAGAGACTAGGGGAGGGAGGGGGGAGATAGAGAGAGAGAGAGACTAGGGGAGGGAGGGGGGAGATAGAGAGAGAGAGAGACTAGGGGAGGGAGGGGGAGATAGAGAGAGAGAGACTAGGGGAGGGGGGAGATAGAGAGAGAGAGACTAGGGGAGGGAGGGGGAGATAGAGAGAGAGAGACTAGGGCAGGGAGGGGGGACATAGAGAGAGAGACTAGGGGAGGGAGGGGGAGATAGAGAGAGAGAGAGAGAGAGAGAGAGAGAGAGAGAGAGAGAGAGACTAGGGGAGGGAGGGGGAGATAGAGAGAGAGACTACGCTGGGGGGGGGGAAGAGAGGCCGCAAGGAAATAAAAACAAGAAATGCATTTGTATAATATTAATTTTTTATTAAATATTAAAAAGCAATTTACATATATACAAGTTAAAAAAAAAAATTCCTATAGGGTAGTCTAATATTCAGGCTTTTAGTTTTTTTCCTAAAGGAATATACAAAGTTTGGGGGGTCGTCTTATAATCAGGGTCGTCTTATAATCGAGCAAATACGGTAAGTACCCGAGTTTGACTAAGAAAAAAACCCAGGTTCAAATATTTCCCATTAAAAGCAAAGTGATGTGAAAATATCAAAGCTATTTTTGAGACTAAGTCAAATTTGGCACCCGAGTTTGACATGGTCTCAAAAATTGCTTCAATCGTTTTGCTTTCCATTACTTTCAATGGGGAAGATTCAAACCTGTGTTCAATTAGTCATACTCTAGCCACAATTATTTATCAAAGACAAGGTGTTATCAAAATTGACATCAGGAAGCTAACATAAACTCCTATACCTCTCATCATTGGATGAACCATCTGCTTGGAATAAGGGTTAAATAAGCCTGAAAAATCCTCTTTTTTTTATCCTATTGAAAGGTGATAGTATAACTGCTTCTCACTGGGAACCTCAAAGCTCGAAACTTCAGAGTTGTATTATGTAGTTATTCCTCCAAGTTTCTGTTTGCTTGACACTTATTAAACTTCTTCGATGTCTTAAAATAATTTCTTATGAATGTTTTCAGGCTGATTAGCATTGCCAACTCCGGAGGATTATTTTGCCCACAAGGAGTTGTATAATTTACACCAGAATTGCATTTTCTGCATAAGTTCATCTTTTTAGTGTTGAGACTGGCAATGATATTAAAAGAGTGACAGGATCATTACATCTTTGCCACAGCAGTACCTCTTAAATAAGAATTAAAATACACTAATAAAAAGTAATACAGTCTATAGAATATATGCTGTCATTGACTGTTTAATGTGTTCATTTATATAAATACTATCCTACAATTCATTCCTGTCTTACAGATGATATCATAGATTGTGCTGTAAATAAATTTATCTTTTACCGTAAGCTACCTGCTAGTTTTGCCAGATATAGCATTTTAATTTTGAGTATCTAAACACGCAAGCTTGCAAGTACACACACATTCTCCTTTTTCCCATAATACCTTTGTGTTTCTTAGATATCTTGCTTTGAAAAAACTGTTTAGTTATAATGGGTATACATCTCTATTTACATGATTTTATTCTGTATGTTTAATCACACCTCAAAAACTTTACTATAAATGCACATTGGATAAATCTACATACTGTTTAACTTTTTTTTTTTTTTACAGAAAATGTAATAATAAAATACTTGTCACTTGTCAAGTTATTTTATGAAACACAATAGATCTGGTTTAAGCATCTTAATATCTTGTGGATAGCTAGCATGTGAGTACAAAATGCACACCAATCCTTGTATTATTTTGAGATGGGCCACAAAAGACAGACAAAAGAGACAATTCAGAAAATAAGACTGTATATAGAAAGGATATTGAAGCAGATTTTAGTTTGCCAAACTTAATAAAAACAGCTTGGAAACTAAAGTCTTACTGAACCCTTTTCAAAAATTATGAAAGGGTGCTAAGGACCAAAAATATGAATTGAGAATTACCAAAATAAAAAAGTACTTTTATTTAATTTGTTTATCCATTGTGAGTTACTACACATTTTTTTCCACATCTCTATTTACCACTTAATGTGTTTTATTTTTTAATGCACCTTTTGCCCCTAAAATAATATTTGGATCATTAAAACGTCGGAAATTCTGTCATTTTCAGCAAACTTAGTCCACACTTGAGGAGATCTGACCTTTTAAGAATAGGTGGTATTCCCGGAACTGAAAAGGGCCAAACTTCTGGCCCAAATTTGGTAAAGTCCGCCATATTGAATAGCCAAATTATGGATGTTTTTTAAATAGCCCAGAACGGAGCTATGAGATTGGTTTGATAATAGTTTGTCCTGTCCTGGAGTTCACTATGTTACAGGCTCTTAGAACAAGATCCAAACCTTCCTGCCCTTCCCTGATTTATGTGCCAGTTAGTAAACAAATTGAAAGGTTTTAAATCATGCAAAACAAGAAGCCAGCCAGTTGAAATGTGCTAAGAGAAGGTAACAAAACTAAAAATGATTTATTCAAAGTGTCTTACAATTTTAAAATATTAGCATAATGTACAGAATGTTTTTTATACTCAGTTGTGCATAAAAGTGAACTTAATATGTGCGTATGAGATAGACTTACTGCTATACTGAGACACGCTTGAGGTTTATAGGTATAACCCTAACAAAATGCTTATTTGTATAATTTTTTTCAAGTTTCCACTAATTATCCATGGCAGTCAGCAATGTTTTACTCTCTAACTCATTGTAGGAAACGGAACAGTGCACATGAACAACCATCAAAATGTTAAGTATACAAAAATTGGTGCAATTTAAAAAAGAAATCCCAAAAATTGTTGTGATTACTAGATCTAATAAGCCACTTAAAAATAAATGCAATCATATACAAAAGTGCGACACCAGATTCCTGAATAGACTGTCATTTCAGGTACTTGAACACCTTTATCTGTACAGCTGCACAAAAAATGTTTTATCAACTATATAAAACATATTTTTGGAAACATTGTGTCCTCTGTCAGTCACAAAGAAAGGCACAGATATTAAAATAAAAGGTCAGATAAAAAAGCTTACTTGAAAGCAATAATATAATTTTTTTTCTTTGAGACTATAGCAACCAATCGAACAAGAATTGTTTACTTTAGATTTTAACTGCTATTTATTATTTATTAGACATGTGAGAGGAATATAGAATTAACATTCTTAAACAACTTACATTAAATAAATATATGTTACTATGTAAAGCACTGTAATCAATTGATCCAATTTTGTATTCCTTATCATTAAAATAATATCACATTTTGTAAAAAAAAATGTAATTAGATAGATGTTGGCTTGTGACACTAGGATCCAGTGTCAAAGGATTCCAGTGGCATGCTTCCCTTGCCTCTCCAGTAATCCACCCTACAGTTATATATAACACCTTGCATACATTGCACTTATCGGACTTGTCCAAAATATTCCAGTTTGTACCCATGTGCTATAGACGTATATGTAGAGGTACTCCAGGAATAAGCACTTTGGGGTTTTGATATGACTTTAAAAAATACCTTTATTGGTAAGTGAACAAAAACGTACGGCTATTTCCTTTTAACAATGCCCGGTTAAATAGCATTTTTTTAATTCCATTGGACATTTAACATAAATAATTAAATGCATGAGTGACGCATGAGTGACGCATACTTGGCTCTTCTGTATCTTGGCTCCTCACTCTGAATTATCACAGTTTTTTTCTCTTATTTATCATATACCAATCAGTGTGACCACATGCGTTTAGTCTCTCCCAGCTCTATTGTAATCAAATGACAGGGAGTAACTAGCAACACTAAGTGCAGGTCTCCCCTTGCAAGGCTAAGGCAAGGTGAGAAGACCAGTATACAGATATAGCCAAATGAATACTCAATAAAACATAGAATAACAGATAAAGGTCTACCAGATTATGAGGAGCAGGATGCACCAGGTAGAGTATCACTCCAAAAGGTATACATTTATTTGTAATTGTGATGATTATTCAGCACGTACATATACAGCTTCCAGAGATTTGAAATTGGGTTTTATAATGGAGACAGTGGGAGCTAGGCAATGAAAGTGAGCTGCATGTGAAGTACAAGTGAACTGAAAAATTCAAGCACCGGTAGCTCAGTTGGAAAGATAGGCAAATTGGTCAAGGAGGTCTGCACGTGGTCAAGCAGACACAAGCTAATAATGTATCTATGTTTGATATGACTTTGCAGAGCAAAAAAAGATCTCCGTTTTGGCTTTTTGCTTTTTTTTGGAAGGGGGGAGGATACGACAGCACTTGTCAGAAATTCAGAAAGGATGGATGCAAAGACATGGCAAAAGGCTTCATCAGTACAAAATGAGCCACTGCCAGAGGCATTTGGCCCGATTAGAGTGATGTAAAATACCACTTGTCCCAGACTTTTACCTCAAATGTTTATATTGCAGCAAATGGTATTCATTAAATTAGCTCAGGTCAAATTATAGACTCCATTATATTTATTTTATTTTATATTTAATGAGCCTCTCTCTTTTTTACATATTCAAATATCAAACATTTAAATGAATCTCATTTCACCATGCAATACAAATATAATACAGATAAAAAAACATTTAGAAGAAGTCAATAGCATATATTGCAAATACAAAATAATAACATTATAACAAAGAAAAGAAATGACAGTCACAATTCAACCCAATATTAATCTAAATTTCTTTAATTTAAAAGTGACTAACATCTTTTCTCCTCACTCTGCATTTTGCCTTTTTTCCCCTGCTTTACTTCTTTTCCCTTTCACTTCACTCCTATCTTCCCTTTTCTCTCTTCTTTTTTCCCCTCCCTTCTCCTTTTCCCTTTTCCTTTTCTTATTTTCCTTTTCTATTTACTCTTTTCCCTTTGTTTTTTTTCGATCTTTTCCTCCTCTTCCTTTCCTATTCCACTTCCCTTCTTTCCTTCTCATTTCACCTTTTCCTGTGCTCTCCTTGTTCTTCTCCTTTTATAATTTTTGACAAATCATAAAATCATATTACTACTTAACAAAAAGTATTATTTGATGTCATATCTGTGATAATAATATAAATGAGTTCCAATTTTATCAATATTATTTGTCCTGAATAATACCCAAACAATGAAATTATTTGCAAAGTTACTCACAAAGCAAGCAATGTGCAGCTATAATATATTGCTGTATTCAGTGCTGTATTTCCGCGAGGCATCCTAGGCGGATGCCTATGGCGGCAAATTTTGGGGGGCGGCAGCGCCCCCCAGCACTGGAAAAAAAAAAAAATCTGGCCCTTTAAACAAACAAAAAACCCCACCACGCTTGCAGGCAGAGACGGAGGTGAGAGGGGATCGGAAGATCCCCCCTCACCATCGCTCTGCCTGCCAGGCTGCACGGGGAGCCGAACAGGCAGCACAGAGAAACCTCCGTGCTGCCTGTTCGTCTCCCCGTGCAGTGTGCCTACACGGAAGTGCCGACAGTCACGTGACGGGCGCGCTGACGTCATACGCGCGCCTGGTCACTTGACCTGTCGGCACAATCGCCGGGAAGCCGAACAGGCAGCATGGAGGGACCATGCTGCTTGCCTGCCAGGGAAAGGTAAGTGCTGATGGGAGACTGTGTGTGTGTGTGTGTGTGTGTGTGTGTGTGTGTGCGTGACTGAGTGTGATGGGAGTCAGAGTGTGATGGGAGTCAGAGTGTGTGTGATGGGAGACAGTGTGTATGACTGAGTGTGATGGGAATCAGAGTGTGTGTGATGGGAGACAGTGTGTGACTGAGTGTGATGGGAGTCAGAGTGTGTGTGATGGGAGACAGTGTGTGTGACTGAGTGTGATGGGAATCAGAGTGTGTGTGATGGGAGACAGTGTGTGACTGATGGGAGACTGTGTGTGACTGAGTGTGATGGGAGTCAGAGTGTGTGTGATGGGAGACAGTGTGTGTGACTGAGTGTGATGGGAATCAGAGTGTGTGTGATGGGAGACAGTGTGTGACTGAGTGTGATGGGAGTCAGAGTGTGTGTGATGGGAGACTGTGTGTGACTGAGTGTGATAGGAGTCAGAGTGTGTGTGTGATGGGAGACTGTGTGTGACCGAGTGTGATGGGAGTCAGAGTGTGTGTGATGGGAGACTGTGTGTGACCGAGTGTGATGGAAGTCAGAGTGTGTGTGATAGGAGACAGTGTGTGTGACTGAGTGTGATGGGAGTCAGAGTGTGTGTGATGGGAGTCAGAGTGTGTGTGATGGGAGTCAGAGTGTGTGTGATGGGAGTCAGAGTGTGTGTGATAGGAGACATTGTGTGACTGAGTGTGATGGGAGTCAGAGTGTGTGTGTGATGGGAGACAGTGTGTGTGTGACTGAGTGTGATGGGAGTCAGAGTGTGCGTGATGGGAGTAGGAGTGTGTGACTGAGTGTGATGGGAGTGTGAGCTTGATGTGAGTCTGAATGATGGGGCATGTCTTAGGTGTGTAACGTGGGTGTGCAGCTTGGGTAGGGGGGTGCCCGGATTTTGTCTGCCTAGGGCAGCACAAAATCAAGATACACCACTGGCTGTATTCTTGTTCTGTTGTAATAATGTAATAATTCCTCCTTCTTAATCATAGTCCTCCACTTTCTTAGTAATACATGGAAGTAATATTCTGCTTCCATAGAGAAGGGCTGAACATCTTCACTTCTTAAAGAAAGCAGGCAAATCCTGAGCTGGGCAAATCTCCAAGTGACTAATCTTAAGTTAAGTGAAAGAGTTATATGCATATAAAGATTTAAAAGGCAAGAAGTACAGTAAGATTTCCAGCTTTAAATTGGTAGGGGATCTGAATAGAATAGTTGGGTGTTTGCTATTGTTTGTTTATTAATGTGCATAGGTGCACTCAGTTGTGTGTAAATATGGCTAGTGGTCATTAGCTTTGCTAATTTTTGAAGCATTTTAAAAGCACAGGATCCAATCTAAATTTGAGGTTTTTCAAATTCACAAGGGTATACCAACATCCCACTGGGTGGAAATTGCAGTTAAACAGTATACACACTCTAAAGGCTACCTAGTAAACCCTAAAATAAATTCCCAAGTGGCATTGTTAATATCCTGTAGCCACATTTCTCTAAAGTCAACCCAATTAACCAAAAATGACATTACCCAGTGTTATTGTCAGTATCCTGCAATCACATTACACTCAAAAGTATAACTAATTGACACTGACCCAGTAGAAACAAAAAATGGATCTGTTGTATTTACATTCTTTATAATGGCAGCCTTACTTCAGTGATTAACAGATTACAGATTTGGATGCTATAGGTTGCAGCATAAGAGTGTTCTTTTCAACTTTGAGTTGTGTAAACTACAGTTCAACATGATAGGATTAAGGTGGTAGATAAATAGCATGTCCCATAGCCTGTGGGGGGATGGGACGGTTCATCGCCAGGCCTTTCTTCGTAGGGCAGTTCATCATGGGATACATGAGTATTATTAGGTGTTAGATATTAGGGTTTGGGGGGTTAGGCATTAGTATTAGGGTTCGGGGGTAGTATTAGTAGTAGGGTTGGGGGGTAGTGTTAGTATTAGGGTTTAGGGGGTTAGTTTTATTATTAGGATGCATGGGGTAATGTTAGTATTAGGATTGGGGGTTATTATAGGGATTCGGGGTAACTTTTAGGGGAGTTTAATGCATTAGGGGAGGTGTATGTTTGTAAGCGATGACAGTTCAGCGTTGAACTGTCAGTGCTTACAATACTGCGATGATGCGGCTGCTTTGCCTTATACCGCTGACAGTTCAGCATTCAAAATGCTGCCCTGAACTGTCAACAACGAAGTAGCCGCAAAGAACTGTCCTAGATGCACCTGTGGCTCAATACAATTCATTAAATACACTTCCAGGGTGTAGTGGTGTTATGAAGACAGACACAGAAATCAAGATTCTTCCAGTTTCTCAGGTACACAAGACTTTAACTTATGCTCAGGTTGTGACTGCAGAAAAACCGCTACTGCAGAGACTTGGCAGATCTATTGTAGGATTTGACAGCTTTAGACTAGCATATAAACGGCATGTCCCACAGTCTCTGGCTCTAAAAATCAAATTGTAGGCACGTTTAGAATATTTTTAGGTACATAAGTGAAAAAAGTAAAGTAAAACAAGAACCAATGAGATTAAAAACAACATCAGGAAAATATGTGGAAGAGGATAAAAGCCTAGTTGACTGCCTTAATGAATATACATGCATTTACAAAACAAAACATAGTGAATTGACACAGAGGAAGAGGTTCTAATTATAAAAATAACTTAGTAGTGTACTAGCAAAACTGTTAATCAATTTATTTAGCTAATCACTGTTAAGAAAGGTAGTAGAGAGGAGTCGAGCAACTATAGGCCTGTAAGTCTTACATCAATAGTAGGGAAAGTAATGGAAACAATGCTAAACGATATGACTTTTATTACTAATCTGGAAGCACATGGATTTCAAGACCATAAACAATATGGGTTCACTGCAGGGAAATCATGCTAAATTCAGGGTTTTTTTTGTCTGGACATTGCTTAATTAGATTTCACTAAGGCATTTAACACTGTCCCACACTGAAGACTTATCAGTAAATGTCAAGCTTTGAGCTTGGTTTCCAATACTGTGGAATGGGCATTCACCCTTGTGCAGGCTCATCCATGCTGTAACCAGGCATTTCTGTATTTTTCTTGCTTTGCTTTCTTGTTTTTTATGTATGCTCTTTCCTGTCTGCCTGTTTCCCCTTCATTGGTTCCCAGCCCTGCCTTGTATCCCATCCCTACCTTGGAATCCTGTTATGTTTTCCTTTCTGCCTATCATTATGTTCCATTCCAGGTTTTCTCTGTTTCCCTCTTCCTTGTTAGTTTAAAGCACATCTGTTTTCTTTTCTGTCCTTTGCAGCAGTCTACAGGTATTCTGTTTGTGTGCAATGTTCTTTAATCTCATCATTAATTTGAAATTATTCTGTCTTAATTAGGAACTTGCCTAATTGTGGGGTACCGTGATGTAATTGGCAAGCTAACATTTAATTGGCCAAGATGTGGAGCAAACCCCCACTATTTTACCATCTTTAGTGTTAGGCTAGTTCCTGTATTTATGTTTATTCCTTTGTATGTTTCTCTTGTGTTCCTTGGCCCTGTGCTCTGAATGCAGTGTTATTTATATCTTTGCCTGTTCCTTTACGTTTTATATCATTGCCCTTTTTCTGCCCTGCATTATTCCTATGTTCTTATCTGCAACCCTGTGTCATGTATTGCTTATCCTTAGTCTGGTTTCTGCTTTGTCTTGCTTATGCTCATGCCTTGCCTATGTCCTGTAGTCATACACTATGTATTTCAGTTCTGTTTTCCCTCAGTTGATTTTCAGTTTTCACTTTGCTGGCTGTCATTTAGTTCATTCTATCTTACCCGTAGAATTTGGATAACTGCTTTTACAGGGATTGAAATGTGGCTGCAAGAACCTGGGGTCCCAAACCACCTGGGGAATGCATATACACAGCTTCAAGACTTGTCTCTCCACTCCTGCAACATAACTCCTGATCTCGGGCGCTGAGGGTCTAATTCCATCTGGTACCCCTTGCTTTACAATAACAATCTTTGATCTATTAGCCAAAATCTTTAAAAAAAATTGAAAAAAAAAGTTAGTGAATTGAACTAAAGCTATTGCACATGTTCAAATTATTTTGACTTTATTACATAATTAATTACAGCTATAAGATAGGTGTCCAACTCTTCTTGAGATGTGCAATACCCCAAAGGTGATGACTTAATCTTTGTTTCCTCCAAAGAGACTAGATACTCCAGTTATTCTACTAGACTGGTTGGCACTTTAAAATGTTGATGTGGTTTGTAGTTTTGGATGAAATAATAATACCTCAAAAGCCAGCCCATTATTATTAGGCATTTTGGCAGAATATATCCTAGCAGTTAAACCCCAATATGATAATCACTCTAAAACACTGCTGCTTAGATAATAATGTTTTAATAAAACAATTTTATAAACTATAACAAAATCAACTAACTTCACCAATTTAGCAGCAGCTTGAGAAATAAATACTTATTGAGCATAAATAGTGGATAATGTCATATTTGTCAAATATTTAAAAAATAGAATTCTGTTCTTTTATCTTGCAAAGTACTCAAAAAGGAAAATTCATAGAAAGTAGTATGGCTACACCCTTCATCTTAGAAGTGTGGGAACTTGGAAAATAGACATGTGGATAGCCCTCTTATATTCAAACATCCAGATACCATAATGAGATAAGAAAAGTAAAAAGAAAACATTCTGTGATATGACCATAATATAAATCAACAAGCAAAGAAACATAAAAATGTAAACAAAACAATTAGAACAAAAGCAAACACAGCTAATAGTGGCTAAAAATCCAAGATGTGTGGGACCTCTGCATATTCCTATATGGCTAAACACAATGTTTCTCTATGTTTTCTCTAGATGTTAATAACTATGCATTCCAAAGGAGTTCCTTTTAAGACAATAATATTTTAGAAAAATAATGTGAAAAATAATTCACACAAGATATATTTTGAAGTGTACTCATTTAAATAAATATATGTGAACGTAATTCATGAGTAACTATCATTCCTCTTCACTGATCCCTTTATATAACTTTTAAGACATTCAAAATAAGTGATCTGTTATACTTTAAGAAATATTTTATTAATATAATCCAACTGTTGTAGTGCCTATTTCATGCAGATGTATCGCAATTCCCTTAACATAATTTGTCTCAAACTTCAATACAGTGTCTGTGTGTTTTTTAATTAAGCCCGTAATGACAAGAGGTTTTGGCTATGTCCTAGCCTTGGTGGCATGGGCTGTTTTAACATATTTGCAATGTTTGCGTTTAGCTGTAATTTTCTTCTATCACATTTACTGCACCTACACAAATGATATATTGTTTTTATTGGCATAAGAAGGTCTTTCTTTAGATACTATTATTGTCCTCGCATCCTGTAATTTAGTACAAAAAAATATGATGACAATTTTTAAAAAACACACATTTTCTACACAATTACCCCGTCTAAATAGTTGGAAATTTTTTCCTGCATTTAGAAATATGGCCTGTGTACATGTCGTTATGTTATTTTTTTTTATAGTTATAGCATAATATCTGAAAGTAGTGTTTTTTGTTTATTAACCATTTTCTCTTACAGTCACCATTTAACCCCTACCTAAGCCCAAGCCTAAATCTAACCATAATTCTAACCCTTATGGAAATGCTAATGATAAACCTATTATTCCTACAACCCTAACCATTTAACCCCTACCTAAGCCCAAGCCTAAATCTAACCATAATTCTAACCCTTATGGAAATGCTCATGATAAACCTATTATTCCTACAACCCTAACCCATATGCAAACCCTAACTTAGACCTAATGTTAATTTAGCCTTTGTATTTCAATGTTTCTGACTGCCTCTAGGGGAAGTGTAGCAACAGCAACAGAGCAACACACTGTACCTCATACCAAAGCACTTACCTACAAGAGAGCATCACCATATTGGAGGAGCATGCTGTTCTCCAATATGCTCCCTCATTCGCTTAATGGAGCGATCTTGGTTGCCCTCAGCAATGAATTTAGGTGTTGATGAGTTCCTTGTCATTGAGGCATTGTGCAACACTATCTGAGTTAGGCATAATTGGTCACTAACACTGCTCATTCCACAACAGGACATGCCACGCACATCCTATGTCAGCAACATGGTTACTGACTGGACATGTCTAACACATCCAATGCTGCAAAGGGATTAAAAAACACACCTTTGTGCCACATTAAAGAATATCAAAATTTGTGATATTATCTCTCATTCACAATAAATTATAAAAATATCTAGCAACCATAAATTGTTTAAATGTATTTGTCTTAGAAAGCTGTTTGAAAAACTGCATCATTTACACTTCTTTACTACTTTTAAAAAAAAAAAAATTCCATGCCTTTCCCATCTCAATTAAAAAGATGGTATTTTAATCAAAGGCTCTCAATCTGGAACATCTATTATTCACTTTCATCAGCCAAATGTTTCTCATCTTTTCTACTTCAAATGTTCTGCTATACATAATCTTTAGGTAGTGTCCAGTTCTTTAATATTGACATTAAGTTTCTAGGACAAAACCATTGTTTGGAGGTGAGAAATATTTTTTGCTGTAAAGAACTGTTTCCAATTAAGACATAAGTCATTAAAACCCTCATGTTTAATGAAATGATCAGTAACACAATACTAAACATATTCATCAAAAATAAGTTACTTACAACCCTTTATATTAAGTAGTAGCTTTTGATTTGTATCAGGTGAGATGGTGTCAGTTACACTTTGATTTCCATGCTGGCTCTCAATCTAAGACACCGATCAGTGAGAGATGTAAATCTTTCAGAAAAGAAGGTATATCCTCAGAGTTCAAAAGCATGTGCTTATCGACTTTTTAAAAATTAAGCTAAAAAGTTATGTAATTTTTGCTTTTCAAAGCAAGTGGTTATCAGTCTCAAAGCCCTTCTTGTTGAGAGAGATCCAGAAGAGATCCAGAAGTCTAGTAGTAATGGACAATTAAAGATACAATTTCTCACTTGTCTTGAAAGCAGTGGACACAGCAGATCACATCTTGTGGAATGGCATCAGCAAGTCTTTTAGGCTTTACAACTCTGTATAGCTTTTATGAAGTGTGGACCAAAGTATTTGTTATGACTATTTCAGGTAATCCTCGAATATGTAAAGTACAACTTTCCTCATGATTTCTCTTCCATTTTTTGTCATAGCAGGGACAAATTGGGCTATATATTTTTATGTTAATAGAGTCAATTGACACTTTTATCAATAATAGCTACCATATCATCCTTTGTATAAATATATTTAAGGTTTCTTGCCAATCCATTGAAAAGATGTGGAATATTTGTACATCATCTTACCTGGGTATTCTGTCTTGATTCCTAAAAAGTCCCAAATTATTTTTGCAGGAGCATTAGGAGTAATATATGAAAAGAGTCTATAAATGAAAACAAAAGGTGCATTCACCATTTTTTATGTAATAAAACTTTTTTTTACATAAATCCCGACACTTTTCAGTGCAGTTGGAAGCAGTTGGAAGCACCTGGTTATTTAAACACAGACCATGCCACCACAATGAGGGCTGGCACTATCTGGGAGCGTGAAGCTGGCAGAGGAGGCGCAGATGCCTAAAGTTTCATGGGAGTCTAAGTTATACATAGGTGCACATGTCAAAAGCACCAGTATTTGGCCCTATCTGCATGTGCACTGGGTTTATACCAAACATATTCTGTACTTTTGTTATTCGCTTGATACCATCATTTATCATTAGGATTGTTAAAAGTTTTGTTAGTAAATTAATTTATATTCATCGGTGAAAAACATTTTTATATTTTTTTATAATGTAAACATCTGAAAATAAATAATAAAAAATTCAATCTTGTTTCAGTTGTTCTTTCAATTCTTAAAATTATTGGGCATGTGCATTTCCAACATTTATTTAAAACAGATAACACAAATAGATAATAGTATATTACCCATGACTTACCCAAAATAATGTGAGTAAGCTTTTTAAAATGTTTCTTATATCTGTAAAGCCGCAATACCAATTTTTAACATCACAATCATGATATAACAGTGAGAACTGTATATTTTATCAGTGTTTTTGCTACCAAAGCCTACTTTTTATTCTTACTTTGGTCTTTGTGATTGATCTTTCATTTCACTGCAGCTGGAGCACCAAGTCATTCATATTGAAGTTGTTTAGAACTATCTTTCATCCCCACTAGCATTACTTTTATCTGTATGGCAGCCTCATGTTTTTTTTTATGGTCACATTTCCACTTGCTGTTCTTCACATTAGTTTTTTTTATTCCTTCTAAATAGATGTTTAATGTTTCTTTTTAGAGAAAGTAAAACAATTATACAGAAAAAAACATGTTCAATATTATACACTGTTCTTTTCTGTTGCTGTGAGTTCCATAATTTTACTCAGAGGGAAATGTGCAATACCAATGAAGAGATTGTAAAATATCTCAAATATCTTGTAATGCTATATGAAACAGATTCACGTTGCTTTAAAACACATATATAACACCCAACATCATTATGTATAATGTACAAATTGTTGCTTGAAGACAATAGAAATCTTCTGAATTATGTATGTATGAAATGCAAAATATTTGTTCTATAATAATGATAAAGCCTTAGTTATAAACCATACATTCAAATTCCTGCTTAAAGGGGCACTCCCACCAAAAAATAAAAAGGTTTTACCGTATTTGCTCGATTATAAGACGACCCTGATTATAAGACGACCCCCCAAACTTTGAATATTCTATTAGGAAAAAAAACAAAAGCCTAAATATAAGACTACCCTATAGGAAAAAAGTTCAACTTGTATGTATTCACATGTAAATTGCTTTTTTAATAAAAAATTCTGATATAT
This sequence comes from Pelodytes ibericus, assembly GCA_036172795.1. Classification (NCBI taxonomy): domain Eukaryota; kingdom Metazoa; phylum Chordata; class Amphibia; order Anura; family Pelodytidae; genus Pelodytes; species Pelodytes ibericus. The sequence goes on from CM069859.1 coordinate 80,525,347, forward strand.
AAAAATGCATTTCTTGTTTTTATTTCCTTTTATGTGCCAATGCTGCCTCTCTCTTCCCCTTGCCCCCAGCTTTGTCTCTCTCCCCCCTTTAGTGTTGTCTCTCTCTCCCCCTCCCTTTGTCTCCCCCCTCACTCCCCTTGTCTCTGTCTCTTCCGCCCTTCCCTCCCCTTGTTTCTCTCTGCCCCCTCCCCTTGTCTCTGTCTCTTCTCCCCCCCTCGTTTCTTTGCCCCCCCTTGTCTTTCTACCACCCCCTCCCTCCCTCCCCCTCGTTTCTCTTCCCCCCCCTTGTTATTCTGCCCCCCCCCCCTCCCTCCCCCTCACCTGTTTCTTTCTCCCTGGTGGCTAGTGGGGGCAGCCGGTGGATGTCTGCACTATACGTGAAGACATCCTCCATGCTGCCCAACACCTTCGTCTATTATTACGGACAGCTGGTCCGTCATAATAGATGGAAGTGTCGGGCAGCATGGAGGATGTCTGCACGTATCGTGCAGACATCCCCCAGCTGCCCGATTCTTCTGGTGGCTAGCGGGGCAGCGGAGGATGTCTGCGCGATGAGCGCAGACCTCCCCTGCTGCCACCCGGCATGACCGCCAGGACTTTTATGATGAAGCTAGAAGTCCCGGCGGTCGTGCCGGGCGGCAGCAGGGGACGTCTGTGCTCATTGCGCAGACATTCCCCTGCTGTTAGAGAGGGGGATCCAGCCCCCTGCAGCTCTGTGGGGGACCTGGATCCATGTCTTATAGTCTGACCTCAATTTGAGGTCAGATTATAAGACGACCTCGATTATAAGATGAGGGGTATTTTTAAGAAATTTGTTTCTGAAAAAAACCTTGTCTTATAATCGAGCAAATACGGTATTTGTTTCTTTTGCATTGTTGATTTCAGATGTCTTTTGTTTTTGTTATTTGTGTATGTCAATGTGAGTGAGTGTGTGTGTATGTCAGTGTGAGTGAGTGTGTATGTCAGTGTTAGTGAGTGTGTGTGTATGTCAGTGTGAGTGTGTGTGTGTGTGTGTGAGTGACAGACTGTGTATGTGTGTGAGTGTGTGTGTGGATAAAGGGGTTAACTGCTCTGACACTAACTATATCTATCTAGATTTTGTTATAGGTCACTAGTCACATTATGTTTTAGGGAATTGCACAGCCTATTATCATAATAATGTTTTACCATGACTCTCTTTTCACCTTATGGGTGAGCTCTAAATTATTTGATTATGTATAGAAGAAGTGCTTTAAAGGATATAAAAATAAAATATGTTTTTCTAAGAGCTCACCCAAGAGATGAAAAGAAAGAAATGGTAATACAAACATTTTATCGTCAAACGTTTTTATCGTCATAAGATGGGCTTTCATTAAATAACATTATGTTCATCATATCTTATAATTTACTACAAAAAAAATCATAAAATATGATGAAAAAATAAACTTTGACCTAAAATATAATTTACAGAAATACAATCATTAAAAAAGACCCCATCTAAATAGTTTTTAGGCACGTCCAGAGTTCCCAGCTGGACGTGCCTGACACGTCCATTATCGCGAAGGGGTTAAGTTCAAATGCTCAGACATTTAGGGTACACATTTCAATCATGGCCAGCCAATACTCACACCATATAATATTGCACATAGAAAGGTGCTCTTAAATTATCATTGAAAGGAACCGGCCAGTCTCTGCTCTTGATCAATTACTTCTAAGGTCGTTGATGTGTGGCAGGTTTGCAGATATCTGGAGAGCTGTGAAGGCGGAAAACAAATACACAAGGCACGTGTTTCTTTATCCTCAGCTCTGACTGTAGTTTATTACACACTGATATTTATACACACATTTAGGTGTTGTCCTGTATATTGATTGGTTAGAAATTATGCAGAACATAGCATAAAGTACATGAGGGGGTGTTTACACAGGGTTGTGTGAACAATATGCACTCATATTGCCACTAAGCAGAAAACATGAAATAAAACTCAATATAGTCACTCAAGCAGAATTTAGTAGAAACTTGCTTACATATTTAGTTCCTTTTATTGCAATCTAAGACATTCTTACATAAACAGCTGAAACGAGGATGTCTTATCTGACCTCCTCAGGGACTGTGACCTTTTCTTGCACTTGGTCAAGCAGAGGAATTTCTCAACATCAATTTAACCCTTTCAATCATTATCATGACTGTGGACTTTTCTTTGGGGGGCGACAGCATTTCATTTTGTCTTGGGCCTGTCCTGGGTCAGAGGATAAGCTGATATACAATATTAAAAGTACATGCCAGGGCAGTATATTTTTTTTACCTGGCACCTGGCAAGTGAAAAAAAGGTTTATTTTGCTTTAATTGAAACAGATGCTGTGGATATCTAATCCATCCATCAACAGTTCTCATCTTCCAGTCAGCTTAAAGCAATTCACACACAAACAAAGAGACTATTTGTATTCTTAGGAAACTCTCTAATTGTAAATTAAGTAATAAGTATACATTTAGAAGATAATCCCATTTACAAGATGGTTATTTAAAATTATTTTAAAGTCGTGTTTACAATATTAACCCCTTAGTGACAAGACATTTTGACCTTGACTTTCCCTTGGTGCAAGGGCTGTTTTTACATTTCTGGGGTGTTTGTGTTAAGTAGAGTTGAGCGGACACCTGGATGTTCGGGTTCGGGGGTACGGCCGAACTTCGGAAAAAAGTCTGGGTTCGGGCTTGAACTTGACCCTGAACTTGACCCCGAACCCCATTGAAGTCAATGGGTACCCGAACTTTTAGGCTCTAAAATGCCTCCAAAAAAGTCCTGGAAAGGGCTATAGGGCTGCAAAAGGAAGTAAAATGTGGGTAAGAGTAGGACAAGTGCCCTGCAAACAAATATGGATAGGGAAATAACTTCAAATAACATAAAATACATACAAATTAAAAATACAGCTGATGCATAAAATAGCACTAGATGGAATCTTTGATTTTAGTTTTGGAAGAACATAAATCTAAATCTAAAGCATGGCTGCCAGGAGGATCAACAGAATTATCCATTTGAGAGAGGTTTGGAGTGCAGGGTATTCTCTTTCAGTTTATACTAAGTGACCCATAGGTTGAGGAGGTGGTGACCGTGGCGGTGTAGGTGGAAGCGGCACTGGAGGAGGAGGAGGAGGAGGAGGTAGCCAGAATTTTTCAAAATGCGCTGTAAGCACAGTATTGGACTGTTCTATTTGACTCTCAGATATGAAGTGCACCGCAAGACGCGAATGAACTATTTAGCACCCAAAACAATTAGAATTTTTCAAAGTGTGCTGTAAGCACAGTATTGGACTGTTCTATTTGACTCTCAGATATGAAGTGCACCGCAAGACGCAAATGTACTATTTACCACCCAAAACGATTAGAATTTTTCAAAGTGCGCTGTAAGCACAGTATTTGACGGTTCTATTTGACTCTCAGATGTAATACATGTAATGCTATTGCTATTCTATAAACCGAAATAGAGTCCCCATTCATACGAATAGGTCAATTGACCTATTCGTATGAATGGGGACTGTATTTTGGTTTATAGAATAGCAATAGCATTACATGTATTCCATAAACCGAAAGTCTATAAACCGAAAGACATTCGGTTTATAGACTTTCGGTTTATAGAATACATGTAATGGTATTGGCTTTCTATAAACCAAAATAGAGTCCCCATTCATAAGAAATTCTTATGAATGGGGACTCTATTTCGGTTTATAGAAAGCCAATAGCATTACATACAAGGTAATCGCCGAACTCCAACACGAACATCCAGTGGAATGTCCGTGTTCGGGTCCGGGGTCCAAAAACAGCAATGTTCTGTACGAACCCGAACAGTGCGGTTCGGGTTCACTCAACACTAGTGTTAAGCTGTATTTTTATTCTCTCTCACATACTGTACCCACACAAATTATATGTTATTTTTATTGCCAGAAGTAGGGTTTTCATTAGATACCATTATGTCCCTCATATCTTATAATTTACTACAAAACAATCATAAAATATGATGAAAAAAAAAAAACCACTTGTTCTGACTTTGATCTAAAATATAATTTACACAAATATAATCATTAAAAAGACCCCATCTAAATAGATTCTAAATGTTGTCCCGAGTTCAGAAATGTGCATGTTTCCGTGTTTTTTGTTTTTTTCCTATAGTGACCTTTTGCTCCCAAACTGAACCCTTAATTTAACCCTAACCCTAAATTTAACCCCAACTCTAACCCTTATGCTATCCCTTAATATATTTTAATTTTAATTTAATTTTAACCCTATCCTTTATGCTTACCTTAATTTCATTTTAACCCTAACAGCTAATCCTACATTTAAGCTCATTAAGTCTTCTTTTTTTTCACTGACTGCCTATAGGTGCAGTCAAGCAACATATTCAGAGCAACGTAAGTGAATTTATTTTCACTTCCGAAGTTCTGACGACAAGAGGGCATAGCCACATTGCCGGAGCATGCTGCCCCAGTGGCCAAATTCCAGTGCTGGCTATTGCCTCGACATTGAGGCTATAGACCAGCACCATCAGAGTGGTTTTCGCGACCGTTGAATGTGAAAACCGCACGTTTAACCGCAGGACGCGTCAGGAGTTCCTGGCTAGACATGCCTGACACATCCATTGTTGCGAAGGGCTTAAACATATTTAAAAATCCAAATATGGTAATAATTTTAATTTATAACACATACTCATGCAATGCAATCCTTCTACTACCCAAATTCTTATTCTGGCTCATCACGGAAATAGCAAGTTTTATTTATAATGTATGATTATTGTTATCTGTGGTTTTCTGGAAATCACTGTTCAGTTTAAACAACACTAACAAAAGGGTGTTTTGGTGCAATATGCGTTCAATGGCAAAACCTTTGGGTGGTATGACAATTCATGGGGTGCAATATGGGTACAGGAGAAAGTCCTGGTGTACAATATAAGTGCAATGGGAAGTCCTCTGATGAAATATGGGTGCTGTGACAATTCATGTGGTGCTACAAAGGTGCAATGACAAGTGTGTGCAATTTAGGTGCATCAACAAGCCCTATGACTGCAATCGCAAGTGTGTGCAATATAGGTACAATGACAAGTCCTATGGGTGCAATTTTAATTGAGTGCCCACTATGATTTCAGGGCAAGGTCCTTTTGGGTGCAGTGGAATATCATATGGGTGCAATGGAAAATCCTGTGAGTGTAATATCAGTGTAATAGCAATATGGGTACAGCAGAAAGTTCTCTAGCTGCAATATAGGTGCAGTGGAAAGCCATTTTAGTGCAATGGGGGTGCAGTGACCAGATCTGTAGGTGCACTATATTAGTGTGCTGTAATATGGGTGTGGTGGCAAGTCCTATGGGTGCAGTGGCAACCTGTTTAGGTGCAATAGCAAGTGAAGTGGGACAGATGAAGTAAATAAGTTCAAATAAATAGAATTCAAATGCAAGAAATGCATTTTTTAAATAACATTTCAAGGAAGTGATGCAAGTACACACACAGTGCATGCAGGAATTAAAAAAAAACAAAAACATGTTGATGGACTTCAGTTATCTATTGTGCATTCATGCAAACGATAAAGCACTAATATTTTTAACCAGATTACCATCCCAGGTACAGTTTGAAAAAATTATGTACATGATAAATAAATGGTCAGTATAAAAATATAACAATACATTACTTATGTGGCATAAGGGGGATGATGCAGAGACAAAAATAATTGTAAGTGCTCTACTAGACAATACAATTTGTATCCATTTTATTTGGTATGCTAAAAATTTGGTACCATAGATAAGTGCATTGTTTTCCCAATGAGAAATCCAGTATTGACCATTTGAAAAAGCTCTAAGATGTGAAAGTATGGTAGATAAATACTTCATAAATACAAGTTTATTCCAGGAACTGTAGGCCCACCTGAACTAGCCTTAAGTCACCTAATCCCTTAATAATCTTTTAGTGCTGAGAGTGAAGGAAAAGAGAAATATGATTGTGGAGGCAGCACCTGCTGGAGTTAGAAGAACTAAGGCAGAAGTCAGCACTGAAAAAATAATCAGGATAGTCACTCACCTGCTTAATTTTTTTATAAATAAATGCCTGATTAAGGATTCTGGGTCTGCTTCATATAACCTCGAAGCTGCACACATGGAATATTTAAAAAAGAAAGTTAATACAAAGTGCAAAGTTGCATACCGAGCAACTCCATAAATTTGTTTAAAAATACAGTGTTGGTTACTTTATTTTCTAGGCACAAAGGAAGTCGAAATGCCAATGCATATTTCAGCGTGGTGATATGGTGTCACTTAGTGAGTTTGAAAGTCATGTTCCCTATCATGTGCAAATGAAACCTTTTCTATTGAGAAATAGATAATTGGCACATGAAGCCACAGGTGATGTCATAAACAAGAGACACCATAAACATGTTTAAAATATATCTTTGTCCTTTACTTGCACATCATTTTTTATAACTGTGTATTTTCTACATTCCTATGAAGAAAGAACAAAGAATATTTTTGATCAAATGATTTACATGGCTAAGCAGTTTTAGAACTTCCAGGCATGCACAATACGTTTTTATCCACTTATCATCAAGAAAACCAAGGTTTTAAGGTGAGCTTTAGAGTAAACCTCCTAAAGTCAATTATTTCCCAATGGAAAAGTCAACTAACTTTTGATGGAATCAACATAAGAGCACAGGAAAAAAAATTGTTTCATGAAACTGGTTTTCTTATAGTTTATTTCCAGTTTATATTACAAGTCATGGGCATCTGCAGGATTTTTGTTCATGAGCAAACAAACTGTCCCCCTTCCCTGGTATCTCCCTGAATTCCCTGAAAAAGGGTCTAAAGAGATTAGAAGCCGTTGATGCTCTGGTAATCAGTCTTTATATTTGTAGACCACCACAAGTCCAGCAGAAGAGAGAGAGAAAATAGACTTGACTCTGTGTAACCCTTGTATTTAAACTTATTTTTTTTTATTTCTATATTGAGTGCATGCTTTATTGTGACATCAACACCTTTATTTGTCATGTCTCTAAACTAATCTACAGCTAGATGAGCCAATCTCCATTCACTACCAGCATTAGTATCATGGGAACCTGAGTTTACAATATCTGGTATGGCACACTACTGCCTGGTCTAAAATTAACTGTGATTCCCTTGATGTTCAGTCAGAAATTTGATAGGGAATATATATGACTATATTTATAAACATGCATATTTAATTCATCATTGTAAAGATGGCAATTACACATAAACAAAGCTTCTCCTAATACTTAACTTTCACTTGGGCTAATTTTCTGGAACAAACAACTTAATTACAAAAATGGCTTCAGATTGTTCGCTGCTCCTTATACTACAGTGCTGATATCTTGTGTCTGTCTAACTGTCTGCCTTCTACTTTCTTCTACAGTGTCATAATTCCTAATTGTTAATATTATCATTTTCATTTGCATATGCATTCAAATGGGCTAATTATTTTATTATGTGTTTGCATGCACTTATTTTTTATTGTGTGTTCAGGGTGCCTTTTGGCAGCCCTGTACCAGGGGGGATATTATCTTAATGTAGGGTCAAGGGGTCCTTTGGACGTCCACCAGACACATGTTGTTTATACTGGGGGCTAATAATAAACCAAGGCCTTATCCCAGCCCCTAGTCCATTACTACCAGGGAGGGGGGAGCTGGGAGCCATTTGGTGTGGGGAGTATAGGGCAAATGGGTGCTAGACTACTCGCACTGGCCCCCTATGAGTATTACAGGAGGCTGGGAGCAGTTGCTCAGCTCCCAGTCTCATTTATTAGAGTCAGAGTGTGTAACCCTGAGTACCTAGTTTGTCAAGTACCTATTTGCTACAAGTACCCTTGTAACATAAAATGGAATTTAAAAACTAATAAAGAATCCTTATATTAAAATAATGTTTTTCTTCTACTGTTGTATTGATACACTAAAATGTTGGTTGATTTTCCCTTTGGGAAACAAAGGATTTTAGCATATAGACTCAATGTTCATCCTTGAAAGTTTGCTTTTCATTTCATCACCTATAGATGATTGATGGATAAAAAAATATTACATATGACTGAAGGATCTAAAACTGCTTAATTAGCCACATAAATAATTTGATGACAAAGGACACATTTGCTTGGATATAAGATCAAAACAAATACTATGAAAAGCTGACCTTGCCTTATATTCAAGGGCACCTTGTAATCAGACCTCACAGCTGCAGGGACCTGCATCTCACTAGTAGGCAGCAATATCTGCGTGCTTGGGTGGTATAGAACAATTCTCTCCAGCTGCCTGAGCATCTCCAGAAGTCAGAATGTCCTTACTTATGTGACCTCTAAGAACTCCAATGCCTCAGATGATCAGGCAGCATGAGACTGCTGTATACAATGTATGTGCAAAAGGACAGCACACAGACATCTGCCAATAGACACCATGGATATGGTAAGTTAGGGAATAGGGGGAGGGGTGCAATGAAAAGTCATGTGGTACAATATAGGTGTAATGGCAAGTGTGTGTAAAATATTGGTACAGTGTTAATTCCTGGGAAGCTAGATGGGTGCAATGGCAAGTGAGTGCAATATAGGTGCCGTGGAAAATCCTGTGGTACAATATGTGTGCAATGACAAGCACTGAGAGTGCAATGGTAAGACCCGTGGGTGCAATATGAGTGCAATGATAATATGGGTGCAGTAGAAAGTCCTCTAGTGCAATATAAATGTAGTGGAAAGTCATTTGGGTGCAATACGGGTGTAGTGGCAAGCTATGTATGTGCAATAGCAATGGAAAGTTGCGTGGGGCAGATGAAGTAAATGCAAACAAGAAATGCATTTTTTCAATAACATTTCAAGGAAGTGATCCAAAGAAATAGGAGAACTTCAAATTATGCAGTAATTAAAGACAGCATCAATGCCACATTAGCCCACCCCAAATTGCCCCTCTGCCACTCTAGTCCCTTAAAATCATATCTGCCACTAGCTTAGAAATAAATTCTCTCTGCCACCTAAGCCCCCAAAAGTTCTCTCTCTGCCACCAAAGCTCCCTGGGGGTTGCAAACAGAGATGTAACTTGGAACCACAAGGACCAAAAAAAGTCCTGGCCTCCCCTTCCCTCTACCAACAGACTCTTTCTGCCACTCTACTCTCCCAAATAGCCTCTGTCTGTCACCGTAACCCCCCAATCTCTCTCTGCCATACTAATAATTTCAAATGCCCTCTCTCTAACACTGTAGCCCCCAGACAACATCAATGCCACCCTAGTCCCTCAAAAGCATATCTGCCACTAGCTCCCCAAACAGCTTTTCTCTGCCACATAAGTCCCTTAAAACAGCCTCTCTGCCACCCGATTCTCCAAAACAGCCTCTCTGCCACACTAGCCCCTCCAAACAGCTTATCTGTGCTACTCGGGTCCCCATAAAAAGGCTCTGTCTTCCACCATAGTCCCTCCAAACAGCCTTTCTTCACGCATTACAGTGTTAGCGGCAGACATAGAATCAAAACTGAACATTAATTTACCACTTACACCAGTTTTACATTAATGTGGGCCATTAAATCTAGTCCATTGATACTTTGTCAGGCTATTTTTTGGACATCAGTGTTTAACAGAAGAGACCTTCGAATTTCCCCCACCCCATTCCATGCAAATAAGTGCTGAGTGTTATGAGTTCATATTATTTGTAATATGTTTTACTCTCCACTATGCTAAGATTGTTTATATCTGCTCTATCTCCTTTTTTTTCTCCCTTTCTCTCCTCATCTTTTTATTTATCTCATTGTTCTGTTAGGCTGTTACGGGTGCTTCAGGAGAGTTCTTCCAGAACACTAACTGGAATATAAGCTAACAGAAGCCATTGTGATTCTCCAGAGGTTTGTCATTGTGTTTCCATATCCACCTGCAAGTAAACCCATATGTGAAAATTAATGAGTAACAGGAACTTGAGTCTAACTCAATATACACTGTCCAAATACATATACAATTTTCCTTGTGCAAACATTTAGAATTAAAATACTGATTGCAATACAGATTTTATTTTTCTACCTCTGAAAGCAGTTAGTTGCTAACCTCATGGCATTTAAAGGGTTATTGAACATCTCATATGAATACTATCATATTCCCTACCACGACAAACTCACTTCATTCTGCACCAATGACATATCAAAAGTCAGAGGGATTTCTGAGAAGATTACATCATCTAAAATGACAAAATGATGAATGATGTGTAGATAACAATACCAAAGCCAAGCATTTCCTGTGTTTGATTGATAGCGATCTGCAGGATCAGTGTTAAGTAAATTGATAATTTGTTTATATGTGCATAGTTATTTAAAAACTGCAAAATTGAAATTGAATGGTATAATGACAAAAATTTTTTTTTAACAGACAACATAGTACCAATTCATATTAAAATATTTACTAATACACTATGTATAACCTTTTGAATTCCAGAAACTGTGTGTCTTATATATTGCCAAGAGAATTAAATGATTTTGTTTTACATATAGAATTTATTAAAGTTACATGCCCACATTGTGGACACATAAGGTACTGGTAGGTCCTGGGCAAAGCTTTCAGAAGTGGCTCCCATCTTCTTGTAATCCTGAATTTTTTGCCACCCCCTAGCACACCAAGAGTTTTTTTTTTACAGATGACTCATCCCCCTATTATTTGATTTTAATTTTTATCAGGTTTGTGTGTGTGTGTGGGGGGGGACATTGCATGGCCCCATGGCCCCAGATATCTATTCTCTCTCTCCCCCTCCATTTTCTTAACTCCCCCCTTCTCTGTTCTCTTCTCTCTCCCTCCTGTTCTCCTCTCTCCCCCTCCTGTTCTCTTCTCCCTGCCCCTTCCTCTGTTCTCTCCCCGTCCCCTTCCTCTGTTCTCTCTCTCCACCCCTTCCTCTGTTCTCTCTCTCCCTCCCGTTCCTCTGTTCTCTATCCCCCCTCCCCTTCCTCTGTTCTATCTCTCCCCCCTCCCCTTCCTCTGTTGTTCCCCCCCCCCCTACCATTTTAACTTATGGTGAGGGGGCAAAGCTCACTGGTGGCATCTGCTTCACGGGGAGCCACTGGCAGTATGAGAAAGTGCCGCTCGTGCTCCTCGCACTCACAGTGATAATGCAGGGTATCAGATTTCCGATACCCTGCATTATCACTAAGCATGGGGAGCATGAGCTGCACTTACTCATGCCGCCCATAGCTCCCCGTGAAGCAGACGCCGCTCTGCTTCACAGGGTGGGGACAGAGCTACACCTCTCAGCCGGTGAGCTCCCCCCCTCCCCAGGTTCCAGCAGTGTTTGCCGAGCAGAGGGCTGGTGAGGGGGGATCTTTTTTTAAACTTTCGTTTTTTCTTGGCCGGCGGGCACCCCCTGGGGTGTTGCACCCTGTGTGCTCGACAGGTCGCACATCCCTAAGGCTTGCCCCGCACGGGTGGTATCCTTATACTTAGGAGATGTTGCTGAACACATATTGCAGTGTTGTTTGGCAGAGGCACATGCCAAAATGTGTGAATTAATATCTGAATTAAAAGGTATGTGAGAAAACACAATAAAATTACTACCACAAACTTTGACAAAGGCTGGTTGTAGAATTGGTGCATGGAAAGTGTTAAAATACCCCCATTTGAAATAGCATACAGTGTCTACTTTTAAAAAATATATGGTTTGATGGGGTAAAATACAGCGGATGGCTTAAAAAATGGCCCAAATGGAACATGGAAGCAGACTGACTACATGTCATAAGTCCAAGTTGGAAAACCAAAGGGCACACTTCCCAAAAGTGGCTTTTAAGCCCCCAAACAACCCAACAAACCTATGAATGGGTGGTATCACGGTACTCATGAGAAATAATTGATAATTGATTTTTCAAATAAAAGTCAGACAAATTGTGTTTGGTTTTTTCACCATATTTTATTATTGTTGTTATAGTATATTATAGGGTATGTTCAATATGGTATCTAAAGAAAGCCCTTCTTGTCCCAATAAAAACAATATATTATTTGTGTGGTTACAGCAAATGACAAAGAAGAAAATTACAGCTAAACACAAAACAGCGCAGAAATGTTAAAATAGCCATTGGACAGAATGACCCAAAATGTTCCAATGGGTCGTTCCTTAAGGGGTTAAAAGGGTTAAAAACAGAAGATATATCACTTGGGCCTATACACAATAAAGTAAACTGTGGTGACCAGGAAAAAGCTGTAAATACCAGAAATTAGTTAGTCGGAAAGAATAAAGGCAAAATGGAGCACTTTTATAATTTAATGACTAATGCTTAATTTTTTGCAGTTGACCTTGTCAGTTTCTCATAGTCCACTGTTTAGTGAATAGCTCTTATGTGAGGGAGTAGCTGAGGAAAAAATATTTCTAGTCATCTACAATATGCAGGAGAGACACCAAAAAAACATAAAATGCAAATCAGTAAGACATTGGCAATTGATCAACTCAAAGGTACAAAACACCAAAACAAAGCACGTACATAATAGTTTTATACTACAAATAACAGAGCAATGCAATACAGGAAAACTGTCTGTTTTGGTCCTCTTCAATTAGGGATGCACACTTTCATGGAATATGCTTTATCAGTACCTCAGGTGTACTCTGCTTCAGATAAATGTTAACAGCTGTTTTTATTATTATATCCATCTGAATTTGCTCCAAGTGTTCCTGGGTAAACAGAGCAAACAAGTTAATAATGACTACATTCATAAAAAGCATCACTGAAAAGTGAGTACAAAATTAACCGACAGATTCAGAACTGCCTTCAGCAATGTGGTGTCTGTGTCTCTTTATGCCATCTGCCATAACATCAGTGGAAAAAGTTGGAAGAGAACTGTCTGGCTTCCTAAATGCATTACATACAGCTTCATCCATACACAAAACTTTTTACATATTACATTACTTGAAGATTGCATATTATTAATATTTATTTAACTTGTGGATGTCATAAAGATACCATGAGAATTGTGACTGATTTCACTCTGAGAGATTATAATTGTGCCAGCAAAATTAGAATAATTCTCCATATAGCTTAGGATAAGCATCTGTGATAATTGTTTAGAAAAGATGAGAAGAAGTTGATGGATATCTGTACCCAGCAAATGTTTAATGGAAGTCATCCAAATTTCTTGTAAATCATATCTGACTAAATGCAAATATTATACTGAATATACGGTCTTTATTTAATTTAACAAAGCCATCTCTCTTTCTATCATTATCTTTTCAAATGAAATGTCAAAAAAGGCATTGGATGGTCCATATATCTTAAAAAATCCAAAACATTACCTTTACCAAAGCTTGCAGCTGGTTACCAATGCCTTTATTAAACATCACATAATTCTGTAAATATCACAGAAACAGAAAATGTGTCAGCAGATAAGAAACATTGCTGATCTAGCAAACAGCATATTTCTGCCTGTAAATTCTTCATAGAAACAAACGAAGGGTGTGTCAGCTGAAATCATCCGGTAGGTAAGTAGAATCAATCCATGATAAGTTTAGAAAAGTATTTATTATAATCCAAAATCGTTAAAAACATTTCGCAGGAGGACAGACACAGGCACAAACGACAAACGCTTGACGCGTTTCGCACCAACCGGTGCTTTATCAAAAGCAGTCTAAGGTGTAATGGTATAACACACTTAAGTACAAAAATACACGTAACACAATTAAAACATAATTAGTATCATACCTGCAGCCGGTGCCGGAGGAGAGAACGCCCGCCACACCAGAAGATCCAGAGAAGCGCCCAACACACAGGGCGTGTCCAACCTCAAGACTAGGAAGCTAAACACTCCCCCCGAGAAAGACACCCGCCCCAGGAGCATGGGACTGCACCTCCCATCCAAACAGCGGCTGTTAGAGTGACAACTGAGTCGCGAGAGCATGAATGGAGTGAATGGAATATAAATTAGATACATTAAATACAAAAAGCCACAGCAACAGAATGCGTGTATATAAGGGGGAAAGAAAGGGTTTAGCAAATGATGTAACATAATATAAATAAAGTATGAATAAATGAAAAATGAGAACTAAATGAAAAGAATATAAATAAATAAACAATAAGCTAAATACACTCACCTAGAGCATACACAAGAAAGAAAATAGAAAACATATGTTAAGGCTACAAGATCAAACAATAACAAAATAATATATATAAACAAAATAAACTCAATAAACATTTGTACACAAAAGTTTTAACCAGCAAGGAAATATCATAATACATCAATCTGCATATAAACCCAGGTAAACAGTAATACACCACAAAATCGGGGATATTGTCATAGATATAGTGAGGAAGAGTGAGCACAGAATCCTGTGCACAATCCCTACACAAACAAACAATGACAAAATGATCTGTATAGACAAAATAACATTTGTACACAAAGATTTTAGCCAGCAAGGAGATCTGCAAATACTGCACTTATATTGACAGTACTAACACCTTTGTATCCACTGTAGGAGGGAATATGTTCCACATCAACGATTATATCAATTGTTGTAGTGAATATGTTATATACCTGATTACTTGTACTAACTGTGGCCAGGGGAGGGCTGGCAGCCTTAGGCCTGGGGGGCAAATCCAGTCAAGTGGCCCATTGCACCATCGAATCGCCTCCCCATCAACGGCCATCTTTTCCTTGTTTTATAACGAATATTGCCAGGATTTTCCCCCACAATATGTCAGGATTTGACATTTAATATGCTAGAATTTTCCCTTACAAAATGCCAGGATTATGCCCCTCAGTATGCCAGGATTATGCCCCTCAATATGCCAGGATTATGCCCCTCAATATGCCAGGATTTTCTCCTCAATATGCCAAGATGATGCCCCCTCAATATGCCAGGATTTTCCCCTAAATATGCCAGGATTATGCCCCTCAATATGCCAGGATTTAGACACCCAATATGCCATGATTTTCCCCTCAATATGCCAAGATGATGCCCCCTCAATATGCTAGGATTTTCCCCTCAATATGCCAGGATTATGCCCCTCAATATGCCAGGATTTAGACACCCAATATCCCAAAATTTGGGCACCCCCCCCTACCCACGTTGCACACCTACGACATGACCCATAACCCACGTTGCACACCAGGACATGCCCCATCACCACATTTACATGCCTCCATCACCCCATTACATACACATTTCCAATATTATTTGCCATTAATATTCCCCAGCCAATTTGTCCCATAATATGCCAGTGTTATTCTGCAATTTAATATGACTCATTAAATTTGCCCAATAATATTCCAAGGTTATCTGCAATTTAATATGCCCCTGCTAATTTGCCCAATATGCCAGTGTTAATTGCCATTTAATATTCCCCAGCTATTTTGCCCAATAATATGCCAGTCTTATTCTGCCATTTAATATTCCCCAGACGATTTGTCCAATAATATGCCAGTGTTATTCTGCCATGTAATATTCCCCAGCCAATTTGCCCAATAATATGCCAGTCTTATTTGCCATGTAATATGCCCCAGCCAATTTGCCCAATAATATTCTAGTCTTATTTGCCATGTAATATGCCCCAGCCAATTTGCCCAATAATATGCCAGTCTTATTTGCCATGTAATATGCCCCTGCCAATTTGCCCAATAATATGCCAGTCTTATTTGCCATGTAATATGCCCCAGCCAATTTGCCCAATAATATGCCAGTCTTATTTGCCATGTAATATGCCCCAGCCAATTTGCCCAATAATATGCCAGTCTTATTTGCCATGTAATATTCCCCAGCCAATTTGCCCAATAATATGCCAGTCTTATTTGCCATGTAATATGCCCCAGCCAATTTGCCCAATAATATGCCAGTCTTATTAGCCATGTAATATTCCCCAGCCAATTTGCCCAATAATATGCCAGTCTTATTTGCCATGTAATATGCCCCAGCCAATTTGCCCAATAATATGCCCCCCCCCTTACCTTTTCCCTGGTGGCTAGTGGCAGGACTTCCCTGGTGGCTAGTGGCAGAAGGACTTACCTGGTGGCTAGTGGCAGGCAGCATGGTCCCTCCATGCTGCCTGTTCGGCCTCCCGGCGGTTGTGCCGACAGGTCACGTGATCGGCGCGCGTCTGACGTCAGAGCGCCGATCACGTGACTGTCGGCACTTCCGTGTCGGCACACTGCACGGGGAGCCGAACAGGCAGCACGGAGGTTTCTCTGTGCTGCCTGTTCGGCTCCCCGTGCAGCTTTGCAGGCAGAGCGGAGGTGAGAGGGGATCTTCCGATCCCTTCTCACCTCAGTCTCTGCCTGCAAGCGCGTTTTTTTTTGTTTTGTTTTTTTAAACACTGGCCCAGCGGCCGTGTTTTCCAAAGCTTAGGGCAGCCTGGGGGGCAATTGCCACCCTGCCCCCCGGCCCAGCCCGCCCCTGACTGTGGCATTCAATATGTGGGCTATTTCGGGTTGTGAGTGGACCCTTTGTGTTCCAGCACCTGGAGGTAACCTAAACTCATGTACTACTGATTTGGGGTTTGGAGCCGGTCGATTCTGTTTGGTGTTGTAAATTCTTCATACCTTAATATAGTTCAAGAATCATGTGACCTCTTGGGCAGGGCCTTTCAAGAACGTCCTCTCATCTATTCCCTCTTTTCCCAATTTAATTATAAATGGAACCTTTGTCAGGTGGTCTTTTCATCCTACTTTGCTCTCCGACTGGGAAAACTGTAACCATTTGAAGGTGGTTCTTACATCACTCTTTGGAAGTGATGGCCCTGCTCTAGGATCCTATAAGAATTGGTTTCTTTTGTGCATGTTTATGTTATAACTTTTTTAAAATACTGTGCACACTTCCACTGTATACTAATATGCACATATTTTATAATTTTATCATTATGACTGATTTATTATTTTCTTATTTTTTGGAGTGTTTGAAATCTTCACATTCTGTTTGTGGCACTTATCAGGATTTTCTTTATAGCAGATTTGGTTTTTTTTTACCATAAGTCGCACCATTTAAAAGGTCAGTTCCAACTACAGTGTTAGAAAAACCGTTTTTAGATATGGTCTGCAATTTGTTAAGTAAAGAAAGAGAAATATAGCTGTTGTTTCTAGTTTTTACCATAAGACAACCTATTGCTTAAAAACTGCATATATCGTATTTCCCCGAAAATACGGCCTAGCAAATAAATAAATCCTAGCATGATTTTGTATGATGCTAGCAATATAAGCCCTACTCCAAAAATGAGTCCCAGTTAATATCTTTAAGAAGCAGCAGGCAGCCACAGGCCCCATCCACTGTGAGATGTAGAGAGGTCCGCATGTCGGAAGTTGCCTTGCCGGATCTGACATTAAGTCATAGCTGGCATTTTTCCCTTCTGCACACCAGGAAATCCTGTTAGGGTGCTGGGAGCCTGAGGTAAGTACTGTGAGAGCAATCTAAGTGCTGGGGGTCCTGTGAATGCAATCTGATGACTGGGAGTCCTGTGAGTGCTAACTGCTACAAAAGGAGGCATTCTGTATACTATATACTCCCTCTCACTGATTTCACTAAATGTAGGTCCACTGTTAAAATTATTCTCAAGGCAATGATAGGTGCATGCATGTAAAACTACAGGATAATTTAATTTTCTTAAGTTAAAACATTTAACACATCTAAAAACATGTAGAAAAGCATATAGAAAATAAGTATGTGGAATTACCCCTTTACATGTTATATTTTAAATTAAGTTCTGTTTTACTGAAAGATTAGATGCCAAGCATAGACATTTAAACCCCTTTGCTACATAGGATGAACTAGGTTATTAGGGTTTGCATTAGGATTAGGCTTATGTTTAAATTTAGGGTTTTAGAACTATATTTAGGGTTAAATTTTGGGTTAGGATTAGGTTCAAAGGGTCACTATATGAGAAAATGATTAGGATAACTTGTAAAAAAACAACAGAGAAACATGGAAACATGAGTATATCTAAACTCATGACAAAATTTAGAAAGCATTTAGAAAGGGTATTTTTTAACGTTCAGGTCCAAGTTAGAAAAAGTGTTTTTGTTTTTTTCCCATCATATTTCATGATTTATTTTGTAGTAAATTATAAGCTATGATGAAACTAATGGTATCTAAAGACAGCCCTTCTTTAGAAGTAGCTGTTCTAAGTTGTTAAAATTCTGGGAAATGATCATCTCCATCTTAGAACAGCTAGAAATAACTGAACTAAAAAGAGAGTGTGAGATTTTTTTCTTTTACACCTTAACTGGCCACCATTAGATAGGATTAAGAACTATTTAGCACTGCACATACTTATGGCAGGCAAAATGACCGTAGCTAATAATTGGAGAAATGAAGAGGTGCCGACTTGGACAATAGTGAAAAGATAAATAGAATACCAATTAAAAATGGAAAAAGGTCTGCTCACAGGAAGATTCGATAACCTAGCACATAAGGCACTAGCATATTGGCAAACAAAATTGGGCACTAATTAAATTAAGATCAAAAGTTGTATTCCCCCCAGGCACATTCAAACACCTGATGATTATTATTATTATATTTATCTGAAAACTAATACTTGAGATGCAGTATAGTATGAAATATGTTTATTAAACATTTATTGTATCAGTAAATTAATGTTTTGCATTAATATTTCTAAAATAAAGGTTATAAAACAAATAAAGAAAGCCTGTCTTATGCAGATAAAAGCAGTATATAATTTGTGTATGTACAGTACATGAAAAAAAAAATACAGATAAACGCAAACACCACAAATATGTTAACACAGCAAATGCCAGCAAAGGAAAGACACGGCCAAAAAAAAAATGTCACTAAAGGGTTAAATGGAAATGTTTTAAGGAAAGAATACAAATAAAGTATCTTCGTATAGCACCATTAGGGACACACTTTCTGTCTAAAATAAGAACAAAGCCTATTTAAAAGAAAAATTCTTACTGCACTTTAAATCATCATTATGCCCTGCTTTCAATATTGACGCCACATCGCTTGTTAATACATACATCGCACCTGATTGCACCCACATAATGTACGACAGCTCCCCCTTGCAGCACACACATTCTAGTGCATCCACAGGACTTGCCACAGCACCCACACTACACCACTACAGCATCCAAAAATCTTGTCAGAGCACCCAGATTTCCCCCACAGGTCTTGCCAGAGCATCAGTATGGCACCCACATGTCTTGCCAGTGCACCTAGATTGCACATACAGGACTTGGCCATCACCCAGATTACTCCCAAAGGTCTTGCTCAGCACAAAGATTGAACCCACAGACTTGCCCATAATCCAGATTGCACCCACAAGATGTGCCCAGCACCCAGATTGCACCCACAGGGCTTTCCCAGCACACAGACTGCACACCCAGGAGCAATGCAGACAGTGGTGTCTAGTGGTGGGTAGCTCAATAGCTGCATGCTGCCCAGACACACAGACATCCTCACAGGCTGCCTCTTGCTCTTCCTGGAGTCAGAGTGCCTAAAAATCCTTGATCCTCTGACTTCTGCAGATGCATGGGGAGCAAGAGCGGCAGCCTATGACTTAATTTTTCACTGTATAAACATTAAAATATGCCCTGCCCAGGATGACACTTCACAATGGAGCGTAATGTTGCAGACAGGGCTCAATAAGTACTTGTGTTCTTCATTAAAATATTAATATTTAAAATTCCTACACTTTATGCAGTCCTTTATTTTATGTCAACAGTTGTCCTTTACATTGGGTAGTAATAACATCCATGAATAGCTGTGCACTTATAATCACCATATAACAACTTACAGTAATTATTATTTCTGGTATCCCTGCTTATATTCTCTTTGTTGTGTATTTTAATTTGCCTTACGTTGTTCACGTCTGATATTTAGGTTGCTGGAATTTCTGCTTGCTATTAGAAACACCAATTTCTGGTGCTTTTTTCTAACCTTGATATGTCCTCTTGAGGGATTATTCACTAAGAGGCTTAACTTGTCTGAATACATGACATTTACATCCCAATAAGTACATATCCTAAGATGATTTATCATGAGTTAAAATTTGGATTTGTTGAACTACAGTATATTAATTAATAATACAAACAAATGTCTCATTTAAACAACAGCTAAAATTCAGTGAGGTAGATGCAGTCTTAATTACTGCATCAGTCTCATTTAGCATACCAAACGTTATTCCAATTAGAATAACATGTGATGCGAAGGCAATGGTGAGTGCCAAATTAGAGATCGCAACCAAATAACGGCGCCGTTAATCACGTACCTGTGTATGGAAAAAAACTTGCTTTAACATGCTAAACGGAATTAAAAAAGTGTGCCAAATAACAGGGATATTGAAATGAATTAAACAGATCACAATAATTGAAACCATTCAAATATAAGTCAATTAACTGCCTCTGCATAGCTTCTTAGTCATTCAGGAGTCACAGAAACGCCCCACACACAAAATGCCCTATATAAGCCTAGAAAATCAGTTACACTTTGCCTGTGACTAGAAATTATGCAAATAACCACGCAGGGCTCAGGAGCAAGAGGTTTGGTATAGTGAGATAGTTTGTTTAGGTTGAGGAGTGACAGAGGAGCAATTCGTGAGTGTTGTGAAGTGTATCTGACTGTCTGTAGAGTGTCAGTGTTGTACCAGTAGTGTCAGCAGGTGTCAGTGAGGCTATCTGTGAGTGTGTGGTTTGAGTTTATCTGTTCACATTTCTACATATCACACATCATTATAGCAGTGCAGGACCAAGTACCATCCAATGCCATGGCACATGCCACTCCCAAGGCGGCTTGGAAGGAAGCAGCTGCTGAGACTAGCAGCAAGGAGGAAGAGCAGCATAGGACAGAGAGGCAACATTTCCAGTGCTCCTCTGCAGCATTCTTTTTGGATAGCACACCAACAAAACAACCGCTCTGAGGAGAAGAAGGTTGCAGCATAGAGGAACTTAATATTTCAGTCAGTCACCATCGCCAGACCAGGAAGGCCATCAAGAAGAGATGTTGCTACTGTTAACGCACCACCATGTTCCTGATGGCAAAGAGAGCAGGGTCCAGTATGCTTTAGATGAAATGGCCTACAGTAGGAATGTATCACGTGCAAGGTTATGGAGCATACAACATGCTGTGATTGTCCTACACACCTCCTGTAGTGAATGTTTTAGGGCTCCATCAGTTATTACCAGGCACCTAAACCTAGAATCATTGTACCTCTGTTCTGCTGGTGTTCTAGGTTTGTCATACAGGAAAAGTTATTAAGACGTGCGTCAGAAGAAAGGAAGGAGAAAGAAAGAAAAGGAAAGAGCTGGAAAAAAGAACTGCTAAAGGTGTGCTTGGGTTGCCCAAAGGTGTCATCAGCCAGGGTTTGATGCCAATTACCAAGTCACCTGTGTGGTAGAAAAAATAAAAACATTTACCTTATCCCCCAATGCCCTCCAAATCTTTATTCATTGAATATCTGCCCCTCAGTTTCACATAGATCCTATGCTTATTCACCCAGCAACCAGCTGGTAGCCAGGTCTTGATTTTCTAATTTTCTGAAGAGAGTCAATTGCCTAAGAATGTATTTGTCATGACTGTGCCCATTGTACTTTGCAAACACATCAGTAATGCTCATATTTGCATTGCAGACTATCTGGTTGTTTATTGTATGGATGATATTCCAGTTACAATATAGATGTTCATTGTCATGTTAATAAAAAATAATAACATGGATTCAGTCAATGGCACCTAGGGCATTGGGTATACCCCTTCCCTGTAAAAACCTGCCTTTGGTTGTGCTCAACCCTCAGGTATGGAGGTAAAATATTTATATGGCTGGAACTTCTTTACCATTGCTGCTAGTACTTCAGTTACGGCTCTAAATGGGGACTATAAGTAGCTCCTTCCCCGACCTCTGCAACCCAGTGATAGCATGGTTCCCTGTTAACCTAGTGTCAATATGATCACTCATGACCTGATAAAGGGCAAGT
Source organism: Pelodytes ibericus (assembly GCA_036172795.1). NCBI lineage: Eukaryota > Metazoa > Chordata > Amphibia > Anura > Pelodytidae > Pelodytes > Pelodytes ibericus. The sequence continues at coordinate 80,547,203 of CM069859.1, forward strand.
ATGCTATAAGATGTTAACGAATAGTGTTCCCTGGCCTTTTCCTCTGCTATGCCAAAGAGATCAACACAGGTCCTGTATACTCTTTCCCTCAGCCTGCATCTGCACATTGGTCAAGGTGTGGCATGTACTGCTGTGCCTGTTGGGGAGGGGCCAATTGCAGTGATGCAGCTACTATGGAGAAGTGAAGGTAAGGTGAATATTATTGCTCAGGTAGAGATGGTGATAATTGTGTTTGGTAAGTGTAGCAGGGCCGTCTTTAATAGTGAATAGACCCTGGGCAAGCATTTGCTTGGGCCCCCTGGACCCTGCCCCCTCCCCTGCATGCAATCCTGCCATCCATCGCAATGTTACTCCCCCCCCCCCCACACACACACATATGCCATAATTGTTGTGCCATTCAGATGCCAGTAATATTATGCCTTTCAGATGCCAGTAATATTGTGCCATTCAGAGTGCAGTATTATTGTGCCAGTCAGAGCCCAGTAATATTGTGCCAGTCAGAGCCCAGTAATATTGTGCCATTCAGAGCCCAGTAATATTGTGCCAGTCAGAGCCCAGGAATATTGTGCCAGTCAGAGCCCAGGAATATTGTGCCAGTCAGAGCCCAGGAATATTGTGCCAGTCAGAGCCCAGGAATATTGTGCCAGTCAGATACCAGGAATATTGTGAAATTCAGACCCCAGTAATATTGTACCAGTCAGATGCCTGTAATATTGTGCCAGTCAGATGCCTGCAATATTGTGCCATTCAGAGCCCAGTAATAATGTGCCAGTCAGATGCCTGCAATATTGGGCCAGTCAGATACCAGGAATATTGTGCCTGTCAGAGCCCAGGAATATTGTGCCTGTCAGAGCCCAGGAATATTGTGCCAGTCAGATGCCAGTAATATTATGCCAGTCAGATGCCTGTAATAGTGTGCCAGTCAGAGCCCAGGAATATTGTGCCAGTCAGATGCCTGTAATATTATGCCAGTCAGATGCCTGTAATATTGTACCAGTCAGATGCCTGTAATATTGTGCCAGTCAGATGCCTGCAATATTGTGCCATTCAGAGCCCAGTAATAATGTGCCAGTCAGATGCCTGCAATATTGGGCCAGTCAGATACCAGTAATATTGTGCCAGTCAGATACCAGGAATATTGTGCCTGTCAGAGCCCAGGAATATTGTGCCAGTCAGATGCCTGTAATATTGTACCAGTCAGATGCCTGTAATATTGTGCCAGTCAGATGCCTGCAATATTGTGCCATTCAGAGCACAGTAATAATGTGCCAGTCAGATGCCTGCAATATTGGGCCAGTCAAATGCCTGCAATATTGGGCCAGTCAGATACCAGTAATATTGTGCCAGTCAGATACCAGGAATATTGTGCCTGTCAGAGCCCAGGAATATTAAAAGGTGTGGCATGTACTGCTGTGCCTGTTGGGGAGGGGCCAATTGCAGTGATGCAGCTACTATGGAGAAGTGAAGGTAAGGTGAATATTATTGCTCAGGTAGAGATGGTGATAATTGTGTTTGGTAAGTGTAGCAGGGCCGTCTTTAATAGTGAATAGACCCTGGGCAAGCATTTGCTTGGGCCCCCTGGACCCTGCCCCCTCCCCTGCATGCAATCCTGCCATCCATCGCAATGTTACTCCCCCCCCCCCCCACACACACACATATGCCATAATTGTTGTGCCATTCAGATGCCAGTAATATTGTGCCATTCAGAGTGCAGTATTATTGTGCCAGTCAGAGCCCAGTAATATTGTGCCAGTCAGAGCCCAGTAATATTGTGCCATTCAGAGCCCAGTAATATTGTGCCAGTCAGAGCCCAGGAATATTGTGCCAGTCAGAGCCCAGGAATATTGTGCCAGTCAGAGCCCAGGAATATTGTGCCAGTCAGAGCCCACGAATATTGTGCCAGTCAGATACCAGGAATATTGTGAAATTCAGACCCCAGTAATATTGTACCAGTCAGATGCCTGTAATATTGTGCCAGTCAGATGCCTGCAATATTGTGCCATTCAGAGCCCAGTAATAATGTGCCAGTCAGATGCCTGCAATATTGGGCCAGTCAGATACCAGTAATATTGTGCCTGTCAGAGCCCAGGAATATTGTGCCTGTCAGAGCCCAGGAATATTGTGCCAGTCAGATGCCAGTAATATTATGCCAGTCAGATGCCTGTAATAGTGTGCCAGTCAGAGCCCAGGAATATTGTGCCAGTCAGATGCCTGTAATATTATGCCAGTCAGATGCCTGTAATATTGTACCAGTCAGATGCCTGTAATATTGTGCCAGTCAGATGCCTGCAATATTGTGCCATTCAGAGCCCAGTAATAATGTGCCAGTCAGATGCCTGCAATATTGGGCCAGTCAGATGCCTGCAATATTGGGCCAGTCAGATACCAGTAATATTGTGCCAGTCAGATACCAGGAATATTGTGCCTGTCAGAGCCCAGGAATATTGTGCCAGTCAGATGCCTGTAATATTGTACCAGTCAGATGCCTGTAATATTGTGCCAGTCAGATGCCTGCAATATTGTGCCATTCAGAGCACAGTAATAATGTGCCAGTCAGATGCCTGCAATATTGGGCCAGTCAAATGCCTGCAATATTGGGCCAGTCAGATACCAGTAATATTGTGCCAGTCAGATACCAGGAATATTGTGCCTGTCAGAGCCCAGGAATATTGTGCCAGTCAGATGCCTGTAATATTATGCCAGTCAGATGCCTGTAATAGTGTGCCAGTCAGAGGCCAGGAATATTGTGCCAGTCAGATGCCTGTAATATTATGCCAGTCAGATGCCTGTAATATTATGCCAGTCAGATGCCTGTAATAGTGTGCCAGTCAGAGGCCAGGAATATTGTGCCAGTCAGATGCCTGTAATATTGTGCCAGTCAGATGCCTGTAATATTATGCCAGTCAGATGCCTGTAATATTATGCCAGTCAGATGCCTGTAATAGTGTGCCAGTCAGAGGCCAGGAATATTGTGCAACTCAGATGCCTATAATATTGTGCCAGTCAGAGCCCAGTAATATTGTGCCAGCCAGATGCCCAGTAATATTGTGCCAGCCAGATGCCGAGTAATATTGTGCCAGTCAGATGCCCAGTATTATTGTGCCAGTCAGAGCCCAGTAATATTGTGCCAGCCAGATGCCCAGTAATATTGTGCCAGCCAGAGCCCAGTAATATTGTGCCAGCCAGAGCCCAGTAATATTGTGCCAGCCAGATGCCCAGGAATATAGTGCCAGTCAGCCCCCCGCCCCCCCCCCCACCCGTTCCCAAGTACTTACATGAACCTGCTCTGTGTCCCCCGCCGGATGTCTCCTCCGTGCAGTCTTCCCTCTTGCACGGAGGAGGGAAACAGTCACATCCGGCGTCTGTTTTTTTGGGGGTGTTTTTTCGTCCGTCGCATCCATCGGATGCGGCTTGCTGGAAAAAAGCGTTCACAAGCGCCATGCGCTGTGAACGCGGCAAGCAGGGGCTGGGGGCCCACGGGACAGCTGCCTTGGGGCCCCCCAGGAGTAACTGGGCCCAGGGCAGCTGCCCCGTTTGCCCCGCGTTAAAGACGGCCCTGAAGTGTAGGTACCTACCATTTGACCTCTGCTGAACTGGTTTGTGGAAGAAGCTGCAGGGACTGGATTTCTTTAGAGGGTTGTTCTGTAGAGGGCTGCCCTCTGAGGTTTCTCAATGGAAACAGATATGCTATTGTTTAAATGTGTGAATGAGTGTATCATTATAAGGGTGAAGTGCCAAAGTTGCTTTTTAATTGGTAGCTGTGTATAATTGATGGATGTGTGAATGCGTGTTTTACGTAATGCCTTTCTTATAATGTAATTAGTAATTGATGTACATCATGTGTATTTTGATTGTAACACATCCATTCACCTCAGTAGTGGCAGGCATTAAATCTAAAAGGCCTGTTAATATCCCATATATAACAGCACTTTTTTTAAAAATAACTGGGAGGATTTAATCTACCCCAATATCTACCCCAATTTACTTATATACAGGCATAAGGCCAAGATAGAAACAACTTAATTTGTAAAAAGGATATCCTTTGCTCCTACTAATAGTAATGTGTCCTAACTAAAATTAGACATTTAGAGGGACAATGTACTTTATGTTTATTACCATAGGTTTTTTTCATTAATAGAACTCAAAATATAGATTTAAAGGAAAATTGCAGACAGCTCACTTAAAAAAAGTATTGATTTTAATTTACATATTTTGTGCTGTCCGTGGTTTCCCTTTAAAACACCCTCTTTTCATTATTTGGATTAATTACATCTGTTACAGACACACTTTTACTGCACTTCATCTCAAGACCTCCTTGATCCTAATTTACTTTTATTATATCCTTTTTCTGTGGTTTGATTTTTTACTAACATCACATTTTGCGCTACGTTTGAAAAATGCTCATTATGGATAAGATTTTTTTTCCACTCAAGTATATATACTTGATAACACTTTTTTGTGTGTGAAATATACTGTTTAAAGCATATTCACTATAAAATGAACAGGCAGAATTACGAAAACAATCTAACTTGCCAGATTATTTTTGCAACAGTTCACTGTTTAAAGGGACAGTCTAGTCCCCAAACTCACTTTGGTACAAGATGAAGATTACTGCTTGTATAATACAAAGGGTTTTTTCCAGTGTGATTTGATGCAAGCATTCTGCATAAATCACATTTTTATTATTTGACTCATGCCCTCCCCAGTGATTACTCTGCATGTTTACAGCAGGGGTGGCAGCACTTATTATATAAACACTGAGGATATAAAATTGTGTTTCATTATTTTCTCTTCCCGTGCCCTTGGAATTGAAAACATTGTGTGGACTGTGATAAACCTGCTCTTGTACACAGTATGATCTCTTAACAGTGCAACACATTGTCTGATGATATCACTAGAGAGACAGGAAATTATTCTCATTGGTTCCTGCAGCAAAAAAACAAAAACAAAGGGAAATTACTTTTACTCAGCTAGTGTGGGCAGTCCTGGCTTCTTGACTGCTGTAATTTCACAAGTTCATCTAACTGTAAGTATTTTATATTATAAGCCATACAACTTTGGAAGCACATTTATATGCATTAATATTTGAAAGATGCATTTTGTCTCCAGACAGATCCTTTAATAAATACACCCATTTGTGTAATTTAGATGTTGTGATATAAATCTTGCTAAAAGTATTTATAGAGGGTTTTTTTTGCATGGTTAAAAGAATAAATAAATATATAAAAAAAACTTAAGGTTTATATTTTACAGCAGGAAAATACATTATTTTACCTAAACCTAGGTTAATATTACACTTTCTGTAGTAAATAGGTGAATTTATTGCAAAATAACTATTTTTGTCTGCAAATGATTAAGATGTTTAAGGATTTTCATTTTCTGTGAGAAAAATTCAACCCATTAACATTCTAGAATACTATGTTCATGTTTCTACTAGAAAGTTGCTAATACAGAAGTCCTGAAACCCTAGGCAGATACATTTGTAGTTAATATACCATTGAGTCAATTTGTCAAATGTAATACTACATGCTGTGCCTGACAAGAAGTAAGAGACATTTATTTTTAACCCCTTAGTGACCGAGTGCTATGTTGCATTTGACGTGCCTTGAAGACCAGAATTCCATTATTTTTGTCATACGTTTACTGAACTGTGAATTTCTTTCTTTGTGTTCAGTCCACGCACACAAATTATATATCATTTTTTAAAGGACAGATAGGGCTTTCATTTGATACTATTATTTTCATCATATGATATCATTTACTATTAAAAAAATAGAAAATATGATGAAAATATGCCATAAAAAACACTTTTTCCAACTTTGACCTGATTTTTTTTTTTACACAATTACAAATGGTAAAAAAGACCCCGTCTATATATTTCTATTATTTGTCCTGAGTTTAGTAATATCAATGTTTCCTTGTTTGTCTATGTTTTATTTCACGTAATAGGGCAATAAACAATATTAGTGTTTTTTTTGTTTTCTAACCATTTTCTTCTACAGTGATTTTTTTAACCCGAACCCTAAATTTACCCCAACTCTAAATTTAATCTAACCCTAAATTGACCCCCACCCCTTAATCTAACCCTTGTAATCATCCGAACCCCCATTTAACCCTAATTATTACCCTATTTGGACCCTAACCCTAGATCTAGGTTCTGTAGATCAAGGGTTAGCTTTTTCCATTTATTTATTTATTTAATTTATTTATTTAATTAATTTTCTATTTTGAACTGTAATACCGCCTAACTGCCTGTAGGGGCAGTCAAGTAGCGGTTTCAGAGCGACGGAAGAGATTTTTTTTTTCTCTCTTCCGTCGCTCTCCTCTGGGCACGCTGTATCGGAGGAGCATGCTCCTCCGATACAGCACACACCCGCGATCACCGGGTGATCGCGGTGCCCAGGAGGGCACAGATTGTGTTGCATGATGCCTCGATAGAGGCATCATTGCAACACTCTCACACATAGGCAGTGATAAGCTTTCACTGCCTATGTGTGTTAGCGCGCATACGATCACATTCGCGGTGATCGTATGCGCGCGGGGGGGTCGAGGGGGGGCTGAAAGCCCTCTCAGAGGCTGCTTCGGATCCGAAGCAGCCTCTGAGAGTAGCTTCAGACATGTAGTGTTGCGCTAATGAGCGCAACACTACATGAAAACGGAGGACGTATATATACGTCCTCATGGTCCTTAAGGACCATGCTTTTCAGGACGTATATATACGTCCACATGCGTTAAGGGGTTAATACATTCAACTTAGAATTCATATATAGGGTCAACTTGAGGTATAAGATGTTGCTTTTTTTCAGTGGATGGATTTAGTATTCAGAATTGGTGACTGACTAACATGTAAAGTTAAATAGCTATTTTGAGGAACATGTTTGAATTATTTTGTTAGCAATGTATTTTCTCAAACCATACATTCATTTTCAGTGGATCATGCCACATGTGGCTTGATAATCAGCAAAACACAGTTAGAAAGATCAACACAATCAAAAATACATAAAAATAAATTAAACAGTGTCTGATAAAATACTGAAAAACAAATTTGGAAATGTAAACAATAGGCAGGAAGTTCATAAGCATGAGAACACTTGGAACACTTGGATCTTACATCATTTTATTTGAAAATATTATTTGTCATGTTCAAAAGCCCAATCACTAGCTAAGTTAAACATACACAAAAAAGGGAGGTAGTTTATAAATTAGATGAGAGACCTGCAGCTACAATGAGTAAGAGTGTACCAATCTGGTTCTGTTGCAAGCAACTTCCTGGTATCTTGGGCCTGTACTCTACCACTCCTAATTTCTGCCTCATTTACCTCAACCTCGATACAACTTTGTGCACAGACTACCTAGCACATTGGAGGCTGTTCGCTAAAGGTGAACTGACAAGTGAACTGCAAAGATTAGGCATTAGCTGAGTTGGAAAATGTCTCAAAACTGTGCATCTATGCTAGTCATTCCTGCTTTTACTAACACGTTATTAACTTTAAAAAAAAATCCTCAGTGAACTGAAAAACCTTAATGTATGTGACGTTTTGTAAATTGAAACGCATGAGCAAAATTACCACTGCTATGCCAAGGGGTTGATCCATTTAATACCAGCACCAACTTTCTGATTCTTTTCAAAATGCAATGTTAAGGGATCACTCACTCTAAGTTGCATGCCGAAGTTAAGAAAAGGACATGATATTGTCACAATAAATCTTGTAGCTGAACAGTCAAAACTGCAATTTAACAAAATGTAGGTTTAAGAGCAAAAGATTGGAAGTAGCGTTAATGGGAATATTATCTAAATCTTATTCATATAATGAAAGTGTCTTAAGGTGTTACTCTTCTGAATCACCTGACAACTTGATGTAGAGGTTTGTCAGAAAGGATTGGATTGTCCATCAACTAAACTGCAATGACATTTCAGGATTTCAGAGGCTTTCAAAGTGTCCATGGCATGTGCGTGTGCAAAAGTTAAATTGTCAAATAAGTGCACAGGAATGTTAATATATATATATATATATATATATATATATATATATATATATATATATATATATATATATATATATATATATATATATATATCTATTTAAAAAAATCTAAAATTACTATATATATATATATATATATATATATATATATATATATATAGTAATTTTAGATTGTTTCAGAATTTAATTTATTTCAATTATATATAGATATTTACATAATTAAAATAAATTAATATTATGAAACTTTTGCTCCCTGTTGTACTAGCTGCACTACAATATTTATCAGCCAAATATTGATAGTCTCTTTATGAATTGGAACATTTTACAATATAGTGTACCTGCATTAATCATAATAAGAAATATACATTTTCTTGCATCCAGCAAACTATATTTTGGAATTGCTCAAAGTATACATTTTAGAGGACAACTAGGTATTTTATTTGTATAATGCATTCTGTTAATAAATAATATATATTTAAAATGTCTTGATGCAATCTTTCATTGCATTGTGACTCTCAAGGTTTATATATACTTGCTAAGTTAAATGTTCTTTTGACTACTGAGGACTGAAGAACAAGTGTAACCTTTTGTATAATCAGGGAAATGAAGAGCTTACATAGATTGATTCATTCTTATTTGACACTGACATTTATAATGAGCTTATTCAGGTGTTCTTTTGACTGTTGAATGTTTTGCTCAAACCAGACTACAGTTTGCTACCCAGTGTATTCAAAGTAATACCTATTGGAGACTCTGTGGTACACTTGTGAGATAGTTGTTATTCTTTATATTCTCTAGGGAACACAAAACACTTGATTCCAGCTCATTTTGAAGGTGACTGAAAGAAACATAAAGCTGTAAATAAATGTAAGTCATGCTCATAAGGTGTATTTTTTTTAGATGTCAATGTGGCAAGAAACATGAACATTATTAACTCTTACCCTTCCAATATTACATTATTACAGCAGGGAATATATTCTTTATTTTGAATACAAATAATACTTTCTCACTTTTTCTCTTAGGCACTCACTGTTACTTTAGATAACACCTGTATTTTCTGCAGTAAAATAGCAAACTACCCATATTTATTGGTAACCTTTTTGTGTGATATGCTCTCCATTATTATCCAAATATTATACCTATTGAATATTGTCAAACAAACCTAAAGATTTACTAGTACCTTACACAACCACTAGAACATAAAGACAGGATAGGATGAGAGGCTTGCATTTTGTGTTTTGAGGTTGCATTGCTTTTTTAAAAATATTCTATATATCAATAGTAAAAAGCTACACTTATGAAGCACTGTACTGGCTCCTTTGAATAAAATGTTTAAAATGCTATGCAATATTTAAGTAATTTATGTATTTGAATTGAACAAACTATATTTTGGTCCAATAATTAAAAAAAGGATAGGATGAGAGGCATCTAGTATTCCCAATGAGCTGTTATATTAAGCAAACACCTAAAAAAAGGACAAGATCAGTCAGCTAATCTATGGCATACTGCTTTTGATTTTCAAACCTCTAGAACTTTATTATGCAGCAGTTCATTGTTTCCGCATTGCCCTTTCTGTATTACAGTATAATGTTGTTGCACTCCACAAAGTTTGTTTTCTACTGATGTAAAATGTCTTAAATGTGAAAACTATCCCATCAATGTCAGCTATATAGATTCAACAATAGAACAGACCCCATCTAGTACAGTATAGGTAGAAATATGCACGAGCACCCTGTTTTTATACTTTCCTTTAAATTATATTGGTGGCATTACAATCTGAATATGGTTCACATCCCTTTGTCATGCATTATAGTTTATTGATTACTGGAAACTGCATTTCGGCAAAAATTGTTGCTGGTTGTTTGTCTATATATAATCTCTTGCTTTGTCTGAATGTTTGATTATTGTGCTTTATTATCTTAATACATTTAAGATATATCTCTACCAGAACCAAGAATTCAATATCTCAATATCTGTGATTCAATATCTCTGTGGGATTAATTATCCACTCAGTTCCTAGGATTTTGCTGTTTGATTTTGTGTTTTTTTTTGTTTTACTTTTGATCAATATCATAATTAGGATGTTACTTGGTTATTTTTGATACATTGTCACATCTACAAATTATAAATGCAGTATCTGTTTAGTCATTACTTTGTTTTCTAGATGTTTACTATTAGTACTGTTACTCAGAGAGAAGATGTTTCTTTTACCTTTTAATAGTGTTGCTGTATCATTTTAATATTTAAGAAAAAAAATATATGTTTTAATTTATTTACTAATAAGTGGCAGTAAAGTAAGAATTAACAGTAGAATATATTTTTGGTAGATAATCAGTAACATAAAGCAGTGTTGCTTGACCTCATATGATGACAGAAGTACTAAAAGCTCTGTAGCAGGCAGGCATAGACTAGAGATATACTAGACATAATTAAACATGTATAGAAAAGGTAAAACTTACTACCATGAATACCATGATTTCAAGAAGTATTACTTTACTGGGAGGATTGAATAGCCATCCAGCAGATGTGGTAGAGATTAATACAGTGAAGGAGTTTAAACATGCATGGGGCAGACATAACCCTTTTCTAGATATAATATAAATAGAAGATCATTTTAAATTTGTCAGACTAGATGGGCCTAATTGTTCTCATCTGTTGACGCATTCTGTTTCTATATGTTTCTAAAATGGTTGTCCTGCATTGTGCTCTTTTTTTATACATAGGCTGTGAGTAGTATGCAGTATTAATTTATATAAATTTGTTGAACTTGGGCCTATTTTTTCCATGGTAGATTCAGTAGACTTTGGATGAATTTGGTAGTTTGTGGGTATTATTCCAACCTCCGAAACCACCCATAGGATACTGGGGGTGTTTGAGGCTACCTTTATGGTTTGGTCAAATTTGGATGGATTTTGGCTGATTTCAGGGACTGATTATATCAGTTTCTGTTTAGCTGCCATGTCCATGTCTGAATGGCCCGGTTACTTGGTCCGTTCAGATCCCAGACATGATCTGAATTATCTCATCATTTGTTGCTTTGATTTTTGCTCCAAAAATTAGAGCTATCTCAATGAATCCCTTAATGTATATTGGAACTATTTGTACCATGAGTTTTTTTATTCATAGATTCCTTTTGTTTCTCTTTGAGATGTTTTTTTAACAATATTACTCCCCCTCCAATGTGGATTGACGATACCAATAAGAACAGGGGGTAGATATTGCAATGCTTGGCAACACTGCATTTTTTTTATCACTTAGTATTGCCCCCATGTGTTCCAGCGTTCTTTCCTTCAGCATCCACGTGGTTTTTCCCACATCCTGGACATGGACACTGAAGAAGGTATACAACATGAGTAGCATTGCAGTTTATAAAATTATTAATCTTGTAGTTATTTTGAGTGACAGTACTAACAAAATCAAGAGTGCTTCTGGTTGACTTTAAGACATCTTACATAATCTGAAAAAAACATTTGGGTTTTTTACTTGGGTGGAGGTAATCTTCTTTCTTATGGGTAGAACACTGGGAACTAGTAGCATTTTTAAATTATCTGTTTTTTTATTTTTTGAATTACTTCATCTTACCATATTAGTGTCTTCTTGCCATTTGATATGGGTTAACTCGACAACCACCATATAATGATGTCATGGATGCCTGATACCGTGACTGGAAGCCAGTTTTCACTGCTACACTTTCACAATTGTTTGAAGTACACGTATTATCACATCTCTGTTAGGTCGTTATAACTTGTTAGATTATAGTTTTATTAATGGGCCATGGCATAGCTCTGGCACATTGTTCCAGGTGGCTTATATATTTATTTATTGACCGTGGATATGGTGTCGGCCAGCAGTCAGTAGGGGAGGGCGCTTTTTTCTTCTCATGGGGTCAGCAGGTGGCTGCCGACTCCAAGGGAGGCCAAACAGATTTTTTGGGGTGAAGCTAGGAGACTTCAGTGACTATTATAAGCCCCAGTACCGTAGTATGCATTGAACTGAGAAATAAGGAATAACAGTGTTTTGTACAAAACACCATTTTTCCATTACTGCAATACCCATGATTTAAAGCACTAGATATGTGTGGAATAGCGTGTGGTAGTTTAAAAGTCACAGATGTGTTGATTAATGGGGAGGATTGAATTTAGACATAGAGCAAAGATGTGAACGAAAGTCTTAAGCAGGAAATATTAAGACATTGTGGGAGGAGCCTTTACTATTCCCCTAGTACACAGGTCAATAAGTGTATCCTCATACTGCTTTGACAAACAGATGTACTTTCATAAGACTGATGTACATGGGCATCTGCAGAAATCACAGGGGGGTGAGGCATCATTTTACCATCATCCTTGCTTCGTGGCGCCTGTTTATGAGAATGTCATGAAGTGGAGGAGCTTAGTCATTATCAGTGTAGGCATGCAAAGGGTTAATAAACCTGATGCAAAAGCGTAATAGAAGGATCAAGCTGCCATTGTCTGATTAGCAATTTCCAATTGGTTTTATGTTAACACTATGCCCCACATTATTTATACACTCATCACATGATCAAGGCCCTTGCCACAGCATTTGACTCCACACAATGCACTAGATTGCACGCACGGATTACACTCAGAGCAGTTGCCACACATTATAAGCACACAGCAACATATAACATACAAATTACTAAATCCATGACATTTATATATCTCATTTCCCCTTTTTAAAAAATAAAATAAAATTATTATACAAAGTACAAAAGTTACAGTACATAATTTTCACATTATACGTCCATAGATTCTATAGTAAAGAAAAATGTATGATCATCAATACATAGTTTCACATTAGTTACAAAAAATAATTTCACATTATACGTCCATAGTTTCTATAGTAAAGCAAAAGTTATGGTCATCAATTTCACCCAAGCAAGTCCGTCGTGCTGGTTTTAGTTATATTCTGTTTTGTTTAAGTGTTATGACCCGCGTTTCTGTTGGCCATCTTTACCGTCCCCGCTCTTACCCTATCTCTTTCCTCTTTTACTTTGGTGGTGAATCTGAGATATTAAAGATATATTCCCAGAGTGGGTATTTTTTCATCCAGATGATCTAGTATATAGCCAGCGTCGTCCACGTATACTAACAGTCACTCTCACGTCAAACATGCTAATCATTCAAATCATTCAATCAGTCATTTAAAGATCATTCTAAGGGTCTGCCCTGTGGGGTCACAGCAAAGGTGTCCCGTGGGGGGAGTCCTACTATGCTATCCAGTGATGCGCTCGGACTACGTCCCCATTTTAAGGGTACTGAGGCCGTAGTCCTCCCAGGGGGCCCATATCTCTTGTAATTCATAGAGTTTCCAAATTCTCACATAGAATCCCTTTTCCATTGAATACTGGAATTCCAACTGTGTGAGAACTGCTTTCCAGATTATGTCACCTGCCTGCCTCCAGCATCTTGCCATTGTAATTTTTGCCGCTGTAATAATGTGCATCAATAGTTTTTTGTGTGCTTTGGGAATATTCAGGACATCTATATGTAGCAAAAAGGTCTGAGGTGATAACGTGGAATAAAGTTTAAAGAGTTCAGCCATAAGATCTTGTATTTTTAACTTTAGACTATCTAAAGTGCTATAAGACCACCAGACTTGCGTTAATGTTCCCACTTCCATTATGCAGCACCAGCAAGTGTTTGTGTTTGTTCTGTTAATCTTATAGAGTCTGTTCAGAGTTAAGTGCCACCGTTTAATCATTTTAAAGTATAATTCTATCAAGTTAACTGAGTGGATACTTTGTCTTGTTAATGCATAGGCGCTAATCCAGTCCTCTACAGGGTAACTTATGTTGAGTTCGAACTCCCATCTGCAGGTTGGGGGATCTTTCCCTTCTTGCATCAAAGTTTGTAATAGTTTGGTATTTCTAGAGATTTGTTTAGATTTTTTTATGGGTCTCAACCCAGTCTTCTATACAGGGAAATGACAATATCTTTTTATATGAGATATAGTTTTTAACTCTTAAGTATGGAAAGGTTTCACTGGAGGGCAAATTATACAGATCCTTCAGCTGTTGAAATGGCATGATGGTTTCTTGGTTCATTATATCTTTTACAGATGTTATTCCGTGTTGTTGCCATTTTTTTAAACTGATATCTGTGATGGAATGTTGTATGACCTCTATTGGGGTTGAAAGCAGTAAAGAACCTCCTATCTTAAATTTGTTTTTAAGTTTGTTTACAGTGATAAGGGTATCCCGTATAAGCGCGTTAGAATGTTTTCTTATTAGATTTTTTACTACTTCCGGATGGGCCCAAAATAAGGAAAAGGGGTCCCAATCCTTAAACTCGGTCTGCTCTAGTTGTAACCATTTTGGAAGGTTGTTCGATTTCCTATCCCATGCTAAAAAGTGGGTTAGCATCGCCAACTCGTGGAGATTTATAATGTCCGAAAAGGAAACACCGCCTTTGGTGCCTTTCTTTTTAACATGGTGTAACTGATTCTTGGTTTTTTACTTTGCCATATATAATCCCCAATAAGTTACTGTAATTGCTTCAATAATCTTGGGTGGACTCTTAGTGGTATAAGCCTGAAAAAGTATAGAGCCTTTGGTATTGTGTAAGTATTGATTACATTTTTTACGACCCAACCAGGAAATCTCCAGGCCCTTCCATTTATTCAATTGAGTTCCAATGCCCCTGATTAGAGTATTATAGTTGGAACTTACCATTTTGTTTATATCATTGACTATTTTTATTCCCAGGTAATCAATGTGTTGTCCCGACCAGTTTATATCGTCTATTGACTTTAAATCTTCAAGATCTTTGTGCGTAAGAGAGCTGTTTATGGTTTGAGTTTTATTTAAATTGATTTTATAGTTAGAGCATGCTCCATAATCATCTATCACATTAAACAAGGCCGGAATGGAGCAGAGAGGGTTAGTCAAGGACAGGAGGACGTCGTCGGTGTAGAGAGAGATCTTAAAGGAGTCTGTCCCATGTCCGACTCCTGTGATGTGAGGGGATTGCCTAATGGCTGCCGCCAGGGGTTCCATGCTAAGTATGTATAGCAAGGGAGCCAAAGGACATCCCTGGCGGGTACTGTTTTTAATAGGGAACCAATCCGAATCCATCATTGGCCAGGTAACTTTCGCAGTAGGGTTTGAGTATATTGACATGGTGTAGTCTCTGAAGAGGCCCCCAATATTGTATTTGTACAGTACAGCTTCCATGAATTGCCAGTCAACCTGATCAAAGGCCTTCTCAGCATCAAGTGCTAAGAAGGCTACTTTGAGATTTAAAGATCTTGATTTATGGACTAGATTGAGTATTTTCCTTGTGTTATCCGCCGTGCTCCTGCCCTCGACGAACCCTGTCTGGTCCAAATGTATAAGAGATGGAACTACTTGTTTCAGTCTTTCCGCCAATATCTTTTATATTTATATAGTATATTTTTATATCGAGATTTATGAGAGATCTAGGTCTATAATTATATGTATAATTTGGGTCCTTCCCTGTCTTGAGGATCAGTGTAATTGTTACCTGCAATAGTTCTTCTTTAGGTGCCCATTTTAGGGATAATTGAAAATAGTCTACGTAATAATGATGCTACTATAGGTTGAAATTTGTAAAAGAAGCCGGTCGAGAAGCCATCGGGGCCAGGAGATTTCCCTGTTTTAAAATTTTTTAATGTGTTGTTTATCTCTAACAGGGAGATAGGGCTGTTCAAAAGTTCAGTTTTTTCTACAGAAAATGTGGGAAGGTTCAATGTATCCAAAAACCCGTTAATATTGCTTTGGCGGTCTGAGATCTGTAATTTGTTATATAGGGTTCTATAGTAAGATGCAAAAGCATTAGAGATTGCCTTAGGTGAGAGATGATGTTTATCCCCGACTATTATCTTATGGATCATCCCTAACTTCTTCTTGTTTTTGAGCCTGTTCATCAGAGTCTTTCCTGTTCTATTCGATGAATAGTACCAGTTCTGTTTAAGTGCAACCATCATTGAATAAATTTTTTCAAGTTCTTTGATATTTGTCCAATCTCTCTTGCTTAGCAAGTTTGATGTATAGATTAGCTAGCGTAACTCCTTTTGTCTTTTTGGCCCTTGAGCCCAATTTGATAATCAGACCTCTCATGTATGCTTTAAAAGTGCACCACAGGAAGATGTCTGAGGTCTCCCCGTTATCGTTAACCAGCAAAAATGTTTGAGCCTCCTCCATTAGATATTGTTTATGATCTTTTGAGTTAAGAAGAGATTCGTTTAATCTCCATTTAGTTCTAGAATTGTACTGTGGGTTGCTAGTTCTATCGATTGTCAGGGGGCATGATCCGACCATGTAATCAATCCTATTTTACAGCTCTTAATTAGATCCAAGTATTTTAACCAGGAAGTAGTCGATCCGAGAGTAGGTTTGATGTACATTAGAGTAGAAGGTGTAATCTCTATCTCTTGGGTGCATTACTCTCCAGCAGTCAAAAAGGGAATTTTCCCCAAAAAATGTTTTAAAATTGTGTTTTTATGTTTACCTTTCGATATATGTGAACTGCTATCTGTTCTAGGATCGACTACGCTGTTCAGATCTCCCCCCAAGATGAAGGTTCCTTTTTGTATTTTATCTGTCTTTTCTATTACTTTATCGAAGAATTTTGCAGATTTTTGATTGGGAGTGTATATATTAAGTAGGGTATATGGAATGTCATTGATTTTAACAATGATTATCAAGTATCTTCCTTTGCTATCCACTTCTTCGTACTCTAGTTCAAATTTTAATTTTTGTGACAGAATCAGAGCAACTCCTCTCTTTTTCTTACCCGCGAACAAATTAGAGGTATATACATGAGGGTACGCACTATATCTCCAAAGATTGTTGTGTGTAGGTGTCCAGTGTGTTTCCTGGATGTATGCTATGTCTATTTTATTGCTTATCATAGTGTTATATAGGTTGCCTCTTTTTTGTAGGGAATTTAGTCCCTACGCATTCAGAGATGGTAGTCTAAGCGATATCCCAGGTTTCTATGTCTCCCCCATTTCCCAGCCAGCACACCACAGAGCAGACCTGACCCAATTCATACAAACTCAGCCATACAACAACTTTCATTCTACGTTGTGTCGTAATGACTATACCCCACCACAAGTCCTGCCACCACAGGAACATAAAAGTGCACCATAGACGTGCGTCGGCAGAGCGATTCGAGCGCGAGATATATTGTGTCAAGATGTTAGTTGTGTTGTTCTGCAAAAAAGAGAAAGAGGGGAACCAGTCTGTCACTCTCTTTCATTCTCGTGTGTCCGTCCGTGGATATTCCCATTTCCCCTCCGCTATCTCATCTCTTCGGTGCGCTATATGCCTGCACCCTGTCCCCCGCCACCCGAACAAGAGTCCACCTCCCCGTCACACACCCAAACCGTCCTCCCCCCCACCGCGCATCGCTCGGCCGCAACAGTCCGACAATCTCTCTCAGAGGAAAGATGTGTTCTAAATAATGATTAATAAATGTGAAAATCTCGCCAGTGAGGTGAAAAAAAATCTGTTCCCTCTCCTATATTGTCTTCCCTCCCCTCTTACCCGATAAATGTCTGGGGTCCGAAACCAAATTAGGATTCTTTACATGAGTCTCGAATGGATGAGTGCGTATTCTATATACATTTTTACATTAAATATATTGCGATTGTAATTTGAGGAAAAAAAAAAAAAGGAGATAGTGCTAACTCTAATTACAATATTTTACAGTGCTGTATCTATGTTTGTCAAAGAAGAAATCAAAATTGATTTGTGTACCTTAGTTTCCTGAATGGTGCAATAGTGAAAATTTAACACATAAAATTGATACATATACTTTAGTTTCTTTAAGGGTGCGATAATGGAAATGAAACATATAAAATCTCTAAAACAATCTTCATATAAAGGCTCAAATTCTAGTACTAGCAAATTACATTGAGTATGCATCCTGTTTAAGTTAAACATCTCTGCTATCCTCAGTAAGAGTAATATGGGACAAAGAGCAATTGCGCTGTTGTAGGGGTAAAAGAACAAATAATCAGAGAAGCACACCTAAATGAATTGTCAACAACAAGAGAAAATAGACAGCAAGGTGCATCACCCCAAGGGGCGTCCACTATACGCCCCCAATAGGTAGAGTAACAGAGAACAGAAATTGGGGGAGCACACCAAATAAAATAGATAAACAAATAAAGGGTATAGTGCCAAAAATATTTTAATAAATATTAAATATGTAATAAATAACAAACAAATTAATGTTTAGACAAGATAAATAGAGAAATAGCACACTATAAAACACAGAAAAATAAATAGCAACCAAATACACCAAAGTAAGCACATCAAATGAATTGACAAAAAAGGAAAATAATAAATAAATGAATACCCACACACAATGAAAAAAATAAGGAAAAAATGTAGACAGGAATGGAACAAGGGAGGACACACAGCGCAAAAAAAATGGAGGACACCAACGTTTCGGCTAGAGGCCTTTATCAAGGTGTCCACACACAAAAATGAAAATAGAACGCTATATATACCTAAATGCTGCAGAGAAAACTAATCTGGTTGGACAGACACTGAAGTGCCAGCCAACCAGCAAAAGCACGATGGCGGCCGCCATCTTGACGCACAGCGCGACGTGATGACGTCACGCGTTGCGTCAAGTAACTTTATTAAATGAGCAACAAAGAACAATTGCACAGAAACAGTGCTGTGTGTCTGTAAACCAAATAGGATAACCAAAAAGAGGAAAACGGAAGAGCATATTGCACAATGAATGATAACATATAGAAAGAAAATGTATAGTGAAAAAGGGACAAAAACGGAAGTAAAAAAACATTATCTGAGAAACATAAACATAATAAAAAAAACCCACATTACTACAAATTAAACGCGGTTCTCAGACAGATGTTACTTCTTCCACTACCAACTGGCTTGTTCCACCGCCAGGTATGCATAGATGTGGTAGATGTGTCAACTGTAATAATGCCATTCTCTCATCGTCATTTACCCATCCTAGAAAGGGCACTAGTTTTCAGATTTCAAAATATTTGAATTGCCAACACTCATTTGTAGTGTATATGCTGAAGTGCCCTTGTGGCCTTTGCTATGTAGGTGAAACGACTCGGCCACTCACTATTCGGATTGGTGAGCACAAAAGTGCTATTCGAACCAATAATCAAAAATCTCCAGTCGCTCGCCACTTCAATAACCAAAATCATGGAGTATCACAGTTACGGTTTCTCGCGATAGAACAAATTTCTATTTCTACTACAGGCACTGATAGAGTGACTCTGTTGAAGCGCAGAGAACTACACTGGATCTATCTACTTCAGACACTTTATCCTCTTGGGCTTAATGAGGAAAGGGATCTGTCAGTATTCCTCTAGTCCCTTTACGGTTTGACCACTCCTTACCGTTGGTGTCCCTTATGCCCATTCTGTCCATTATATCGGGACCCTCACTGGCCCCTTAGCTTTTTGCTTCCTGCTCATGCCACCTCCAGCTGTGTATATTTATTGTTTTCTTTTTGTTTTATAAAACATATTTTTATTTTTTCCTGTTTATTGTAGTTCATGGTGTGGATGGCCGTCCGGCTACGCCTACTGCACTCAACTTCCCGTGAAGAATTATGTTTTGCAGACATATGCAATTTACTTCTATAGTATATATAAGTCTGGTTATCTCTTTTTTTGTAATATTGTTCTTTTTTATTATGTTTGATTTTTTGTGCGGTTATTTTACCTATGTCTTTTTTATGATTTGGTGCTTCTAATTATTAGTATCATTTTTTGTTATTAGTTATTAATATTTACATGTTTTTTTTGCGTTAATATATTTTCATATATATGCAGTATTTTTTGCCATTTTTTCTTATTTTTCTTTATTTTTGTAACGTTTTTTGTTATCTTAGTGTTTTTGTTTGGATACATTTTTTTCATATTTTGTATTTTTTTATTTTTTGATTATCATTAGGTAAATTGGTATTACTTATTGTCATTATCTCTTTATTATTTCTTATTTTCTCCTTTTTTTTAAAAAAAACTCTATCTTCCATGGGAATTTGTAGTAATGTGGGGTTTTTTTATTATGTTTATGTTTCTCAGATAATGTTTTTTTACTTCCGTTTTTGTCCCTTTTTCACTATACATTTTCTTTCTATATGTTATCATTCATTGTGCAATATGCTCTTCCGTTTTCCTCTTTTTGGTTATCCTATTTGGTTTACAGACACACAGCACTGTTTCTGTGCAATTGTTCTTTGTTGCTCATTTAATTAAGTTACTTGACGCAACGCGTGACGTCATCACGTCGCGCTGTGCGTCAAGATGGCGGCCGCCATCGCGCTTTTGCTGGTTGGCTGGCACTTCAGTGTCTGTCCAACCAGATTAGTTTTCTCTGCAGCATTTAGGTATATATAGCGTTCTATTTTCATTTTTGTGTGTGGACACCTTGATAAAGGCCTCTAGCCGAAACGTTGGTGTCCTCCATTTTTTTTGCGCTGTGTGTCCTCCCTTGTTCCATTCCTGTCTACATTTTTTCCTTATTTTTTTCATTGTGTGTGGGTATTCATTTATTTATTATTTTCCTTTTTTGTCAATTCATTTGATGTGCTTACTTTGGTGTATTTGGTTGCTATTTATTTTTCTGTGTTTTATAGTGTGCTATTTCTCTATTTATCTTGTCTAAACATTAATTTGTTTGTTATTTATTACATATTTAATATTTATTAAAATATTTTTGGCACTATACCCTTTATTTGTTTATCTATTTTATTTGGTGTGCTCCCCCAATTTCTGTTCGCTGTTGTAGGGGTAAGCCTGATGTGTTCTCCTCTCCTTTTCCTTGACTTTCCCCACTATCGTGTCCCAACAGCTGACCAAACTATAAGAGTCATCACATATATCATTATATCTTTTCTCCCCCATGTCACCATTTTGTCTGCATTCTGCCTCAGTCAGTCACCTCTTTTTACCCTCCATTATCTCTTCTGACCCATGTCATCCCATGTTGTTTGCAATCTGCCTCCATGTATCACATTATTTTATCCTCCATTATCTTTTCTGCCCCATCCATTTGTCACTATGTTGCCCCATGTTGCAATCTGACTTCATGATCCATCTATATAATGTGATTTGATCCTCCATTATCGTTTCTGTCCCATCCCCTTGTCACCATGTTTTTTTGCAATCTGCCTCTATGTCCATGAGACATAATTTATGCCATTTCACCATTTATTACTTTTTTTGCCCCATGTGACCATTCATGTAATTCATTTACGTTTCCTACCTGTATTCTGCAGGGAGCTGGTCTGGTTTTCTATCTGTTTCTCTGCTCTCTGGCTGCACACATGTAGGGGGAGCTGTAGTGCTCCACCCTGCACATCAAGTGAGGCTGCCACACTTATCTTACACAACTGGACTTCTGCTTTGACATTGTGTTGCTCAGGGCCGCTTTAAGGCCCTAGTGGGCCCAGGGCAAAGTCTTTAGCTGTGGGCCGCCCTCTACCCAATTTTTCTAAAGTCGCATTGTAAAAAACTGTATGTAAATGTAAACATTTTAATATTATATGCAACTATTTTCAAATCACTTTCAACTGCATGTTTTGTTTTTATTTCCTTTTTCTGCCCCCACATTGCAGCTAAAAGACTTAACACAGCCCTATATAGTACCCACGCACTTGCCATGCACCTATATTGCACCTACAGCACTTGGTTTGCACTCATATTGCACCCACACAGTTTGGCATGCCACAGTGTCAATTTTCCCCACAGAACATACCAAGGTGTGACTTTGTACCACAGAACTGCTTCTGCAGTACAAGCCACAATGTCACTTTCCCCCACAGTACATGCTATTTTCCCCCACAGAACATGCCACAGCATCACTTTGCCAATTAAAATAAGCCAGTGTCATGTACGTCATTAACATATGCAACAGCTACCGTATGTCCATTAAAGTATTATTTTGCCATTAATATGCCACATCCAATTTTCCCATTCGTATGCCAGAAATATTTTGCCATTAATATGCCAGTGTTATTGTATTAATAAACCACAGCCAATAATGGGCCAGTATTAGTTTGCCATTATTAAGCCCCAGCCAATTTTCCAATAATATGCCAAAATGAATTTGTCATTAATAAGCTACAACCAATTTGCCCAATAATATGCCAGTATTATTTTGAAATTAATAAGCCACAACCAATTTGCCCAATAATATTCCAGCATTATTTTGCCATTATTAAGTCACAGCCAATTTGTACAATAATATGCTAGTATTATTTTGCCATTATTAAGCAACAGCCAATTTGCCCAAAAATATGCCAGAATTATTTTGCCATTTAATATGCCAGTATGATTTTACCATTTAACATGCCAGTATTATTTTGCCAACTAACATGCCAGTATTATTTTGTCATTTAGCATGCCAGTATTATTTTGCCATTTAACATGCAAGTATTATTTTGTCATTTAACATGCCAGTATTATTTTGCCATTAATAAGCCACAACCAATTTGCCCAATAATATCCCAAAATATTGGTTACAGATCATTATAAAATTATGATATGACCATGAAATGGCTTTCTATCATATTTACAATGTCTTTCTTTTGTATTTGATTTTAGTTAATTGGCTCCTGTCTCACAAATCTACAAGAGAACTCACAACAATTAAGAAATTATGCTAAATATCCAACAAATTAGTGAGGATTACTGCAATGTCTAGACAGCTGCTACATTACATAGGGATGGAAATAAATATTTTTGTTGATTAACTATTTCAAAGCTTGTTTATGCAATGTTACCTAACTAAAGACTGTTATTGATATTTTAATAGTAATACAGATGGTTCTTTAAAAGTGCCAGATACCAAATATTAATTAAACACTTAATTTCTAGAATGATACATAATATAATGTTGAACCCTGATCAGTTAATATTAATGTATTTTTAGGTTAGTTGTGGTGGTGACATGAACACGTCAGTTTCTCAATCGAAGTCACAAAAGATAAAATGTATACAACTCTTGTAGAAAAACTAGGAAGTAAAGAAACTATGTCATGGTTTAGAAAGATAAAGGTTTCATCCCTTTTGCAGTATAAATATTATTTATACACCTTGCTGGATCTCTTGTATGAAACATCCACATCTCTTTATTTCATGCCAAGGCTTTATTAAAATCAATATCTCCAATCAACGTTGTTCACCTCTATATAAAAGACACACACTGAGAACATATATCACTAGTCTGTACATGATAAAGGATTTCAATAGAGTTAGATAGAATGACAGTGAGCACGTTGGTGCTGAGTATAAGAGATCTATGCAGTTGTCCATTGAAAGGAAAAGTATTTTACAAAACTGCTTTGGACTCTGGATCTGGACTGAATGGAAAAGATCAATCACCAGAAAAAGATTTAAAACAGACTGCAGACACAAGACTATTTGTTAAAGCAGCGAAGTTAGTGGTTGGATGAACCACCAGTGCTGGTCTATAGTCAGTAAATAATAAAAATAATAATAAAAAAAAACTATGTGAAAAATCATGTGCATGTATTTTCTACATTGTGGATACAATATATTTATTAAATCTAAAGTCATCCCTAGTGCATTCTGCACCTGAAAAAGAGGAATTATTGACAAAGAGGAACCTGGCCTAATTGAACTTTGTGCTTTATCTGAAAGCCATAGATAACATTTGTGGTAAACAAATGACAACGCCCTTACAACTTGATGATGGTAACAAAAACATGGGCTCAAATGTAATTGCATATTTATGTGATGGCTGCACCACCAAAAAAGATTTAAAATAAATGGCTTGTGGGTAAAATTAATTTAGGATAGCATGAGAGGGCATGGACAACTGCCAAAGTGAACAGATGCACTATTGAGCACCTCCATCCTAAGTGTGCCAAAACCTTATGAAAGTGGCCAAAAGTAAAAAAAATGGGTAGAAGCTCCCAAAAGAGACTCCCGTCTACCACAGAACCGCCAACGAAGAGCTTGAAGCATTAAAAATATGAAAAAATCATATCTAAAATTAAACATGAAATAGGTGACATCAGCACAGCTATGTAAAAAATGAGCATGCAGGTCAACATAATGGCTTAAACATGTTGAAGATATAGACAACTGTGTGAGCCTTCTGCAGGTGCAGAAGACCAAATACTAACTACTAAAGAATAGAGCTCATAGAGCTATTTGTCTAAAGAAACTCCAATGATGTGATCTGCAGGATTCACTACTTTACCAAGAAGGAGCTAATACTGCAAAACACCAACCAAAAAGGGGCACTCTCCACAAACAGAGGTTTCTGATCCTCTAGGAGATTCCAACTCTCTTACAGTTTTCCGCAACAGTGCCACAAAATCACAGAACACCTGATGACATTCCAAATTGGTTTTTATACCCTCAGTTGCTTAATGTTGATATGCCAAACTGAACTCAAGACCCCTTCACACCCCTGGACTCGGAAACCCAAGATGAGCAACCATGGACATAGCAGATCCCCACAATAATATATTTTGCACCAACTAATAGTCGGGAAACGAGGGCGCAGATTGTAACACAGGGAAATATATGAAACAAGAAAAAAATATATATAGTGCAACACTGTGAGATGATGCTGTGCAGGATAAGGGATGTATAAAGGTTCACTCACAAGAGTCCAGGAAACAAAAGGCTTCACAGAAGATCTATGTTCTGTATAAACTACTGGTTTAATCTGGGATATGATTGACACCCTCCTTAAGGAGAAAAAGCATCAAAAGGTAATTGAGAAGGAAGTTGGATGTTCCCAAAGTGCTGTATCAAAGCACATTAATAGAAAGTTATGTGGAAGGGAAAGTGTGGAAGAAAAAGGTGCACAAGCAGCAGGGATGACCGCAGCCTGAAGAGGATTGTCAGGAAAAGGCCATTCAAATGTGTTGGGGACTTTCACAAGGAGTGGACTGAGGCTGGACTGAGTGCATAAAGAGCCACCACACATAGACGGATCCTGGACATGGGCTTCAGATGTCGTATTCCTCTTGTCAAGCCACTCCTGAACAACAAACAACGTCAGTAGCGTCTTACCTGGGCTAAAAAGAAAAAAACAGACTTGGTCTGTTGCTCAGTGGTCCAAAGTCCTCTTTTCTGAGTCCAACTTTTGCATCTCATTTGGAAACCAAGGACCCAGAGTCTGGAGGAAGAATGGAGAGGCACACACTGCAAGATGCATGAAGTCCAGTGTGAAGTTTCCACAGTCTATGTTGATTTGGGGAGCCATGTCAGCTGCTGGTGTTGGTCCACTGTGCTTCATTAAGTCCAGGGTCAACGCAGCTGACTACCAGGAGATTTTGGAGCACTTCATGCTTCCTTCCACAGACGAGCTTTATGGGGATGCTGACTTCATTTTCCAGCAGGACTTGGCACCTGCCCACACTGCCAAAAGCACCAAAGCCTAGTTCAATGACCGTGGGATTACTGTGCTTGATTGGCCAGCAAACTCGCCTGACCTGAACCCCATAGAGAATCTATGGGGCATTGCCAAGAGAAAGATGAGAGACATGAGACGAGACAATGCAGAAGAGCTGAAGGCCGCTATTGAAGAATCCTGGTCTTCCATAAAACCTCAGCAGTGCCACAGGTTGATAGATTCCATGCCATGCCACATTGAGGAAGTAATTGCTGCAAAAGGGACCCAAACAATGTACTGAGTCCATACGCATGCTTATACTTTTCAGAAGTCCGATATTGTTCTACGTACACTCCTTGTTTTATTGATTGCATGTAAAATTCTAATTTACTGAGATTGTGGATTTGGGGTTTTCATGAGCTGTATGCCATAATCATCACACTGATGACAAATCACAGCTTGAACTATTTTGCTTTGCATGTAATGCGTCTATCTCATATATTAGTTTCCCCTTTTACCTTACATTACTGAAATAAATGAACTTTTGCACGATATTCAAATTTTCTGAGGTCTTTTCCCTTGCCTTTACCCTCTCCTGTTTTCAGGGTCCTGGCAATTCTGCTGCTCTGACACTTCCCTTGCCATTTCTCTATGCACTGCTTTTGGCTGCAGATCCTGCTCTAAAATGGTGGACTTGCCAAGTGATCAGTATTCCTACACAGATGCTCATCCACATGCTTTTTTTTCTAAACTCTCTTCCCTGAGGAGCCTACCACACCGCCCCTTAAGTCGGCTTTACTCAACTTGTTATATTTTATACCCACTGGGTGCCTCTCCTGACCCATGAATACTTGTTTCTCCATCCATAGCTGTATAACATTCCACTATCAATATGTATGACATCTTGCCCTCCCCCAAGGGATGTCTTCTCACTGAAAAATAAAAACGGTATATTAAGCATCCAGGATCCAAAAGGGATTTATTGAAGCCAGAAAACAACAAAACGCAGTGATATAACGGTGGGGAAGCAGGCACTTGACATGTTTCGCTTCCAAGGACTCATAATCATAAGTGTCATCTTACTACTACACTCATTGTAGACCACCTGGCAGGTCCCCAATGTTATGCCAGTCACGTCTTCTGCTACCATCCCACAACTTACAGTAGAAGTCCATGTTTCCTGAAAATAAGTTGAAATATTTATGTTTCTTTAAGGATAGTGGTGTTTTAATCTAATGATGTGAAGTTATCCTTGCTGCTTCATTTATGTGGTGTTTTAATTATTACTTTTTCATCTATTATAACCTTAACACCTCCACTACAGCTATATTGCTCAATATATGCATACTGAATGTACATGTTACATATAGCTACAAGATTACTGTGGAATCCTGTGTCTCATTGCTTATTCCTGTAGAACAATCGAATTACAACAAATATAATTTATGTACTGTTCTTTTACCGACTTAAAGGATACAAAATATGCAGGTAAAGGAATCCGCTAATAATTTTCACATCCGCATAATATTTCAATTGAGCAAATAGCTTTCTAGGAAGCCTGTCAACCATCAATGATCAAATGCAATTGAGAAAGAAGGGCGATGTTGTAGCATAAGCTTGTCCATTAGTTTTTTAAACCAAAGGTATATATTTTCTTTTCATTGCTGCATGTTTGAAGGGTAGGTAAGTGGATACCTCAAGTGTTCTGAGTCATTGTCATAAAGCTGGCATGAGGAATAAAGGATAGTCACTTTGCTTCCTATACTTTATTTTTTAATACCTTATGTATTCGTCAGGTTTTTGTCCTTTGAAAAATGTGACATAATATACTAACGGAAGGGTCAAACAAAGGTTATTATGATATATAAAAAAAAAACTTCATACATTTTCAAAAACGAATTTCCATATGTGAAGACTATAATATAACATTTACTGGTCAGAGACAATATATTTATGTCAATGTTATGATGATCATCATCATTATGATGGTGTAAGAGCAATGAAAACATTCCGAGCACTACGTCCTACTATACTCTAAGGCACATCAGCAACCATTTATTTCATATTTACGCGTTTACACACTGTCACTTTACCTCAATGAGTCCTTTGGGTTCAGCTATCATATTTATGCTGACAATACACAGATACCTTTATGCACGCTGGAACTCACACTTGCAGTTAAGTACACATCATTTGCTCCCTTGTAAGATGACTTTTTGCTACTTTAAACTGAAAATGGATATGACAGCACTTAGCTTTTTTTCTTCTAAGCAGTTTACCGGTTTCCATTGAATCTGCTGTGTCACAAAGGCTCAAAAGTTTGTATACATGTTTCATGATTAAGTTACCTTCCTTAAACCTATATCCAAATTCATAGTACCTTTTTATAAACTTTGGCAACATAGAACATTCCATCTTCTCTTATGAATCTAAAGTACTTATAATGAAATCCAACTTTCATATTTGCATTGCTTTTTTGTTTGATATTTGTTTATATCTTTCTGTCTACAAAGAGCTGCTCAGTGAATTACCTTCAGTTATTCTCATCTGAAGTGCAGGGAAACTGAAGTCCTGGCTTTCTGTTTCTCATAAATAAAACCACATTAAATGTCTAAGATATTCATCTAGTCATCATTAGACATTTACTTAACATCTGAGGTTAAGTGTGTTATTCTAATTCTATTGCTTAAATAGTTGATATTGCCTACCTAGGAATACAGTTATGCATTATGTGTTTTTCATAGTAACAATATATATAGATCAACCATAACAATATGACAATCTGCCTAATATTGTGTAGGTCCAACTTCTGCCGCCAAAACAACCCTGATCCATCGAGGCATGGACTCCACTAGACCTCTGAAGATATACTGTGGTACCTGGCATCAAGATGTCAGCAGCAGACACTTTAAGTCCTGTGCTGCTTTTGGCTGCAGAACCTGTGGGATGTGCTTTACAAGCAAGTCTGACCCACAAGTGCTCCATCTGATTGAGATCTGAGGAATTTGAAGCCAAAGTCAACTCCTTGAAATCATTGTTATGTTCCACAAACCATTCCTGAATGATTTTTTCTTTATGACAAGGTGCATTATCCTGCTGAAAGAGACCAATGCCATCAGGGAATACCATTTCCATGAAGGAGTTATATGATCTGCAACAATGCTTGGGTATGTGATATGTGTCAAAGCAGCATCCACATGAATGGCAGCACCAAAGTTTTCCCAGCACATCATTGCCCAAAGCATCACACTGCCTCCACCAACTTGCCTTCTTTCCATAGTGCATCCTGCTGCCATGTGTTCTCCAGGTAAGTGACTCATATGCACCCAGCCATCCACATTATGTAAAAGAAAATTTGATTCCTTCTACCACTGGTCCGTGGTATCATGCGCACATTTGAAGTGCTTTTGGCAGTGAACAGAGGTCAGCACGGGCCCTCATATGCAACAAACTTTGATGCACTGTGTGTTCTGACACATTTCTATCATTGACAGCATTAACTTTTTAAGCAAGTTGAGCTATAGTAGCTGTTCTGTTAGATCAGACTACACATACCAGCTTTTGCTCCCCACATGCATGAATGTGCCTTTCCTGCCCATTACCCTGTCGCCGGTTCACCGGTTTCCTTTTCATAGGCACAGACCACTGCAGACCGAGAACACCCCACAAGAGCTGCAGTTTTGGAGATGCTCTGACCCAGTCATCTAGTCATCACAATTTATCAAAGTCATCCAGATCCTTATGCTTGCCCATTTGTCCTGCTTCTAACACTCAACTTGAGGACAAAAACTTTAGAATAAAATGCAAGCAAAAAAAAACATAAAGAATATGTAAACAACACAACAACATTTTTGTGAAACAAATAGACAAACAGATAAACACAATCATCCGATATGTGTGGAGGAAAAAAACCCGCTAATGACAGAATTCTAATCCAGAACGCCTTCTTTTGCAACAGGAAGTGTGATTGATCAGCCCCATGGGGTGCCTAGGGCACATGATCAAAGGCAATGCATCTTAATTGCGAAAAACATACACATTGATCAGTGTGTATAGCTCATACACTTTGATTTACATATGCACACATTAAAATACTTATTATTTATATTATTATTAGGAAGCTTTGGTAACCTTGCAGATTTGAGATTTAATAATATATTTATATTATAGAATACATACACATAATATAATATATATTATAGCAGATTACCTGAAGTGCTCTAACTATATCATTGCCCCAACTCACAGACTGTCACAATTGAAAAAATGAGTGATAGATAAATTGAAATTGGCAAAACAGAGACGCTACCTATTTAACAGAAAGTATAGCAAAAGTATAGAATGCAGACACCTGCATTGTTGTGACCAGAAGTGAAAATAAAAAAGGAGTGAACATCAAATCAACGGTGAGCACGAAAGTACTGTAACGACAGGCACATTAACTCATTACATATTTGTAGCAAGTCCATAAATGACACTGACAGAACATAAAATAAATATACAGACACTAGAAAAGGGGGGGGAAAAGAGGAAAGGGAAAACAGGACATGGGAGCATAGGTTAAACATGTGCATAGATACACCAAAAGGTCAAATGTAATGTCCACTGAATCCCATGTGATACAAATAACAGACTACCTGCTTATCATAAAAAAAAACCCTTTTTTAATTTCCCTCTGTTCACAACACTGTGGGTCTTGCTATCTATCCTCTTGCTTAGTCCTATTTTTACACTTACTGTTATATAGGAGTGGCGTGAGTTTCACCATTTTAGTAAAGTTGGAAAAATGATCCTGCAATTCACTTACATAAAATTTGTATGATACATATATATATATATATATTACACACAGCTTCCCAATAATTTATATAACATAGGTATGTGTGAATATGTGAATCAGTATGTATGTGATCCTCTATGTGTGTGTGTAAACATCAAGCACACACTATCAAAACATGGAATACATACACAGTTACACAAAGTCCCAGAGACACAAATATAGTCACATACACATACAGTCACACAAACAGTCAAACACTCAGAGCCACACACTGAGCTCTGCATGAAGGAGGCTTCTAAACTTCAGCCAATCAGGGGATGTCCCGGAATGAGGCTGCCCAGGACCCATGAGATAAAGTCGTATTGCAGGATTGTCCTGTGCAATCCAGGGAATGTGGCCATTGCAGGGACAAACTGGGTGATTTTGTCTAGAGAAGAAACTCATCAGGTTTGTTCTTGAACAATGTATTGCTAAATTGCTTAAATGCTCTTCTCGCCTGCACTTCACTTTTAGTGAATAGCTCCTTTTATTCTGCACTTGTAATAGCTTTGCATTGATATATCTAAAAATAGCTGTGTTAATGCTAGCATCTAAAATATCTATCGATAAAAATAACAGCTCACAGGAGCTAAAACTAGGTCATACAGAAATTAAGCGACATATACCATTTTAAAATGTAATCGATAAAATGTTTGTTTTGTCAAACCCTGGAGCAGTACAGCTTTATGTAGGATAGTTTTAGAAAATAAAGTATTCAATTAGTGAAATACAAAAGTGATATTTTTTTTCTCTTTTATTTTGTGTCTTTAATAATGTGTAATATAAAATGCTCTTTCAAGTTCATTTCTTGAAGGGTATATCTTGAAGTATGCACATTTTTAGTAAGGTAATTTGCTGCATACTTTTGCTTATTAACAGGACTTGACTGAAATATACCAATAGTTATTAGACATGTAAATGTGTAATATAAAAGATAAGTAAAAAAGGGAAGCTAGAAAACTTACCTTTAAGGCACAACTGAAAGTAATTGATTCAGAAGGACAACACAAAGTACAACTGGTCCAAAGGTATATTAAAGCCACAGTCAGCCATTTTACATCAGATTTTGTGGATTGTATTTAACATTTTATTTAGCCAGTCCAGTATCTCCCTTTCACTTGTCAGTATTTTTTACACAGAAAATATAGCTAGAACTGGAGACAAATATTGGACTAATTAGTGGGCCAGGCTCTGTGAATTCCCATAGAACATCATTCAATTGTCCTTTACAAAGTCAAGTAAATGTTCAGCATCCACAACGTTGGTGCCTGCATCTGCTTGTTACACCATTCCTTTCCATTGTGGTGGACCTTCCCCACAAACCTACTCCTCTTTATAATAAAAACAAACTTTAAACAAAAAAGCATTCGATACAGCTCCACACAAAAAGGTTACTCTCTAAATTGAAAGATTGAGAGATATGCCTTGGGGGCATATACACGTATTTGAAATGAAAATTGCCTAAACGATAAAATGAAAAAGTTGTTGTAAAAGGAAAATCCTCAAACTGGGCCAGAGTATTAAGTGGAGTACCTCAGAGGTCTGTTTGTATATTATTGATCTCCCTATTTGTTTTGAGAGCCATGTGTTTGCTGATGACACAAAATTAGATAAGGTAATACTCACCTTGATGTTTATTCTTTGCAGGAAGATTTGGACAGAGTGGGGCAAGAAAGTAGTAAATGAGGTTCAGTATAGACAAATGTAAAGTTATGCATCATGGGAAAAATACTAACAATGCAACATATACTTTAAATGTTATCTCCCCGGGAAAAACTACTAATGAAAAGGATTTAGGAATAATGTAGATAACAGACTGCAACTGTGACTCATTGTGTGAGTTTGTGTGTGTGTGACCATGAAGGCAAGTATGACTCTGTACATGTGACACTGTGTGTCAGAGTGACTGTGTGTGTGTGTGTGACTGTGTGTAAGTTTGAGTATGTAAATGTGTATCTCTGTGTGTGTAAATGTTAGTCTGTGTGTGTGATTGTGACTATGTAAGTGTAAGTCTGTATGTGTAATTGTGACTGAGTTTTTATAAGTGTGAGACTAACACAGACTCACACGCACAAACTCACACACAGACTCACACGCACAAACTCACACAAAGTCACACTTACACTGTGTGCAACAAATATTCTTGAAAATCATTAAAAATATGTGAGTGGGGATTTTGTCCCATCTAATTCTGGTTTGTCCTATCATACTGCCTTTTGCATGTGGGGATAATCTAGCACAGTTGTAAGAGGGTGTGGTGATGCGACCATGTGCTCTCGGAAGAGGTAGGAGAGCGTCCCCATCAAGTTTAGCCTGGTACCATAAACAGAATGCCATCTTCCGCTCAAACCAGCTCAACCCTGGTTACAAATGAGCAGATCTCCTGGTCTCTCTCTGGAAGACACAGCAGGAGGAGTGACGCCGATTGGTGCAATTATTTCACCTGCCAAATAGTTGTGTTCTCTGCTTCCACTCCCTCCCCAACTGCTGGTAAACAGATGCAAATAGGATATGTGACCTGCCTCTACAGTCAAAATTCATTCACTGTCTATCCAGCTGCAGGAGGCCGAGGAATACTACAGGGCTGAGACTTCCGTTGCTCACAGATAAGTAAAAAATGGATTTTTAACAATCTTGTCAAATTAAAAATATGAGTCTTACGTATAGTGAAATGCTCATCCCTCTTGCTAACTAGCTACAGGCACAGACCTCAAGGGGCAAATTGGGACTGAAGTACATTCCCATATAAAACCTGGTGACTGTCTGTGAATTTCATGGAAAATATATATTTTGTGCCACCCTTTTGGTTAATTAGCTACACACACCTCAAGGGGCAAAGTAGGACTGAAGTACTTTTCCATTTAAATTCTCTGTGGATTGTTGTGGATTCTGCTGAAAAAAGGTTATTTGGTGCCCATACCTCTTGCTAATTAGTTACAGGCACGATCTTTAAGGAGTAAATTGGCATTGGAGTGCCTCTCCATAAAAAGTATCTGTGTTTTTCTTGTGGAATGTGTGGATGGGAAAAGTCAAATGAAGACCTAACAACAAAAATGGAAAAATTGGAGCTAAAATTAAGGGATGTGGAGGACCGATCTAGGAGAAACAACTTGAGGTTCCGCAATTAATCAGAATCAGCAGTTCAAGAGCAATTAAAATATTTCTAACTGGACTTCTTTAAAGATTTGGGACTAACTTTACAAGATCAGGAAATTGTAATGGAAAGATAGAGATAAAAGAAGCAAGGACGAAATCTATAAAGACATACTTATTTTTCAGGATCATCATACCAAACTAGACTATGGAGGAAAAGCTTCAGTACAGTCACAGAGAGATTGAAATCACTACATATCAAATACTACTGGGGCTACCCCATAAGTTTGAAAATCATGTGGAAAGAACATCTGGAATTTTTCGGATCACCGAGCAGGTGGAAAATTGGTTGAAACAGATGAAGACGGCGGCGTAAAGAAGATGTTAGCCCTAAAAACTGACATATACTGCCAAAGAGAAAAATAGATTTTTTCCACTCCTTCTCTGGACAACTCAAAAGAGAGCAAGGGCCAACAGACCCCAGAGATGATCAGCTTAAGGAAGAAGCAGGGGGAGAGATTTATATACTCACACAGCACAATTAGCACTGATTCACATAATGGCTTTTGGGTAAAGGGATCTAACCTGCTTGAGGTTTAAATAAGATATAACAAACATTGCACTAGATAAAATCAGATGTAATCGTGTGAGGATCTGTTCACCCAGGATATTTGGCAGAAGATCTTTGACCTGATAGACTCCCTCACAGGTATTAAACTGCCATAAGTCGCTTTGTTGCATGTTAACACGCCACATGCCAATAAGTTAGATCGATCTTTGATTATTTATAGTTTCATTGTGATAAAAATTGTAATTGCCCGAAATTCGAAACAACAATCATCCCCATTATGGCTATATGTCCCAGCACAGTTGAGTTTCCAGATTAGAATGGAAAAATCAATAATCTGCCCTTTCTTGGGCTCTACACGGCGCTATGAAATTTGGGGCTACTGGATGGATAAGATCAGGGGTCCTCAAAGTACGGCCCGCGGGCCACATGCGGCCCGCCGCCGACATTAATACGGCCCGCGGGGGGTGCCCGCTCCCCACTGTTTACCTTTTTTTTTTCTTTTTTTTTGGGCAGCCGCAGCGGATGCGGCTGCAGAAAGAAGAAGAAAAAAAAATAACCCACCGCGACCGGATGTGACGTTACGTCACATCCGGATCCAGTGACCGTTTCCCTCCCCTGTGCAGGAGGGAAACTCTGCGAAAGACGTCCGGCCGGGGACACAGCAGCTGGGGGTAAGTGATGGGGATGCGGGGGAGGAGGGAGGTATAACGAGCATTGCAATGGCACTTTATTCCTGGGCATCTGACTGGCACAATGTTACTGGGCACTGACTGGCATAATATTCCTGGGCATCTGACTGGCATAATATTCCTGGGCATCTGACTGGCATAATATTCCTGGGCTCTGACTGGCATAATATTCCTGGGCATCTGACTGGCATAATATTACTGGGCTCTGACTAGCATAATATTACTGGGCATCTGAATGGCAAAATATTACTGGGCATCTGACTGGCAAAATATTACTGGGCATCTGACTGGCATAATATTCCTGGGCTATGACTGGCATAATATTACTGGGCTCTGACTGGCATAATATTACTGGACATCTGACTGGCATAATATTACTGGGCACTGACTGGCATAATATTACTGGGCATCTGAATGGCAAAATATTACTGGGCATCTGACTGGCAAAATATTACTGGGCATCTGACTGGCACAATATTCCTGGGCTATGACTGGCATAATATTACTGGGCTCTGACTGGCATAATATTACTGGACATCTGACTGGCATAATATTACTGGGCACTGACTGGCATAATATTACTGGGCATCTGAATGGCAAAATATTACTGGGCATCTGACTGGCATAATATCACTGGGCACTGACTGGCATAATATTACTGGGCATCTGAATGGCATAATATTACTGGGCATCTGAATGGCAAAATATTACTGGGCATCTGACTGGCAAAATATTACTGGGCATCTGACTGGCAAAATATTCCTGGGCTATGACTGGCATAATATTACTGGGCTCTGACTGGCATAATATTACTGGACATCTGACTGGCATAATATTACTGGGCACTGACTGGCATAATATTACTGGGCATCTGAATGGCAAAATATTACTGGGCATCTGACTGGCAAAATATTACTGGGCACTGACTGGCAAAATATTACTGGGCATCTGACTGGTATAATATTACTGGGCACCTGACTGGCACAATATTACTGGTCACTGACTGGCATAATATTACTGGGCATCTGACTGGCACAATATTCCTGGGCTATGACTGGCATAATATTACTGGGCTCTGACTGGCATAATATTACTGGACATCTGACTGGCATAATATTACTGGGCACTGACTGGCATAATATTACTGGGCATCTGAATGGCAAAATATTACTGGGCATCTGACTGGCAAAATATTACTGGGCATCTGACTGGCACAATATTCCTGGGCTATGACTGGCATAATATTACTGGGCTCTGACTGGCATAATATTACTGGACATCTGACTGGCATAATATTACTGGGCACTGACTGGCATAATATTACTGGGCATCTGAATGGCAAAATATTACTGGGCGTCTGAATGGCAAAATATTACTGGGCATCTGACTGGCATAATATCACTGGGCATCTGACTGGTACAATATTACTGGGCATCTGAATGGCATAATATTCCTGGGCATCTGAATGGCATAATATTCCTGGGCATCTGACTGGCATAATATCCCTGGGCATCTGACTGGCATAATATTCTTGGGCTCTGACTGGCATAATATTCCTGGGCATCTGACTGGCACACTATTCCCATTGAAATAAGTAAGTTTGTTGATTTAACTTTACTTCATTTTAAATATTGTATTAGTTCCCGATTTGTTTCAAAATAAGATATATTCAGTGTGCATAGGAATTTGTTCATAGTTTTTGTTTTTACTATAGTCCGGCCCTCCAACGGTCTGAGGGACAGTGAACTGGCCCCCTGTTT
Organism: Pelodytes ibericus; assembly: GCA_036172795.1. Lineage (NCBI taxonomy): Eukaryota > Metazoa > Chordata > Amphibia > Anura > Pelodytidae > Pelodytes > Pelodytes ibericus. The sequence goes on from CM069859.1 coordinate 80,583,482, forward strand.
AAAAAGTTTGAGGACCCCTGGATAAGATTGAACTTCTGTTGAAGCAGCCCTGTGTATCTGTTTTAATGCATGAGGGACTGGTGTAGTGTATCCCCTTGAGATCAGCAATATTTTTGTCTTGTGCTTATTGGTAAATTGAACAGATACGGTTTATGGATATGTATGCATGTTTGATGTCATTTTCTATTTTCATAATAAAAAAAAGGGAGTGGTTGGGGTGGTGGGTGCCAAATACAGGGTCCGCCCCTGGTGCCAAATGTATGTAAATACACATCCAGGCACAGTTTGCAATAAGTAGTCAGAAAACTTTATGCGAATGTCCAAAGGATTCCCAAGAAGGGCAAATATCTGAAAGAAAACTCCCACAGTCAAATTCTGGCTCCAGCACAATGCATTTTGTCTAATTTTAGGCTTCCTTAGGTGTGTATGCAAGCATATATCCTGGAGGATGATAAGAGCGCTAAAGATACATATTTATTTCTGCAACTTATGTACACAAATGATATTCACGTTTTACATATATGTGACTTTGGACTGAATCACAATGCACAGAGTTTTCTTTTTTTTGCATGTATCCAACCAAAACAAAAGTTTCCATGAACATTTGATTCTTCAAGTTTATTTTTTCACAGGTTTGATTTGTTGGGACATTTTTGTATTTTTCTAACTGAGCTTTATGGTGCTTTTACTGTTTGCTTACATTAATACAAATATTTATTGTATATTTTAAGTATACAAATATATACTTTAAATGTTTGCTAGGAGAGATTGGAAAATATTTAACAAGCAAGACTTAATATAACATTATTGATTTAGAAATATCCAGTTTTGCAAAGTGCGTCAACAGTGTTTGTTTAGTACTTTAAATATATTTCATTGACTTTACAAATACCACATGCTGATATCTCATCACAGGGTAATTCAAATTGAAATGAAAGGACCTTAATTGGAAGTTGAATTCTCTTAGAGCCTTATCACTGGCCATTTATATGTAATAAAATATTTTCTCTGAGTTGCTTGATTACTGAGAATGTAGTGGTTTACATTAAACCGAATGCATTCCTGATATTCATAATGATGTTTTCACTGATGTAACTTTTTTTTACAGAGACTGCAATGATGTTTTCTTTTGATAGAATCTTGGTAAACCTATGGCATGAGTGCCACAACTGGTATGCCAAGCCTTCTGTTCCGGCAGCAGCCAGGTTGGGCAACACCACAGGGGGAGGCACGGAGGTATACAAATCCTCCCATAGGCAGAACTGTGTGGAACAAGGCGAAGCAGCCTTTACCACCCCTCATGCCGCACTGCTGAGTGATCACGTGACATCCCGGTGCTCAGTGCCCGGCATCGAAACAGCCACTTAAGTAAGTTTTAAGTTTAAATATGGCTGCTGAGGTAAGTCCTGAGTGCAAAAATGGCCACATGGGTAAGTCCTGAGTGTGAAGTGGATGCAAATGTGGATAGGGAAATAACTTACAATAACATAAAATACATACAAATTACAAATACAGCTGAGCCATAAAATAGCACTAGATGGAATCTTTGATTTTAGCTTTGGAAGAACAGAAATCTAAATCTAAAGCATGGCTGCCAGGAGGATCAACAGAATTATCCATTTGAGTGAGGGTTGGAGTGCAGGGTATTCTCTTTCAGTTTACACTAAGTGACCCATAGGCGCTGGAGGAGTAGGAGGTAACCAGAATTTTTCAAAACGCGCTGTAAGCACAGTATTGGACTGTTCTATTTGACTCTCAGATATGAAGTGCACCGCAAGATGCAAATGTACTATTTACCACCCAAAACTATTAGATTTTTTTTAAAGTGCGCTGTATTCGTATGAATGGGGACTCTATTTTGGTTTATAGAAAGCCAATAGCATTACATGTATTCCATAAACCGAAAGTCTATAAACCGAAAGACATTCGGTTTATAGACTTTCGGTTTATGGAATACATGTAATGCTATTGGCTTTCTATAAACCAAAATAGAGTCCCCATTCATAAGAAATTCTTAATATTTCGGTTTATAGAAAGCCAATAGCATTACATACAATGTAATCGCCGAACCCCGAACTCCAACACGAACATACAGTGGAATGTCAGTGTTCGGGGTCCAAAAACCGTAATGTTCGGTACGAACCCGAACAGTGCGGTTCCGGTTCGCTCAACACTAGTTATCACCCTAAAGGCATCAAAACCATAAATACCCTGCTGGCAAGTATTTACCATAAAGACGCACCAATGCGTAATGTTTAAATAAATAATTTATGTTAAACAAATATTATTGGTCCTTTAATACTAAGACCATGGAGCTATTCACTAAAAAGTGAATTGCAGGTGACTTGAAGTGAGATAAGGTGAGTTGAGGTGAGATGAACATTTCATCTCACCAATTTAGCTATACATTGTGCAACAACATAGCTGCAGCATGGCATTATCTTGGCAGACATTAAGAGTTTAGAGCTGGCTTCCACTCGTTAGTGTTGCATTTATTTTTTCTCATAAAAAAAAGTTTTTTAAATAATAGATTCTCTATTTTCATATTTTTTGGTTTGTTATTGTTGAATATTCTTTAGCTCTTTATTGCATATCAAATGTTCTAATATAGGTGTAACCATGCACCCTTGTGCAGGCTCATCCAGGCTGTATCCAGGCATTTCTGTATCCTTCTTGCTTTGATTTCTTGTTTATTATTTATACTTAGTCCTGTCCTTGCCCTGTAGTCCTGTCCTTCCTGTCCTTATGTTTCATATCAGGTTTTCTGATTCCCTCTGCCTTGTCAGTTTATTTCTATTTAAACCACACCCATTTTTTGTTCAGTCCTTTTCAGCAGTCTACGGGTATTTTCTGTCTTTAAGTTTCTATGCCATTTCTGTGTCTACGTTTCTACTATTTATTATTTTGCTAATATTATGTCTTAGTTAGGGACTTGCCTAATGTCTGGTACGTTGACGTGGTTGGCAAGCTAACATCTAATTGGCCAATTGGTGAATCAAACCCCCACCTTTACCAACTTTAGTGTTAGGTTAGTTCCTGTATTTATGTTTATTCCTTTGTATGTGGCCCTTGTGTTCCTTAGTCCTGTTCCCTGCAGTATTCTTATGTTATTATCTGCAACTCTGTGCCTTGTCTTGTTTATCCTTAGTTGGTTTCTGTTTTAACTTGCTCATGTCTAACCTCTGTCCTGTAGCCCTGCCCTCTGTATTTCAGTTCTGCTCTCCCTCCGTTACTTTTCTGTTTTAGCTCTGCTTGGCTATCATTTAGTTCATTTCCTCTTAAGCCCTGGGACCTGGATACAGCAGCTGTTTCACAGGGCCTTGTTGTGGCTGCCAAACCTCCAAGGGATTGCAGTTACCCAGCACCAGGTCCTGTGTCTCCACCCTGCAACGTAGCTCCTGATCTCTGGCGCTCAGGGTCCCTTTACCATCCTGGACCCCGTGCATTACAATAGGCATATATCGACATCATTTTTATTATAGATTTGTTTCTACACTTCTTCTTTTACCCTTATTTTTCTTTCTCTTCGGTCCTTAGCTCAAGCATAGTAATTTATATTGGTCTTTAGGTCTTTGTATGGTTTATCGGAAACCACCCTTCTCTGTGACATACAGATTTTTTTAGACCCCTTGTTTCCCTTTTCTTAATAGAGCAAAGTGACCTTTCTAAAACTTTGTGATCATAATCAATATGCAAGCAATTATTTACTCTACATAAAATAAGAGAACACAATATATTGCCATTGCTTGTCATACCAGAAGCTGCTGGACAGCATAGTAGAGAAAAATATATATTTAAAAAAAAGCAATATTTTAATATATAAATATCCCAGCAGAAAATGCATGTAGTGCACAAATAGACTGGGGAGAGACAAGCAAGAAATGCTCTTATTAGTTCTCTGGTTTTATCAGTAATGATTCCTGTTTCTAGTTCTCCAGCTGTACATAATGGTTACCCTTGAAATTACCTTTTTTTTTTTGTCTTCACAAGACTGAAGATACATTATTTCAACCTCTTTGCATGGGCATTTTGAATGAAAGAAATTTTAGGGGAAATTATTTCTTTCATGGAAAATGCATGAGCTGTTGCGCCTGTAAGCAATTGGCAGAAAAGGAAAAAAAAATGCAGAACTTGTCCAAAAACTTACTTTTGTATTTTTTTTTTTTTTGCCTAAAAGTCAAAATGAACCAGGGTTATCACAAAAAAAAACTTTAAAAAATGATGTTTGGATAACAAACAATGTAAGTATATTTTAGTAAGCAGTCAATTCATTTTTGCCTGTATAATATTTTATTGCTCAAAACTCAGATTTTTTTTTTTTTTTTAAAGGCCAAGGGGAATTAAAATCTTAGCCCTGTATTTGGAGCATGTCCATTTTTGGAGCATTTCCGCACTATGAATGGTCTTTTACCAAAGTGATCTGTAGATTTGTCATTATGGCTGATTTCAGTGCTGACATTTCATCAGTGAACTCATCCGAAGTTCTGCAGACCTAAATGGTAACCTCAAACTAACCTTGGAGGATTTTGGTTATAAATGTATCTTCATACATATTTTAATATATGTAAATAAATATACACAATACTAATGACATAAAAATAAGACAATGTAAAATAATACATAATTTCATTATACATGCTAATGTATGTACCCACACAAACGTGGCCATTGACTTTTGTTAAGGTTACTGAGTGGCATTAGAGATATGTGTGTCAAGTTAATTAATGTGGCAATTTTAACATTAATACTCACATATTATATATTTTAATAATATATCAAGAATATTTTTGATCACATATGATATTAGTTCCAATTTTGGACCTCAATTACCATATGTAATTGATGCATTTAGAATAGCTGAAATCCTATACTTTAAATCTGCAAAATGAATTAATTTATTAAATACTTCAGTCATATCACAGGTATAAACAGTAAAACAGAAGGAATAAAGTGAGAGAGACAAATATATTTTAAATCAAGCTGTGTCTGATGATTTCACTTGTCCTATAAAAATATACTGAGGAAGATTAAAAAAGATTTACATCTTCGTGTTACATTTATCAGCCTCTGTTGGTCTTGAGAAAGAAAAACCTCTCTTATCATATAGCAATTGTTTATGCCTGGCCGAGCAGTTAGAGTATATTTATCTCCTGCCACACTAACTCTATTGATTTTCTTTTTAAATTGTCTTGTTTTTCAAAACTGATATAGCTCAAGCCCAGAGATCATTTTTTAGCTACATTTCAAGAGCCATTACAAGGTGCATCTTGTACAAAACTGTAATACTTAATAAGCTGCAAGGAATAAACTATATCTGAAAAGTGTCTTTTTTTTTTTTTTTACATCTCTTGGAAGATCCTTTGATAAACGAGCAGCAGTTCAAAAAGATATCTCTCTTTCATTAAATTTATTTTAAACAGCTAATAATTCTCAGCATCAGCAAAATTAAAAGAAAAAAAAAAGAAGCAGGATGACCTAATTTATTGAGAAGCTGCTGTGTACACCACTCTACAATTAGACATTGCACTTTTCTTTTTGTTGAAATATTCATGTGATGTAGTCTATGAAATGTTGAGCACCATCAGATTGAGCAACTCTGATCTTTCCTTGCAATTATTTTCAAATATCTGTGGGGCCGTAAAGAGTTAAAAACAAAATGGGCAAAATCTAGAAAAACATTTTTTATCTCAAACACTGTAAATATACACACAATTCGGGTTATTTTTTTCGATTTATTTAGCAATTCTAAATATTTTTAATAATTCTGGTTAGCCTTTGTGGTACAGTAATCGTAAACAATATAAATATTTGTTGGTGAGAGATATCTTGTTTGTTTTACAACTGCAGTGCTAAAATATAACTGGGACAATAATATTTATGTGATTAAAGCACAATGTTTGTGGTTCAGTAAGATGTGTGGTGTCAATTTGATGGCATTGTAACCCTTTGCAACTTGTAAATCCTCATATTTATACTTACATGTTTGTTTTCATGTCAGAGAACAATAATTAAAAATAAGCTGTATAATACCATCTGTCACATATATTTTAATAAACAATTATTAGTGTATTGTGTTGCAGTGAAATTGTTAATGTGTCAAGTCATTTCTAATAGTTTACAGTTGTACAGTTTACAAGAGCTAATGTTGCTTTTCACATTATATATAACATTGTGGTTACTTTGGACTAATGGGTTTAGCTTTTTTCTAAGTAAGCCTCAGGTGGAGATGAGAAAAACTCCTACAACTAGCTTTATAAGTTGTGTTCTAAAATGGATGGAAATTACATTTTCAACCAATTCAGTTTGTAGCACTGCATCAGATGTTAAAAGTAGATTTGGAAAGTTAAAATGAATTCAAGAAAACAAGAGTCAAGTAAATATACTAAGATGAAGTGTGGGCTTGTCAAGCATTTGTGTGACAAGCAGCAGGTTTGTTAGTAGCTTCTAATGACGATATACAAGGGCAATAGTTAATCAGATGTTCACACCACAAAGTGGGGGGAATGGAGCACACAGAAGTGGAGTGTGGCAGCAGGATGTCTTTGCTCTTCCCTCACATACATGACCTGCACACAGCTTGCATCTCTCAGAAGATTAGGTGTCATGTGGCCTGCTGCTGGCGCTCTGACTCATGCATATGATGTAGGCTATATTATTTAAATAATTTTTAAAATGAGGCACAATCAGAGACCTATCTGAATGAGTGAATCACTTTCCAGTGTTGCTCATACAGCTGATCTTTATCACATCAGCCGACTTTTTAAATAATTTTCTACGCATAGTTGGAACTGCAGTTAACAACATTTGAGCACTGAGAGATGTAAACTATCTACTATAGAGAGTTGTAAACTATCTACTAGTACTATGCTACCCTGTTGCATAATCAGCTAAAAGTCTTCCATGCTATTACCTGAGCATTATAGGAAGGGGAGTATACAAAAGCGGTACATATTGTTGGGAGTTGTACTGTATCACTGTATGTTACAGATTAATGATATACTAAGGGCAGCTGCACTGTACAATGTTTGTGTTGGGCTAACTAAATGATGCTGCTAGGCATTCTAACTGCAGAGTATACACTGTCTGTATATACCAGGCATGTGGGCTGCAGAGCAGACCTTTGCTGCATATAGTAGGCATGCAGGTTGTAGAGATCACTTTTGCTGTGTATATCAGACATGTGATTGGAACTTTGCTGTGCCCACTATGTCTGCAGGTAACTTAGCTGTCCCCTGTTTTGTATACCAGACATGTAAGCTTCAGAGCTTACTCTTAGTATTTATACCATATGAGCTGTGAGTGAGGCATATTGTGGGTGTGGTATAAGTGCACAGGTCTTTTTGTATCAGTAGTTCTCACAGGGGTACGATATGTTGTACTAATGTATCAGAACCACAAAAAAGGCACTTGTGGTATCCTCGACAGACCTGTAATCATGCTCTTTATTATCTAACTTGTGGTAAAAAAAATATTAAGAAAAAGTGTAAACACAGCTTCAAACTATTGCAATGTTAGCAACCAACTATAACATTTGGCAGTTGCTCTATCTAACATGCATTAAGGACAACTGTCAGAAAAAATGAAGTTATGTTTAATTGAACTATTACATCAAGTATAGACATTTTAAATAGGATTGCTTTGATGAAAGAATACAAATAAATTACCTTAGTGAGCCCTCTTTGCTCTGTATAGCTCTATCAGTGGTCGGACATGTTTAGAATCTTTAGTAAGGTGGGTTAAGTAAAGGAAGATGTCTGCTTATTGGTAGAGCTATATGGATCAAATAAGGCTCAAAAAGCTACTTTATTTGTATTCTATTTAAAATGTCTTGAAAAACTTGATGTAGCCTTTTCGACTGTTAAGCGTTGACCGTTGTCCTTAAAGTAGTGGTTTAATAAGCACCACAGAGTATTTTTTCATCTTCCTATTCACCTTCTTTTCTTACAACTGCTCCACCAACAGTTTTTTATATGTCTAGATTTTCAACCTTTTGCCCTTTCTTTGGTGGTATCGTGGCATGTAGTTGGGGCATAAACACACAGGGCTTTGCCACATAGGTCTTCAACTGCCGGAGCATGGCATCTCCATATTGTAACTTTTTATTTGTTTCTCACTTTACATATACTTTTACAATCAGTAAGTTATAAAACTAAAATTTGATGCATTGTTTTTTTTCTTATATTACATATTTTATTTAAGGTTACACATATATATATTAAAATACCTAGTAAATTAATTAATAATCAGATACAGTTGATATGTGCAACACTGCAAGTATTATTTTAGTAGCTCTCATTAATTGTTATATCATACCTTGGGAACAATGGCCTTGAAAGATAGAGCTACATCTCATTCCTATTCAGCAATATTTAGAAGATAATAAGCCTTATTTTATGGCCCCAGACATTTTATATAAATATATATATATATATATATATATATATATATATATATATATATATAAACATTTTTATTCAATATTTAGATCTGAGATTAAGATTACCCTGTGTTTATAGGCAGAAACGGATTCAATCAAGATATTTTGTGTGAAAGTCTTTGCCCAAGGAAATTAATATGTTTTTTGGTTGCAGAAAGCACAACTGAAATAATGCTCAATAACTTGTATACCTTGTAATTTTCTACCCTAATGAACCTGTCAAACACTGAATAGATTGAGAAAAAGTGCACAGCACATTTAAAAAAATATATAACATTTTAATTGAGGTAATTTATTTTACATTACAAATATGTTAGATTTGGCATATGTTTATTTTTATGATATGTATTTATGACATTAAACAAGACACTCATGTTATGCAACTTTCAATAATAATTGTACTCCACAAGTAATACTTAGATGTGGCATTACCAACATAAGCTTGAATGTCCAGCTATCACACTATGCAAATTCACATTAGTTACGTTTTATTGCATTTGCAACAACAATTTAATAGGAAAGTGGGGAAAGGGTTACTCAAGAAGCAAAAGGGTGAGAAAGTATAGCCACAATGTTTGCACTTGTAATCAGAGGTATAACTCAGGCGCAACAGTTATGAAGAGTTTTACAGGTGAAACCAGGAAACTGCATTTTTTCTTGAAGGTTTCTGGAGGCCTTTGTAAATATGTACACTGGAGGAGAGGTGTGTGCATAGTGGTCTGTTAGAAAGTTAAATTTGGCAGAAACAAATAGAAAATAGTCCCAGATCCGCACAAGATATAAAGTCCCGGTGCACGGACTTTAAGATGTCTCCCAAATCTTCAAATAGCAACAAAAATGAAAGACCAGCACTCGGTTGTAAAGTGATGAATTATTTTGTGTGATTAAAAATTCATCACTTTACAACCGAGTGCTGGTCTTTCAAATTTGGCAGAAACACTCATTGGGGTAAATTTAATGTTACAAGTTTTAATGTTTAAATACCCCACATTATTCCTTTTGGAATAACGTGCAAATTAAACTAAATGGTTATCCCAGAAATATTTTGTGTCACAGCACTGGTACTGTGGTAAGGGAATGTGTTTTATGAGGTTGCAGTAGTCAAGACTGGAGATAAGGCAGAAAATAGTAGCTCAGATCCACACCAGAATAGTTCAGTCAGTGCCGAGGCAAAGACGTAAAAAATATCTTGCACTATAAGTGAAAAAAAGACTGGATAATATGCACAAGAATTTGGGTAGTATCTTAAATTAGGCAGTAGCAAATGATTCATATAAATTACCTTTTCATGTCTTTTGTATTGTATATGGTCCAAAAATGGGACTGAAAGTTATATTTTTCTTAGTGTATTTTAGTGACGCAAGTCAATATGCATTTGAGTTCCCATCCTACACATGACTAAAATTATTTGTATAAGCACAAGGGCACACATTTTAATCTATGCATATAAACAGTATTAAAGGTACGTTCTATTACAAAGAGTTGTTGCAGTGAACTAAACATAACTAATTTTAAACCTTTATGTTAACTGTTGTCATTCACAACACCATATAAAATAAATATGTATTATACAATAAAATTAATGTGATATGATATCATAATATTCAGTATGGCCCCTGGATTTCTGCAACATTCCCTCTTTCTACTTCAACCCCACAGACCCCACAATCCTCTCCTATCAACATAACAATTCCATCTTCTCACTGATTTATAGTCCTCCATTCCACTGCAGGTTAACAGACCTGTGTCTCTTTCAGACCCCAAAGTCACAGACTCCCAGACCTCACTGCTTTTCCACCATCACATACACCATAATTCCCCTGTATGAATATGCAGCCAGTTTGATAGCTCCTTTCTGCAGTATAAATGTATTAAAAACCCATAAGAAAGATCTGTGCCTAATGTACTTTAGCACTTGATGTGCACGTGTGTAATGATGTCATAATGCAAGGCATACGAAGCTGGAGATCTAGTATTTCAAACTTGCTTTGAGTAGCTTGGTACCTCAGGCCATAGGCCATAGACTTCAGGGAGAACGTGTAGACGACATTCTTTACTAAAATAAATTCATCATGTATTTGATTGTCATGCAGTACATAGTAGAAATGTTTTGCCCGAAACTTACCAAACAAATTAATTGATAGAAATTTAAATAATTCAGCTGATTTCACTGCAGCTTACAGTGTTAAAGGTGAAACAGTTACTGAGCAATCTTAGTTAAGTTTGAATTGCCTATTTGGAGTATTTAGCCTCATTAAATTTATATTCAGAATCTCTGAAAACTTCTATTTTTATTTTTCTTATAACCTGACAGATTTTAAGATATGACAGTTATTAATTAGGGATTAATTTACCAGAGCAGAGATTTGTGTTATGTCTTATCTTGCTAACCATTCAGCATTAATTTACTCACCTAGTTTGAGTTCACATCCCTTTTCAATCCTTCTGATGCTGTCTGGCCATAATGAATTCAGGAAAATAATAATTACTTTTTGTAAAGTGTTTGGGAAGTTTTGCAGCAATAGCATTGTACACTTTTCTATGTTACCTTGAAAAAAACAGAAACAGTGAAATAAGCTCATCCCATAACTGACAGTACTTAAAGAGATACATAGAAAAAAAACATAGTTACATCAGATATGTCCATCTATTCACACACTTTTGTGAGTGTTTATATTTCCAATTATTCACTTCTTTTATGGTAGCAACAATATTTCACTATTATTGTATACATTTCATGGAATTCAAGGTTCCCACGATTCTGTGTCATTCTGTTTTTTTTCTATGTATCGTTTATAATCATTTTTAGAGAGTGCTTCAGAGGGCTGCCTTTTCTGTGTGGTACTGCAAGTATCATATTCAATACCACTGTTGAACTTTCTTTTTCATACACACTTATGACTTTAGTACTTAAAGGGACTCTGTCATCTAAACTCAGTTTATACTGTGAATCTAGAGAATAAACAAATGATCTTTACATTGTGTTAGCAGATTTTATATGGAATTCCTATATTAAGACAACAATGCTTTCAATGTGTCTGTGGTGTCTCTTGTTCGTGACATCACCTGCACTTGATATGCAAATTACACATTTCCCTATTTAAAAGTAGCTAATAGTGGCATATTACTAACAGTGGCATATTCATGGGAAAATTGGCTGTGGCATATTAATGGGCAAACTAACAGTGGCATATCAATGGGCAAATTGGCTATAGCATATTGATGGACAAATGAACAATGGCATATTAATGCGCAAACTAACTGTGGCATATTAATGGCAAAGTGACATTGGCCTGTTAATTGGCAAAGTGATGCTGTGGCATCTTCTGTGAGGCAAAATAACATGACCTTTGGGTCAAAGTGACATTATGCACTATGAGTACAAGCCAAGTGTTGTGGGTGCAATATTAGTGCATGTAAAGTGCTGTGGGTACTGTATGGAGCTGTGTTAAGCCATTTAGGTGCAATGTGGGTGCAGAAGAAGGGAATAAAAAGAAATGCAATTTTTCAAACACCCTATGTAGATAACTGCCATTGCATAATCTTTTATCATATTGTAATCCCTCTATGTAGATGGCTATTATTGCATAACATTCAGGCAATGTCACCTGGCAATCCCTCTATGTAGATGACATTGCACCATGTTTAACCATCATGATCTTGCAATCACTCTATGTCGATGGCTGTTATTGTGTATTGTTATATACAAGTTAATTTTTTTTTTCCTATAGGGTAGTCTTATATTCAGGCTTTTAGTTTTTTACCTAAAGGAATATACAAAGTATGGGTCGTCTTATAATTGAGCGAATACGGTATAAGCTGCAGTCACGTACACGCACATCACATGAGCTCTTCTTAGTGTAGGGAGAGGATGCTGCAGCTGTGAGGGACAGATTAAAAAAAATTCTGGTGTTGAATCTGCAAACTACAGCGATTATTCAAACTACAGCGATTATTCAAATTACAGTGATTATTTTAGTGGGTGCTATGCTACATATTTGTACCCTGCCCTGAGCCCAGTGCCACAGAGAGTGCAGTGCACTTGCAACTGCATGTGTGCCAGGCACATGACTTTAATCCTGTTCTGTTAGCTCAGTGGGCAACATCTAGGCACTTTAAAAAATTCGAATGGTTTTGGGTGGTAAATAGTACATTTGCGTCTTGCGGTGCACTTCATGTCTGAGAGTCAAATAGAACCGTCAAATACTGTGCTTACAGCGCACTTTGAAAAATTCGAATAGTTTTGGGTGCTAAATAATACATTTGCGTCTTGCGGTGCACTTCATACCTGAGAGTCAAATAGAACAGTCCAATACTTTGCTTCCAGCGCACTTTGAAAAATTATAATTGTTGTGCTAAATAGTATGTCTTGCGGTGCATTTTTTGCAGTCCAATAAAAAAAAAAAAAATACAAATAAAAAACAGTGTTGGCTACCTCCTCTTCCTCCTCCTCCAGCGCCGCTTCCACCTACACCGCCACGGTCACCGCCTCCTCAACCTATGGGTCACTTAGTATAAACTGAAAGTGAATACCCTGCACTCCAACCCTCTCTCAAATGGATAATTCTGTTGATCCTCCTGGCAGCCATGCTTTAGATTTAGATTTATGTTCTTCCAAAGCTAAAATCAAAGATTCCATCTAGTGCTATTTTATGGCTCAGCTGTATTTGTATGTATTTTAAGTTATTTCCCTATCCACATTTGCTTGCAGGGCACTTGCCCTACTCTTACCCACATTTTACTTCCTTTTTCAGCCCTCTAGCCCTTTCCATTACTTTTTTAGAGGCATTTTAGTGGCCAAAAGTTCGTGTCCCATTCACTTCAATGGGGTTCGGGGTCAAGTTCGGGGTCAAGTTCGGGGTCAAGTTCGAGCACGGACCCGGACATTTTTTCGAAGTTCGGTAGAACCTGCCGAACCCGAACATCCAGGTGTCCGCTCAACTCTACTTATTAGGTATCATCATTTTGCAAGCACATTATGAATTGACTGTCATTGCATAATGTTCTGGTATCATCATCAAGTATTCATTATTGTAGTTGTCTACATTTTCTACCTATTTAAATGCAGAACCTTGCTTTATAGTGTATCTGTCACCAATGGAACATTGAAACTTGGTTGTGCTCTTGTATTGTGTAAATGTATATTAGTGTTCTTAACTAGGGAAAGGTCCACCTCTACAATACATAGTTGCTTGTATTACAAGGGTGAAATACATAGTCACTTGCATTAAAAGGGTAAAATGGAAATAAAGAGCATCAATAGCATCCAAACATATTCAGTACTGATGCTCTCGAAAAGGGAAGCATGCCTTGACCACAAACAAAAATGTTATGCAAAATTATATTTTAACATTAAGATGAGAAAAAAGCTCACTTTTTACAGCAATGTTTAACAAACCATTAAAAGAGATATAATCTATTCCCAGATGTCGCTAAATGTATGTAATAGTAGATCCGGTACAATGACACTAGATAGCAAATTAAGGATGACTGCAAAAGATTGCAAGCAGAGACAGAAGGATAGGTAGAAAATGTTAGCATCAAATAAGACATTAACAATAAGCACATATCAAGGCTTACACTTGCCACGGACAAAATTAGTAATGTGTCAAAAATATCAGATTTCAGAGGCAAAAGCTGTAGCTCAGGTAAAAATGTAAGATGCATAACTGAATTTAACATGCAACTGATATTTAGCAGTGGTAGGAACTGTTGTCCATACTGTGAGTGCTTGAGCAATTTTAGATTTAATGAGCTGTCCCTATTAAATCCAAATCCCAAGTGTACAATGCATTGCAATAATAAACCATAAATGTAATTGCTAACAAAAAATACAAAACACTCCTGAAAATTCCTATTTTTTCTCAAGTTAGAGCGCTATCCTAAATAAAATGTGCAAATTATGTTCTATTGTTAAAATGCTGCCTAAAGCTATGATGAACTAGAAAATAGATCATTTCTATAATACATGTATAATATAATTAGTGATTTAATTATACCAACTAACCAATGCAAAAATAAATGTACCTATCATACTATCATAATCTGTTTATAATCATATTAATACAATAACACATTTAAGTTTATTAATTTGTAAAAACAGAGCATTATGTTATATAAGGAAAAATTGTTGCAAAGTAGTAGAGTTAAGGAAAAACAGGAACAGTTGAAAACCATAAACGTTACAGGTTTGTAACAAATGATTTGATCTGTTTTTGCACCCCTAGCATTGCCTGTGGCTGCATATGTTTCTATAGACTGGCAGGTGTACATAGTACTTGGAATAGTAACAATCTTCAGTAGACATATTATAGGTATATTGCAGTTTACAAGCGGGCAGTTTGACATATTTTTCAGAGAAAAAGGTGATTTTTTTCAATGTATATTTTTTAATTTTTAATTTTTGTTGTGTCAAATATGTACACAACTTTGCACATGCATAAAAACACACAAATAAAATTCAAACAACTATAGTTGCAACTTGTCATATATAATGCAACATATATGTCTATCTATAATTCTGGATTAAACCAATCTGCCTAATAAACTTGTTCATTAAACAGTCCACAGTATCTGTTTGTTTTATAACTAGTTGCTGAAAGATATGTGGACACAACAAATGTTGACCTTAAGTGGTTCCCTCCCTTTGTTAACCAAATAACAAGCTGACATGTTATTAAACAAAGCTAGCATAGTTAATATAGGCAAAATATTGTCAGCCATCAAACTAATCTGTGGCAAATTCTAACTCAATACCATAACATGAAATAATAAAAAGTGTGAGAGAAAAAGGAAATTACGGTAGATATAAACAAGGAAATGAAAATAGGTCTATGATAAATTGCCCCTTGAATGAACTTTATCCATTTTGGAGGTGATAGAAGATGAAAATAAAAGGGAAAGAAAGTAAGTTAAAAGGATAAAAGGAGAATTGGCCATCAGGGCTGGCAGTGGATGTAACCGAAAAATGGTCTACATGGCCAACTTTTGTGGCCATGCACAATCTTTTAGCACAAAATGTACATGAGTTTCTCAACTTAGGGTAGCAAACGGAACAATAACATGATGAAATCTGCAATCCATAAAAATCTGTTTAACAATAGTCCTCTGGGTGACTATCTGTCATCCATTTCTACCTCAGTGAGTCTTGTGCAGTGCAGACCAAAATTGAATGCAATGTTCCATGAGGGAAAGTATGAATGTGAGGGTATTTTTTGTGCATGTGAGCACAACTCAGTTCTATGTTTTCCCATGAGACTAATATCCAAATTCTGTACCTGGTCAGATGGTTATGCTACTGGTGGGTGACCCAGGTCATGGAAAAAGGCTTCAATGTCCACTGGAAAATCAATAGAGAGAACCTTATTCTCTCTGGAGGCTGTTAGTTGTTGTGGAAGCCCCCTTCTGTACTTTATTTCAAGATTGCACAGGTGAGCTGTAAAAGGTTGTATTGAGCACAAAATTTGTGTAGTTGATCCATCAAAGTCTATGAAATCTCTCACACCATGATGTGCCATGGAGCTCCTTTTGTGGAATTGGTCTGCCAGGTGGATGTCGATCAGCATTGTGTCAGGTCAGAGGTAATCATTAACTTTTTAATTATGAATAATCAAGAGCAGCGGGCTCTATGGCCTCCGGTATGCCACAAATTCTGGTGTATGCATTTCAAAGTTTTGCATCCAGCAGGGAGACCACTCCCTAAAGGTTGGAACCCTGCTTAGTAAGGAGCTCTTTCATATCTGAGGTGACAGTTATCTTGGCCAGTTGTTGTTGTGGGGTTGCTGAGGAAGTTTCAAGTGTGGTCACTCTGTTCTGTAATGTGGAGGTCCCCACACTGACCCCCACTATGTCTTTCTTCCAGATATCTTTCAGTTGCAAATCAGTTTTTTGATGTCCCATTTTTTAAGGGGGCATCATCTTGGTCCCTAATGTTAACACCACATGTTCGTTCAGATTAACAATCACAAAACCACTTTATAGGCATACAGAGTATGGAGCTCAGCTTCCCTGCACCTGATCACTGCTAGCCCCGCCCCGATCAATGTATTTTAACTCTGTACAATTCACGCTAGACCTTAAATGTACCTCACTAGCAGAACTATTAATGGGTCTATTCAAATGATTTAGGCTTAAAATCTAGAAATTTGCAAATAAAGTGAATCTCCGTGTTTGCGGACGACACTAAATTAGGTAAGGCAATAAAGACTAATCTTGATGTTTTTTCTTTACAGGAAGATTTGGACAGAGTGGGGGACTGGGCAGTAAAGTGGCAAATGAGGTTCAATATAGACAAATGTAAAGTTATGCATTATGGGAAAAATAATAACAAAGCAACATATACGTTAAATGGTTTTTCCCTGGGAAAAACTACTAATGAAAAGGATTTAGGAATAATTATAGACAACAAACTTGGCAACAGTGCCCAATGCCAGTCAGCAGCTGCAAGGGCCAATAAGATATTGGCATGTATAAAACGAGGTATAGATTCACGGGAGGAGGATATCATCTTGCCTCTTTACAAATCAATGGTAAGACCTCACCTTGAATATGCAGTACAGTTCTGGGCACCAGTCCTTAAAAAGGATATTAAGGAACTAGAAAAAGTGCAAAGGAGAGCTACAAAATTAATAAGGGGTTTGGAGGATCTTAGTTATGAAGAGAGACTTAAAAAATTGAATTTATATACGTTAGAAAAAAGGCGTCTCAGAGGGGATATGATAACATTATATAAATATTTGCAGGGCCAATATAAAGAGCTCTCCAGTGACCTGTTCATTAACAGAAAGGTACAAAGAACAAGAGGTCACCCCCTCAGACTGGAAGAGCAAAGATTTCATAGACAGCAAAGGAAGGGATTCTTTACGGTTAGGACAATAAAGTTATGGAACTCACTGCCAAGAGAGGTAGTGCTAGCAACCACAATAGATGCATTTAAAAATGGTTTGGATGTTTTTTTAGGAAAGCAGAACATACAGGGCTATTAATAATAGAATAAGCATTAATAAAAGAGCTTATTGATCCAAGGAGAAATCTGATTGCCTCTTGGAGTCAAGAAGGAATTTTTTCCCCCAGGAGGCAAAATTCGAAATAGCTTCCTTAGGGGTTTTTTGCCTTCTTTTGGATCAAAAGCTGTAATGATAGGTAGAAGGGTTGAACTTGATGGACTTGTGTCTTTTTTCAACCTAAATTACTATGTTACTATGTTACTATGTTTTATTTGTCAAAGAAGCATATTTGCCCCTTACCCATATTACAGGCACTGACAAGAACTTTCAATTAGGTCTATCAACTGGGCAATGATTATCATTGTATCTTACTTTTTTAATTAATTGTTGCACTGTTCACTCATAGCAAACATACATATTTATACTGGATAGTTAGGGAGAGAACATACAGGGTATACAATTATTTATCCAGATAAAAAGAAAAAAACAGTGCATGTACCGCATTTATAGAAACAGTTTACAAGGTTGAAATCTAACAACAGATACATTCCATTTTCTTGGATTTTAGACTAGAGGATGATTTGGCAAATTCTGTGAGGCTATTCCACATATGAGAAGCTCTGATAGAAAATGCACCTCAGCCTACTTTATTTTGGAAGTGAGGGACAGCAGTGAAAGGGAAGAAGCATCAACAATGGACACACATTGAGTTTTATCAGAACTTCAGAGTACGTATCAGGTATTAAGCTTTGCCTGCTCCACAGACAATTATTCAATTGACTTAGGAAAGAGTAGATATTTCATATGTTAAAACATTTTGTAATAATTACTTAAGAGGCTAAGAGGCTAAGAGACACATTGTGACTTTAGTACTGTGAAAATGAATGACTTCTGTACACAGTATTTACTTAGTTACATAGTAATACATTGTTTAGGGTGGCAAAAAGACTTGAGGAACGGAGGTGGTCGTCATGACGTGAAGCACGCTGACGTCGGAGGAGGAGTGACCGAGAGTTGGAGCTGGAGGCAACCCGGCGAGACGAGGAAGAGACCGATAGAGTCCTGGCGTTAACAGAGCCTGAAAAGACCTCACGGAAAGACACAGTTAACACTGTATACACTGCCTACAGAGAATCGGCTTTGCCGTCCCATCCGTCCCCCCGCTCCCCCCAGTGCAACACCTAAGAGGCTCATCTTTAAAATACCAAGACAAAGCTGCAGGACGCCGACGGCTGAAGAGCGGAAGGCTGAGAGCAGCGGTCGGTGGAGGAGGAGAGAGCAACACGTGAATAGAGGTACAGGGTGCTGGGGGTTTGAGCAGAAAAGAACTGGAGAGTCAAACAAAAAGGGGGTGAGACGAAGACAGTGAAGGCAGAGGCAAATAAAGAAGAAAAATAAAACACACAGCACAAGACAATAAGACTAACCCACGAGACAAAGCATATTTTGAGGAGTATAGAACAGACTCAAAGGGGAGAGAAAAAAAAAAAAAAAAAGTATGGCCACAAGCAAAATTAACGAAAAAACTAGTCCAAGGAAAGACAAGAAAAGGGAGCAAAAAATAGAAAAAACATCCGCAGATTTTTTCTCACCTACCGGCAGAATGAATAAAGGGAAAAAGGGGTTAGATCAGTCCCCTAATGAATCACGAATGGAGGACTCCCTAGGGAGCTCAGCAGGGGGAGAAA
Source organism: Pelodytes ibericus (assembly GCA_036172795.1). NCBI lineage: Eukaryota > Metazoa > Chordata > Amphibia > Anura > Pelodytidae > Pelodytes > Pelodytes ibericus. The sequence goes on from CM069859.1 coordinate 80,602,552, forward strand.
ACCCACAAATTACGGGGGAATTTCTAAAAAAATGTCTGGACGATCAACTTAAGGCTATTACTTCTCAAATTAACAATAACTTCATAGAAATGAAGACACAGATAGAAGAAATGGTAGAAAAAATTAATAAAGTAGAACAAAAGACAGAGACACTGGAATATGACGGAAACTTATTAAGGACACAAAATAAAAATTTGGAAAAAAAAATAGAGGATATAGAAGTAAAAATGAGCGAGCTTGAGAACCGCTCAAGGAGAAATAATATAAGATTTAGGAATATCCCTGAAAAAATATCCCAAGAAGAAATTCCTGAATTCTTGAAAAAACTCTGGCAAGCCTGGGAGATAGAAACAGAAAAGTACTGCTGTGGAATGGAAAGATTCCACAGAGTGTTCAAACCGAAAATTATCCCAGAGAAGAACAGTAGGGATGTTATCGTCAATTTCCAGTCTTTCCAATTTAAAGAAGTAATATATAAAGCCAGCAGGATAAAACCTGCGAAAGAGGAAGACTTTAGAAATATAGTAGCCCTACAAGATCTATCTTTCCATACCAGAGCACAGAGAAAAAACTATGCATCAATTACCAACATCTTAAGAGCTCAGAATATTAAATACTCCTGGGGCTTCCCTACAGCATTAAGGATTTATAAAGAGGACAAATTGAACGTGCTAGATTCCGTGGAAAAAGCCAATCAGTGGCTGAGAGAGAACAAGTTGGTGTAAATAGAGACTATGGGACGGGGTGGGAAGAGGGAAATAAGGAATCTAGAGGAAAATGGTAAAGGAACCATCATGGTGTTCGAGTAATATGCTGTACCCTCCTCCCTTGGTAGCCCCCATCCCCCCCCCCAAAGAGAAGGGAGGGAAAAAAAAATATATATATAATTTCTAACACTCTCACATTGCTAATAAAATCAAGGTTAACTTAGAGTGGCACACTAAAGATAGAAAGTTATTATCACTAAAGAAGTAGGACATTTTTTCAGTAGAGTACTTAAAGACGGGCGGGGGGGGGGGTAGATATAGGGGAACATCAATACGTAAGCCGATTACGGTTTAGTAGATTGATATATTAAACACTAAAAGCACATAGATATAGAATAATTTTCTCAATAGAGTAAAATACACAAGATAAAGATACCTAGATAATAATAAGAAGGGGAGAGAAAGGAAAGGAGGAAGGGAAGAGAAAAGGAAAAAAAAAAAGGAGATAAATTATTACAAATATCTCTTACACACATATACAAGCTAATAAAAATAAGTATAATTAAGTATGCAACACAAGAGATAGAAAATTATCACTATTAAGGGTATAGAAAAAATTATTTTAGTAGTTAAAGCTGGGTGGGAGGGGCAGATATAGAGAAATATAAACAAGAAAACAGATTATGGGTTACCTGCTTGTTTATTAAAAATAAAAATACATAGATATAGAGCAATCTTCCACGACAGAGTAAAATTCACAAATCAAAGACACTTGGAAGAAGGGGGGAAGGGAAGGAAAAAGGAAAAAAAAATATAAATAACAAGATAAAGGAAGGGGGGGAGGGAAAGGGGAAGGGGAAGGAAAAGTGAAAAAAAGGGAAAAAAGGGAAAAGGGTTTTTTTTTTTTTTTTTTTACGCTTTTAATGTCTGAACTCCCACATTTTATATTAAAAATATGGAGGTGTAAAGAGAGGGGGATGGTAGAGAGTGGGATTCCCAGAGAAGAGGAAAAGAAAGGGATGATCAGAACCAAAGGGAAAAGATAAGGAAAAGATAAAATTACTCAAAAAAAGGGAAAGGGGATAGAGAGAGAAGAGAGAGAAGAGAAAAGAAAAAAAAAAAGGAAAAATTATTTAAGAGAGTATATTAATTAAGAGAATGAAAGAGCAGTAAATTACCCCTCTCAATCCCTATCTCCTACAACTTCCTCCCCTACATTTTGTTATCCCCACACGTCCATACAGTCTTGATTATTACCATATGTACGGCCCCAAGCGATCAGGACCTATTTAGGTCATACTTCAGGAAATCAAATGAGAGAGAACCCCCCAGTCTCCACTCTCAGGACACTCCAACATAGGTTCTGAATAGAACTTAGAAAGGTCGAACAAGAGACCAAGTATGAATGAAGAGAGTACAAAGAAAAGTACTCTAGATGTTTGTATGTCTTATAAATGTTTTCACTTATGTATGTCTGTTGTGGTGGCTCAGAGACTCCCCCCGACACAAATAAATAGAGGGATAGACGATGGTTAGATTCGCATCTATAAATATCCAAGGATTAAATATCCCACAAAAAAGAATGGCACTAGACAGATATTTGGAGAAAGAGAGGATTCAGGTGGTAATGGTGCAGGAGACCCATTGGCGACAAATGGATGAAGTCAGATGGACAAGTAAACAATATTCCCAGATAATAAGAGCTTCAAGGATTACAGAAAAGAAATGTGGAGTGGCAATATACTTCCACAAATCAATTCGTATAGAGATTAAACATCAATAATTGGATCCAGAAGGAAGATTTATAATCTTAGTGTGTACGATTAATGAAGAACTGTTCACATTGATAAATGTATATCTGCCCAATGTTAATCCAGTGGGCCTCCTGAACCATATTATGGAGAGGGTAGAGAAAGTCAGAATGGGAACACAGTTGATAGCGGGAGACTTTAATTGTGTAGCTGATATTACAATAGACAAAATGAGCCTTATGAATAAGGAAAAAGACAAGAGGAGTGTTAAATACTCCAAATCCCTCAATACTTGCCTAAAGAGGAATGATTTGTTTGATGTCTGGAGAGTAAAAAATCCGACAGAGAGAGAGTATACTTTTTATTCATGCCCCCACAAGTCTAAATCCCGAATCGATATGGTATTAGGTGATTTAGCACTGATAAAAAGAGTAAAAAAAATAGAGATTAAACCTTTCATATGGTCTGATCATGACATAATATGTATGGAATTGTCAGATGCTAAAGTAAGACACCCTATGACGACATGGAAATTAAACGATGCAATCTTAAAAGATAAAGAAAATTGTGAATACTTAAAAAAAATGACAGAATGTTATTTTAAAGAGAATAAAACTATCGAAGTCAGCAAGGCCATGATCTGGTGTGCTTATAAAGCAGTGATAAGAGGCCACTGCATAAAAATAAAGAAGAGAATGATACAAAAATCAGGCCCACAGCTATCAGAGCTGTATATACAACTATATAGCACACTTAGAGAAAATAAGGAAAATCCAACAATAGAAAGGCAAAACAAAATAGGGGATATAAAAAAAACTAATTAAAGAAAAAATAATAGATAGAATAAATAAGAATATGATTACTCTCAAAATGAAATTCTACCATCAACAAAACAGAGCAGACAAAATGTTAACGAACAAACTAAAAAAACAAAGGGGCGATAACCGTATAGAAAAAATAATAGAGGAGGGAAACATAAATAGAACACCAGAGGAAATCGGTAGTATATTTGGTAATTACTATCAAAAACTATACAACCTCCCTGAAAATAAGGAAAAAATGGATTTACAGGACTATTTATCTGAAATAAATCTACCAGCCTTACCACCAGAGATCCTAGCACCGATAAACGGGGAATTCACTAGAGAGGAATTAAACAGAGCCATTGACAAATTAGCCAAATATAAGACACCTGGCCCAGATGGCTTTAGTAATGAATTATTTAAAGTTATGAGGCCCCAAATTATAGACCACCTAACAGAAACCTTCAATAAAATAGCAGAAACGGGTCAATTCCCTCGAGAAATGTTAAAGGCTAACATCTTACCGATATTGAAACCTGTGAAAGAACCAACAGACATAAAAAAATTACAGGCCAATATCATTAATCAATGTAGATGTTAAATTGTATGCCTCCGTTATCTCTGAAAGAGTGAAAACTGTCCTGCCGGACATGATACAGTCGGACCAGATTGGGTTCGTGCCTGGCCGGACGGTAAGTAATAATATTAGAGTGTTGCTAGACCTGATTGATGAGGCTACAAGAGAAGGTAGGTCCCTCTTGACCCTGTCGTTGGACGCAGAGAAAGCCTTCGACAGGGTCAATTTGGACTTTCTGAGCGAGGTGGTCGCGGCCTTTGGCCTTTGCGGTTGGATACACAAGGCAATAGTGGCACTATACCCATCGGCTAGAATAGTCGGACCTAATTTGTGTTCTGAGTGGTTTGAGATAAGAAATGGCACGAGGCAGGGGTGCCCGCTCTCACCACTCCTATATATAATGACAATGGAGATAGTAGCGACAAAAATAAGACAAAATCCACTAATAAGGGGGTATTCAACAGCGCAGGGGGAAGTTAAAATCTCAATGTATGCAGACGACACCATTTTGTATGTATTAGATCCAATTGACAACATGCAAAGAGTGATGTCTGAACTAGCTCAATATAGTTTGGTGTCAAATTATAAATTAAATGTAGCTAAATCAATAGCAATGTATTTCAATACAAGTCAAGAGGAGTAGGAGGAGATGCAAAATAGATATGCCTTCAACAATCCGAGTGAGTTTACCTATTTGGGAATAAAGATTTGTAAAAAGTTAGATAAGATAATGGAGATACATTTTTACCACCAACTACAATCCATGAACAGGAATTTTAGAGAGTGGCGGTCATATGAAGTATCTTGGTGGGGCAGAGTTAATGTAGTAAAATCATATATAGTCCCAAAGTGGAGTTATCTATTTCGGATGTTGCCATTAACAATCCCCAAAGCGTGGCTAACAATGATCCAGGCAGCTATGGCAAATTTTATTTCTACTAACCAGAGATATTGATAAAGGTGGAGTAGCAATACCTAATATAGAAAAAATATATGAGGCCGGAATAATATTACATATAGCATGGATGAGTAAAATATCAAGTAAATCTACATGGTGGTATAAAATCGAAGAACAAAACACCGGGTTAAGAGGGGTAGATAACTTAGTATGGAGTTCAAGAGAAATAATGCCAACTCCATCATATATACTCAACCAAATCGTTCCTAGCTGGGAAAAAATAAAAAAAAGATTAAAATTAGATAACAAGCTCATGGATTTTCAAAAAATTGATATAATAGAACAAGAAGTAGAGAATTTATCTCTTAAGAACTGGAGGGACAATAATATTACTAAAATAGCCCATCTATTAAAGAACAATAGAGTGATGACCTTCGAGGAATTAAGAGAGAAATATAACATCCGGAGCGCCGAAATATTCACATATTTACAGGTAAAAAATTATACACAAACTAAAATAATAATGCAAGAAGGGGCACTGCACTCTATTCTGGATAATATTTTAAAAAATGATTGCTCTAAAAAACTGTTTACCAAATGCTTGGAGCTAGCAAACCAAGAGGAAGTAAAAATAACTATTCCCGCGATTGAAGGCTGGCAAAAAGATTTAAAAATATTCATAGATGAGAAACACTGGTGTACCGCATTAGCTGATGTAAATAGAGCAATTCACTCCGTACAACTCATAGAAACACACTATAAAGTAGCCAATAAATGGTACTTAGTTCCAACTAGAATGAGGAACATTTCCCACCAGAATGATGATACTTGTTGGAGATGCAAGCAAATAGGTACATACCTTCACATATGGTGGGAATGTAAGGAGGTAGCCCAATTGTGGGAAACAGTAGCAAAAATAATAGAGGTAACCTGTAAGATAAAGTTGCCACTAAGGCCAGAGGTCATGTTACTCCATTTAGACTGGCCAAAAATCAAGAAAGAACAATCCGACCTTATTATACATTGTACAGTAGCAGCAAAAATTATAATAGCCAGGAACTGGAAGAGTTCCCATACATTTGTCCTCCTACTCCTTAAACACCAAATCATGTATCAACTTCAAATGGAAAGAGGGCTCAATATTTCTAGAGAGACAAATAGGAAAAGACAAAGTTGGGAGACTTGGATAAAACAAATAGATAACTGGCAAATAGAATAGGTGGGAAACTGCCTTCGGTCTGAGTATAAAGTAAAAAGAAAAAGATGTAGAAGAACTTAGTTTAAAGGAGAAGTGCGGGAGGGAGCATCTGACACCACAAAACACACACCACTTTGTATGTGAATGTTAAAACTATAAGTATATAATTTGACGGGAGAATGCAAATTTAATCCTTCCCTCTTCAATTAAAATAGAAAGATAGAGCACACACGTCTAGTTAGAGACAGAGGAATGAGGGTAAATTTTGTATATTTATTCAAGAAGTGTAGCTAGAAACTACAGTAGAGGTGATATATTAGAAGGGAAGAGGTGCAAATAGGAAACAAAAATGAGAACAAGATAAATTCAGACACCCCTGTTATATTTATGCAATTATTAGCTTGTCACTGTATAGCATATCCTGCCAACAGACTTATATCTGAATTTCTGTATGAATTTCTTTTTTAATGCACTGTATGTATGTATCTTTTGTATTTTGTAATAATAAAAAAAAAAAAGGGAAAAAAAAAAAAAAAAGACTTGTGTTTATTAGGTTCAACCCTTTTCCTATTCCTTGTTTACTGCTGTTGATTTGAAATAAGGCAAAAGAAAAATATTTTTTCAGCAATTTTGAATTCTGCTTTCAGTGGGGGGAAAAATTCTGACTTAATGGCTGTCAGAGTTCTCCTTGGCTAAACAAGCACTAAATAAATATTAATGTCTATATTACCATGTGTACATACATATATTTATACAGGAAACTTAGGGAGAGAACATACAGGGTAAATCATTATTGATACATAAACCAAAAAGAGAAAACAAATGAAGTTCTATGCTGCATTTGATGTGCCTTGAAGACCAGAATTCCATTATTTTTGTCATACGTTTGCTGAACTGTGAATTTCTTTCTTTGTGTTCAGTACACTCACACAAATTATATATAATTTTCTTAGGGATGGATAGGGCTTTCATTTGATACTGTTCATCATATAATATAACTTTTCATCATATGATATAATTTACTATTAAAAATGTAAAATATGATGAAAATCTGCCAAAAAAACCCACTTTTTCTAACTTTGACCTGATTTTTTTTCAGCAATTACAAATGGTAAAAAAGATCCCATCTATATAGTTTCTAATATTTGTCCTGAATTTAGAAAATGTTTCCATGTTTTTCTGTGTATTATTTCAAGTAACAGTACAGTAATCAATAGTAGTGTGTTTTTGTTTCCTAACCATTTTCTTCTACAGTGACCTTTTGACACCGACCCATAATTTAACCCCTAACCCTAAATCTAGCCCAATCCCTTAATATAATCATTGTACTAACCCTAATTCTAACCCTTACCCACCTGTAGCCCTAACCCTAATATTAACCCTAACCCTAGATCTAGGGTTATTAGATCCCTATTTTGCTGACTGCCTCTAGGGGCAGTCAAGCAACAGTTTCAGAGCCATGGAAGACATTTTTTTCTCACTTCCGTCACTCTCTGTTGGGTACGCCATTTTGGAGGAGCATGCTCCTCTTCAATACGGCACCCGCGATCACCGGGTGACTTTGGTGCCCTGGGGGGCAGAGATAGGTGTTGCATGATGCCTCGATGAGGCATCATTGCAACACCTTTGACACATAGGCAGTGAAAGCTGTGACTGCCTATGTGTGTTTGAACTAATACGATCACATTTGCAGTGATTGTGTGGGAGGGGGGTGTACGAAGCAGCCTCTGAGGATAGCTGCAAGCATGTAGCATTGCACTAAGGAGTGCAACACTACATGAAAACTCAGGACGTGTATATATATATATATATATAAAAAAAAAAATCCAAAATATGATGCACTCAGCTACAGGCAATCGTCACAATTCATGGCCCGGGTGCTGTGCAGCTACAGTACACAAAAATCCAAAAGAAAGCAAGCACTCACAGGACTTAATGCAAAATAGGTCGAAATATTTACTTACTCATACAGGTATTTAGTACACATGAGCATAAAATCGACGTTTCGGTCCACACCGTGGACCTTTATCAAGTCTTGATAAAGGTCCACGGTGTGGACCGAAACGTCGATTTTATGCTCATGTGTACTACATACCTGTATGAGTAAGTAAATATTTCGACCTATTTTGCATTAAGTCCTGTGAGTGCTTGCTTTCTTTTGGATTTATATATATATATATATATATATATATATATATATATATATATATATGTCCTCATGGTCCTCAAGGACCATGTTTTGCTACATGGGTTAATAACAGATACATTCTGTTTTTAGAAGTTGTGAAATGGCACCCTATGCCCTCTGAGAGATCATACATAATCACATTAAAAAGAATAGGACCCAGGACAGATTCCTGAGGCACTCCACTTCTCACATCTGTCCAATTTGAGAACGTCCCATTTCCAAATTGCATCCTCCACAGCATCCATATCTATATGTTTATTCAATTCTTCATAGACTGTAATTTAGTTAGTTTGACAAGTCTCTCTTCCACAAAGCCATGTTGTCTCCTGCTAATAAAATTCCTGTTTAAGATGACAGCTTTTCCCCACCACATATGTCAAGCTTACAGGTATATTTTTGCTGGAGAAAGGTAATTATGCTTTATTAAATTTGGGGCAAAAGGGGTAGTGCAAGGGACACAGGACAGAAAAAATTGAAACTAATAAATTAAAAAAAACAAAAAGCAATATCAAGGATTAAGAAAATTATAGTTGATGGCTAAGCCTAAAGACACAGGCTGTGCATTTAACAAATAATAACAATATAATAAGAATGGAACCTTTTTGTTAAATTCAGATTTAAAGATCCATGCTTCTGTAATTGCTAACAGACTGAAAAAATGTGATCCCCACCTTGGTACATAGCGACCAAATAGATTTTGTTCAGGATTGTAATCCAAATAGCAATACCCGAAGGCTCATTAATACTCTTGAATTTACAGAGAAGGGTGAGATCCCCCAGCTGACCCTGTCATTAAATGCTGAGAAGGCCTTTGTCAGGATCAGCTGGGGTTTCACGTCAGATCATGGAAAGGGCAGGTATCAATGGCTTGATTAAATGGCATTATACTTGTATTTGGTTGACTAGAAAAGTTGGTCCAGGGATAACAGATGACTGGTTTCCAGTGGGAAATGGGACCACGTAAGCTGTTCTCTGGCTTCAATGCTCTATACCAGTTTTTCCCAACCCAGTCCTCAAGGCACACCTACCAGTCCAGGATTTAGGGATTACCCGGGTGTGTCTAAGGTGTTTTTACAAAGAAGAAAAAAAACACCTTAGACACAACTGGGTAATCCCTAAATCCTGGACTGGTAGGTGTGCCTTTAGGGCTGGGTTGGGAAACACTGCTCTATACTGTGATGTTTGAGCCACTCGCAGCCAGAATATAAAGTATAATAACAGTATTAAGGTTGTAATGATGATATTGAATACAAAGTTATCTAACATCATGATGATGTAGTACCCCTGATCCTGATGGACCTGGTTAACTCTTTAAAAAACTAATATAAATAGAAAACTATTCAACCTTCTCTAATTATAAATTAAAGTTGAATACATCCCAGGCTATGTCAACAAATATACATGAAAAAACAGTATTAAATCTTGTAAATTCTTCTCCATGGGATTGAACTATATTTAGGAATGCATATTGTACATTACATGATGAAAATGCATTTTGAAAAAGTTATTTAAGAATACCAGTGAGAATTTGAATCACAAATGTACAAATATTGGTATTTTGTGGCTAGGCAGAATAAACATATTACAATCTCATATACTTCCCAAATAAATATAGAATGGTCCACCTGGAAATCCCAATAAACAAATGGAATCAAGTACAACAGATCCTGATAAAATTAATATTGGTAGGAAAAAACAAATAATTAATAAATGTCATATCTTGAAATGCTCTACTAAAGGTGGTATAGCAGTCCCAAATGTATTGAGATACTATGAAGCCAACAATTTGTCACATGTGCATAAATTACAAGAATCTAATGAAAAGCACAGATTGTGGTATAAAATAGAAGCAGCCATGATATGACTGAGTGATTTATCTTTGGCTCTCTGACTAAAACCTAAAGTTAGCTAAATTATTTTCAGGACAAGTAATTCATCCACACTTCAGCATATTTTAAAAAGTTGGTCGCAATTTTAAAAAAAGGAATAAAGTGGATGATAGGATCTCACAGTATAATCTAATTGAACACACAACACTGAAAATCTCAGTATAAAAAGCTGGATAGTGGTGGATAGTAGTTGTCTAGGGGATCTGTCTGAGGGTAAAATAAAACCTATACTCAACAAAAAGAAAATTTACATTTTTCCACAAGGTAAATTAAATTATTTCTGAATCTAAAGTTATATCTCTTGTCACATTCTTGGGGATATAAAAAAAGGTTCATTAAGCAGTGAAATCAGTAAATTATTTGATACCTTAAAAAAAAAAAAAAATATTCCTTACAAAATGCTATCAGTTAATTGGCTTTAATTATCATGATACTAAACCAAAGTCATGGGAATCATGAAAAAAGATATAAAGAGAGAGAGAGAGAGCAGAAACAGTGGGGCAATTCAGTGACAGAAGTAAAAAAAAAAAAAAAACATCCATTGTTTCAACATTATTGAATGACAATACAAAATAATTAAATAGGTGGCGTTTGGTCCCTAAGATTCTAAATAAACTAAACTAAGCCAATATCACACAGTGTTGGAGATACCAATCAAAAGACGGTGATTACTTACACATTTGGTATTACTTCCCTGATTTATAGACCCTCTGGGATAAAGTTGTCCTCAAATTGTCAAATATTTTGTATGAAAAAATTGAGAACTCCAAATCTTTTTCCTGTAAAATAATTACTATTTTAGAAAAGAGATCTAATGACCCAAATTTTGATAGCAACAATTTTTTTTTTTTACCAGAAACTAGAATAAACAAAAGGTTACATTTTGGATAAATATAATAAACCCAGTTGAGTATCAATATAGGATGAAGAAATGTATGGCGTTTCAGACAGGTAACTGATATTTTTAATAAAAGATGGGCACCTTGGGGCATCATCCACTTAGGTAAATTGTTCCCAGAGGAATAAAAAAAATATATTAAATTATGGATAGTAAAATTCAAAACTTGCGCACAATTCTCCCTCCACCAGAAATCAGACAGTAGCTTAACTGGATATTAATAGATTCTGACAGTCTTTTGTATTTTTTTGTATATTTTTGTATATGTGTAATTATATGTTTTTGTATTATACACTTTCTAATGATTTGATTGAAATAGATGCTAAAGGAGGTAATATTTTCTACACATTTAACTGAATTTAGATTTTTTTTTAATATTGGAAAATAATATTTCTATTCTAAAAATTAAAATAAAGAAGAAAAAAGTTTTTGGTCCCTTTGGCTTAATGTCAATCTGTGGGCACCCTGCCTTAAATAAAAGAATAGCTGAAAATCACAAATAATGATCTTGCCAGGGGCTTGTTTAGATTTTTAAGTATACGTGGGTGTATACCATCTGATCCTTGGCCACAGATCAGAAATGTTTTAATCAAGTTATAGTGCAATGTCGCATGGAAAGAGGTATTGCAGGACAAAACTACACACAAAACTTAAAATGTAATAACTGGAACAGTTGGATCCAAAAATTAGAAGATCATTATGGATAGGAGTTTGGGCTAATCAGACAAATGAATAGAGAAATGTTTACGAGGTTCTCTCTCTTGCCCCCTCGTGCTCTCTCTCGTTTTATTGTCTAGTTTCTTGTTGTGTTTTATGGTATAGGATGTACAATGAAACAACGGATAAATGTGTATGTCCTGTTTATAGTGTTTTTATGTTTTATATGTAATATAGGAGTAATAGATGGATTCTCTTTGTTTTTTGTAATTTTGAAAAAAAAAGGAAAAGAGAAAAAAAAATGTTATTTAATATTAACTATGGCACATGCAAGTACAGCTGTCATTTTATACAGTAAATTAAATATAAGTTATTTCAGGAAAATACATAATGACCATTTCACAAAAAGAAAATAATTTGTGGGTTTATCACAAGCATTGTACATCATATATTTTTCACAGGCTTTGGTATAACAGAAGAACTTTAAAATATAGTATATCGGTCAATAAATATAAGCATATACTCCAGGTTATATGTAGGACTTAATTCTATAAGCTATAAAATAACCTCTTTAAACAAATGAAGTGTAAAACTAATAAATACTATCCGGTAACGTTCACACTTAGTAATGATTAATGACTATTTAAAATAAAGAGATTTATGTATATTAAAAAAAATATATGGACAGTTCAATATGTGGGTTCCTGTTTGTTATGTGAACTGATTGAACACCTGATATAAAAGGAAAGTGTTGAGAAATGTCTAATTAAATGTTATATTACTTTTTTTTTATTATACTTTTATTGACACTTTTATATTACAAACAGGATATTGTACATTATGTTTTAATATTTTAAAAACAGACACATCTCCGTATTTACACATATGCATAGGATAATTTGGTATAACTTAACAAAACCTATTTATGTTTTCCCATTCTAAAAAGGATCTTGTGCTTCATTGTAGCACTAGAACAAGACTAGCTTAAAAGCGTACTATATAGATAGAAGGAAAGAACTGTTTTGGTATAGTATCAGTGCTGTTTACATGACAAAGCACTCCGCGTTCATCAGAACCACACCAATGGATAAAAACAATCAGGATGGGTGTACATCCTATGATATAGATCTCAAATCTTTTAACTGAGAGTAGCCAGGTTAAGGGGAAACATAAATACTCAAGAAAGTGCAGCACGGTATCCGAGAAGTGGGATTCAGAAGTAACATGGAAAGAAGAAGCAGAGGGGGCAGGGAATCTTAAGAGAGATACCTGGCAGAGGCAAGCAAATTCTGGCCAAAAATTGGACTACCAGACCATCATGCAATTGCGATAGGGAGACAGGAAGTCATTGGGAGTTAGAGCAAGCTTAAGTGTGGTCCGCATAATTACCATGAGTTGGTATATGTCCCCTCATGGTTACTGTAGAAGGGTGAGTTTAATCTAAGTCCTGGGGTGCAGAACCTTGCTTTTGAGTAAGGATAATTCTCCACATTAGAGTTTTGGGTGAGAGATCCTCAAGAATGTGGATATAAAAGTTTTTGTGCTGTGTTTGGAAAATCTTCCTAGCAGCTGCTAGCATAGTAAGTTTATCTGATGATAAACACAGTTTTCTCAGGACGTCTCTGATTGGGTCCTGAGGGAATGTCTGGCCTTGTTAATCCTATAGGAGTCCACAATTTTAGCTGAGTCTGAGTTGGAAGGGTCTTTAGGTAGTTGAGGAGGGCAGTGGGCCCAACTGCTTCTAGCACCCATTGTATGTTTGTCTGCCATGATCTAACATCTAGATCATGGCATTGATAGTGACCCATTTGAATAGTAATAGGCCAACAACCTGGGTATCAATATTAGTTTGGCATAGTTGGACTTGTTCCATAGAGTTTGGACTTGTTCTGGAGACCTTCATTTGGAGTTATGTCTGTACAGACTCCTACCAATTCTGTTTTAATAGTATAGGAACAAGAGGAGAAATACAGCAAGGAGATGGATACAAACAGACTACAAATATAGACAGACACTTGCCTTACATCTACATTTGTGGTCTTTCATCTATTTGATATTTTTTAATAAACATCCGCTTTCATATACTATCTGAAGTATCTGTTTTTCTCCTATTTTTTGTATACTGTTATTTGAGCTTGGCATGACCGGCAAGGCTGAGACTGGAGGATTAAGGCGACTTTTCACAGCTGCCGCGGAAAAAGGTATGTGACTATTTTTCCAAAGAGCGGAAGTCCCATTTTCACATAGTAATCTGGATTTAATAGCAGCTTGTATATGCAGGTAAAACATTTTGAGACATTTTTATAAAATATGCAATGCATCATCGATTTAATAGGGACAAAGAGTTTCAGAATGTGAGAGAAGCAAAACTAAATGTCTGGCAACCTTTTTTATGTTCACTCTGGGCACTAGACAAGGCAATAACCTAGAAAAATATGTATTTGGTTCATAACAATTATTAAGGCCTATTTCTAAGTTAATTCTTATCTACTAGATCAAAAGGACTGATTAGTTTTTACAAGTAATGAATTTCACTAAACTAAGATTAAAGCTCATTAAAATTGGATCCTACCTGTAATGAATAGATTGAAAAGACCGAACTGCTTCCTAAAGGTATTCAATTTTGCTGTGATATTTAAATGACTTTGTGGTTAATTTTGGCCACAGGCAGCATCAAAGAAAGCTTCAAGTTGAGGGATTAATTTACTTGCATTGATAAAAACTTAAGCACCTGCAGAGTTATACAATCATATGCAAACAAATAGAGTGAATTAAACAGGAAGAAAGAGTGTCCCTTGTGTAGTTATTCATGTTTCCAAATATTTTTGGGAAAACAAACAAAATACAAATATTATTCATTTTTATTTTTTTAAGTAAGAGACTGAAGTTGGTGTAATAATGATTATTAAGAAAAAAATATTAACAACACCCTTTTAGTGCCAGAAGAATTTATGTTTAAGATGATCAGATGAGGACATTAATAATTATTTGATTTTTTTTTTGGTAGACTGTTTGTCTGCATATTTTTTTGCACTGCTCAGTTCCTCTGATATAACAGCAAAATAAAACATGTTCAGCTTACAGGTGATAATAGAAAAAGGAGCTTGGAAAACCTTTTCTTTACCATGGTGTTTGAATAATTCATTAACATTTATTGCACACTAGCCAGGATGAAAGTGAAAAGTGACCATAAGCAGAAAAAAAAGTTCCAGTCTTCTCATCTCGACGGTGGAAGTAAGATAAATTATAAGTTAGAAAGCAAGATCATTTTCCATTCCAAGCCAATTCATTCATCTGATAAAAGAAGGCTCCTTTCAGATTTTGTCGGTAAATTAAATGCTTCAGTGTTACAGTAGAGGATATATTATTAGGGGATATGAATTATTCACAAGAACCTTCTATCATAGGTAGGACAAGCAGACACAATAAGGAGCAAGGGAATTAATTCAGTACTAGATTACTGTTCTACTATGTGCAGGATGTAGATACCATTATACATTTAGCATCTGAGGTTGCAAAGTTGATTATTTATTAATCCTTTGCCTCTACTTCACTTCATTGAAATTTGAATGATACAATATGTACCTTTTGTTTCTATATCTATAATGTGCATAAGACATGCTGCTTCAAAATTGTAATTTATAACACATGAAAGTTGGGGAGTTAAGGTAAACCATAGGGAAGACGTGAAAAGTATCTAACTCTATATTTATCAATAATAAAATGTTTTCAAAGAACAACAAAAAAACAGACCCATAATCCGTGAGATGTTAGGCTAAGTTTATTTAGAAGTCATTTAAGCAGCTCGTGTTAGATTTTTAGGACAAAACATAAATACAAATTTTAGACAGAAACAAGAAAAACATATTAGAAATACATTTAAAGATATTTGTGCAAATTACTCAGATCTAAAAATTATACTCTTTTAAAACTTTCCTTGCTGCATAGAGAGCCAGATAAGGTCTTTTAGAAATCCTTTCCCTTAGTGAATTATAAACATACACAATACCTTTTAAGCAGCAGCAGTGAAAATCCAGGCAACAAAAGAGGGAGAGAGGCCTAGCTATCAGTTGAATAATAAAGTGAATCTCTTTAAGTGAAATGTGTCCTTCTCACAAGCCAACATCAGTTTGCCACAGTACCCACTGTGCCGGAACATTCATTGTAATGGCTGAAGTCATACATTTGTTCCCTATTTTCTTCCATCAGTATAGAAGTATTTTTTTTTCCTGTGCAATAGGCAGAAATTCAAAGGTCAAAAATTAGATATAGATGCTTATAATGCAGTTCCTGATATAGTGCACTGACCTCATGGTTATGGAGCCATTGGTGCACCCTATTTGCTTTCTGCAGAGGTTTAGCAAACTTGAATGAATCTCATCGCAATCCAGCTTGTGTTGTAAAGCGATTCCATGAGTCCCACACAATAGCAGAATTTAGGGGTGCTATAGTAATCCACAAATTTAAAAGCACTTGACAGGAGTTAGTTGCTTCCACAAAGAATACATTTTACATGCAGTGCACAAACATATATTGAGGAGTGGGTTCAAATTCTAAATCCAGTACTACAATCTGCTAATGTTTCAGCATTTCAGCAAAAACCAACAAGTCTGTCAAAATAGTTTTTGGAATAGTAATTCCCAAAAAATACATAATTTTCGCTAATAAAGGTGATATTAACACATACTGAAAATGTCCAATATTCGGTAAGGCCATATGTTTTCCCCCCAGCCAGTATTTTACTGGCTTGAGGACCATGTTAGATCTATGGTGGCAATAGCATGGCGTGTATTTTTTTTTTTTTTTTTGAGGGAAATGTGGTAACCCTATTAGACGACCTTTTGATTTAATACAATCTTCATACAAATGATAATTGTACTTAAGCATTTAAATAATGTATTCTTTAATAATATGTATGGTTGGAAGCTGTCTAAGTATAGCGGGTATTTGCTCCAAACGGTTTATAGTGGATATAGCGTCAAACGGGTAACTTTATTTGTGTGTGTATGTATATATATATATATATATATATATATATATATATATATATATATATATAATCTCTTGCAGTGGTGTGTACACTGCAAGTTTAGGATTTATGTGGAAAAGAAATGGTATTCATGCACACAGTATGGTCTAAAAGTCGACCATCTTTAACTGGTTTGAGTTTATAATTTATTGAAAAATGGTTAAATATTGTAAGGAGTTAATTTTTAGTAGAGACATTATCAAACACAAATCAAACACACTACACAAACCAGATGATCCCAAATTTGCAGTGCTAAATCAACTACAAGGGATTCTGGGCTTGAATATGCAAATAAGTTTAACAATGATCACCTTTTTGCCTCCATATTAAAGGGACACTACCACTCACATAAGATGTAACTAGATTTCCCAAAATGGTGGTGCCCAGTCATACTTGTTTAGTAAAATATTTCATAAAATAAACTCACATTACAAAAACAAAAGACATATCTTTTTGAGTGGGAGTGTCCCTTTAATCTATGCATATATACATAGATGGCACTTTAGAACATACTGTGAATATATACACAACAACTACAGTGTTTGCAAATAAATGGCAAGCTTATAAGTTTGGCTTCTTCAGAAGGAGTACGTAAATTTTAAGAAAAAAATAGGTTGTTTGTTATCTTAGTTTATCTGCTGATTTGAGTTATTTTTTTAAAAAGCCTACTCTGTCTTTGACAAATTAACAAACCTCTATACTTGTTGCAGTTATGGCCTGCTGTATGCTAAATTATGCTAAATAATTATTAATTAAATAATTAATAAATATTTATTTAGACAAACAAGACTAACAGCACAACAATACATTTCTTTGATTCGAGAATACAGATAAATTATGTAAAGATGAATACCAAAAGACGTTGTGATATATATAATATACTTTATTTATACCTCTGGCGGTAAAAACAATATATTTAAAAGGATATCACAAACAAAGTTACAAACATACAAATGTTATATTCTATATAGCATTGTATTGCTTAGATATCACGTGTACTTAACTTCTAAGGGGTTCAGCAAGGCACATGGCTTTGTTCAAAATGGCTCTTGATTCGAGGTTGATAAAGGAATGATTTTGAATGAGGTTCTGCAGCAGTTATTTTCTACTTTTAGTTACAATACTAGGCATTAAACTAAACCCTAGCTTCTTGGCACTTAAACTTAGCCCAAGATGAAAGCTTTACTTTTAACTAGAAATAGTTTCAGAGCTCTTCCTTCTGACCATGTTGTTTCTTTCTGATCATTTCACAACTGTTTTCTCTCCTCCCACCACACAGCTATTGTCCAGTATCACCTCCCCCCTCCAGGATTTACCTGGTGGAACAAAGAGTCATCACTCACTCCCATCACTCACTCCCTAGTGACACCTGTTGGTAGGAGTAATGCACTTCTTACAATGCTACATAGATGAGATATCAAAATGGATGCCATAGTCAAAGGCGTGGTTTATCTAAAGGGAGGTACTTCATATCATTAATATACTTATGAAGTTGCTTCTGTGACGTGAATCACTAATACATGACTTTGCAAGCCATATCCAATACAATACTGCTTTGCTTCCTTTAGAGGTAAATGGGCAGCTATCAGTACCTTACCCTGGTCCACACATGGGAAAGGTGTGTAAGGAAACTGTGCAGCATTTTTTTTTTTTTTTATTATATTTTTATTATATCCTTTTTTTGACAGTAAAAAAAAAGACAACGACAGAAAAAGCAAGACATACCTCGCGCATAGCAACAATATAACTATTATCACCTTTGTATCTTTAACAGTATAACAGGGATATTTTAGAAGTGCATATGCGGTTATCATAATTATTCCCTGCTTTAAGAGGGGGGAAAAAAGAGGAGAAAAAGAAACCAATTGTACTCCCCTCTGCTCTTAAGAAAATTGTTACTATGCATCCGACATTTCATAACATTCAGGTGTGCAGAACAAACAGTAGCGATGGTTTGCATTGGTCTGGCCTGGAGTTGGGTAGGGGGGATGGAGCCAAAGAAATTTGATATTGTTATGCCCGGGTTTTTGATACTCCTCTAAACAATTGTAGAAACCCTATCTTGTTGCCGATAACTAAATCTAGTAGGACAGGATAAAAAGGGAGAAGGCCTGATATTATATCTCCTGCCAGAATGTGGTGATTGGGGTCCATATTTCATAGTAAGAGGAGAGAGACACGTTATTAAGGTAGAACATTTTTTCAATACTGCACTGATATTTAATATGTGCCCGTATCTCGCTTTCAACAGGAATCTTAGTTGAGTTCCAATATCTTGACATACACTTTTTAATTGCCATCAAAATGTGTACTGCTATTTTTTTCTGCGAGTTATTCAGGACATATATATCGAGATGAAATAGACATTTTTCAATATCCATTTCACCCAGGTCTTCATGCAATTCTGAGAATATTTTGGTTAAAAGAGTACGTACTGGTTCCAATCTCTCGCAGTCCCACCATATGTGCTTGATGCTACCGCTCTCCTTGTTACACCTCCAGCAAAGTGGTAATGTGTTTGCTTGGAATTTAGCGAGCCTTAAGGGGAACCAGTACCATCTGTGCAGAATATTTGTGTAAAGTTGCTGCAAAGAAATACAGTGAATCGATTTCCTAACTAATATACATGCATTTCGCTAGGCCTGTACTGAGAAAGTCTTCCCCATTTCCTTTTCCCATTTAGAAACTGTTTCTAATTTCTCTTCTCTCTCGTCTAGTTCTTGAAGTGCTTTTGAAATCTGTGAGATGGGAACCAGACAAGACCTTCTCCAAAGGAGAGTCTAACGTTACACAAATATTCCGCAAGAAACTCTTAATACGAGCATAAGTAAACATTTCTTTAGATGGGAGGGCAGAGACTGTGCAGCCTTAAAGTTAGCTTGTTGGTATTGATAAGTCAAGACACATTGAGACTTAACCTGACATCACAGATTGTTTTCCTGATAATATATGTTGAGTGCATATTTTACTCACAAACAGTAGGTTTTATGTAATAAAACTGAACTGACAAGCAAACTGCAAACATCAGGTATTAATAGCTAAACAGTAAAACGTGCTTATGCTTTTCTTTTTACATCAACTATGTATACTTACAGTTAAGGTGTAATTCTCATCAGTACAGTTTTATTGAATAGTCCCCACTGCCACTTCAAGACAAAACATCTCATCCATTCACTTCATTTAGAAACAATATAACTAGTTTCTGGTATAAATTGCTATATTTTTGAGACAATGGAATTGAAAACATGACAACCTATTACAATGACAATAACAGTAATGAGTATAACATGTGTTGATGTTTTATGGAAAAGTGAGGTTACATTTACCCCAGTATAGCTGCTTTTTGTATGTTTTTACAAGCATATATTTTGACAGTCCATCAGATTCAGACATATTGTAACTGTTCAGTAAATTAATAAAAATGTGTCATGGCATGTCTGATATACCCTAGGGTTATTTTTCTATACAGAACAGATTAATAAAAATCTAACTCTTAAAATGAATCCAGCAATTACCTTGCACTCCCTTGCCACCAATCTGTCACTGAAAAGAAAAGGATATAACTTTATTCATTACTCAGAAGACAAAATGGAAGTTTATTAAGTAAGACAGTTTGTTGAATATTAAGCTAAACTGAATCTTTAGAATGGTTCAAGACCTTGGAAAAGCTGGTTTAAAGCATATTGTCATATTGTATCCCTTTTGATAAAATAGTTTCAGAGATGTCATTAAGTAATATGTTATCTTTGATGTATTCTGTTTGAATCTTGCTACTCTCTGAAACTATTTATTTTTAGATATATATTATGCATATTTAACTGTCTAACATGATTCATGGAATAATCGATCAAACAATTCTAATTAGTGATGCAAGCAAAATGTCCAGTTGTTGCACAAACAGGCAATGTTTAATGAAGCACATAAAAAGTATAGTGAAGAAAAAACTATAAGAATCAACAAAGTAAAATTCATAATGGGATAACTGACTCTCCCTAATGTATAGTGGAGCAATCTTATATCTCAAAGCATTTCATGCCCTCAGCTTGTAAGTGCTTGTGTCTGTTTGATACAATAACGGGATAGGGATATTTAATATTAAAATATGCACTATGAAATAAATATTTTGAATTACTAACTATATGTTTCCATACAAGCCTTCTATAACTACTTGTTACCAAAGCAATTTTTAGTCTGTTTAATTGAATAGCACAGTTGCCTCTAGGAGAATATTCACCAACAACAACAAAAAGTCAACTAATTTTATATTACTGCCACACACCACTTTCACATGCAATATTACTCCACTGGCATAATTCAATACAACTGGTTTGTTAAGTGAACTGCAAAACATAAGACATTAATAAGTTGAAAAAAAAAAATCTCCAACTACTCATCCTTTTCCAAATCAGCAATTAGTGCCTGATTTTTGCAGTTCACTTGCAGTTAAATTCTCTATTCACTTTTAGTTGCCTACTCTATTGCACTTTGAATGCAGTGTAGGTGCTGGTGTACCATAAGCACCGAATGTTATAATCCAAAGTTAATGTTAGATAAAAGGGAATCTTAGTGAGCCTATACACTAAAATTGTAATAATTATTTATTAAGGAAAGTTATGTAACACCTATCATCTCTGTGTGATAAAATAATGCCTGCTGATACAAATCGTGGTTGCACCACTTTTAGCAGCAATGAATGCCACCAAAATTGTGCCGGTATTGATACGTTACTCGCAGTGCGGTAGGGCTATTGTGACCTACTCCAGCATGCAGAAATACTTTAACTGGTTCAGCGAATCATACTAAACCTTGACCCTGCAATCCCCATTTCTAATTGTATGTAAATATAATTAATATCATTATTTATTAAAAAACACATTTGGAATGCTGGGAGTTTGTTAATATATTTTTTTGTTAAAGATGTCCACTATTCCCACTATTCAGAATATGGCTATAATTTGGAAAATTAAGTTTTTCGGATATTAGCTCCATAATCTGCAATTTGAACCGAATTAGGTTTGAGAAATTTGAGGAAGTATAGGAGTCTTTCGATTCTAAAATAGCACATTGCATCCGAAGTAAGGCCAAATTCGGTAATAACGTCCAACGTTTCAGAATTTTAATTTACACCAATTTTTAGGAGGATTGTACTTTAAAGTGCTTAAAACTGCAGTAAAAATTATATAATGAGTATTGGAATTGGAATGTTCTACATATATGGCTTAATGGTAACAATGTAACTACCTATTTTTCTCTCACACTGTGACAGCATCTGCATTCAGCAGCCAACCTCCTCCAGACAGTACACTCAGTGTATTAACGAATGGACATACTGACTCAATAATCACCATGTTCACAGACCTCAAGGATTTCCCCTGCAGCACTAATTATTGTGCTACAAGAGTTCAAATAGTGTTCTCTAGCACTAATTTTCACTTTAATTGTGCTAGATCACCTAGTTTTATCACATAGTACTTAGCAACAATGCAACTCACTATTTTTCTCCACGCTAGTGCTTTTTTTTCTCTCTTGACACTCTGACTCCGCAACACATATATTTAGTTTATTTATTTATGTATTTCATGTGTTTTCAGATCATCCCGATGTCTATTTTCTTTTGTCATATTTTATTATCTTTCCATTATATTAATTTAGAAAAACAGACATATTGGATGACTATATCTAGAGGTCCCCAATTTATTCCTGATCATTAGGCTTATTCTTTGAGTAGGAGGCCAGTGCCCACAATGAGAACAAGCAAAACAAATTACTCGAAATACTAGAAAAAATACAACATAAATTATATCGAGAGAGGACGAGAAGAAAGAGAACACTTTATATTTGTTATATTGAAGATTTTATCTTATTAGATGTCGTAGCATGGGTTTCAATGCTCTAGGTGTAAGATTATGCGTTCTAACCATATTTTCCATACATGCTATTTGGAGAGTTCAAATAAAGCCAACTTGAATCTTTTTCCATCCTGGCCTGCATTATTATTTGATTTTTTACTTAATTCCAGGGGATTTTTCTGGGTGATTTCCAGTTGCGGGCGATAGTTACTTCACAGCTATAAAGCAATTGGTTATAAGGTAGTTCTGTTGTTTCGTGGAGGGAGGCCAATTCATATGCAATACTGCAATATTGGGCTGTCTTTTTAACTGCAGCATCATCAATTCTTTAATCATTTCAAATGTTTTCCTCCATATTTCTTTGATGTCCTAAAATCCCCACCAAATATGGAGGTATGTTCCTTCTTGGAGGTTACATCGCCAGCACATGAAAGGGAGTGAATTATACATTGTTGCCAATCTGGTCGGAACTAAGTACCACCTGTTTATCACTTTGAAGTGTGTCTGCCACGGTCAGGCAGTGTATCTGTTTAGTTATGTTGGATACAGACTTACACTTATCTGGTCTATTTTTTTATTTTTATTAGGTCTAACGATTTAGTGAGAACTTTTTTAGGCTCCACCTGATTAAAGATTACTTTAAGTTTTTTTTTTTATATATATATATCTGGTTCTGTATGGTGCCAGTATCTTTCCAAGTAGCTTTTAACTCTCAGATATTTGAAGAGTTCTGAGTTTCCTAAATTATATCCCTGGCTGAGGTGTGGGAAGGTTTTGATTAATCTTGATTAATCCTTCTAATATTATGTATACCATTTTTCTTTCCAGGATTTCAAATTAATCTCCTCAATGTTATGTTCCAGTTGGTTAATATGTATAAACTCATATATTTTGTTATTCAAACCCTGGATCTTCTTTACTTGCTCCCAAATTTTCAATATTTGTTTGGTGACCATATTCCCTCGCCCACTTGTCTTACTATAATTGACACTTGTGATTTCCCATAAATGTAGGGAAAGATCTTGGCTTGATATTTCTTACCTCTCTATCGAGTAACTGCCTTCCTCTTTTGATATCCGTCCAGGAACGGGGGACTAATAAAAGTATTCAAAAAAATTGGGCAGACTAGATGGACCGAATGGTTCTTATCTGCCGACACATTCTATGTTTCTATATGAATTGTTGCATTCTACATGTGTGTGTTAGCATGCTAGCCAAATAGATGTTTTTAAATATGGGAAAAGAGAGTTTACTATTTTCCGTTTTTTGGGATAATAGTTGGTCAATTCTGTTTTTTCCTCCCTTCCATATATAAGCAGTTATACTAGATAGCATCCCCAGCCAGGGGTCTGGGACATTTAATGGGATCGTCAAAAACAATTAATTCCATTTGGGTATGATGTACAAATTTACTACGTGGATTATTCTCCACCATGATATCATTACAATTTGTATTTTTCCCCTAAGGTTTCTCTTTCATTTTTGTAAAATTAAGATCTGAGAGGATTTAGTTTAATTCATCGTATTGTTTGTTTCTTTGCTGAATTTATCAAATTCCATCATTAGGGGTTGTAATGAAGAAGGCAGTTGTGCGATGGAAATGAGAATATCATGTGCACATAACCATATTTTTAATTATGTTGTGCTACTTCTAAATCTTGTGATGCTAGAGTTTTTTCTGATATTTGTAGCTAGAGGTTCTACCGATATAATGTATAATACGGGGGAGAGAGGGCATCCTTGTCGGGTGTCATTGCATAACTTCAATCAGTCTGATCTAATGTTTGAGTTTTTGCAGAGGGATTTTTATATAGCTGATAAAAATTATTGCTGATAATAACTAGCCATGGATCCCAAACTTCTGTAATTATCTATCGAGATAACTCTAGTTTACATTGACATTAGCTGACATTGACAATAAAATTATTGTTGGGATTTTTTTCTGTTAACAGAATCTATGATATTAATTATTCTTCTGGAGTTATTACTTGCTAGCCTTCTGGGTAGGAACCTTATTTGGTCGGAAAGTATTCGATCTTTCAGCACCATTTTAAGTCCCTTAGCTAAGATGGACGCAAATATTTTAACATCCACATTCACCGGAGAAATCAGCCTATAGTTTTTTACATCTGTCGGGTCTTTATCTGGTTTTAGTTTTGGTAAGATGTTTGCTCTTGTCATTTCTTCTGGAAATGTACATTTATCGACTGCGCTGTTGAATGTGGATGCCATATGTGGAGAGAGTTGCTGTTTAAAGGTCTTAAAAAAAAGGTATTTTATATTTTACCAGCAGGTTTATCAGGTCTTCTACATCTTTAATACTTATGGGTAAGTTTTTTTCTCTCTCTCTGTGTTCTCGTTATTTTCGGTAGCCTTGAGCTATCAAAATATGTCTCAGTTTGCTGTAAGTTTTCACTTGTATGAATATTATAGAGGTTTTCATTATAATCATTAATGTGCTTACTGATTTTTTCAGGTGTCATATATATCTTATTTTTCTCTACTAATTTGGTTACTTTATTATCAGCTCTAACCTTCCTTATTTTATATGTTAACATTTTATCTGTTTTGTTTCCCCTACAATAGAATTTCAGTTTTAATTTTTCCAGATTTCTTAGAGCTTTTTCTGTTAATATTTGTTTAATCTTGTCTTGTATTTCCTTCCGTTCTTTACCCCAGTTTTTTGTTTGACTATTTTTATTTTCCCTTGCTAGTGAATCATAGGTTATGTATAATGTAGCCAGGCCTGGTCCTCTCTCTTTCTTAGCAATACTATACATTTTTATCAAATAGCCCCTCATCACTGACTTGAAGGCACACCCATTTGTTTCATATGATGTGTCTTCCAAGTTATTTTCTTCAAAGTAATTTTTCATTAATTTATTAATTTCCTCTATGTTATCTTTATTTTGTATAGTATAATCATAAATTCTCCATTCCGGTCTTATTTTGTTACCTATTTTGATTTTAACCATGGTAATACTGTTATTTGACCATATATTATCCATTATTTTGGAGTCTGTAGTCTCCTCTATCAGGCCATTATCTCCCCAAATCACATCTCTACGCGAATAGGTGTGATAAACCCTTGAGAGATGCGTGAAATCCATTTCCTCTAGGTGAAATATTCTCCAAATATCATAAATGTTAAATTTATTCAAGCTGTTATTTAGTGCTTTGGCCTGCTTGTGTATCCTATCTATTTGGCTATCATTTAGCAATTTTTTATTAATGTTCGGATCCAATACACAGTTGTAGTCTCCTGCCACTAGACTGCAACCGATCTTGACTAGAGTTGAGCAGACACCTGGATGTTCGGGTGCGAGAGGTTCGACTGAACTTTTGAAAAAAGTCCAGGTCCGTGCTCGAACTTGACCTCGAACTTGACCCCCGAACCTGAACCACATTGAAGTCAATGGGGACACAAACTTTTGGCCACTAAAATGCCTCAAAAAAAGTCCTGGAAAGGGCTAGAGGGCTGTAAAAGGAATTAAATGTGGGTAAGAGTAGGACAAGTGCCCTGCACATAAATATGGATAGGGAAATAACTTTAAAAAACATAAAATACATACAAATTAAAAATACTGTACTATTTAGCACACAAAACTATTAGAATTTTTCAAAGTGCGCTGTAAGCACAGTATTTGATGGTTCTATTTGACTCTCAGATGTAATACATGTAATGCTATTGCTATTCGATAAACAGAAATAGAGTCCCCATTCATAAGAATAGGTCAATTGAACCTATCAACTTTCGGCTTATAGAATACATGTAATGCTATTAGCTATCTATAAACCGAACTAGAGTCCCCATTCATAAGAAATTCTTATGAATGTGGACTCTAGTTCGGTTTATAGAAAGCCAATAGCATTACATGTATTCTATAAGCCGAAAGTGTATAAACCGAACGTCATTCGGTTTATAGACTTTCGGCTTATAGAATACATGTAATGGTATTGGCTATCTATAAACCGAACTAGAATCCCCATTCATAAGAAATTCTTATAGATAACGATGTTCGGTGTATAGACTTTCGGTTTATAGAATAGTAATAGCATTGCATGTATTCTATAAACCGAAAGACATTCGGTTTATAGACTTTCGGTTTATAGAATACATGTAATGCTATTGGCTATTCTACAAACCGAAATAGAGTCCCCATTCATACGAATAGGTCAAATAGGTTAGTGCGGTTCAGCCTCGCTCAATACTAATCTTGCAAGTTTTCCACTCCGTTTCTGTTGTTTCACATGTACCTTCATTTCTGAAAATAAATATCACCTATTTTTCAACTTGGATTCCTGAGTGCGGATTCTTCCCTTCACCATTTCTTCATTTATTGATTCTTTAACGCTGGGCTAGGTGTGGGAAGCCAGCACCTGGACCACACAGTGAGAGGAACACACACCCTTTCAGTGCTGTATAGGCGCTGCAGCTAAGGGCGGTGGAGCCTGGATTTCCTTGACTGGAACTCTTTGTCTGTTACATATATAACCTCCGTGCGAGCTCACCGTACATAGACATCTGTGAAATATGCTGAAGTAAGTCATCTACTATTACTATTATCAAAAAAGAAAAAACGTGTCTGTTTCATTTTATATATCTTTCACTGTGAAGTGCATAAATATATGGCAGAAAAAGATCCTAATTTGGATCAATCAGTTTTCCACCCCGTTTCTGCTGTTTCACATGTACCTTCATTTGTGCAAATAAACATCACCTATTTTTCAACTTGGATTCCTGAGTGAGGATTCTTCCCTTCACCATTTCTTCATTTATAGAATAGCAATAGCATTACATGTATTCTATACAACGAAAGTCTATAAACCAAATGTCTTTTGGTTTATAGACTTTCGGTTTATGGAATACATGTAATGCTATTGCTATTCTATAAACCGAAATAGAGTCCCCATTCATAAAAATAGGTCAACTGACCTATTCGTATGAATGGGGACTCTATTTCGGTTTATAGAATGGCAATAGCATTACATGTATTACATCTGAGAGTCAAATAGAACCGTCAAATACTGTGCTTACAGCGCACTTTGAAAAATGCTATTAGTTTTGGGTGGTAAATAGTACATTTGCGTTTTGCGGTGCACTTCATATCTGAGAGTCAAATAGAACCGTCAAATACTGTGTTTACAGCGCACTTTGAAAAATTCTAGTTTTGGGTGGTAAATAGTACATTTGCATCTTGCGGTGCGCTTCATATCTGAGAGTCAAATAGAACAGTCCAATACTGTGCTTACAGCGCAATTTGAAAAATTCTAATTGTTTTGGGTGGTAAATAGTACATTTGCGTCTTGCGGTGCACTTCACAAGGCAAGGTTGCCCACTATCGCCAATTTTGTACATCATATCTGTTGAGCCATTGGCTATGAATATAAGAAATAACCATAGCATTTCGGGATGGGAGACATCAAATTGCGAAATGAAAATTTCGCTTTACGTGGATGATGTACTTATTACACTAACAAACCCTCAACACATCAATGGACGCCTTAATGAATGAAATCAATAAATACAGTTTGGTATCTAACTACAAAATGAATATTAACAAAACAACCCTAATGGGGATTAACATGGACCATAAGGGTATTGCAGAAATAAAGTCTAAATATAATTTCATGAGAATAGTTGAACTGGAAGCCTACACCAATGACCTTAGGTTAAAAACATGGAGATTACAAGGGATTGAGTATGTAAAACAAATTCTAGATCAAGGGCGAATAAAGCCATTCAATTATTTAGTTAAGCAGTTTAACTTACCCAGTGCTGACATTTTCCCTTATCTCAGAGTGAAAAACATTACACAAACGCACTTAGGAAAAGGACAGGAGGAACTACAAATTAGGTTAGGAAAGATCTTCACGTTAGGAAAAGTAGATAAGATCCTTAACCCCTTAGTGACATGACTTTTTTGGCTTGTCCGACGCTTGGTGACATGGGCTGTTTTAACATTTCTGAAGTGTTGGTGTTTTGCTGTAATTTATTTCTGTCTCATTTAGTGTACCCGCACAAACTATATATCGTTTTTATCGTTATAAGAAGGGCTTTCTTTTTGATAATAGCATATCATTTGATGTAAAAAAAAATAATAAAATATGGCAAAAAAATGAAAACAAATTTTTTTTTATGACTTTTATTTGAAAAATCATATACTCATGTACAAGAGACAACAAAAAAACACTGCTAAAAAGTTTCTAATATATGTCCTGAGTTCAGAAATAGCCCATGTTTTAGTGCTTTTTTATTCATGTTACAGGGCCAGAACTATAAGTAGTGCAAAGCTATTTCAAAATCCTTTTTTTCAAAATTAGCGATAGTGACATTGTAACACTGATTTCTGTACTAAATCCATGAATGACCCCCAACATGTACATATTTTTGAAAACTAGACCACTCAGGGCATTTAACTTGGGGTATTTTGACACATTTCATGTAGCCATTTTACCACCAATATTTGCCAAAGTTTGCAGCAAAAAATATATTTTTTACATTTTTCACATAGATTACAATTTAGGTAAACATTACCTTAAAATGTGAAGGGGTATTTCCAAATAACACCTCAATATGTGTTCAGCAACATCTCCTGAGTACAGGCATACCACCCATGCATAGGTTTGTTGGTTTGTTTTGGGGCTAAAAGGCCACATTTAGGGGGTGTGCATTTTGGTTTTCCAACTTGGAATTCTGACACGCAGAAAACTTGCGCCCATGTCCCATTTGGGACATTTTTGAAGCCAGAAAGTGTATTCTATCTCACAAAGCCATATATTTTTTAAATCTAGACACCCTAGGGTATTTCAAATGGTAGTATTTTAACACTTTCCATGCACTAATTCTACCACCAGCCTATGTCAATGTTATGGAAAGTAATTTTTTTTCACATACATTGTACTTCGGGCATGAATTCACAGATCCTATTATGTGTCAGAGCCAAACAACACCTCAATATGTGTTCAGCAACATCTCCTGAGTACAGGGATACCACCCATGTGTAGGTTAGTTAGATTATTTGGGGGTTAAAAGGCCACATTTGAGAGGTGCGCTTTTTGGTTTTTCAATTTGGAATTCTGACATACAGAAAACCTGCGCCCATGTTCCATTTGGGACATTTGTGAAGCCAGAATGTGTATTTTACCCCACAAAACCATACATTTTAGCAAACTAGACACCCTAGGGTATTTCAAATGATAGCATTTTAACACTTTCCATGCACTAATTCTATTAGCAGCCTTTGTCAAATTTTAGTTTAGTAATTTTTTAATGTTTTGTTTCCACATACATTGTACTTTGAGCATGAATTCACAGATCCTGTTATGTGTCAGTGCAAAACAACACCCCAATATGTGTTCAGTAACATCTCCTGAGTACAGGGATACCACCCATGCATAGGTTTGTTGGGTTGTTTGGGGGCTAAAATGCCACGTATAGGGGGGTTGCATTTCCAACTTGGAATTTTGACATGTAGTCATCCTGCGCCCATGTTCCATTTGGGACACTTTTGAAGCCTGTCAAAGTATTTTACCCCATCAAACCATATATTCTGGAAAACTAGACATCCTAGGGTATTTAAAATTGTGGTATTTTAACACTTTCCAAGTACTAATTCTACCACCAACCTATGTCAAAGGGTTGGGATGTCATTTTTTCCCCACACACATTGTAGTAATTTTTTAATGTTTTGTTTCCACATACATTGTACTTTGAGCATGAATTCACAGATCCTGTTATGTGCCACTGCCAACCAACACCTCAATATGTGTTCAACAACATCTCCTGAGTACAGGGATACCCCCCATGCATAGGTTTGTTGGTTTGTTTTGGGGTTAAAAGCCCACATTTAGGGGGGGACGCAATTCCAACCTGGAATTTTGACATGTAGTCAGCCTGCGCCCATGTTCCATTTAGAACATTTTTGAAGCCGTCCAATGAATTTTACCCCATCAAACCATATATTTTTGGAAAATAGACATCCTAAGGTATTTCAAATGGTGGTATTTTAATACTGTATATGTACTAATTCTACCACCAGCCTTTGTAAAAGTTTGTGGTAGTACTTTTTTGGGAGTTTTTTTCCCACATGCATTGTACTTCAGGCATGAATTCACAGATTCTGGTATATATCACTGCCAAAATGTGTTCAGCAACATCTCCCGAGTACAGGGATAGCACCCATGCATAGGTTTGTTGGTTTGTTTTTTGTCTAGAAGGCAACATTTGTGAGATGCGCATCTCAAAATTCCAACTTGGAATTTTGACATGTAGTCAACCTGCGTCCGTGTCCTATATGGGATATATCTTTGAAGACAGCCAATGTAATTTACCCCCACCAAACCATATAATTTTTAACGGTAGACACCCATCACTCCTTGTGGCAAGGGCTCAGCAGCCACCGATACATCACTAGATGATGTATCAGAAAGCTGACCAGGGTCAAAATCGAACCCTGAGTCCGCGGCCTCAGAATCAGTGCATAAGCAGTGATCTCGAGCAAAGAAGGGGTAAATAGCTCTTAGAAGAGCCTATCTAGTACTATAATACATTACAGTACAAAGTAATTAATCCATAAAACAGTGCAGACAGCACAACATACTGTTGCTGTGCAAGATTACTGCTTATACAGTGATGAATGGCAGGGAAGGGGTTAATACACAGTGAAAGACTTTCAGAAAACCTGCCAATTTTATAAAATGTTATTTTATATCACCAATACTGATCTGTCTCTTTCCGTCACAAAAATGTAAGTGAGGAGAGGGAGGCAGATCAATATTTGTGAATATTGATCCGACCAATTTTGATCTGACCAGGGCGAATGGTGAAGTTAATTTAGAAATCACCAAACCGCCTTTGCCACTAATTCGCTGTTACTGATCGCTATGCGCTCAGACAGCTTAAAAAAAAAAAAATCTCAAATACTTTTACTTTACATGTAATCCGCTAGCGGGTATGTGTAAAAAATAAAAATAAAAAAAAATATGCAGACAGATAAAAATAGCTTTGGCGTCAATATCATTGCGTAAGCAGTGATCAACAGCAAAGAATGGGTTAATAACTCTTAGAAGAGCCTTTGTAGTACTATAATAAATCACAGTACAAAAAAAATTAACCCCTAAAAAATGCACAAACAGCAAAAATAAATGCGCTGATGTGCAAGATCGCTGCTTACGCAAGATCAGTGGCAGGGAAGGGGTTAAACGCAGGGAATTGCTTTAATAAAAAATGTTTTATTGTTTTATTATTTGTGTGTTTATTGATTTTTTTTTACTTTTACTTACTTTGATCTGTCTCTCTCCCTCACTAAAAAAAATGTATAGGGTTAATATTGATCTGACCAGTCAGTGGGGATGTTCAGCAGAGCATCCCCACTGCCTGTCAGTGTGCCTGGCAGTCATTGATTGCCTCTGCGAGGCAATCAGAAACACTTACTGAGCATAGGAAGCAAAAAATTTGCTTCCTATGCTCGTTTATTTAATGCACGTGTTTTAAAGGCTCTGTGCCTTTAAAACCGGCATTTTGATCGCTCTCCGGAGCGATTGAAATGCCGACGGGCATTTTTTTTAGTATTGTACGATGCTTCCACACGGAAGCATCGTTACAATACCCTTAGAGCACTGAAAGAGGAAAAACTCCGCTTTCAGTGCTCGTTTTGACACAGGACAGACTAGGTCCGTCCTGTGTCACTAATGCCTCGGCACACAGGACGGACCTAGTCCGTCCTGTGTCGCCAAGGGGTTAAAAAAGCGATAGGAATATTGCATCTGTCTGAAACCATACCCGCCCCACTACATATTTCCGCTTGGGAAAAGGAGTTGGGAATCCAGTTGGAGCATGAGGATTGGTGTAGGATTTTCAAAAGACTAAGTAAACAAGTACACTGCATCTCCTTGGTTGAGACGCACATCAAAATCTTTACCTAGTGGTATTTGACAAGAAAACTGGAAAAGACGTACCGAGGCTTCTCTTCCATGTGCTGGCAATGTGGAAAAAAAGAGGTAACATATGCGCATATTTGGTGGGAGTGTGGAAAAATCAGAAATATGCTAACAAAGCTTTTCAATTTTGTCCACTTAATAACGAGGCTAAATCTGAGAAGGACCCCGGAAAACCTTTTGCTCCACCTGGATTTCCCAAAGATGAGCTGGAAAACAGAATGTTTTATCGCACACTGTCTAACAGCTGGAAAAATAACAATAGCACGTAACTGGAAGCAAATAAATGAACGCTCCTGGGAACTTGTTAAAAACCAGATTGCTTGCCAAATCAGAATGGAGAGAGACATTTTTAGGTTTTGGCAATATTCACCAAAATACCTTAGTGTGTGGAATGAGTGGATGGGACGTATGAAAGAAACAGGAAAGGTGCCCCTGGCCGACCCCTGAGTGCATTCCAAAACCATATGTAGACATTTATAACCTTCTCTCCCCCCTCTGGACCATTTTCCATTTTGGGTCACCCCCCCCCCCTCGATCTCGAATGCATAGTGCACGTTTTAAGTTCTCAGCAAAAAAATAATTCTCCTTGTTAAAAGTCTGCTTTTAACAAGGATTCAAAGATGGCTATGGTTTCCATTTTGCCTCTGTATGAATTATAATGTGCATAACATATAATATACATATTTTCTGGTATACTATGTCTAACATCCTTCAGTCCAGCCTATTTTTCAGATATTTATTTTCAGCCTTTAGATTTGTTGTTTCTGTATCAAGTTTTGCAAGTGTTTTTTCAGATCTTTCAATTTTTTTGTGAGATCTTTAACTTCTTTTTTTATTTCTTGAGAGCTATTGTTTATTTCCACATTACTATGCTTTAACAAATACTCTAGGTGATTAGTAAAAAAAATATTGGGTTATCAAATGCATCTCTTCTTCACCCCTCTCTACACTAGTTCTTCTTATGATCAAATTCTCCACAATAAATCCCTTTAATCAGAGTGCACAGTGTCAACAACAAGACTATCCTTTCAATATCACAAGTTCACCTATACGAGAGTAAACACTTACCATCGCTTACCTCTAAAGAAGCCCTTAGTGGGAGCTTAAACATCATAAATGTATGTATCCTACTTTATTTTTGGGCTACTAAGTGCTATATGGGATACGTTTGTTGATTTTTATACACATTCTTTGTTAACCCCTTAGTGACATGACTTTTTTGGCTTGTCCGACGCTTGGTGACATGGGCTGTTTTAACATTTCTGAGGTGTTTGTGTTTTGCTGTAATTTATTTCTGTCTCATTTAGTGTACCCACACAAACTATATATCGTTTTTATCGTTATAAGAAGGGCTTTCTGTTGATACCATTATTTTGATAATAGCATATAATTTGATGTAAAATAAATAATAAAATATGGAAAAAAAATTGAAAAAATAATTTTTTTATGACTTTTATTTGAAAAATCGTATACTCATGTACAAGAGACAACAAAAAAACACTGCTAAAAAGTTTCTAATATATGTCCTGAGTTCAGAAATAGCCCATGTTTTTATGTTTTTGTGCTTTTTTATTCATGTTACAGGGCCAGAACTATAAGTGGTGCAAAGCTATTTTAAAATCCTTTCTTTCAAAATTAGCGATAGTGACATTGTAACACTGATTTCTGTACTAAATCCATGAATGACCCCCAACATGTACATATTTTTGAAAACTAGACAACTCAGGGCATTTAACTTGGGGTATTTTGACACATTTCATGTAGCCATTTTACCACCAATCTATGCCAAAGTTTGCAGCAAAAAATCTTTTTTTTAAATTTTTCACATATATTGCAATTTAGGTAAACATTACCTTAAAATGTGAAGGGGTATTTCCAAATAACACCTCAATATGTGTTCAGCAACATCTCCTGAGTACAGGGATACCACCCATGCATAGGTTTGTTGGTTTGTTTTGGGGCTAAAAGGCCACATTTAGGGGGTGCGCATTTTGGTTTTCCAACTTGGAATTCTGACATGCAGAAAACTTGTGCCCATGTCCCATTTGGGACATTTTTGAAGCCAGAAAGTGTATTCTACCGCACAAAACCATATATTTTTGAAAACTAGACACCCTAGGGTATTTCAAATGGTAGTATTTTAACACTTTCCATGCACTAATTATACTACCAGCCTATGTCAATGTTATGGATAGTAATTTTTTTTCACATACATAGTACTTTGGGCATGAATTCACAGATCCTGTTATATGTCAGTGCCAAACAACACCTCAATATGTGTTCAGAAACATCTCCTGAGTACAGGGATACCACCCATGTATAGGTTGGTTAGGTTATTTGGGGGTTAAAAGGCCACATTTGAGAGGTGCGCTTTTTGGTTTTCCAACTTGGAATTCTGACGTGCAGAAAACCTGTGCCCATGTCCCATTTGGGACATTTTTGAAGCCAAAAAGTGTATTCTACCCCACAAAACCATATATTTTTGAAAACTAGACACCCTAGGGTATTTCAAATGGTAGTATTTTAACACTTTTCATGCACTAATTCTACCACCAGCCTATGTCAATGTTATGGATAGTAATTTGTTTTTCACATTCATTTTACATCGGGCATGAATTCACAGATTCTATTATGTGTCAGTGCAAAACAACACCTTAATATGTGTTCAGCAACATCTGCTGAGTACAGGGATACCACCCATGTGTAGGTAAGTTAGATTATTTGGGGGCTAAAAGGCCACGTTTAGGGGGGGTGCATTTCCAACTTGGAATTTTGACATGTAGTCAGCCTGCACCCATGTTCCATTCGGGACACTTTTGAAGCCTGTCAAAGTATTTTACCCCATAAAACCATATATTTTGGAAAACTAGACATCCTAGGGTATTTAAAATTGTGGTATTTTAACACTTTCCAAGTGCTAATTCTACCACCAACCTATGTCAAAGGGTTGGGATGTCATTTTTTCCCCACACACATTGTAGTTCAGGCAGGAATTTTCAGATTCTGGTATTTGCCACTGCCAACCAACACCTCAATATGTGTTCAGCAACATCTCCTGAGTACAGGGATACCCCCCATGCATAGGTTTGTTGGTTTGTATTGGGTCTAAAATTCCACATTTAGGGGGTGTGCAATTCCAACCTGGAATTTTGACATGTAGTCAGCCTGCGCCCATGTTCCATTTGGAACATTTTTGAAGCCGTCCAATGAATTTTACCCCATCAAACCATATATTTTTGGAAAATAGACATCCTAAGGTATTTCAAATGGTGGTATTTTAATACTGTATAGGTACTAATTCTACCACCAGCCTTTGTAAAAGTTTGTGGTAGTACTGTTTTGGGAGTTTTTTTTCCACATGCATTGTACTTCAGGCATGAATTCACAGATTCTGGTATATGTCACTGCCAAACAACAACCCAATATGTGTTCAGCAACATCTCCCGAGTACAGGGATAGCACCCATGCATAGGTTTGTTGGTTTGTTTTTGGCTAGAAGGCAACATTTGTGAGATGCGCATCTCAAAATTCCAACTTGGAATTTTGACATGTAGTCAACCTGCGTCCGTGTCCTTTATGGGATATATGGGCTCTTTGAAGCCAGCCAATGTAATTTACCCCCACCAAACCATATATTTTTTTATCGGTAGACCCCCATCACTACTTGTGGCAAGGGCTCAGCAGCCACCGATACATCGCTAGATGACGTATCAGAAAGCTGAATAGGGTCAAAATCGAAACCCTGAGTCCGCGGCCTCAGAATCAGTGCGTAAGCAGTGATCTCGAGCAAAGAAGGGGTTAATAGCTCTTAGAAGAGCCTATCTAGTACTGTAATACATTACAGTACAAAGAAATTAATCCATAAAACAGTGCAGACAGCAAAACATACTGTTGCTGTGCAAGATTACTGCTTAAACAGTGATGAATGGCAGGGAAGGGGTTAATACACAGTGAAAGACTTTCATAAAACCTGCCAATTTTATAAAATGTTATTTTATATCACTAATACTGATCTGGTTCTTTCCGTCACAAAAATGTAAGTAAGGAGAGGGAGGCAGATCAATATTTGTGAATATTGATCCGATTAATTTTGATCTGACCAGGGCGAATGGTGAGCTTAATTGAGAAATCACCAAACCGCCTTTGCCACTAATTCGCTGTTACTGATCGCTATGCGCTCAGGCAGCTTAAAAAAAAAAATCTCAAATATTTTTACTTTACATGTAATCCCCATGCGGTATGTGTAAAAAACAATAAATAAAATAAAAATATGCAGACAGATAAAAATTGCTTTGGCGTCAATATCATTGCGTAAGCAGTGATCGACGGCAAATAAGGGGTTAATAACTCTTAGAAGAGCCTTTTTAGTACTGTAATAAATTACAGTACAAAAAAAATGAACCCCTAAAAAATGCACAAACAGCAAAAATAAATGCGCTGATGTGCACGATCACTGCTTACGCAAGATCAGTGGCAGGGAAGGGGTTAAACGCAGGGAATTGCTTTAATAATTTTATTGTGTTTTTTTTTTACTTTTACTTACTTTTATAACTTGATCTGTCTCTCTCCCTCACTAAAAAAAATGTGAGGAGAGGGAGGCAGATCATAACTGGTCAGATCAATATAGAGTTAATATTGATCTGACCAGTCAGTGGGGATGTTCAGGAGAGCATCCCCACTGCCTGTCAGTCACTGATTGCCTCTGTGAAGAGGCAATCGTGTGACAGCCAGAGAGCACAGGAAGCAGGTACTTCCTGCCTCCTGTGCTCTTGCCCTTAGAAGGGCAGCGCCATCTTGGTCACTCAGTGACCAAGATCGTGCATTTTTTTTTTGTGTTTCTGATTGCCTCGACTTGCGAGGCAATCAGGAACACTTACTGAGCATAGGAAGCGAAAGATTCGCTTCCTATGCTCATTTTTGAAATGCCCGCGTTTTAAAGGCTCCGTGCCTTTAAAACCGGCATTTCGATCGCTCTCCGGAGCGATCGAAATGCCGACGGGCATTTTTTTAGCATTGTACGATGCTTCCACACGGAAGCATCGTTACAATGCGGCTTGAGCACTGAAAGCGGAAAAACTCCGCTTTCAGTGCTCGTTTTGACACAGGACGAACTAGGTCCATCCTGTGTCACCAAGGGGCTATAGGATATATATTTGTATTGCATATTATTTGCATTATATGTATATGTATTTATTTATGTATAACCTTGTAGTGTTATATTAATGTTATTAGTATTTTATATAATTATAAATGTTTTAAATTATATTAAACTATGTATATACATGTAATTATAGTATTATTATTATTATGATTTTATTGTATATAGTATATGATTGTATAATGTTTTAATTATATGCAGGTTCACTTTGGTGAAACACAACATCAATGTGGTAATCCTAAATACAATTATTGTGAAGTACTTGGAAATCAAAGCCTGTATGATCTGTAAAACCAATTATTAAAAAACAACACTTTGCTTTATAAATATGTAAACTTTTATTTCATTCTTGTAAAAGACAGATAAAAGTTTCTATATTTATAAAATAAGTGCTGCCCCCTGATTTCTGGTTTTGTATGGATATATTTATAGATACCATGCTTTATATTACAAGTAGTACATAATTTAAAGGGACTGCCTAGTGCCCAAAAAGTTGTTAATGCATATTAAAGGACTGAAATAGTGCTTTAATATGCATATCTTGTAATTTCCATAACTTAAAAACTGATAAGCTTACATTTAAAAATAGTTAGCATTTCTTGAGGCTTTTGAAGCAATCAGACACTCCCACCTCCTCATTCCAAAAGCCTGAAGATGTTTCTTTCTCTTTCTCTGCTTCAGCCAATCAGATCCATTCCCATTGAAGTGAATGGGGATGAATACAAAGTATGCTCCCTGTCACTGAGATCTCCCAAGCACCCCATTGCTTTCAGTGAAGGCCATGCACGCACCCGATGTGTGTGACATCATCAATGACATCAACAAGCTCCACCCACCCATTCAACACAGCCAATAAGGGATTTTGACTGAGCAATGGAAGAAATGTTTTTGGATTCTTCCTTGTTGATAAGCAGCCAGCCTAGGGCAGCTCTTCTGTTCCTTCCTGTGCTGACAAATGGTAACAGTGGTGTGTGTGTGTGTGTCCCCATCTGACCAGGAGAAAATGTAGTGATGATCAGCTCCTAAGCTGAACAGAGTGATGCTTTCTTTCGAGTCACTATAATTCCCATCATACTCACACAGGTTCTGCTATTCCCATCATACTTATATTGGTATTAAATAAACAGCAACTCCCATCATACTTATTGTTTTAGACAGCTGAGCACTATATAAAATATATGTTTGTATATATATATAATTTTGTATAAAAATATGCACAGAAATACATTTTATTTAGTACTTATTAGTATTATGGGAGTTACAGTTTATTTAATATTAAAATGATTATGATGGAATTTAATTATTAAATGTAGATACTGGTGCTTTTTTATTTATATTAATATTATACTTCATGTCCCCCAGTCCAATGTTCTCCCTCATGTAAACAGAAAGGAACTTTTATTATCACAAAAAGGATTCATTCTCCAGGACTAGCAGAATAAATCACAGGCTTGTTGTCAGCTCTATCAAAGCAGTAAATAAAATATAATACTTACTGCCTTGCTGACAAACCATGATTTATTGTGCTCCATGGAGAATAAGTCATTTTTGTGATAATAAAAGTTCCTGTGATCACCCCCCCCTCCCACCCTCCTGCTCACTCTGCAGGAACAGAAAGTAAACACACCTTCCTGTTTCCATGGAGACTTGCGCACGAGCATCTGAGTGCAGGAGATTAGAGCAGGACTGGGGGATGCTGGGAAATCTTTCAGACAGCCCAGTGATTGATGGGAGAAGTAGCAACTAAGCATGCCTTAAGGCATACATATGTATGGATGTAGTACCTGAAAACAGCCACTAGTTGCCACTCTTTCAATGCTAAGTATAATCTCTTTTTTACAGAGTACTAAAAAAAAAATGGAAAATGACAGTCTGCTCTAAACTAAGCTGTCTACAAGTTGCACCAAAGTTAAAAGGGTGACTAGACTGTCCCTTGTGCATAACACATATTTATGATGTGCAATATAATATTGAAAATGGAAAGTGTACATATCTTTTAATGTAATTGTTGACTCCTGTTACTGCCATTGGTGGACTATTTCACCTCCCCACCCTTGTACCCTACTGTTATGCTTGAAAAGGAACATCTCTTGCCCCCTTTGTCATCTGCTACCTCGTTGCCACATTGATCCCCAGGACATACTTGAAAACGAGAGAAATCTCAATGTATTCTTCCTTGTAAAACACTTTCTAAATAAAATAAAATAAATAGCCTTATCGGGGTACAACTTTGTGAGAACAGTTTGGCAGAAGACCCTTTTCCATTCCAGCATGACTGTGCCCAGTGCACAAATTAAGGTCCATAAAGACATGGTTGGATGAGTTTAGTGTGGAAGAACTGTGATAAAATGTGGGATGAACCTCACAAATGTTCTACTAGATAAAAAAGGCTGCAAAAAGGGGGAACAGCTACAGATTAATGTAATGCATTGTCATAAAAGTCCCTTGACTGTTGAAGTAATGGTCGGGTGTCAAATTATTTTTGTCCTAAAAGTGCACTTTGGCCTTAAAGGGACAGTCTAGGTCCCAAACTCCCTTTGGTGCCAGATGAAGATTGTTGCTTGTATAGTGCACAGAGGTTTTTCCAGTGTGATTTTATGTAGGCATTCTGCATAAATCAAATTTTTAAGATTTGACTCAAGCCCTCCCCTGTGAATA
The DNA here is from genome assembly GCA_036172795.1 of Pelodytes ibericus. NCBI lineage: Eukaryota > Metazoa > Chordata > Amphibia > Anura > Pelodytidae > Pelodytes > Pelodytes ibericus. Next base: position 80,642,754 of record CM069859.1, read on the forward strand.
CTCTGATTGTTTACTGCAAGTGTGGCAGCACTGATTATAAAGACACTGAGGATATAAAGATTTGTTTCATTTAATCACTTCCTGTGCTCCAGGAATTGAATACATTCTATATACTGTGATAAACTTGGTTTTGTACACAGTAGGATCTCTTAACAGTATAACACATTGTCTAATGACATCAGTAGACAGGAAGTTCCATTCATTTTAATGAAATTATTCTCATTGGTTCTCACAGCAAAAAAGTAAATTACTTTTACTCAGCTAGTTTGGGAAGTCCTGGTTTCTTGCAAACTACTTTAATTTCACAATGTCATCTAGCTGTAAGTATTTTATATTATTTATATTTTAAGCGATGCAAAATGTAAAGCATGCATTTTAAAGGACTTTGAAAGTACATTAATATGCATTAATATTTGGAAGATACACTTTGCGCACTAGGCAGTCATTTTAAGTTTCAAATCCCCATCTTAATTCCCTGCAATTCTCTCTTTATTGAGTAGACCCTTGTATTAGTTAAACCAGAAAACACCCATTACAAGCCATTACTTAAAAGGTATACTATACAAGAGTGATTAAAGTAATGCAGAGTAAAATATTTAATTGTTTCTTGCAGTGTGCACTTGCAACTACGTATTAGCAGTGTAAAGACCATGAAATGTATGGTCATAAGAATATGCAGTTTGTTACCTCCATAATGACATAGTTTAGCTAAGTAAACAGATTACCATTGTCAATCTGTGACAGTGACTGCGTGTCTGGCTTTGTTTATAGAAAACATATATGTACATTCCAAGCTTATCCTGTTGTTTCTCAATGACAAGTATCATTAGATTATGTTTAATGTAACAACTGTGGGGAAATAAATCCCCAACACTGCTACAAATAATTTGTTAATGAACAAGCAATTTATTTAGTAATTTATGAAAATATTTCAACAGTTTTACAGTTTATTATCTTAAGTTATCAACCATATAAACATTAATAATTGACTTATATACAATATAATGATGCATGTATAATATATTTTAATCATCTGTGGTAAAATATTTTAGTAAAAATAGGAATGTTAATACTTATAAGCCAAAAGTTCAATAGTTACCCTTTGAGAAATCATGTGATCTGCTCTAAACATCAATGACAGACAAAGATGGTTCATGGAGTATATATATATATAGGTAGGTGATATTTCAAAATCAGCATATGTTCATGAATGTCACTGACAATCACAAGTAATCTCTTTCTAATATTCTAAATTGACATTTCTCTGTTAAGCTAGTTGTTAATGTGTATTTCATTTTTCAAAGTTCATACATTTTCAGATTAGACATTAAAGGTCAGTCTTACTACTGTATTTTCAATAGAATAAAGGTGTTATTTAATATATTGAGTGTACTCTCATTTATTGATTCTGATTTATTTGTACTTGTTATTACTACAACCCACTAGTCAGGGCTGCCATCAAGGTGGTACAGCTGGTACCACAATAAGGTGCCCAATTGTCCTGGGGGCACCACCTGGAGGATGTCTGTGTGCTGTGCAGACACCTTCTGATGCTGCCCAGCAATGCCAGGGAGTGTTCTAAGCTGCAATACTTGGGTCACGTGACATGTTGATTCAAAATGAAACACAGTTTAGATGTGAAGCAGTATTTACAAGCAAAACTTTTTTGTATAGGGTCACCATTTAGGCCTTTTCTTTTGTTATAAATTAAGATAACAAGAAACACTGAAGGACCTACTCGGTCAGAAGCCAGATAGAGATATATTTCCTCCTGTTACAGCCTGAAGTAGATGAGTGGAGCCTCCCTCGACGCCAGGCTATCCTGCCTGTTTAACAAAATATCAAATTGGATGAAGCAGACGGTTTGTGGAAGGAGCTCACAATAAACAGGTATGCAAAAAATAAGCCATTTAATAAATCGTAGAAAAAGGCTGGTACACAAGACTGGACAGGGCACAGTGAAAAAAAGACGCCTTACGTGTTTCATGCTTCAAAAGTACTAAATGATAGGCTGATAAGAGGAAGGCACATGCTCAGTAATAACAGGTCAGTAATTAGCTTAACTAGACAGCAGAAAGCTGAAAAATCTATTAACTTATCACATGTGACTCCCATCATTATCAGCAAAGAAATGTTTAAAGTGAACACATCATGGACATGAAATTTAAATAAAGACAATATACAAATGTGAAAACAGGTAGAGAAGAAAATCGGAACATGTAGAATACCTCAATATGTGAATGCATACATGTGTATAAGTGTATACACACATATACACACATATAGGAAAGGGATGGGTGAACAGTATATAGAAAACATGTATTAATGCTGCACACATAATAATACAAGTAATAATGAGTAATAAAGTAATGATAAGATACAATAGAATTCACAATGTTTCTTTTACCTATGAAAAAATGCATTAACAACATGCTTTGAATTTATTTCCTTGTGAGTGCAAGTTTGTAGTGAGAAAATCCAAAAAACTTCCCTTTTGCACAGTGTTTCACATATGTTGCCTTTTCTAGGTGGAGTCTTAATTTTTTCAATGATTTGATATTTGAAATGTCTATACATTGTCATAGTAAACTTGGGATTGCCAATATCAGACAAATGCTCTCTAATTCTCTCTTTTACTGGGTGAATGGTTCAACCTATATATTGTTTATGACAACTCTGACAGGTGACACAATAAATACAATCTTAATTATAAATTAAGATCCAAAGTTTGGAGGAACCCCAACATTTCTTATGCCGGCCATGCCACTAGTAAACATACACCTGGAAGTGTAGATGTTTACATTTGAGCCTTTACATATTTGTGTTGATAAACAATTTAGTTGAATTTCTACAAATTAGAGACATCTAAAATAGTTATATTTTTGTTATGTTCAAAATTCTTATTTATCAGGAATTCGGGATGTGTTACACTTTGAAATAAGGGTAAAAACTAGAAACAAATCATATATATTCTACAAGTGCATGCAAATTTATACAAATACACACAATTACAAAAATTCAAAAAGACCTAATTAAAAATTTGCCATATTTTTTAATAGTACAGATACGTACAACTAGCATTTCTACTTTTGCTACCATTGTTAAATTTCAACTTTCTGTATTATCTTCCACTCCTAATTCCTGCATTTTAACAATTACAAAAACTGCCCACAAACTCAAAAAAACAAACAGTTGGTATTTGCTCTGATAATAAAGGTATGCATTCAACAATGAACTATTTATTGAATTACTACTTTTATAAAACTCTTGGTAACAGGTGCAATATACAGGAAATAAACACTTATATCATGAGAGCACTTTAGTTAGTCATGTTGAAGTTGCAATCTAAAAATGCACCAAACAGGGATATTAATGTGATTTACTTTGGTTAGCTGGTGACATAGGTTCTATAGATGTTGCAAAGAAGTACTTAATAGAATGAATTTACCATTTTAAATGTATGTTTAGTCAATCTATAGCGAGAAATGCACACAACAAAAAATGGTTTCCCTTGCCATGGTATTAAGATATTGGACTACACATATAAAACTGTTAAAATAACAAAATCATCATTACATTGAAGTTCTACAAAGTGGCAGGATATGGCCACTGTGGTAAGTAGCAATCTGAATGTGTCATAGTCGACTTGTTCCCCCAAATTTCCTTGAAAACAAGAAAATATTTTATAAACTGAAAATGTTTTTCAGATTATGTGTGAAATGATCATTTCATATGGATTCAACCATAATAAAAGAAATGCACTCACAAAAAGTAGAAATAGGAAAGTCACATCAACTAATTGCCCCAGGACTTCTTATCTGCCTCTAAATTAGGACCAATGAACTCAAACTAAGAGAGACACTAAGGGCTATAATTGTTGTACTTAAATAAATTAACATATTCCTTGTCAAAACAGGAAACTCAAACTTCAATACATGTTTTTTACTTTGTGTAACAATAGATGATGGTAGTAAGTGCTGCTTGACAGAATCTACAGTTTTTACTTGTTCATTTTTGGAGACCATTTGTAACTCTAATAATGACCCATGTTTCTCAGAAAAAGAATTGCAAACTAAGTATAGGTAGAACATATTTTTTATCTGCAGTCACATTCTCAAAGGCAAACCCATTATGTTTTTTTTTCCATTACAGCTTGGTGAGAAAAAATGAAAGAAAACTTACAAACTGGTTAACATGTGACACCAGAAAAATTATTCATGTCGCTCGCCTAGTTCGTAAATGCTTCTCAGGTCAGCGCCAGGATTTCATTTACTATTCCACATTAAAAGAAAATAAATGGGTCAACATGCTCTCACTGAACTCTGCGAATGAAAATATTTGCCACACAGCATGTAAAATCAAACCTTACCTGCAATACTTGTTTACTACCTGACTACCATAGTTTATATTTATAAAGTATATAAATAAAGTATTTATATATATATATATATATATAAACATAATTCAAGGAAAAAATAAACATTCACCTGAGCATGTATTCTAAGGGTGCTGCTGGAATGACCTATTAGTTATTTAAAATATACAAGGACAGACACGTTAAACAAGTCACAAATTCTTACAACTATAGTTTTCATGAAAATATGTATATGTAACCTTTATCCCAGACCCAGCCTAATTTGCATCTTCTTGGACCTCCTTACCACAATAGATTCACAGAACATTATCATGGAAGACTTAAATTCAGTAATAGACCCATAGCTTCACTGCACACACTACCCTATGTCTTTTTTCTTCTCTCTCCAACAATTAATAAACACGTACACATTAGTAGATTCTAGAAGAAAGGGTTATTCTTTTTGCTCCCATTTCTACAACTCTTACTCTAGAATTGACTATGTCTTCATCATCCCAAAACTCACTCAACACCTTACTTCTGCGACAATTCACGAAATAACATGATCAAATCATGCTATAGAAGAATCTAAGTTGTTATAAAAAGAGACAGCGCTAAATAAAAATCCAGAAACATATGGATATAATATATAGGATAGATCTATTAAATAACATAAAAATAAATGTATAAATAATAGTAGATAGGAAACAAAAATCAAATACACAAATAAATAAAAACACCCCATAAATAATTTGAACAATTGTAGATATAAACAAATTATATAGCACTTTACCACTATTAGCACACCACAGGATGCATTTCGTTAGTCTTCCTCAGCCGGTGGGCATCAGTGCACCAATGCTTACCAGCTGAGGAAGACTAATGAAACGTGTCCTGTGGGGTGTTTATAGTGGTAACGTGCAATATATTTTTTTATATACACGATTGTTCAAACCTGGCCAGGTAAAAAAAACAGTGTGTAAGGAGACTATTTGATTTAATTATACAGTTATACTTTATATTGTTTATATATGGTGTTTTTATTTATTTATATATTTTATGTATATGATCAATGTGACCAGCTATTAAATTTGTGATCTAGTGGCACTGGCGATCCCTGTTTTATATGTACTATTATTTATGCATTTCTTTTTGTGTTATTTATAAATCTATCTATATATTATTTACATTTGTATCTGGAGTTTTATTTAGCGCTGTCTCTTTGTATAACAACTGTGTTTTTCTTTTTGCAGTGGTGCAGATTACTGCAGTTGTTTTAAGACTAGCTGCTATTAGGTGGAGAACCTCCCTCCAGAAGATTGAGAGATATCCCTCCACTCTGTATACATATACATATATTTTGGTTAATATTGGATTTACAATTTATTCATGGTTAAGGTTTATTGCACACTGTATATTATATTTTATTAGGACCAGCTGTCATGGGTCAAAATGTCAGGCTAACCATCAAAATTTACTAAAACTTTATTTTTTGTTGAACCCTTTAAGTGCAGCGTGCACTCTTCCATTTGCATCTGTGGATGTTTTTCAAGGCCATTCACTACTCTGGCACCTGCTTAAATATTATATTTATTTATTTTTTCTGGTGTGCCAATATTGTTTCATCCACACAAGAGGGGAGTTAAATCTCCTTCTCTCTATTTCAACCCTGAGAGCTATTACTTGGACCAAACAGAAAGTCTTTGAAAATGCAAACAAATTAGACCTTACTAGCTCTGTGAAACATCCTTAACATCTACACTGTTAAATCCCTCAGTGCCCATATAAAGGACCTTACCTATTAACATTTAACTATGCCCATAAATTTACTGACTATTAAGCTAAAATATACAACAGTAAACCAACCTCCACCAGCGTTTCTAGAATCCTTCAATCTTCCAAAACTCACCTCACAAAACCAATACTCAAGTAATGATTGAAAAACATGACGTAGCCATAAAACAACTTAAAAAGGCTCCAGGACCAGGCATCTTTACAGCAACATATTAGAAAACCTTGAAGCATCTTCTCAGGCTGTACCTAGTGAAAATGTTTAACTTATTCATGGAAGGATCAAGGGCGCCCCTGAAATGTGGTACACACCTTCAAGGACCTCACTCCATTTTAAACCTTATGGCAAAAGCTACATGACAGAAGTCAATGATTTCCCACTGTTATATACATTTGATGGATGTGTTCTACCCCATGAGAGCCCCTTATTGAAGTAAATAAGAGCACGATCTAGGGGAAAGAAAAAATGGACAGACATTATGGCCAACACGTTGTATGCACAACCCAAAGAAAAAGGGTTAGTCTGTGCCAGATGGTACTTGTACCTCCAGCAATAAGCCCATATGCGCCCCCATCAGCTCAAAACTCTGCTATAGAGGGTGTGGTCAGATAGGCTCATACTTGCATTTGGTGTGACTGCCCCACAATAAAGAATAAAGAATGGCTGGACTTATGCCTTCTTAAACATGAAAGGGGGACTATCAGTTTCTTATGTTAAGTATATATATTTAGATAAATAGTTGCATATATACTTATATGATCTTTTTATTATTATATTCACCTTTTGTCATATGAAATGGTAAAAATATTTTCTTGGTTTTATGCCCTACTGCACTCACAATGTACCTAAAGGAATTGTCACAGAACCATATTGTACTCACACCACTTGACATGCACCTATATTGCACCCACAGCACTTGCCATGCATCCATATGACTTGCCCCTGCACCCACATTAGCCCCTCTGCTCCCACAACAGCATTAACATCTGCTCATCGTTGGCCTCAACATCAGCCATGTTCCCACAACGTCATAATCCCCAATATCATTATCAGCACATATCATCCCAAAATTATCATCAGCCCCTTTATAACCCAAAAAGCATAACCATTAGCTCCTTTGTTCCCCCAACAACACCAACCCACCTTCTCCCCCATCATCATCATCAGCCCCCTGATCCCCCCACATTATCACCAGCCTCCATGCTTCTCTGTTTCCCTAACATCATCACCAGCCACCTTGCCCCCCTGTTCCCACAACATCATCATCAGTCCCCTGTACCCAAGCATCATTATTGCTCTCCAAGCATCACTTGTCATCAGCCCCCTTATTCCATCCATTGCCATCTCTCCACCTCCCCTCTCCCCACATCATCATCAATTCCCCTTTCCTCTCTTACCTTGGAACAAGGGGTTGGTACATCACTCTTATTTCTAGGTATTCCTTTTGTTCCCTTCACAACTTTGTCAATAAGAGTGCCAGGTCACATGACCGCCTGCGCTCTGATTGACTGAAAAATGCTGATTAGCAAGAGGAGGAGGAGTCTGTTGTCTGGGTGAATCACACAGACTTATCTGCAGCACCCCTTTGCAGCAGATATCAGTGCAACCTGACTGGGCATGGTGCCCCCTGCTCATTTGTCTCAGTTGTATCCAGTTGCATCCCCATTATTTTTCATGATAAAATTGGTGTCACTAAATGAAACTTACACATTATACATTTTTGTAGACTGTTTTATATTAATTGTACTATCCAGCACCCATAGGGATGCCTCTAAAACAACTATTCAATTTAAATTGTTGCTGGTATAACTTTTTCATTTAATTTGACATATTATTGCATATACTTGCATCTATTCACTTATAGTTTTATTTACATTGGTGGCAATTGTGCTACTCTTTTTTTTATGTTGTCATTCAAATTTGTTTATAATTCCTGTGTTTATAGTATATTAAAAATACATTTATATTTTCCAAAATTATATGGTTCATGCCCATAATCTTATGCAATAATAAACCCACAACAAAGCAATATTTGGTGGTCTTGATTACCTTCAACATTTAAAACGTTTTGTAAAATGATGCCACCTATGTTTTTAAGTAATATGTGAACTACTACAGACATAATGGGGTAGATTCTATACTGGCCATTAAGGCCATTAAAAGGTGAAGTTGAATACCTCATATTATTCCTGAAGGAAATAAATCTACCCCAATGACTTCACTGTCTTTGTATATAGTAATGTTTTTCCCAAACAGCATACAATGCTCATTTTCATGGAAGTTGCTTCTGAAATTAAATTGTACAATAAAATGGTAATTTTATATTCTTTTAGCTTTCACACCAAACATTTAGTAACACACTTTCCTCTTGTATGAAATTGCCTATGTTCTTGCTAAAGCAAATTGTTCTTTCAACAACCCTTCAGGTCAGTAACATTATGCTACCGCATTGTGTGCTGCTCCTTCATTTCTGGATAAATAGAGAGGTAACACTTGACCAGCTGCACATAAAACCAATTACAATATGTTACAGCTAGCATGGAAAAATACATGAGGTAAAAACAATACACATGGCAAATTAAATTTTTCTGAATATTATCTAAAATGTCAGAAAAACAACATGTTTATTATAAAAATCCATGACATTTATTTGTTGAAATATTTTATTTAGAGGGAATTACTGTGTTAGCTTCTTTATTTTTAAAGAAAAGTATAGTCACATTACAACATTACATTCGTTTAAAGGAGGTTTTGTACTGTCCAAATGCAAGTATAAATAGTTCCCTTACTTAAAATATATATGAAAGCATTATGATTTCAAGGGAAACAGAATTAATTTTTAACCTTAGAAGACAATGGAATAATTTGACTAAACCTCAACTGACAAGATACCTGCAAAAGACATTAATAACCGAGTAGGAAAATTTCTCGTACCAATGGCTAATTTGTGCAGTTCAGTTGTCGGGTTACTTTTAGTGAATAATATAATTATATGAAGGAAGCTTTTATAAGATTCAGAAGAAATGAGCAGAAACTTTTATTACAAACAATATATATTAGAGGGGTAGATAAATTATACAGTTATCAAAAATCAGAAGTCCGGGTGAAGACCGAAATTATGTTGAAATGGAAGGTGAAATGAAGTTGAAATCTAGTTAGAAAGCATCCCTATTTGTTATGTCAGTTGGTAGCAACTTCCTCAGGGGGCCTCTCACACTATTGTTTATGTTGAGGAACACGGGATCACATGATCCACCTTTCCAACAGTAAGGTGGCCTTAAAAATGGACTAATGTAAAAATATGCCCACATACAATGTGTAGACTGAATAAAATTGATCAAACATCACATTTCATACCCTGTAAAGAATAAAGCAAATAAATAATAAAATAATACAAATTAAAAAATACATTTATAAAGTGAAAATCAATAATAAAATAAAAACACTGGAATCTGCACAATTCCTATTGCCCCTAATGAAGACGTCCAATACATTGGTTTGTTGCATTTTTTGTTCAAAATGTTGATTGGAGACATCCTTTATCCACATAGATTTTGTTGTTTCTAATAGACAATAAAAACACTACCACTATCTGTCCCAAGATGAATATATACAACCAAATAACAACATGCTTAGGTCAACATGCTAAGTGGTTCATTCATGTCACATACAAGCATATACTTGCTATCAATTCAGAAACAGCTAAGGGCTGGCAAGAGGGCAGGAGGGCAATTGGCCCCCAGGCTGCTCTATATTCTCTCTCAAAGTCGCGCTGTACCTTAACTGTCAGAAAATCTGTCATGTATGTCTATGTGTTTCTATCTCTTATAAAGTAGCACCAATGGCAACTCAATTGTTTTTGCCCCAGGGAAAACCTTTCCCTAGCTAAGACAATGGTTTTTGTAGCAGATAAGGACAAATTCCTGCAGATAAATTACCAGTTGGCTCATGGTGCTCCACAACTATCTTCTTAATCAGTTATTGCATCCTATACACAACCAAGCTAGCCATACAATTATTTCTGAAAACCCACTATTCCTGACAGCCTTTTTTTTTACATTGTGACAAACCACCTCTTTTACATATAGGATTTTGCCACCGATCTTTCAATAAACCACAGCCTTCTAGGGTATACAAAGTCCAGGACACATTCAGTTCGGTTTTCCTTTTCTATATTCGGTAGGAAAACAGCTGCTTTAAATAATAATAAACAAAAACAAAATTCCTTGCTCTTACTTGAGCTCTTACTAGACAGAAATCACTATCTATAATTGGGTGGCTTTCCCACTTACCAATTTCTTCAAAAAATGAAAACAGCTTTGCAATAAACACAAGTATTGGTCTCTCTGTCTCAGCTCTCCTAGCTGACCCTTTTTTTTTCTTCCCTCCCCTGCAACAGGCTGATCTCTTCTTTTAAAGGCCTGCCTGCTAATTGACTAGCTACAGGTTAGTGCCAATTAGGAAACTCTTAAGGAAAATCCAAATCCTGGTCTGTTACACATCAACTAGTGCTTTTGGAGCATTGGCCCACCCTGCTCTCCAAATACTCCACCCCAGGGACCCATACCGTGGTTTGCAGAGCATCAGCAATGTATATTGCAAACTTTAACATCTCTCAATGGGGCATTTAACTGAAAATTCTCAGGTTGCTGTTTAGCAAATCAGGCCTGATGTATCTTCCATCAACCACGATTCCACTTTTTCGCTCACAACATGCATAATGTGACTTCTTAAGCTCCTGTTATCAAAATGATAAAACATGTTAATATAGACAAATAAAAAAGTGAATAACTGCTGGAAAATAACTAAAGCAAATATAACACTGAATGCTAAAATGCATTAAGCTGCAGAAAGTAGCGACAAATCTATGCGGCATTAAAACAGCCTAGGGCTCTAATAGTTTATGGACAAAAATAATCTAAACAATAATAATGAAGCCACTGGTTTCCATATAAGCATTCTTACAATTTGCTAATTTTAAACCACTAGCTGTTACTCTTATTGAAATTATGGTATAATTAAGGGATGGGTCTAGGACACTTCTTCGCCGCATCTTCATCGCTGACAGTTCAGTGCGGCAGTTAGAACTCTAAACTGTCATCAATGAAGTATAACGCGGCCGTTTCACCGCGGCTGCAGCTATGTGAGAGCTGACAGTTCAGTGCTGAACTGTCAGCTCTTACAAATCTAAAAGTAAAACTATAATAACCCCCCTAATAAATGATTCCCCCCCAATAGTAACACTAAACACTAAACCCCAATACTAACACTAAAATTAACCCCAATACTAAAATTAACCCCCTAAACCCCAATACTAACCCCCGACCCCTAATACTAAAATTAACCCCCTAAACCCTAATACTAACCCTAATACTATTCCCCGACCCCTAATACTAAAGTTAACCCCCTAAACCTGAATACTAACCCTAATACTAACCCTAATACTATTCCCCGACCCCTAATACTAAAATTAACCCCCTAAACCCTAATACTAACCCTAATACTAACCCCCGACCCCTAATAGTAAAATTAACCCCTAACACTAAACACTAAACCTAATTCTAACCCCCTAAACCCTAATTGTAAACAAACTAAAATCGGTAAAATACTTACCTTTAGCGATGAAATGTCCCGCGATGAAATCTCCAGCGACTATCTGTCTTGTGCTGTAGAGTCGGCGGTGAAGCGGCTGCGCGTAAGCAGCCGCGATGAAGAGTCCCATCCCCCAGCTTAAGACACATAGACAGATAAACAGTGGATAGAGGATATGTACTCATTGTTATGCCAACTGAAGCATAGATACTTAAAACATTAACTGATAAGTAAATTTGGAGTACCTTTTTTCCCTTTTCATACCTTGCTTTATTATCTTTTCTACTCCACTATGTCCGTCTTCTAATCTGTGCCTCTGGCAGCACATCAGTGAATATCTTTTGCATTTCCAACAATTTAGTTCACTTGGATGATGAACATTACAGTTATTCCTACTCCTACAAAACTAGTGCTATACCAAAGGGGGCAATATCAGATTCAATATTATTTAATGCAAAGTCACACATGTTTGTTGTTGTTTCTTTCTTTTACATGTCATATTTGAGACACCTAATCCAGTACTTTGATACTGTTTTACATATTGTTATATGTATTCACATTCATTATTAAGATTGTTTACACATTTTTTTACACTGGTTTATTTATTATTTATTTTCTGTACATCACTCTTTCTTTTTGATCATATGTTTTTAATCAGTTAGGCTACAAAGCAAACCTAAATGTATACAGCACATAATAAATAAATGATGTGTGAATGACAGTTACATTTAATTCAGTTATTTTATGTATATATTTATGCATATGTGTGTGCATAAACATGTATATAAATCAAAAAGTACTTTCATTATGAATATACATGCACTCCCAGGTAGCAGTCAGGGCATTTTTCCTAAATGTAATTTCTAATTCTCCTGCTTTTCATTAAAGGTCTTGATTTGCAATTAAATGCATCTTCTAAACAAACAAATGAAATATTCTTGTTAGCCAGCTTGATAAATAGTTGTTATGGTCTTGTGATATTTAGATGATGGCAATTTAACATGGAAATTACTCAGTGAATTTGAGCGCTGCCTTATCAAAGTGACCTTTGAATAAAAACTGTTCCTATGCTTATGGTAAAAGTTTCATTAGTGCAATCAGAGCACTGATTATTTTGGTAAGTTGCAGATTTGATTAAATATTTTCTACTATATACAAACAATGTAATCACGCACAAAAACATAAACTATGTAAATACTATTCTGTAATATTTAAAAAAACCTATTAAATGCTTCTTACTTCATGTTCACAGAGCAATTTTTGATTGTATTTTAATAAGCTAGACAGTATTTTTGTAAACAAAAAAATAATAATTAGGGGATACAAGTAATTTTCATGTGTATTACATCGTAACGCAAAAGCTTAAAAACACATAACGTTTGCTACATATAAAAATAGTATGTTATCAAACTTTATATGGCAAGAGATTAGCCTAAACAACAGTGTATTCTTATTCCAGAAAAATATTGTTATTAAATTATCCATAGTAAAATTGTACCTTCTCAGTTGCAAAATGTGAAAACAATACATCTATTGAAAATAGCTACAAACTTACCTTGTAGCACTAAGTGGATGAACAGAACTCAATTAGTATACTATACAGAAATGGTTTCCTGAGGCTGTTTTTTTTATTAATTGAATGACAATCTGGTTCTAAACTGAACATCAGAGCAAGGGCTCAATTTTGTTAGACTCACAATTCATACAATAATATAGTAAAATAATGGGTAAACATAAGACTCTGGTAAACATAAGACTTGTGCCCCATTGTTCATTTGAAAATTAAAATGTGAAGAATATAGGTTACAGTGGCAAAGCAGATATAAGAAACACTGGAGTTTATTGAAAGAGCAGTGAATCCGTGTGAATGTGCTGAAATATGTGACTGACAATTGAACCATAGAAGAATATTATCATCACCTAAACTAGGATAATATGCCAGTGTGCACATATGTTTGCATCCATTGATGTCAGATGCAGCAACTATGTTCTAAAAAGTATATTTCACTGAATATAATCAATGACAGGAACTGATGTTTCTTATAATGAGTTATTCTGAACATAGTGTAAAAAATATTTAAAACATAAAAAATGAACCTAACCACTTTCCTGAAATCAGTCCTGTTGACCTATTCACCCTTGAATCAGAACAAAGAAATTGCAACTATCCACAAAATATACTGTTTTTTAAGTTTAAATTTTGTGGTTAGCTGTTTGTTAATTTTTATTTAAAACTTATTTATTTATTCATTTATTTCAAATTGTAGGTTCTGCTAGAGGGTACTACATTTTAGTCAACAGCCTACAGTATAAATTGTTATGCTTAAAAAGTATGATACATGAATGCAGAGTCAAGTGTGCTAAACTGGACAGCGTCATCCCCTAATCCCGAATTAGAAAAGTTATTAAGTTGCTTTTGAAACATTATGGTTAGCAATACTAAATATTAAAAAAAAAAATGCATTTTATGCTTCTATTTTGCTTGCAAGGTGCAAAACTATTAGCTTATTTCTGTTAATATAGCTTTGTGACTATTATACACAGTTGTCCATTGTTTGCTTGTTGTCAGTATTGATGGTTTTAATCTCCAAACAACAACCTATACTTTTCTGAATATCACCTATAACTACTCTGTTGGGAGACGTGTCCATGCCTCGCTGACTGGGAATACATTTCTTGGGCATGTGTAAAATCTGTGTAATCCTATTACTGTCAAAGGAAATTCCCTACAGAAATCAAGAATGTGTAGCTTCAAAAGCTTTGCACACACTGATGTCGATGTTGTCTCCGTGCCCTGTCTAATGTGTCATGTATGACCATGTGTAAGTCTTATCCTATAATTAGCTGATTTGGTCTGTTGCTTGAAATTATTTGGTGTACATTTTTAAGGTATTCTTTCCTATCCCTTGATGGTGTGTGTGTGTGTACATTAATAAGAGTCAGTCTTTTGGGTTTCCAATTAAAATGTAATAATATCTTCCGTATGACATATTTCTAAACCAGACAGACCAGACAGAAAGAACACTGTGTTTGAACGTGTTTTTACACCCTGCTGTTATTTTTTTTTTGTACATTGGCAAAGTAAAAAGCTTTCGGTAATGTCTGTGCAAGATCACTGCCAGTGAATAGTGAACAAAATATTTTTTGCATTCAGTGTCTACCAAAGCCAAATGTCAAAAATGCTTAGTAAAATTGTTTGCTTAACACATACACACATTGGGGTTTATGTATAAAACTTCCACACATGCGAGAGGTCAAAAAATTAATGACCACATACATATGGGGCGGGAAAAAATCAAGAATTAGCAAGAACATCCTAATGAGGAAGATATATAAAGGGGGCCTGGGAGTACGAATCTAATTAGGTTATATGAAGCCAGTAGGGTTTTCCATGTAAATAAATGGCATCTGACCTCTGAAATAGAGGAAGCTTGGTTCAAACTTGAAAAAGAAGCAATAGGACTACCTGATATGTCATTAATTCTGTGGTTAAATGAAAGGTCATATAAAGAACTATTAGAATCTATGGCAGCAAGCTATATAGCCGACCTTATAAATATATGGAGGAAATTTAAAAAAAGACTGGGCATAGAGGGCCGGATCATATCCTCCACCCCGATCACTATATTGGAACTTAATATAGAAAATTTTTCTGCGAAAAATTGGAATGAAAAACAAGATCTCACATTCGCAAACATATTAGAGGGTGAATATGTTAAACACTTCTCACAAATTCAGGAAGAGCTAAATGTCCCCTCAAGAGAACTGTTTGCATACTTGAGAATAAAGAACTACATAGACTTTACACAGAGAAAGGGAAAAAAAGAGGTGTCAAGATGCGAATTAGAAAAAACTTTCCATGAAGAAGATAAACCCAAAATGCTTCCCATCTATTATGAATGGCTAAACTCCACAGACAGGGACGAGAAACCCAAAGCTTGGCTAACTTGGGAAAAAGAACTAGGTATAGAGTTCGACAATAAGCAGTGGATCAACTCCCTAACCGAAGTTAGGAAATGTGTTAAATATCTAAATATAATTGAACTCCACTGTAAAATGATAAACAGGTGGCATCTAGTACCAGTCATTTTAAATAAAATAGACAAATCAAAATCATCCCTATGCTGGAGATGTAAGATAGAGGAAGGAACTCAAGCGCATATATGGTGGAGTTGTCCCGCTTTAAAACCATTATGGAAAAGAGTGTTAAAAGAAATAACTCAAATATTTGGGGAAAAATTAACTATAAACATAGACTCCGCCCTTTTACATTTACAGATACCAACTCGCTCATTTGATAGAAATATCTTCTGTTCCACATCCTTATGGCCACAAAATTGGTGATTGCACGCCATTGGATCCAATTAAATTGCCCTCAATGGCAACAAGTAAGGCATCAAATTAACTTCCAATATAAGATGGAATTGGGGATCACAGAAAACCGAGGATTCAAGCAATCACAAAAATGTAAAACAAGATGGGAGCCTTGGACTAGATATATTCAGGAAATAGATTACATAGGATGAAGAGTAGAATAATGATCCTGGTGGCGCCTCTCCCCCCCTCCCCCACCCGTTGTTTGTATTATATGTTCGAGTACAGTCTGTTAATAAGTTGATTTAGCAATATTTAAATCTGATGAATTCATGACAGATCTCTGTAATATTGGAAGTATGTAGACTGTGTTTTTGTCTAATGTCAGTTGTTTTTAATGTTTTTGTATGACCTTTTTGCAGCTTCAATAAAAAATTTAAAAAAAAAAACCTTCCACACAAGAAAATAGCTCCAAAAAGTGGCTCTATCATAGTGTTCGCCAATGTATAACAGTAAATATTGGGACTGGACCATACTTCTGGGATATACTCAATGTACACGAAAACAGGCTTTAGGAAAGTGCCTGAAAATGATCAGACAATCTTTACCAAAACCATTTTGACAGGGGCACTTTTACCTGTACACGTGTACATTTTTACATAAGAAATGGGGATTGCGTATTTGTTCTAAATTCCTGACACCTTTGTGCATGAAACTTTTTTTTATAAAAAAAAGACCCCTTTTGTTCTCAGCTTACATGTTCTGAATTACAATGAAATTCCAAATTATATGGGAATCTTCCCCATTAAGTGCACCCGTTTATGAGTACTGATCACACAACAAAGATAAAGATAACTTTTAGATTTTTCTTGCTCAGCATCAATTGAAATTTGGAAGAAAGTTGTTATGTTTAATGTTCTTTTACCATTAAATATGATGACTACATGCCTGTATTTACTACAAGGCAAAAAAGGCAGCTGTAAAGGTATGAAGAGGAAGGAGAAGGACAGAAAACCTAAAGTAAGGTAAGTAAACTGGGACAAATAATAAAAAGTCATAAAAAGTGCAATAAAATAAAAGCACAATTTGCTAAACTGTGAGAGACAATTTGTCTTGTTATGGCCAACATAACTAACGTGTAAATTTGGAAATGATGCAATACATTCAACACATCATCAATAAAAGCTATATAAAAAGAGCAGTAAAATAAAATCTCAATTTGCAGCAAGTGTTGGATGTGAGGTGAGAACTACAATGCTACTTTATAAAGAGTTGTTATTACCACTGGGATGCACACATTCCACTTGCAACAGAAATTGATACTGTCTTTGCAAATCCAAGTGGAAGAAAATTCAAGCCTTAAAGGGCAACTCTATCAAAAATAGAAAATACTGTTTAATTGGAAGATTGCATGAAATATACCCATTTTAAACAGAAATGTTTTCATAAAAGAATGTAAATAATCTACCTTTGTTCTGCATAGCTGTATAAGGGAGCAGACATGTTGTTTAGAATCTTAGGGTGGCTCTTCATTCACCTTTGTTCAGATGAAGGAAGATCTGACCAATCTGACCCAAGATACTAAAAAAACATGGCTGAATCAAAGATGGATCAATACGTTACATTATTTATTTTGTTTCATTAACCCCTTAACGCATTTGGATGTAAATATACATCCTGAAAAGCATGGTCCTTGAGGACCATGAGGACGTATATATAACAGCCTCTGAGAGGGCTTTCAGCCCCCCCTCACCCCCCTGCGTGCATACGATCACCGTGAATGTGATCGTATGAGCATTACACACATAGGCAGTGAAAGCTGATCACTGTCTATGTGTGTTAAAGTGTTGCAATGATGCCTCGATACCCGGTGATCGCGGGTGTGTGCTGTATCGGAGGAGCATGCTCCTCCAATACAGCGTGCCCAGAGGAGAGCGACGGAAGAGAGAGAAAAGAATCTCTTCCGTCGCTCTGAAACTGCTACTTGACTGCCCCTAGAGGCAGTTAAGTATATTACCGTCTGTAAGAAAAAATGAATTAAATAAATAAATAAAATAAATAAATGGAAAAAGATAACCCTAGATCTACTAAACCTAGATCTAGGGTTAGGGTCATAATTAGGGTCATAATTAGGGTTACAGGGGGGTTCGGATGATTACAAGGGTTAGATTAAGGGGTGGGGGTAGATTTAGGGTTAGGGTAAATTTAGAGTTGGGGTAAATTTAGGGTTGGGGTAAAAAAGTCACTGTAGAAGAAAATGATTAGAAAACAAAAAAAACCCCACTAATATTGTTTATTGCCCTATTACTTGAAATAAACATAGACATACAAGGAAACATTGGTATTAATAAACTCAGGACAAATATTAGAAATATATAGAAGGGGTATTTTTTACCATTTGTAATTGTGTAAAAAAAAAAATAGGTCAAAGTTAGAAGTGTTTTTTATGTCATATTTTCATCATATTTTATATATTTTTTTAATAGTAAATTATATCATATTATGAAAATAATAGTATCAAATGAAAGCCCTATCTGTCCTTTAAAAAATGATATATAATTTTTGTGGGTGGACTGAACACAAAGAAAGAAATTCACAGTTCAGTAAACGTATGACAAAAATAATGGAATTCTGGTCATCAAGGCACATCAAATGCAACATAGCACTCAGTCACTAAGGGGTTAAAGCATTTCTATGCAAACAATCTAAACTTGATGCAATCTTTCAAGTAACCATTAGTTACTTTTGTGCTACAGTTGTCCTTTAAATTCACCTACCTTAACCTTAACTGCATGTCATTGAACTGTAGGGGTCTAACCTCCCCACAGAAAAGAGCATACCTGTATAACAATTTAAATTAAGATAATGTTGATATCATCTTTATACAGGAAACCCACTGGGAAATTACGGGCAGGTCATATTGTAAATACAAGAAATATCAATATTCATACTTCTCTGGTTTACATAATAAGAAAAAGAGAGGTGTGGCTATCTTTGTTTCCAACTCAGTCAAATTCAATTACATTTATCACAAACGAGATGAGATCGGAAGGGACATTATCCTGATATGCAAGGTTAAGGATATATTTTATACATGTTTGAATGTTTACAAACTGAACGACTTTCCAGTTCGATTTTTAAATAATATAACCGAGAGATGGGAAAAATTATTTCAGGGAAGTCCCATCCTGGGGGGTAACTTTAACACCCTGCCAGATTTTAAACTCGATAAGAGCCTACACCCTGTGAGAATTGTTGATTCCAAATTGAAAAGAGCAGCTCAAATATTTACAAAGTACTTTTTTAATTATAAATTATATGATGTCTGACGGTTGTTGCACCACCTGGAGAGATACTTCACCTTTTACTGAGATACACCAATCCTACA
Organism: Pelodytes ibericus; assembly: GCA_036172795.1. NCBI lineage: Eukaryota > Metazoa > Chordata > Amphibia > Anura > Pelodytidae > Pelodytes > Pelodytes ibericus. Next base: position 80,662,194 of record CM069859.1, read on the forward strand.
AAAAAAAATAATAAAAAAACTGTTTTGGAGGGAAAAGGTTTGCAAGGCTGTTTGCAATCAGTTAACCCCTTAACGACAGATGACGTGCCAGGCACGTCACGGCAAATCGTGGACTTGCCGACAGCTGACGTGCCTGGCACGTCATGCACTAAATGGAGTAAAGAAAGCGACCAGAGGTGCAGTTATTGGTTTTGCAACTTGAAATTTTGACATGCAATATGTCCATTTGGGACATATTTGAAGCCATCTAGTGTATTTTACCCCATAAACCCATAAATTTCTAAAAGTAGACAACCTAGGCTATTTCAAATGGTGGTATTTTAACACTTTCCATGCACTAATTCTGCCACCAGCCTTTGTCAAAGTTTGTGGTAGTAATTTCTTTGTGGTTTTTTTTTTTTCACATTGTACTTCAGACATGAATTCACAGATTTTAGTATGTGTCACTGCCAACAACAACCCAATATGTATTCAACAACATCTCCTGAGTGCAGGAAAACCACCCATGCATAGATTTGTTGGGTTGTTTGGGGGCTAAAAGGCCACATTTTGAAGGTGCGCATTTACAACTTGGAATTTTGACCATGTTTTATTTGGGACTTTTTGTGAAGCCAGACAGTGTATTTTACCCAAAAAAGCAAATATTTTGTAAAAGTAGACACCCTAGGCTATTTTAAATGGTGGTATTTTAACATTTTCCATGCACCAATTCTACCACCAGTCTTTGTCAAAGTTTTTGGTTGTAATTTTATTGTGTATCTTTTCCGCATACATTGTAATTTAGACAAAAATTCACATATTTTGGTATGTGTCACTGCCAAACAATACCCCAGTATGTGTTCAGCAACATCTGCTGAGCACAGGGATACCACCCATGCATAGGTTTGTCAGCTTGTTTGGGGGTTAAAAGGCCACATTTGAGAGGTGTGCTTTTTGATTTTTCAACTTGGAATTTTGACATGTAGAGCAAGGAAGGGGTTAATAGCTCTTATAAGAGCCTTTGTAGTACTGTACAAAAAATTAACCCCTAAAAATGCAAAGACAAGAACAAATGTTCTGCTGTGCAGTGATCAATGGCAGGGAAGGGGTTAATACAAAGGGTATGGCTTTTATAAAAGCCCTTGGGTCTCACAATTTTGTAACATTTTATTTTATTTATTACAATTAAAAACATATATTATACAGATCTGTCTCTCTCCCTCACTAAAACTCAAGTGAGGAGAGGGAGGCAGATCCATATGGGTCAGAACAATATTTACCAATAGTGACCATATGAATGGTGATGCTCATCTGAGTAATCACCAAACCGCCTTTGCCACAGATCGGCTGTTACTGATAGCAATACACGCGCTCAGACTGCTTCAAAAGGAATACAGATAATCCCCTAGTGGGTATAATGAACCCATTGTGAGTGTGACAAAAAAAAATGCCGATAGCAACAAAAATCCTTCTGCAGCCAGATCGCTCCATATGCGCTGCTTAGGCAGTGACCACATGCGCTGCTTAGGCAGTGACCATATGCGCTGCTTAGGCAGTGATATACAGCAAGCAAGGGGTCAATAGCTCTTAAAAGGGCCTTTGATATACTGTAATAAATTACAGTAAAAAAATGAACCCATAAAAATGCACAGACGGAAAAAATTGTGCTGCTGTGTAAGATCACATACACAGCGTACACAGCAATCAATGGCAGGGAAGGGGTTAAACAATGCAAACAGTTTTCATAAAAGCCCTTGGGTTTCAATTTCATTAAATATATTATAATTACAAACTTACATTATCCAGCTCTGTCTGTCTCCCTCACTAAAACTCAAGTGAGGAGAGGGAGGCAGATCTACATGGGTCGGATCAATATTTACAACAAATATTGATCTGACCAGGCGAATGGTGATGCTCATGTGAGCAATCACCAAACCGCCTTTGCCACTGATCAGCTGTTACTGATCGCTATACATGCACTCAGACTAAAATAAAATATTATATATAAAAAATATTGCTGCATTTGCGCAAGATCGCTGCTTAGGCAGTGATCTACAGCAAGCAAGGGGTTAATAGCTCTTAAAAGAGCCTTTGTTATACAGTAATGTATTACAGTAAAAAAAATTAACCCCTAAAAAATGCACAGACAGCAAAAAATGTGCTGCTGTGTATGATCACTGCGTACACAGCAATCAATGGCAGGGAAGGGGTTAAACACGTGAAATGGCTTTTATAAAAGCCCTTCAGAGCACTTGTCATACATGCCTACACACCGATCACACTGATCTGCTGTGCAGGCATCACTTCCGATGCTCCTGCCAGTTGAAGGGAAACGCTGCCTGTACAGGCAGCATTCCCTTCTGCTGAGCCAATGGGGTCGCTCAGGAGAGTGACCACAATCGGTTCTGGGGGAGCCTTAAGATGTTGCTAAGTGCCTTGCTAGCGAGGCACTTTAGCAACACCTGAGATGCTTAGGAAGCGAACGATCGGGGAGTGATCATAGCGCGCCCCTGCACTTTTTTTAGTGTTGCACAATGCCTCTACATACTCTTGATCGCTTTATTTTCTATTTTTAGTGCATGACGTGCCAGACACGTCACCTGTCACCAAGTCCTCAATTTTCGTTGACGTGCCTGGCACGTCATCTGTCCCTAAGGGGTTAATAATTTACAACTCGAGATCAAAGAAAACCTTGATGAGAGAGCAGAACACATGCTTCTCAAATTAAGACAGAACTGGTATCACAGTAGTGGGCAGGCAGGAAAAGTGATGACAAGGAAACTAAAATTTAGTCAAATCAGAAATAGGATTGAAAAAATTGAACACAAGAATACTACCTGCCTCTCACCAGATACAATTGGTAAAGCATTCAGGGACTATTATAGTTCACTCTACAATCTCCCATGTTGATAGTAGTTAGAGGAGCAATTAAGGGCCTAAAAAGTAATAAGGCCCCCAGCCAAGATGGGTACACAGCACTATTTTTTCAGACATTAGATCACTCTCTTTCTCTAATGGATTTGTTCAACGAGATCGGTCATAGTAAAAAATTCCTGTGGAAATGATTCATGCATCCATCAGCCTGATACTTAAACGAGGGAAAGACCCAATAATCGTCACAAACTATAAACCGATCTTGTTGATCAACCTTGATGCCAAAATATTTTCTAAAACCTTAGCCAATAGACTCAGTTAGTTGTTGCAGACCTGGTACATGTGGACCAAACAGGCTTTATTCTTGGGTGAACAGTTGAGGACAATGCCTGGAAAGTCCTCACCTTGATCTCAGTTGTACAAACGAAGAAGTTGCCAGTTGCCTTTGTTGCTCTAGATGCCAAAAAGGCTTTCAACCGTGTCAACTTGCGCTTCCTATCCCACATATTAGACGCTTTTGGTCTTACAGGACTCTTAAAAGATTGCTTTATGGCATTTTGCACTTCTCCTAAAGCAAGAGTTTCGGGCCCCATGTTGAAGTCAGAACTCTTTAACATTAAAAACTGAAGTAGGCAGGGCTGCCCATTAGCCCCCCTTTTATACGCTCTATTGAACTGCTCGCAGCCCAAATAAGAACTAATTAAGATATTAAGGGGATTAGTTATGGAGAATCTGAATTTAAAATAACTTTTTATGCTGATGATATCCTTCTGACACTTTCATCACCCGAACTTTCTATTCCAGCTGCCCTCAAAAATATACAAGAATATGCTGAATACTCGAACCATAAAATAAATTTAAGCAAATCCCTGGTAATTACACACAAGCAACTGGAGACTCAACTGAACGACCTAAAAAGTGATATACATTTTAACTGGTCTAATAAAGTTATAAATCATCTGGGCATTAAGATAATGTTCAATCTGAAACAGTGTAAAGAAAACAATGATCTTGACCTAAAAACAACTTTGAGAGATCAGTTATTGGAAGGGCTTTGAGCCCTCCTGGTTGGGTCATTTGAATATTATAAAATCATATATTATTCCTAAAATACTATATATATATATATATATTTAGAACCATTCCTCTTCAGGCATCTAACAATGAACTTAAACAACTGTCCTGATTAATTAGCAAGTATATCTGGGACTTTAGGACAACCAGGATTCAGGGCTCCATATTTAAAAGGAAACTAAACTGGGATGGCCTGGGATTGCCTGATATCTTTGGGCTGCATGAAGCATGCATGTAAGCCCGCTCTTTGTCATGGAACCTGGAGAGAAGTTCTAGTACTGGATGGTTCAAGTTGTAAAGTAGAGTTAGTAAATTGAAGAACCCCTTTATGTTATTCTGGACACCCCCTGTTATCTCTAATGGGCTCAGATTTAGTAACAATATCATTGGCAATACCCTAATCACTTTACGGAAAGAAAAAAAAATCATTGCCTCACCCCTTTTTTTACTCTTAAGCCCCAAATTGAGGTCCTCAATCTTTGCATGACTGACTTGATCCTATCTTCTTGGAAAGACAAGAGGATCACCACCTTATTTTAATACACTGACCGGAATTATGCCTCTCTATGAAATCAAAGCTAACATAGGCGTTCATGCTGACAATTTACTGCTTTATCAGAGGTTAAAAAACGTAATGAAATACCACCCAATTATAACCAACACCCCTTTCGGCGATATTTTCGAAAGCCAACAATCCTTAAATCTAGTCAGCAGAATTATGGCCTTCTCTGTCACTGTATCATGCCCAGATAAACCCCGTCAATCCTTAAATGGGAACGGGAACTGGGAAGTATATACTCTAATGAAGAATGGTATAAAGCCTGGACCTTTACTAGGAAATCGGTCCATTTGGTGAGTCTCCAGGAGCTATACTTTAAGGTCCTTCATAGATGGTATACATGTAATCCTATTGCTCTTCTATAAACCGAACGTTCGGTTTATAGAATAGCAATAGGATTACATGTATTCCATAAACCGAAAGCCCATAAACCGAACGTTCGGTTTATAGACTTTCGTCATTTGGAATGCATGTAATAGTACTATTGGCTTTCTCTAAACAGAGACAGAGTCTCCATTCATAAATTTTTATGAATAGAGACTCTGTCTCTGTGTGGAGAAAGCCAATAGTACTATTGCATTCATTCCAAATGACGAAAGTCTATAAACCGAAAGTTCGGTTTATAGACTTTCGGCTTATGGAATACATATAATCCTATTGCTATTCTATAAACCGAATGTTCGGTTTATAGAATAGCAATAGGATTACATGTATTACATAAACCGAAAGCCTATAAACCGAAAGTTTGGTTTATAGACTTTCGTCATTTGGAATGAACGTTCGGTTTATAGAATAGCAATAGGATTACATGTATTCCATAAGCCGAAAGTCTATAAACTGAACATTCAGTTTATAGACTTTCGGCTTATGGAATACATGTGATACTATGGGCTTTCTATAAACCGAACTAGAGTTCCCATTCATAAAAATTTATGAATGGGGACTCTGTTTCGGTTTATAGAAAGCTAAGAAGTTGAACGAATGAACGAATGGTTTAATATAAACGAAAATCATTTGTCCATTCGTGCTATAGTATTGGCATTACTATAAACCGAAATAGAGTCGGTTTATAGAATGCCAATAGACTTACATGCATTCCATAAACCGAAAGTCGTTCATTATGTCGGTTTATGGAATGTACTAGTATGTGTAATGCTATTGTATTCTATAAACCGACTCTATTTCGGCTTATAGAATGCCAATAGTACTACGAATGTACGAATGAACAAATGATTTTCGTTTATTAACCATTCGTTCATTCGGCTTTCGTTAACTTAGCATTTTCGTTATTCGTTTTTCGGACGAATTAAAGAAAATGCTATTTTCGGACGAAAATGCATTCGTCTGAAAATGAATGCACATGTCTACATCTAACCATAACTTATAGGGTATGACTAATTCTGGGTCCTTAGCTTGTTGTGCCTAGAGGGATAGCTACAAAACTGATGAAGCCAATTAAGGATGAAACCTACATTGTGGTTGCTAATTCCCACATCCAACATGGAGGGTCAGTCTGATATGATGAGAAGATAAGATCTCTCTTTTGGCATCGTTAGACAATACATGGTTTATCTGCTCTGGAGTGGGTACCATCATAACAGAGCAGGCTATTTCAGCACTGTTCTTCTATGTGTGAGATGGTCTTACAAACCTTTATACAAGTTGACTATTCCTTAACCAGAAATCCATTATCCAAAATGATCCATTATCCACAATTGTTTAGAATTTTGCCACAAGTTGAAAATTACACACACACTGATTAGAATGCAAGCACACAACAGTTTATTCAGTCTAGCTGTGATATAGCCTTTCCATGCATGGCCAGATTCCCCCACCCTGACAAATATTAATATCCTGACACGTGTGAGGTCCTGACTCGCCAAGAGCAGGTTCCCAATGATGCCTTACATCACAGCTATATTACACTAAAAAGGATTATTTGATATATACAGTATTTGCATTGATATTACTGAATTTCATGAGTGCTGAGAGGTTTTCATATATCTTATTGGTGAAAATGATCCATCATCCGAAATTATCCATTATCTAAAATAATTCTGGTCCCAAGCATTTTTGACAAGGGTTACTCAACCTGTATTTATATTTACAAACATTTATATTTTCTAATTATTGTTAAGTTGTTTTCCTTTCATTCTCCACCCTTGTTTTGAATCATTCTGTTCTCCAGTTTTCAGATTCACATCAGTTCAGTTTGACTATCTTCATTCCATAATAGTTTGAGAATCTGAAACAAATAAACAGAAGAGAATTAATGAGGATAAGATAATTGAAAAATAAAAGTGTGTCATGATGGGCTTCTCACTGGAAACTCACAAAGCGGGAGTGTTTGGTTCACAACATGCTTAGCCCCAAATAAACACACAGATCAGATAGTCCAACAAGACAGTAGTAATAACACAAGATATCAGAGAAAACACCAAATAAACAGGTAAAAAAGTACCTCAAGTAGGTGCAGAACAGCAGAGACACTGGGCTTTTCACTTTGGCACTGAGCACGCTCCCCTCTCCTGCCTGCGAATCATGTACATACCTACAGACTGGATCGCACGGTGGTGAGAGTGCAAGCACAGGTAAGAGACCCTGCTCTGGCTAGAACTAGGCTGGCTGCCCTTAGTGGATCCCTGGAATGGACCAATGTCATTATATAGGTTTTTGATTCTCTTTAAATAATCCCCACTGCACAGCCATATATCTTTTTCCTATCTGCATGCTCTCTTTAACATAGCTTAACATTTAATCTATTATTTTACTTTCAGTTTAACTAGTTCATTGTAAATGTTATCCTTTTTAAAGCTGCACCATGTACTCTTTACACAACAAGAATATGTTCATTTTAAAGAAACTAGTAACTACAAGTAAAATATAAAAATCAGTGTGGAGTCTGATTTGAGCACTGATGTGAGAATGGACGGAAATAAACTTCAGGACAAGCCTAATAAAGCACATTAATGGGGAAGCTCAGCAATTCATATTTTAATACCTGCTACCTCCGTACACAACACACATGCCTAATATAGTAATAGTTATTTAATGACTGAGCTAAACAAATCCTCTAATTCATACTTGTTTTTGTGTGTGTGCGCGCATGTTAACATGCATATCAATTTCGGAAGTATAAATATCTGTGCAGGACATGCATCGAAAGCTCATTGTAATGTATTTAAAAATAAAGGTTCTGTATATACATGAGACATTCAATCAAGTTCCATTTCATGCTGTGCAGTGAAGTATGATGATGCTTTAGGTGGCTAAACTCTGTGAAATGAAAGGTGCTTCCACCTGAACAGCAGTAGAAAAAGCTTAATACGTTATCCCTGTGTGAAAAAAAAAGTAATAATGAATCTGTTACTGAGATTATATATATATATATATATATATATATATATATATATATATTGTGTAATAGTCATAGAGAAATCTAAATTAATGATATCTACAGTTTGTGATATTAATGATATTTACAGTTTATACATAATAAATGGTGTATGGACAAAAAAATCATATGCACTCTTAAAACTAGTTATAATCATATATCATTCTTCTTATAAATTATTTTAAAAATGTACTAGCAAAAAAGTAAATGCATGTAACCCTATAGCATTAAGCCCTAACAGGTGTTTATGGTTCTTCTATCCTATTTAAAAATCCCATAGGCTCTAGTATATTATCTCATGGTGTTAAAGTCTGTCCCTCCACCATTTTAATCTTCAGCTGTAGGAGAACACTGTTTAATAAAATGTATAACTTTGGCAGAAAGGTAGCTCATGTAAGTGAAGTTTATTAGTTTACCCAATGTCATAATTGAAGGTCCTGTGTTCTCTCCTGAGCCATGGCATGTGCAGTTTTCCTGAGAGAACCTTCCTGAGAGTACCTTCACTGTGCAAGTAATGCACCATATAATAGTTTGGTTTTCTCCCAATGTACTTTTTCCCTGTATGTTATGCCTATTTACTTACAAAGGCTAGAATGGAATTGAAATATATGCTGTTTTGGTAGTTGCTTTATTGTACATCAGTGTGCATTTACTTTATATTCAATCTATATCCTCTCACTTTTTATAATATATATCACTTACAAGAAAAAAAAAAGTACATTAAAACTTTCCGTCCTGCCTTCCCAGCCCCCCAAATATGGACCATAAATCCATGTCAAAACCTGGGAAATTCAAAACAATTCAACACACACACATAACTAAAACTCCCAAGAAATCTTGTATCATTGTCTCCTTGTCAGGAGTGAACTCTTATAATGTGGGTTCTAAAACTAAATAATTTGCTTCATTGGAGCATTAAGGAGCACTCCAAATGTACACACAAAACAAAATAATCAAAGCGTATTAAAGGCCCCTTATTAGAGATCACCACAATATGTCACTGGTAGGAGACAGATCGGGAGAGGGGGCAAATTGTTGATTTGGACCCCATCAGATATTTCCTCCAAAAGTCTAGAACTACCCCTTGTCAGCTTTGGTTTCATCTAAATGAAAGAGGAGGAAGTGTGCATGTTTGTCACTTTCATGGTAAAGTTATTTAGTTACAGGTCTTTGCAGTTAAGGATATCAAAGAGAGATCATCATCTGCATTACATGGCTTCACTGTACATATGATATTTTTTTATCTAGTTTTTTTTTTTAATAGAAATTGATACTGCTTGCACATTATCTGCATTAGAGGTTAACAAATGTTAACAGCTCACTAAAGAAAATGGCCATCTATGCTTGATACTAGGGACTATACATTTCTACAAAAGACACTGTCAATGAAATGCATCCAAATCTACATTAAGCGATTGAAATAAATTGTTGCCATTGTATCCTTCTACAATAGTATTACAAGTAGCTGAGTTACATTTTATCCCAGGGAAGATAAAATACATGACATGTACTTTCAAATAAAGAAATATAGCATGAAATAGTGACTACATAAATTGTTCAAATCATTGGGCACTTGTCTAAAACCGTTCAATGAATGATTCAGATGTATTAAGGAGAAGTAAATACACAAGATTATACCATTGGAGGCACATGAAGGTACTAGAAATTGTTATGTGCATAACAGGTTTGTGTTTAAAAATTCTGGTCATTCATTTGTAGAAGAGCCTTTTATTAATATGTATTACCATGCTCACTTTATGAGGATACATGTTATCAATAGTTTATATATCTCCCTTGAAACAGAAGAGTCCAAAACCAATATGTTTGGGTCCAATATGCAGAATACAGTAATAATTAATTGATGATTATAATAAATATATTAAATGTGTCTCACAATATTATTATAATTGAGACTAATAGAGTGCATCTAGAATGTAAATATGACCACTGGAAAGATAAGTATGAAAGCTGTGATTAAACAGCTGAACGTTATAGAGATAATTCCAAGACAGCTGTAGTTTAATCGTGTCTTGCTAGTTATATCTTCTGCGCAAACATGGAGCTATAACGCTAAGCTCTTTTCACAGTCTCTCTTGCAGCTGTCTACATGATGTTGTTAGTCTTATTAGCAAGAAATAGTCACCGAGGACAGGGGAACAAATACTGTATGCTGCTAAGAACATCTGATGAGAGATGAAGTACACTTGTAGCTTATACACATCTGGGTAAGGGTAAAAAGATATACATGCAAACAATGGCTTAAGGAAAGTCAATGCATGTGTAAGGAGAACATACTAGATTTCCCAGTGATATAGTTGTCAGGACTTTACCCATAATTATTTATTTCTTACATCACGGTATATGTGCACCTCTACTGAACAGTGAGCAGTAAATTTAAAAGTGTCAGAATGATAAAAAAAAATGTATTACACAAATTGATAGACAGTCCTGGTCCAGCCCTGCAGTTATGTGGCTTAGGCCTAATATATCTAGGAGGAGGCCTTAGCCTTTTACTGTAGATAACATAGTAATTTAGTTTGAGAAAAGACTTAAGCCCATCAAGTTCAACTCTATTTATCTGTCTTCCTGCTTTTGAGCCAAAAAAGAAAAAAACCCTAATTATGTTATTGTAATGATACCGATGTTAGCAGGTTTTGGAGTTCAGCAGCCAGGTCAGCAAAATCTTCTGCCAGAAGAAGCCACTCATTAACCAGGCGGTTGAACCCCTGAGTTTTGGGTGACAATCTGGTCTTTGGCAGAGCTGAGAGGCTGGAACAAAAGTAGAAGTGTAATCAGGCAAGCCGAGGTCAATAGGTAGGAGAAGACAGAGTAATCAGACAGTCCAAAATCAGTAACAGGTAAATAGAGATCAGTAACAAGCTTGATTATGATGCAGGCAGGAACCACAATAATCTGGCAAAGGTCTAGTGAAAAAAAGGGTCTTTTTTAGGCAGAGAGTAAGCACATGACCAGACACAGCTAAGGGAAGTTGATAATTATAACACGGCTTTGTAGAATCATGGTTAATAGAACAGAGGCTAAACTAGAACAAACAGGCTGGTGATCTGGTAAGGACAAACGATAGGAACATGGAAGTCAGGGTTTAAGCCCAGTTCCTGATAATTACTTTGAACTGAGCCACATAGAAGCTAAATTCCTTCTTGACTCAAAAAAATGTTTCTCCTTGCATCAACAAGTGCTAAAAAGTGATGTTGAATCTAAAGTTTATAGCTCTGCTTGACATATTTACAAAAAAAAAATCCAGACCCTTTTTGAAGACATTTTGTTGTAATTAATGGCACCATCTTTTGACAGTCAGTTACCTATATTTGTTGTTCTTGCTTTAAATAATATCTTGCATTTTTGCCATTGAAAACTTCCCTCTTCTAGTCTTAGAGGATAACATCTTGTTCTTTGTTCATAGAGTTCTTTATATTTATGTAATGTTTTAATTTCCACTCTAAGATGTCTTTTTTAAGTGTATATCTGTACAAATGCAACCTTTCTAGTAGCTCTTCTTAACTAAGTTCTTACATTTCCCTTATTAATTTTGTAGCCCTCCTGTGCATTTTCTCTAGTTATATTATTTCCTTTTTAAGGACTAGTGCAGGTAGAATTTCCTGGGAAACTTAGATGATCTCCAGGTAGGTTGCATGTCTACATAAATCAGCACTGAACTATTGCCTTAGCCGATGTGTAAAGTAACCTATATATATTTATTTAGGGTGCTGCTTAGCAACATGAAAAGCATCTCAATAAGCAACTAAGCATGATGAAACTCATCCCTATGGCCAAAAGGGGCAAATGCCCTAGTTACAAGCACACTGTAAGTGTCCACTAAGCCTTCTGCTTAAGCCCAATAGTTGCTGCTTCTATTATTTCCCATTCTTATTTGCCAGAGTGGAGAGAAAGATCATTTGAATGGAATCAGTTTTCTGTGGGCCATAACATTGTCATATCATTTGCTTTACCTTGGAAACCAGAACAAAGCATGTTTCCATTGTATGTAATCTATTTGTAGTTGGAGAGAGTGTTGAAGATGGAATGTCAAAACAAACAAGAAATTTGTATTTAAGCTTGAGGTCCAAGTTATGTTGGAATTGGGGGATGCCTATTTTTGTTTCAGTTTTATATGATGAAAGAGTTGCCCTATTTTATTAATTCTTCATTTTATAGTTTTGTAAAACTTTTTATGATGCTTGATGATAATCATAGGAAATGTAGACCAAAACAGCTGGGGACCAATGATTTGTCCTTCACTCCGTTTCCTCTTTCCTAATTTTTTTAATATCATTTTCTGAATGTTTTGGACCACATTTCCATAACATCTAATGTGTCTGTTGCTCCCAAGTGTAGACTTCATTTTCCATAATACTCAGTCAGCGTACTAGTTACATATGTGACTGTATAGTTAAACTAACTTGCAATTAGATAATTCTGCCATCTTTTCCATTACATAGCTCAGAGTTTTGCCACAGTTATTTACACAGTTTAATAGATGGCATTGAAAAGTAATGACTAAAGCAGGAGCATAACTCTGGTTCTCAAGGCCATAGTCCTGCAATCAGTTTAACATGTACTAAAATAATTGACACTTTGTATCACTGAGCCATGTGCAAAATATTTCCTGAACATCTGATTTGTGGCTGTGGTTGGCTACTATTTGCACATAACTAAGCTTTAGGATGTTATTTTTGGACTTTTTGGCTTCAACTGTCCAATGAGCTCATAATCTGATACTTAGAGATATACTGTATTGTAACGACTGGAGGTGAATCCGCGATGCAGATGCTTGACACTGTGACGTTACAGAGAGAGACACATCTGTAATCTGGGTCTTTTAGTGGTGAGAGGAGGTCTTCTGCCCCAACCAAAGCTACCCTTGGTTGAGCCTCAGGCACAAAGGAAAGGTTGCTGCACCCCTACCACTCTCCGGACACCAAGCTGGGACACTATAAGAAGAACAGAGTATAGTCACACCAGGAAAACTAAGAAGCGAAGTCAGGGGATGAGCTGGGGTCATGGAGCCGGGAGGACTGGACTGGAAAACAGAGGTCAGGAATAGAAAGGACAACGTAGTAGATGAAGCTGAGCCAAGGTCAAAACAAGGGACGCAGGATAATGAGGGTAGTCCAAGGAAAGCCAAAGGTCAATACACAGGAACACACAGAAGAATACTCAAAACCCAGGACAATGCAAAGGATGCTAACACTGGCAATGAGAGAGGGTAAGTGAGCTGAATGTATACCGTTTGGTGCCATTAGGACCGCCCAGGGATGTGGGACAAAGGTTATAAGTAAGGCAGCCATGTTGGAGACCATAGGGAGACCGTGGGGCTCCAAAAACATGGTGCTGCAGGATTCTGAAACTGGCTGCAGTGTGAGGACTGCATGGACAGACACAGAGGAGGCAGAAAGTAGGTTGGTAACATGTATATAATCACAGTATCATTTTTTTCCATATATGCTTGCCAAACTGCAAGAAAACTCTGATCCACTGTCCGATCAATCAACAGCTACTGTTTGTTTTGCAAAGCCTCATAACTTAAAGGATAACTGTCATGTACACCACAACATTGAGTTAAATATATAAGTTCTTATGCATATACTGTCCTATTACCAGGAAAGAAATGCAATGGGATTTTATCTATTTTTCAACAGCTGCTGCACAGATTATGGCTACCATAATTTGGAATCTCTGACTCCATTCACGTCTATCTATCATCTCTGTCCAAATTGTATGCAGCCCCGCCTCCTCCAATGCGATCCAGTATATGAATAATTACTTATAGGGATCTAATTACTAAAAGGTGAGTATGGTACAAGAAGGTTGACTTGTGAGGTCAAATTTCACTTTAAAAGTTGACCTCACATGTCAACCACCTCGTACCATTCACTTAATTAAACTCGGCCTCCCTCTCACCTCAACTTGCCTATCCCTCCCGCAACCAACTCCTTTACAGGTGGCGAGTTGCATTTAAAATTAAAAAAAAGAGGACCCATAATACATATAGGGGGCCAGGGTAAATAGCATGGCCACCTCAATAATTAGAAAAGGTGCCAGGCGCTGCTGATAGTCCCGGCACCTATGAACTATAATACGGTGGGCTAGGACCCTTCTCCCACTGTTGTTAATGGAGCTGGAAGCCAATGTGTAGGCTCCCAGACCCTCCTCCCCAATTATCATAACAGGTCTGGGAGCCTGACATAAATAATTAATAAAAAGATAAAATAGCCACCCCCCGGCACACAAAGGGTGCCCTGTAAAGACATCACACAAATCCATATAAAATGTTTAAAGGGATATACACTGAAAGAAAACATCTATAAATACATGCACCATTATTTATAGCAAATTTCAAAACCATATTTCATTTTTATATAGTTTTAAAATAGGCATCAATTCATCTAATAAAACACTAAAGGAGTATACAATTTGCAAGGATAATTTAGACATTTGGAGTCAGGTCAAAGTCTCAGTTGAGACCACCACGGGACAGACTGCCCATGCTTTCTTCTTTTTTAATAGCTTCTCTCTAGTGCCTTCCCCCCTTTAGTTCATATCTATGGTTCAGTATCTGAAATGTTAAATAAATTCACTTATGATTTCATTCACAGAAAGGTTGAGAAACTGGTAAGTCAACTTTGTCTTAGTGGTAGACATATGCTTCAAAAATCTACTTTTCTTTTTTTGTGTAGTTTCTTTTATATACATTAAGTTACAGTCAATATGTATAGCACATATGATATATCACGGGTAAATAGGGAATTAATGTCATGCCATTTAATAATCACAGTATTTTTTTACTTCTCTACTGTAATTAAGCCAAGACATGAAACAACTTAAGCAGGGAAACTTGCCTTTCTTGGTACCACTTGAAAAATGTTGCATAGAGCTCATAATCAAAGAAAATAATGAAAAGTTTACAGTGCTAGTTAAGTATTGAAAAAAGTTAATTATATCTTACCAAAATAAATTTTTAGGTGAAAAAGTAAATAAATAAAAGCGACGTATCCTTCAGGGTATCCCCTGACCATTTACAAAACAGTATAAACTGACAATGGACGTCAGAAACAATTATAACAAATATCTGGTGATAAAAATAAGAACAGAAATAAAAAATGAGGATAAAATAGGATGAAAATCCAAAGAGAATAAGTGTGGCACTTTCTAAATAGTTGATATAAAAGAGTCAGGCGGAAAACTATGTTTGTTATCCAACCATATTTGTTGGTGATAGCTCTTAGCCTGTAGGTATGTATTTTGATCAACATCTTTAAAGTGATTTCTTGTAAAAAGGCTGTCCTCTTCTTCATTCACTACTATTTCCAAATCAAAAAAACTAATCTTAGCCTTTCAGTATTCATGTGTGAATACTAAGCCAAATGGGGTATCATTTAGATCCAGAAAGAAATCCTTTAACAATTGGAAATAGTAGTGAATGAAAAAGAGGACAGCCTTTTTACAATAACTCACTTTAAAGATGTTGATCAAAATACATACCTACAGGCTAATAAATGATTATTCTAATTTGTATTTTCAATATATTCTTGTTTTTAAATGTATATTTTATTTCTGTATTTAATGATTTTCTACATTTATAACATATTTATACTACTGTTTGTAGTAGTATTTATTTTAGCACTCTCAGGCTCATTTATTTATAGTTCTCATGCCATTAGTAATATGTTCTGCCCTCACTAACTGATCTTTGATGGTGTTCCCCTGTCTGTATTCCATTATAGGTGGTAATTTAAATTGTGTGACATTAGGATAAGCTTCCTGGAGAATGTGTGATTCTTGGGCACTATGTGTACTGTAACGGAACTACCCGTACTCCGACCGAGTACCTTCCGTTGATGGACGCTTCCTAGCTTGCGCCGAGGACCACCACAACCACCGCAGACTCCACAACCGCAGTAGCTTAACTGGAGTCTCGCCATCTTCTGTCCACCCTGGACCAGCTTCTGTCCCTCAGGACCGTGTGGGGAAGACCTCTCCTCCAGGAGAGCGTATCAGGAACAAGCTCTTACAAGAGCTAAGTGATTAAAGCTCAAGGGAGTATGCAGAACATAGCAATCCCCAGTGTGAGTATAGCTGTCCCCTCCTTACGAGATAGGACTACATGTTGAGGGTCAAGAAGATCTCTTGATTTTAATTAAACACTCTGCTTTTATAAATTGGGGGTCACATGGGAATCAATCACAGTTATGCAAATCTGTGCATAGAGCTTAACATCAAAGCTAAAGTAATTTTTATTCATCACCAAGTATAATAAATCAATTAAACACCTCAAAATGGCACCATCATACCCCAGTGTTTTAGCTGCAGTCTACATAGCAAATAACCCCTAATTCTGGGGAAATAAGGTATAGAGACTGACCATATCAAATGTGGCTAGTAGCATATTCTCAGTGGGAACAATCTGTAATTTAACAATTTAAATGGAATTATATTTAATTTTAAAATGGTGGTCTAAAATGGTGGCCTTGCCATGTTCTTCATTCCCTTACACTGATTGGCTGTGAGTTGATTACAACAATAATTTGTATCAATTTATTGAATTTGGGCTTATTTTCTGTAGAATATTTGGTATAATTTGGTTATATTTCTGATATATTTCAGAAGTATATGACTATTTTTTTTTTGCTTTATTCTGATGTATTTCAGAAGATTTGGGGGAACTGATCTCATAATCTTGGCTGTCATGTCCATATTTAAGCCATATTCAGAGGCATTTTCAGTGATACCTGAATGCCATGATTTTCTGGATCATTCATTACCAACATACCTTGACTATGCCCATAATTTGGTCCTTTAATGTTAGCTTAAAAATGTGTGCAGCCAGCCTGTGAAAATTGACTGGTGCTATCTTTGTTTAAAAGCAGAGCAGCTATATGGGAGTAAAGGATTGCACTCAATGGGCTCCTGAGCTGTACCAGGATTTGGATGAAGCAGACAAGCTGCAGAATCCAGTTTTAAAGCAGGAAGCTCCACAACTCTTTCGGTTTATAGACTTTCGGTTTATGGAATACATGTAATGCTATTGGCTTTCTATAAACCGAAATAGAGTCCCCATTCATAAGAAATTCTTATGAATGGGGACTCTATTTCGGTTTATAGAAAGCCAATAGCATTACATACAATGTAATTGCCGAACCCCAAACTCCAACACGAACATACAGTGGAATGTCCATGTTCGGGTCCGGGGTCCAAAAACCGTAATGTCCGGTACGAACCCGAACAGTGCGGTTCTAGCTCGCTCAACACTGTCTATTGCTTCTAGAAGGATGTCTGTTGCTTGTGTCCAGAGGTCGCTCCTTGAAGAAGTAGTTTGTTTCCTAACTATGCTGGTTTCCTAGTCCTCTGTCTGCCCCCTGCTGCTGAGCAGATCTCCATCTTGTCCTGGAAATATGAATTGCTTCCTGAGGAAGTCAAGAGGACTTAATTGGCATGGATCATGGCTTCTTGAAGAAGTCCCTTTATGAGGATGTCTGTTGGTCATGTCCGAATGTCACTTTTTCAGAAGGGGGTACTGTCATGTTACAGACTGCAGCTCATCCAAGCTGTATCCAGTTCTTCCTCTTTCTATTCTTGCTGTGTGTTTTTTGGTGTGCTGTATGCTTGATTTTGCTCCTTATTTTTCTTGCTCCATTCCTGGGGTTTTTTCCACACTACAATTTTGTGTGTTTTCATTCAGAGTCTTTCCTGCTATAGGTATGTACTTTTTCTTGCTATCCATGTTTATTGTTTTAGTATTGTCTTAGTTATTATGTAGTCAAAGTTTGCACTAGGAATTTGCCATATTGTGAGGTGCATTATGTGGTTATCAAGCTTATCATCACATGACCCCTTGGTGTAACTAAACCCTCACCATACACCCTGTTATTCCACACCTACAATGTGACTTATGTGACAATGGGTACAACTCTCTACCTTGGTGCCCAATACTTAGTACCATGTTAAAACATATATTTGCTTCTTTTTCATTGTCAACTAATAAATACAAAAACATTCACTTATTTACATTACCAGAGGTGCAGTTAGACTTGTGGCCATAGATGAAGCAAGAGAGTGTAATAAAACAACTGATCTGCCTTTCTCACATTAGATCAAAGGAGAACACACAGCACAAAACCAAAGCTTTTGAAACCTGTACGGGCATTACTCCTCCCATTAAATAAAAGTAAGCAAAAAAAAAGCAGTTGTAATAGGCCACATGGAGCATAACATCTGATCCTGCATCCATCTTGCGACCGAGCCGAGGGACCGAGCTGGGGAAGGAGAAATCGCTAAGCTCACTCTGCACAAAACACAGGCAACGCTCATCAGCAGTACTGATACCAAATCCCACTAGCTGAACTTAATCAACTGTACATGTATAATTCCAACAAAATTTTATTATATATCTGATCATCTTCTCAACATATTACGGCTGATTTATCACCCAGTTTGTGACTTCACCTTAACCTCAATTCCTAGGCATTACTAGTAACTTTAAACAAAGTCTCATCTACATTTTTTGATTACTCTATATGAGATTCATATCCCAATTAGTACAAGTTGCTGTATATATATATATATATATATATATATATATATATATATATATATATATATATATATATATATTTATATATATATATATATATATTTATATATATATATATATATATATATATATATATATATATATATATATATATACAGCTAATTAGTATAGGTTACTACATGTGTATATATAGGCAGTAGTGTATCTACCGCGAGGCAAACTAGGCGCTAGCCTAGGGCGGCGCCTTGTTTGTGGCGGCACTTTCCTAGAGGTTGTTAAAGCACACTGGTGCTTTAAACCCTTCTGGTGCTGAAAACATTTTTACTTTCTTCTCCATCGTGCAAAAAGCATTTCCCCATACATGTAATATTCCAAAGCTTTTTTTTTTTTTTTTTACACTTTATGCATCTGTGAAAATTTCATGCCGAATGTGATGGATTTTTTAGCTTGGGACACTGTATATGCTAAATTACATTAAGCCTTTTCATGATTGCTGAAATATGAAATATAGCAGTTTCTGATGCTCCTTATCATCCAAACTATAAGTCTATTACTTTGGGATTGTGGATTATATTTCCCTGTTCCCACTTTCACCATTGCATTTTGGAATATCATTGGGTATTTCCTGACTGAGTTTGAACTATTTAATTTATTGTCATGAATAATATTTCACAGTTTTATGGTTTCTAGTGTGGTCCATTTTGCTGCACAGCTATTAATCCTTCTTGCTATGTTATATGGTTTAAACTATAGTTTTTTTCACTGCCTTTAACCAGTACACCAGTTGTATGAGTGTAACACTTCTTTAGCTGTTTATTTTCTAGGTTGTTAATCTTGACTGTTAAGCAACTTGCATTGTGATCTTTGTTTACTTGACACATTAAGAACTCATGAACATAGGGTTTCATTAAAAAAATGTAGTAAAGTACGAAGAGTTTGACTTGGGAGGGCAGGGCCGTCTTTAACGCGGGGCAAACGGGGCAGCTGCCCTGGGCCCATTTACTCCTGGGGGGCCCCAAGGCAGCTGTCCCGTGGGCCCCCAGCCCCTGCTGCCGCGTTCACAGCGCATTGCGCTTGTGAACGCTTTTTGCCGGCAAGCCGCATCCGATGGATGCGACGGCCGAAAAAAAAAAAACTGACGCCGGATGTGACGTCGCGTCACATCCGGTTTCTGTTTCTCTCCTCCGTGCAAGAGGGAAGACTGCACGGAGGAGACATCCGGCGGGGGACACGGAGCAGCTTCATGTAAGTAAGGGGGGGGGGGCTGGCTGGCACAATATTCCTGGTATCTGACTGGCACTATATTACTTGGCATCTGATTGGCACAATATTACTGGGCATCTGATTGGCACTATATTACTGGGTATCTGACTGGCACTATATTACTTGGCATCTGATTGGCACTATATTACTGGGCATCTGATTGGCACTATATTACTGGGTATCTGATTGGCACTATATTACTGGGCTCTGAGTGGCACTATATTACTTGGCATCTGACTGGCACTATATTACTGGGCATCTGATTGGCACTATATTACTGGGTATCTGATTGGCACTATATTACTTGGCATCTGACTGGCACTATATTACTGGGCATCTGATTGGCACTATATTACTGGGCATCTGATTGGCACTATATTACTGGGTATCTGATGGGCACTATATTACTTGGCATCTGATTGGCACTATATTACTGGGCATCTGATTGGCACTATATTACTGGGTATCTGATTGGCACTATATTACTGGGCATCTGATTGGCACTATATTACTGGGCATCTGACTGGCACAATATTACTGGGCTCTGGCTGGCACAATATTACTGGGCTCTGACTGGCACAATACTGGGCTCTGGCTGGCACAATATTACAAGCATCTGACTGGCATAATATTACAGGCATCTGACTGGCACAATATTACAGGCATCTGACTGGCACAATATTCCTGGCCTCTGACTGCACACTATTACAGGCATCTGACTGGCATAATATTACAGGCATCTGACTGGCATTATATTACAGGCATCTGGCTGGCACTATATTACTGGGCATCTGGCTGGCACAATATTACTGGGCATCTGGCTGGTACAATATTACTGGGCATCTGGCTGGCACAATATTACTGGCCTCTGACTGCACACTATTACAGGCATCTGACTGGCATACTATTACAGGCATCTGACAGACACCATATTCCTGGGCTCTGACAGGCACAATATTCCTGGGCTCTGACTGGCACACTATTACAAGCATCTGACTGGCATAATATTACAGGCATCTGACTGGCATAATATTACAGGCATCTGACTGGCACAATATTACAGGCATCTGACTGGCACAATATTCCTGGCCTCTGACTGCACACTATTACAGGCATCTGACTGGCATAATATTACAGGCATCTGACAGGCACCATATTCCTGGGCTCTGACAGGCACAATATTCCTGGTATCTGACTGGCACAATATTATTGGTATCTGACTGGCACAATATTATTGGTATCTGACTGGCACAATATTACTGGTATCTGACTGGCACATTATTACTGGGCTCTGACTGGCACAATATTGCAGGCATCTGACTGGCACAATATTACTGGGCTCTGACTGGCACAATATTACTGGCATCCGAAAGTTACAATATTACTGGCATCTGAATGGCACAACAATTATGGCATATGTGTGTGTGTGTGGGGGGGGGTAACATTGCGATGGATGGCGGGATTGCATGCAGGGGAGGGGGCAGGGTCCAGGGGGCCCAAGCAAATGCTTGCCCAGGGTCCAATCACTATTAAAGACGGCCCTGTGGGAGGGCGATTGGGAGATCTATAGAAAGCATTACAAATTGGTATTCTCTAAAACTCTTGGAAGGTCCAGTTGGGAGGTCGAGTTTGAAAACAAATCACTTAATGCTGGTGGGCCCCATTATTAGCTATGGGGGAGAAATTACACTGCAGTTTTTTTTCTAAGTCAAACTTGACCTCCTACGTTTTATTTGGAAGTAAAATTTGGCCTCTGATTTTGAGGTCACATTTAAATTAAAACAAAAACAAAGAAGGTTGATTGGAGGAGATTTGAATTAGAAAACAAAAAACGACTTTTGAAATAATAGCTGTATTTTTTTTATTTTTATTTCTAATTCAAACTTGACCTCCAAATTCAAGTGCAGAATTTGACTTAGCAGAATAACCACTAGCTTCATTTTACTTTCCATTGGCTATAATGGGAGGCAAAATGATCAAAGCCATACCTCATGTCAAAAATGACTCACCACCATGTTAGTGAATAAACAGTAACCTCCAAACCCCTCCAAAGTATGGCTACATCTGCATATTCCTTTAGAGGGTTCCATGTATTCCCTTTTCATTATTAAATTATTATACTAGTTTTCTCTGCTGCTTTGAAATCTGATAATCAGACTGTTGTAGAGTAGAACAAAATGGGGTAGATTCAATGGTGGCCATTACTGAAAAAAATACACCATGCGGTAAATTAACTGATGCAGTAAAATAAGTTTTTTAAAAGGCCATAGTCAAACATGAGTACACACAATAATTAAAGCACAATAATGATTCAATGATCACTGTTATGTATTAAAAAAATAAAATAATGTAGGTTTATGCAGGGAGATCAGTGGTCTGCTTTCAACACCACCCTAAACTGACAGCTATCTACACTCTTACAATTGATCTGGAAGTTATTCCCCTACTGTGCAGCCCCCAAGACTATCACCTTCAGGTAAGCAATAACACTTTTCATCACTCATACTTTCTTGAAGTGCCAACACCGCATACACATATTTACCCACACATGCACATATATACTCACACACATATATACTTTCTCACACACACACACACACACACACCCACACACACACACACACACACACACACACACACATATATATACTGACACACACATACACATATATAATCACAAACAAACACAGTTAATTGCTTTCTGATTTGAACGCTCTACAAACGATCGGGAGAACTAGCGATGACCTTTCGAGGATTCAGCTATAACAGCCAGGTATTGGTTTAATTCCATGAGTTGTGGAACAATTCTGTCCACCAATTGAACAAAGCCTCTCGCAGGCTTCTTGTCTGCATACCCACATGAAGTAGCATCCCTAGACATTACAGCGATGCCAGTAGAGATAGCCATTCTACCTGGCATGTTGTCTCATCCTGATGACTGTATCAGCAACCACAGCAGGTGCTTCAAGGTGATTCAAAAAATGCAGATGAGGTAGCAGCAGAAACTAAAGAGGCAGCAGCAATAGATGAGGCAATAAGCTTCCAACTTTGTGGCACAGTTTGGGGAAGGCCTTTACAATTCCAAATGATCTGAGGAAAAAATAAAATGTGTTTATTAGAGAGATTTTACTAAATCTTAAATAAAACTTCATAAGAATAGAGGATATTGTTAGGGGTAAACCATATTTATTGTGTTAACAGCATAGAGAGTTAAGTCAGCATTGGAAGAGTTCACTTCAGGGAAATGTTAACCCCCCCTCCCCTCTTGGAGGGAGCACATTCTTCATCTGTGCCTACCACATAATTTACAGACAGTTAGTTATTGGTAACAATAAATCTAATGATACCAGGCCTTATCTTTTCTGTTCATTGAAGGTTAAAGAAAAAAGGAAAGTGACCTGGGGGTCACATCCTATGTCTGCATCTCAGGAGTTTTTGCTATTCTAAGTAGGCACAAAGAACCAAAGATATATTACTTTTAGTTAATTATATAAATATAGGTATATTTGTAACACATATTTATTCTGTCTACAACCCTTTTGTACTCCATTTTATGCACCAAATATTAACCAAAGATGTTGCACTAGCCAATGCCTTGTTGCTTCTATATAAGTGCTTTTCTTTACAATAAACTTTAGAGTTACTTAAAGAACAGCCTTTGTGTCAGAATAGAGTTACTCTCCGAATGCATTTGTTGATGTGTTACCAACTCCCACCACATGAATCCAAATCAAATTGATTCATTGCTGTATACCAGAGACTTGCAAATAGAGACCCCCTTCGAATTGGTCCCTTTCAGATATATTTAATAGTACGAAAAAACTAATTGTGTAAAAGTGAATGCAGGTGACCAAAAGGTTATGGAAAATAAATATCACTCCTGCCTCTTTTAGAGCTCAAGTGGAACTAATGTCCTTTCCAAATATCTATGTGTAGCAAGGTAGAAGTAAAAAGTGGATAGCAACTGCACAATGTATTATGTAAATAGAAAAAAAGCCTATAAAATGCTGTTGTTTTTTAAAAAAAAAAAAACGGGTGTAGTAGTTTACTGTTGAATATTATAAAGTATAATCACCCCCTTCAGTAAAGGGGATAATATATCAACAACAGATTCCTCCTCCCAGCAAAAATGTTGCACAGAAAACCTATGAAGAATCATTCTGGCAGGTTGTTATGGACATGATTTTTGCTTTTATCACAATATGATAATTCTTTTTTATGTCCACCATTCCCCTTTTTAAATGCACTGGAAGGATTAATTTCCAAAGTAACCAACGTGGGGTTGGAATGCATGACTCGTGAAGCATCTTGAGGGATGGAGGTGAAGGAAGCAGCTAAAATGTTATTTCCATTGATGAAAGCCTGAAATCTACCCAGGTTGATCCACACATGTTTGGGGATTAACTGCTACTATACAATTCTGCCAAAATTCTTAATATTAATTGGCTGGCTTTTGAGGTGTTGGAAAATGCACATTGGTTCCAATGAATTGTGCTAGTGTAGGTTTTAGTGTGAACTGTACTGTAAGATAATCTGCTTGTCTCTTTTATTAGTCTTACCATTACCATGTGGCCTGGAGCCATCTTGGGACTCCCAACAAAGACTCAGTTTTTAATGGGTTTTTAGTAATTTTCACACACAAATTTAACACAGCAGTTATTTCAAAGTCTTTGCGCCATACTGATTAATCCAAAAACCATGGACCACAACACAGGACACTTTCAACCAGATAGTGAATCCACTGTAATATATAGAGCTTATGTTTTCAAATAATTAAATTGCATATACCAAAGAGTTATAGTGCCCAGACCTTGACCAGTACCTTGACCAATTTTAATACACTTGTGTTTGTGAAGAAGAACACAGTGTAACAATATATAGATAGATTTGTCTCTATAATCAGACTTGTTTCTACTACCATTTGGTTTGATACTAGGTAGGGATGAAAATGAAAGCAATGTTGATCATATGGATAAGACACTCGGCCTTAATACAATGTTGTGAGACTTTTAATATAGATGGTACTGCTACTTTATGTAATGATTATGTAATGTAATATATTAAGTGCAATTTGTATTCAGTCCGTGACATACAAAATGGAAGATTTTGGCAACCACTATCCCAAAGCTGCATATGTCCTAAACACAGTCATTCACTTCACTTTATTTACATCCTAAGCAACTCAGGAACTGGCATGACGCATACACATTAACAATCGCCTTTTCCTTTTTGATTCCTTTTTGATTTCCATTTTGATTCCAGCATGAGTGCCCCCATGTCCCAGTGCACAAGGAAAGGTCTATAAAAAATGGTTGGATGAGTTTGGTGTAGAAGAAATTTTCTGGTCTGCAAATAGCCCTGCCCTCAACCTCATCGAACACCTTTGGGATTAACTGGATATTGTGAGACAGGCCTTCTCCTTCAGTGCCCTCACAAAGGTCCTACTGGATGAATGGACAAACATTCCCACGGACATGCTATAATTGCAATGTAATAAAAGATCCACCAGGTGTGCCAATACTTTTGATCATATTGTGTATGTTTGAAGGGGCATTAATATTTCTTTAGTGCTTGCTGATCCATGGAGAAACCTGATTGCTGTTTTCAACGTTTCCCCCATTGACTGCAGAATTGAAAATGTTTTTTATTTTTATTTTTGGATCAACAACAGTAAACAAGAATAGGAAAAGACAAGGTATGTTGAAGTGAGTGCCAAGAGGACACCATGAGAACTGTATTAAGGTTAATTATACTTTGCAATGTTATTAAATGTTATAACATATCCAACAACATTTAGATATACAAGAAAACAATTTAAGATGACAGGAACTTTGCAAGGTAATCTGGGGTTCACCACAAATTTTGCTTAATCACAAGTCAAGATGAGAAAGAGAGTGGTCCTATGCAAGGGATTCAAATAATACAAATATATGAGAGAAAAATAATGTAATAGAGGAAAATAAATGGGGAGAACTGAAGGAGAAAAAAACAAGTTATTAAAAGAGATGATGTATAATATGAGTATGTACCCCACATTTGAGAATTATATACAAAACTACAATGAATAGTAGATGCAATTACTGGTTACAACATTAGGTATGTTGAAACATGGTAAACACATAAAAGTTATTTTCATTGTTAAAACCAAAGGTATCAAAAAATATTACCAAATAAATACAAAATGCAGTATGTACAACAGTTTCAGGGAGCTCAAAAGTACAATTAACCAGGCTTCTGATCACCTGACCAACAATATTGATGGGATAGGGAGCCTTCTGAATGGCTGACAGAGTCAGCCAGTCAGAGACTCCTACTGTACTTTTAAATGTCATAACCAGCCTCCTGTCTAGTGAGGGCAGGCCGAATAGATCTAGATCCATGCAGGTTTTTTTTTTTGCTGGGGCTGATTTTTAGCTCTAGGTTGTTTTTTAAAAACAATTGTGGATGGCCCTTTTCCCTGTGTCAGAAGATGTCCAGGGTAACAATGATCTGGAAATGAACATATTTTTCAAAAGTGGAAAAAGGATATGTAGTCTCACCTACAAACCTCCATTGTCAAAAACTCCCTACCCTATCCTCCCTGCTCTCATATGTCAGATGTAATAGGAGTAAAAACTGGTCATTGCTTCTCTTCCGCTAAGACAGGGAAAGTAAATAAAATCCAACAATATATTAATTTCACTACAGATCACATAGTGTACTTACTTACTTGTGCCACATGTGATATACAATATGTGGACATGACTACTCGTCCACTCAAAGAAAGAATTAGGGAGCATCTGGCCTCCATTGGGGGAACAGGTGAAAAAGTTTAGGTATGCACCCATAAGGAGACATTTCCTGGAATATATGGGACTATGAAAAATGTATGGTTCAGGGTATAGAAAAGGCAAGTCTCAAT
Source organism: Pelodytes ibericus (assembly GCA_036172795.1). NCBI lineage: Eukaryota > Metazoa > Chordata > Amphibia > Anura > Pelodytidae > Pelodytes > Pelodytes ibericus. The sequence continues at coordinate 80,688,790 of CM069859.1, forward strand.
AACATCGGTGGCAACCTTAAATATCTTGAAATCTTAAACATCTTGAAACTAGGTAGATTTTCGAAGTACTTACCAGAAAACCTGAGTGTTCGATGTCTCCCTATATGTTTAACTTTGCTTCACAGTGCTACAACTTACCTTAAACACGCTCTCTTTCAAACGTTCTTTTGTAATCTCTGTACAGTTTTTTTTAATCTTTTTTACTTATAGCTTTTGTACTGTGCTTTTAAAAATATGTTTATATGTGTGTGTACCCATGATATAATATATACCCCTATGGGATAACTGTATCTCTAGCACCTTAGGTATTGTCAATCAAGTTTGTCTATATACAATATTTAAAACTATATTGAATATATATAGATACCTATATTTTCAGTAGTTTAATGCACTGCAAACAAATCTTTTTTATATATTGTTTTCACAATATAACATTGAGATCTATTTACTGATATTGAATTGATTAATATACATATTGTTAATTTAAGCTTTGAGCTTATCCAGCGGTTGTTTTTAAACACTTCTCCTTTAATATTTCAAAATAGTTTTTTTGCTTTTAAACTTATTCACTTCACCTGTATTAGGATGCCAGGTCTAGTCAATTAGGAGGTGTGTCTTCCAGTAATTCACGTACGATTAATTGCCAGATAAGCATGAAATGTGTTATGTGACTACTCGCAATTCTGTACTCATCTTTACCTGCTACTGCTGTTACTCTATGGATCTTCATAAAATTTTTGATTTTCTTTTTTACCTGAGGTACCCGAGTCCATTTCTACTTTGAACTATACTAAGCCACCATCTGAGACTCTGTATTTCTTTGTGTTACACATGTGGCTAATACTATTCAAAGCCGGTCTCCATGTGAATAGTTCTCCGTCTTGCTCCTGTGGAGAGACTTACACTATAGGCTTTATTCATGAAAGACTGATGGGTAATGTTCTTACTTGTCTACCTTCTCTCCCCTGCTCTGGGTCCACCAACTAGAGCTTAGAGAAAGGAGCCTAAATGCCATGACATTACTCCTCCCTTTGTCTTGTTCTCTTTCGTTTCCTTTTTTTTTCCTCTCACAGTTTTACAGTCTGGTTAATATACCCAATCTCCCGTGCTTGCCATGCAGAAATGGTATAATAAATAATCCTGCCCCAATTGTTTAAGACTGTGATCTGTCTAGGTATCTGCAGGATGATTATATTTTTTTATGGTTGTCCTGCAATGTTTGTAACGTATTGTGCCTGTTGGTATCTAAATTTGTTTCTGAAAACTGTATAAATAAAATACTAAAAAAAAAAAAAAGAAAGACTGAATTGAAGGAACTTGAAATTTGAAGCTCAAATTCACCTGAACAGGAGATTTTTTTCCCCAATTCAGTTGCTATTCCAATCCAGCTTATTTTTGAAATTCCCTTGTCAGTTCCCTCTTTCAAAGTCTTTATTGATGAGAGAGGGAATTGACAAGAGCATTTTAAACATGGGGCCACAGTAGCTAAGCCCCAAGGGCTTTATTCATAAAAGAGGGAATAGCAGATAACTGAGAAGTGAATTGCAAAATCAAGGTCAATGTAGCATAGATTGAAGAGTTCTGACTGAGATAAAAAGGATGGACGAAGGAAGAATAATAGTTTTTACTGAGATACTAGGGAGGGAGAAACAATAAGAGAGTTTTGACTGAGAGAAGAGAGAGGAAGGATAAGAGAATTTTGACTGAAAGACAAGGGAGTTAGGAAGAATAAGTGAGTTTTGACTGTAATAGGAGGGAGTGAGAAGCAATGAGAGATATTTGAATGAGAGAGGAGGGAGGGAGAAATTATGAGAGAGGTTTGATTGAGAGAGGAAGGACAGATGAGAGATTTTTGAATGGGAGAGAAGAGAGGGTAGAAGGATGAGAGAGATTTGAATGAGCGAGGGTGGACACATGAGACAGTTTTGACTGAGAGAGGAGGGGATGAAATATTATGTCATTTTGACTGAGAAAGGAGGGATGAGAGAGTTTGATGGGATTGAGTACAGATGTACTAATATAAACATGGCACTTAGGTTATTTTGACACTTTTCACACAGTCATTTTAACACCAATGTTTGCCAAATATTGAGGTAGAAATATTATGTGTATTTTTTCCTACACACTGTATTTCAGGAATGTATTTACAGGGCTTGTTATATGTCACTGCCAAACAACACCTCAATGTATTTCTACAAATTTCCACTGAGGATTAGAGTTGAGCATTTGTTTTTTGACTAATGCATTTTCAGATGAATATAGCATTTTTTCCCCATTCTTAAGGAATCCAAATGAACAAATATGAAATGAACTAAGTTCATTCATCCATTCTGTCATTCATTCATTTGGATGCCAACAGGCACTCTAATACATTGAATTTGACAATTTGTCTAAATTTTGGCTTACATTATTGTATGTAATGCTAATAGCATTACATAAGCTGAAATCTTGTTGACATTTTGTTGCATTTGAGTCTAATAATTACATATACAACTTAAGCCAAAACTGAGGCAAAAATGTGTCAAAATCAAGCTGAATTAACCTAACTCTTGAATTCCACAGAACAGAGTCATTAGACAGTCAGTTTTCATTTTGGATTTGTTTTTCTTCAGCATACCATTATGTTATGTGGAATAAAAACAATCATAAATGAATACTGACTGTCTGATGACTCGGATATGTGGAATTCATTCATTCACTAATTTCGGCTTCATTTCGACTAATTTTCATCTCATTTTTGGAGCAAGTTGTATATGTAATTAATATGCTCAATTTTGACTTTAGTTGTTTTATATGTATGTATACTAGTATAGGGATAGGTAATTTGCATGGAAGCACTGAACTGCATAAAAATGTCATGCCCTATCTTATACCAATGAGCTTAGGTGAAATTATGATTGTTTTCGGATGACATTTAGTTGTAATGCGTCCAAATTCTTATTCTAATGAACATAGGTGATTTATTTTATTCATACAAATGAAAAAACAAAATGAAAATAATTAACAAATGTTGTCTTTAGCAGAGCTGAGAGGCTGGAACAACAAGTAGAAGCAAAGTCAGGCAAGCCGAGGTCAGTGGGTAGGAGAAGGCAGAGTAGTCAGACGGTCCAAAATTGGTAACAGGTAAATAGAGATCAGTAACAAGCTTGGTTATGATGCAGGCAGAAACCACAATAATCTGGCAAAGGTATAGTGAAAGGAAGTGGCTTTTATAGGCAGAGAGAAACAAGGCTTTGTAGAATCATGGTTATTAGAACAGAGGCTAAATTGTGACAAACAGGCGGGTGAAGCAGTAGAGAAGAGAGCTAGGTACATGGAAGTCAGGCTTCAAGTCCAGGTACAATCATTTGTTGACACGCACTTACACTCTTCAGAGTTAACAATAAGCTTATGTATTAAACCCAAAAGGATCCACACCATATAGTGGAAGGTACACACAATTAAATGAAAATTAATATTCTGCTTAAAGCTTCCATTTTTATTAAATATGTAGATCCAATATGCTTATAGACTATACATGTGAGTGGTCCTTTCACAGATATACAGTAATTGTGATCCACAGACTCACTTGTAAGACCCCACACCGTTTCAGAGACCCAGGTTCCAGCTACCTGTTCCAGGTAGGGAAAAAGTCTCCAGACCAATAACGTCAGACGTCACAATGCATTTTACCACAATGAGGCATCACCAAGGACAGAAAAGAGAGCTGACAAGCCACACCCAGTAACTCAGATTTCAATAAGCAAAACTCCTAGTGCTTAGTTTCTTCTCTGCTTAACTAATCATATTTTCAAAACACAATACAATATAAAGATTAAAAGGTTAATTAGTCAGCAGTACAATTAATTAAATGTTTTTAAATGTTTTCATTACCTATTTAAATATTCATGATATGGGTACAGTAGATCTCAAGTACAAACAACACCAGTTATATAAACATATAATTCAAACTCTCATAACCACTGTCACTGTATCTGCTAGTAAAGAGATTGGAATGTCAGAAATGCCACAGTTATTTCAAAGAAACCTAAATATCTTTTTATTATTTGCCAGTCTTGTTCAAATAGCAGTGAGATCAATAATATAACACACGCTGTGTGTTCACCTAAAACAAGAATGTGATGGGAGTTGTTTATCAGTATTTCCCTTTGCATTTCCTTTTGCAGAAATACCTAGTATATTTGTTTTTGTACAATATGGCTTTCTCTTAAGTTAAATGCAATGACAATAGTTCTAACAGATGTGGAATTAATAAATACATTTTAGTTGCACAGTGTGGTTTCTAGGTCATTTTCACTGAAAACTTATGGAAAATAAATGGTAAGGTTCATCTTTATTTCCCAAGTTCCCCAAGGCAAATTAAGCAGCTGTGATGCCCTGATCAGTAACACACTGAAATATTTTCTAAATGGCAATTTTTATTTGACCTTCTCGGATGAATGCTATAAAAAGTTATTGGTGGCTTTAGGTTATTTATATTCAGTTAATGTTGTTTATTTTACAGTAGGATTAAGTGGTCTAAAAATTGTTTTTAAAGCAAAGAATTGAAGTCTGAGTTGACATGTCTGGCATAAACATTTTCATGTCTTTACACACGCTAAACAATCATATTTTTATTTACAGTTTTTAAAGTCTAGTGCATTTCAAAATGTTAATTATTTTTCAGTTTAAGTAGATTTCACGGTAATATTCAGTGTTTTTACTTGTAGATGAAGTCATGCTCAAAACAAGTATCACCAAATTCATTAGTTATTGAAGCGATCATGAAGAAAATGTTACGCTGAAACAGCACTGAACATTTCATTCTACATCAGTAAATACAAAACAGTTTGCAGAATGTAACTAAAGACATATACTTTAGTGTATAGACGCTCAGAAAATATAAATAGTTACACTACAATTTAAGAAACACACTTGATTAGTAAAAATAGATGCATTGTGTGTTAATTATCTACTCCCAAAATCTCCTGCAGCAATGCCATGAAGAGAAATTGTGTCATCTGCTGCTAAATACGGATATTTTTTTAGTTGCCTTTCCATCATCCTTATAGTACTTAGACAAGGCAAATGTGAAACAAAATTGTTAGTTTAAAGAATAGTGTGGCTTGGAACATCTAAAATATACAATATCAGTATAGAAAAGCAAACATTTAAAGGTTGACTCAACAGGGAGACAACTGCAGGGAATTGAGATTGGCATTTCATCGTTAGACAAATGTAGCCTAGTTGAAATAATTCTCCAGTACAACTGAATGGGAGAATTTTTCCAACTTTGGCCATACATTTGAATTTCCTGTGTCAGTTCCCTGCAATTCGTTGCTTTTTTAAATAGATACTATAATAATTATAATAGTGATTATCTAGTGGGCAGATTGGGTTCAATAATCTGCATCTATATTGTTCAGTTTGCAGAATGACTGCTATTAATAATATGTGTGAAATATTACTTTGATTATTTATTATCAATTATTAAATGTTTTGTTTCTTCTTAGCTTCCCTGCTTACTTCATAATACAAAATAGGTCACATCCCTTACGTTTACATACCTGTATCAATAAATTTGTTTACAATATCTAGGTTTAGTCCTTGTTGAAATTATCTAGTCTGAATACCCAATAGGTGGAGGTAGGCTAAAGTAAATGAACATTCCAAATATTCATTTACATTTCAAATAAAATAGATCTCCTTTAACCCCCTTTAGAACAAAAAAAACTAAGTTAGAAAATTCAAAATATGATATAAGAGTTAGAATTGTTATTTAGATTGTAACTTATTGTTAGAAAGCTATTGGAACATTTTACTACAGGCCCATTAACCATTAAAAAACGAAATTTATATAATTTTGTATGAAACAAAACATGTATCTGGTTTATATAATAGGCAGCACACAGTAACATGTAACTTAAAAAGTATGTCAGACTATTTACAGCCATATTTTGTGTTATGTAGGACTGAATATCAAAGGTTATCTATGTTTTCTTATTCATTAAACAATGATCATGGTTTCCATTATGGTCCCTATCACTCTTCCTGGTCAGGCAATATTGAAGAACAGGCACTGGGAAAGCACAAACTTAGGCTATTTCAGTACTCCCACAATTCCCACAGGGTAGTCAGTTTCAAAGCAGATACTTGACATATTGGGGTAGATGCATTTCAGATTTAATGTCCACTGCAAACAAGGTTAACATATGCAATTAGAATAAAAAATATTGACCCCGAGCTAAGCTCCCTACCCTAAAGCTCCTCCTATTATATTCAACACTGCGATCCATCTGATGATGATACCCAACCTTTCCACAATTTGTTCAACGTATCCACCTTTAGATGAACTTGGTAAAAGCCTTTTTTCATCCACAATTTTTGCTCAATATGATTAATACCATGTTTCTAGGCTCTTCTTCCAATTCCTGGAAATTATCATATTCATCGCCAAGAAGGTTTGGATTGCCAAGTACATATTATTCTATCTTAAAATATCCCGATCTAAATGAAGCAAAGCCCATTCTGGTAAGGGTATAATAATTAAATATACAAACGTAGAAACATAATAAACATAGAACATGTCGACAGATAAGACCATTTGGTCCATCTAGTCTGCCCAATTTTCGAAAATAGTTTTACTTATCCCCAGTTCCATATCTTATATCTAATATAGCCTTGTTCCTATACCACGCATGCTTCAACTCCTTCACTGTGGTTACCTCCACCTTTTCTGCTGTAAGGCAATTCCAAACAACCATCTTTGCCCCTCTAATTAAAGACTAAGTACTCTAGTTGTGGTCGTTTTCTTCTTTTAAAAATACTCTCCTCCTTTACTGTGTTGATTCCCTTTATGTATTTAAATGTTTGTATCATATCCTAACACGGGGGCTGTTATGTTGTTCCTCCAAGCTATACATGTTAAGATGCTTTAACTTAAATTAAATATTGCTGACATGGCCGCAAATACTTGCTCCCGCATTGTTTAGGATTTTCTCACAGGACCACCAGATATGTTCAAAGTATCCTGGGCCTGATATACATCTCTAGCACAGATTTTGTGTTTATGGATTCATTCTATGAAGCTTCTGAGGGACCATGTACCATCTATAAAGTCATTTAAACCGTAGTTCTTAAAAATTGAGAACGTGAGAATTCATATGGATCTGGGCTCAATTCGTATTCCAATTCTGAAAAACTCTCTCCTCCTTTAAATCTTTTTCCCAAGTCGTCCGAGCTGGAGGGCAATATTCAGGAAGCAATAGGTCAAGAATCTATTTCCATTTGCCCAGAATACCATTCTTAAAAATGTTTTCAAACATTTTATCTATTCAAACTTTGACTATATGGCTTTCTGGAGCATACAAATGAACTTAGCTAGTTAGAAACGCTATACAATAAGAATTTATCTCTAAACAGAAGACCCATTTCTCCCATCAATATCACTACTGGCCTTATTCTACTACCAGAAAAGATGTGCCCTATCCTCAGTTTGCTCTTTACCCCATCCTCTTAGTCTAAGATCCTGGACATTGAGTTCAAGTACATAAAGAGGAGTCAATGAAATTACCCTATGCTTCACTTTAATATACCTTTTGAAGGCTAACCACCACATATGCAGCAGTATAGTATTCAATACCTGGGAGGAACAATTAGAGTTGTAATGAATCTTGAGAAGTTTCATTCTAAAGAGGTATAAGATTTTTGGCAAGACATTTGATGACATGTTTTTAATATATTGATTCTCCCTAACCAAGATATACTCACAGAGTCTACCAGCCTCTCACCAAATCCAATACTCCTATTGTCTCCTCAAGGAAAGGCTCTGCATCAAGGGAAAGGGCGACCTTAGGAATCCCCCCACATCCTACAAAATTCCATGATGTCAATAATCTTATGAGTAATATAACTGATAATCTACCCTTAATAAAGCCTATTTGGTGTCAGGGTTCTTACCTGGGTGCATAGCGCAGGGGTGATGGCAATAGGTGGTACACACACTATTAATAGCACCAGGTCAAAAGTACCAAAGGAGTAGGAAAAGCGAGGTCATATACAGTCTGTAGGGTCAAGGCAGGCAAAGAAAGTTCAGGGTTGGTTATGGGTAAGCAAAGGTCAGGAGTGAAGAGGGAAGCAACGTCCAAGTATAAGTCAAAGGTTCAGGAGCCAGGAAATCAATCAGTAGTAAGGGTATAGGAACTGTAGTTAGTTTAGGAACAAAATTGTAGGAAGACTGGCCACATTACAAGCTTGAAAATTAGCAAGCACAGAATGAACTGTGCTGTTTAAATAGGGTGCCCTGCCCACTATCCTGCAGGTTGCCACCCTCCTCTGGCTTAAGCCAGATAGAGGAGACAGGAGTGCACCATACTACAGGCCGGGGACATTGCCTACACCGTGATCGCCCCCCCCCCGTCAGACTCCCAGTGTTGGGAGTCAACCAGACCAGGTAAGGGGCTCCTGCGCGATAGGTGAGATGGGGTTGGGGTCTGACATTTGGTATCCATGAACAATTCTCGGAATAACATCCTTGAGCCTTTCTGACAGATTTTAGTATCCAAACTGATCAGGGAAATTGGTACTATAGTTGCTAACCCTTATGTGATATTTCTCAGGCTCGGGAATAGGCTTTTTTTTTATAAAAGAAATTAGAATATCCATCCAAGCCTGGAGTTTTCTGGGCCTTACATTTTTGAATAGCCATCTTGACTTCAAGCTCAATTGAAATACTACTTAATTTCCTCTCAGACTCTGGGGAGATCCAATATATTTTTTAGCTAGTTTTTTATTAACACCTGTAGATTCAATATTATATAAATAAATGTAGATATCCCTGAAGTCTGACCCTATAGTTTCCAGATGAAATCCCTTTTACATTTTGGCTCTTCAATTGGTGAGTCATTCATTTATCCGCCCTATTTCCTTGATGGAACCACTTTTGCTTTGTTTTCAGCATCAACTAATTAACCCTTTCCAATAGGCTCTGATTTATCAATGCCCTAACTCTATTGATGTTTTTTTTTAATCTCTTATTTACTCTAGTCGGTTCTTTAATTTTTAAGTACAGTTGAAGGAGGTAATAGTTTTTGTGTGACATCCTGATGCTCTTTTTCACTTGAGTTACCCAGATGAGCTTCTTACTTAAAATCTTCATTGGCCACATGAGATGATACTTTTGACCTAAGCACTTTCCCACTTCTTTGTTTTTAACACTATTAATATATATGCACGGTAGTTCCACCCTTTAAGCAGATTTCCTCTTTGAGATGCTCCTCATAAGAGCTGTATTATTTTCTTAGTATATGGTATTTATTCTTCAGCTGATCACTTTTCACCCAGGAACTGGATATAATGTAAATTCTAAAATAAATACCACTTATATTGTGTACAAAAATAAAAACATAATAATTCAGATATTCTACTAAAGTGTTTTAGATGGAGTTATTTAAAAAAAAAAAAAGACAGCTAGGAAGATTCTGAGAGTGCCCAAAGTTATATTAACAGCCCTCCAGACCAAGAATACTATATACTTGTGAGATCTTTCAGAAGATGAAGTAGTCTGTTAGAGGACTTATTTTGAAAGCAGTTCAATGTCCCACGGAGTACATACTATATCTGTGTTTTTTTACAGTATAATAACTGTTTTTACTGCCATTTTGAGCATTGTTATTCTTGAAGTATTAGTTTGTAAGCTGGTAAATATTCTGCCCATAAGCTGTTCCATATAAATAATAATAATAATAATAATACTTGTAATATATAAATTTATATATATATATATATATGTGCTTTGTTTTCCATGCTCAGTTTAGTAAGAAAAAATACTATTTGTCCTTTTTAACGGGAATCATTTCTCACTGAAGTAATCCTGTTTGTCTGGGAATGTAATACTGGCAAATATCTTAGTTCCCTCCCCTTCAACGTCTCTCTACGTCTCTCTCTTTACATCTGAGGAACTCAAACCTCAAACTGAAAGGATCATCAGCATAATCTTAGTGAGAATCTGACTACACCAAATTTGTTAAGCCTCGAGAAGGAAATCGAATCTGTGAAGGCTTGGTGTTAATACAATACCGCTGAACGTTTCATGTGTGTCCACATCAGTTCAAGCCATCATAGCTCACACATGCTCTTGAAATAATATATCTGCAGATGTAACACAAGATTTGTGGCGATAACTGCGCTTAACCTGGACTCTTTAGGTATTTCTCTAAATAAATCTTTTTTGGAACACTCCTTTATCTAAATGATCTGATTTCAAATCCACCTCAACGAGGTATCCTCACCAAGGGCAGCACCACTGCCCCACAAGCGCACAGCAACATGCTATGTCATAACTTCAATATAACCCCTTGAAGACCATTCGAGCACTGCAGGGGATATGTATACAAATGGAGATGGCATGTTATAACAGGGTGGCCAAATATGATTAGGCTACATAATGGGTGCATAGAAGAAAAACAGTTTGAACTTCCTCTGGATGTCCTATACATGAATGAACTGGTGAGCCATGAAAAAAAAAAAAATATTACTTTCCTAAAGATGATCTGTACTACTTGTTGAGAGGGAGGATCTACCCATTTTATAATGCTGGCATGGTTGGCTGGGATATATATTTTTTTTAAATAATGCATTGAAATGTAATTATTCAACTACATCAAAATGTTTCCACTTGTGACAATTTTTGGAATATATTTTAGAACACTAAATAAATAAATATCTATTGATATAGATGCATTTTGTTTAAATGTAAAACATTTTCAATATCTTTATGTAGAATAAAGGCTCTAGCTTTGTTTATGCATACAGGTAATCAGCACTTTTAGAAAAGCCATATTTTTTAAACCAGAAGGCAATTACTCTAATTTAAGAACAAATCAACTTTAAAATTATGTATTATATTTTTTTGTTTGTGATGATCTCTGTTAAAACGGATAAGTGCCTAAAACTCAATTTTCACCTTAGATGATTCTAAAGCATATTCATGTTTCAACTTGACCGAAACAGTAATGAACTCTTAATTAGTAATCTAATGCATCATTTATTATTAAAGTAATCTCAACTGTGTTTGTTAAAAAAAAAAAAAGTAACATCTTTAAAACCTCCAACGACTGGTATTTGGTATATTTTGTTTTTAAAGGTATGTTAACTAAAGATAGGAGCCTAATTGTGTTTTGGTTCATTTGTTTTTTCTTGATTGCGCTGTGAAAGCATGTCTTCACTTCTGTTTACCCTGTTTGGTAATTAAAAATGTGAATAATCTCACTTACAGTGATGAATATTGTATGGTGTAAATCCCAAAATGCATTGATACTTAAATAAAAGGACAGGTTGCAAATTTAGTATACAGGTAAATAAAGATGAGGAAAAGGCATACATGTACATAAAATCACTATTTGGGATGATGATATACCATAAAAATGTTGCATCAAATAGTATACACATATAAATTAATGTTTAGTTTAATATATAATGTTCATTTTCTAAATGACATTGAGCTAAAGTTTGCAATATCAGATTGTTAATCATGCCAAGCTGAATTATTAATAGCTACAATAAATACTATTTATGTTTATATATACCGGTATATATATATATATATATATATATATATATATATATATATATGTGTTGTTGTTTTTTTTTTATCAAAGACTCAAAGACATAAGACTTACACAAAAGGCCTATTTCTCTCAAATATTGTTCACAAATCTGTCTAAATCTGTGTTAGTGAGCACTTCTCCTTTGCCGAGATAATTTAGAGGGTGCAGAGGGGGAAAGAAGCTACATAAAAAGAAGATCCCTACAATTTTAAAAAACACTGCCCCAAAAGGTATTTTTAACCTGTCCCAGAAATCTATTGCACAAGAAAAACTCATGGTATTAAGTAAGGGTCTCAAGTTTGCTCCGACTAATAAGTTTAATTTATTCTCAGCCTATATAGACATCAACAAATTTGTGAGAAATGTTACAATAAAAAAGTGTTTTGCTATAAAACCGACAACTACTACTATCAAAGAAGTAGACCCTAATACTATTATGTCAACCAATTTAAAGAAAAAGTCCCATTTCTATCCGACTGCACATAAAACAGGTGCACTTGAGGTCTTTGAGAAGGCAGTCATGGAGGACTTAAGAAAGTTGCAACCCTCCAAATATGACCGTACAAACATGACAAAAAAAGATCTAAGTATCCTAAAAGAATTACAGGATGACTCAGAAATAGTCATCAAACCAGCCGACAAAGGTGGTGGTACAGTCATTTTGTCGAAGGCTTACTATATTAAAGAAGCCTAAAGACAATTGGAACTGGATGCTACATATAGAAGACTAAGAAAAGACCCCACTAATGATTTCAAGAAAGTCTTAACCTGCTTCCTAGATAAAGGTAGAGAAAAGGGATATATCACAAAGAACGAATTTGATTATATTAATGTAACCAATCCAAAAATTCCAGTTATTTATTTTTTACCTAAAATCCATAAAAATCTGGTCGAACCTCCAGGTAGACCTATAGTCTCAGGAGTAGACTCATTGTTTGCAAATCTTTCTGAGTACCTCGATTACATCCTCCAGCCTTATGTTAAGGAAATGAAGTCCTATTTGAAGGACACCATGAGTATTTTAAAAGTTTTAAAGAATACTACTTGGAGTGATGATTATATCCTAGTGTCAAGCGATGTCACATCCCTGTACACCATCATTAATCACGAACAGGGATGTGAAGCCATTAGAAGTATTCTCACTAAAAATAATTTATTGACCAGTGAACAAATAGAGTATGTACTGGAAGGTATTGGAATTGTTCTTAATCACAACTTTTTTTGGTTCTTAGAGGAATTTTTCCTCCAACTTACGGGGACAGCTATGGGCTCCAAGTTTGCCCCTAGTTATGCCAACCTTTTCATGTCCCAATGGGAGGATTCTCATGTTTGGGGCGGGCATAACTGCGCTGCAAACTTGGTACTGTTCTACCGATATATAGACGACCTTATATTTATATGGAAAGGGAGTGAGGCTGATCTCCAATTGTTTTTGGATCATCTTAATAATAACCCTAATAACATCGTACTCAATACTGTTTACAGTAAAGACCGTATTACTTTCCTGGATTTAGACATCTATGTTGAAAATGGCGTAATAAAAACTAAAAACCATTTCAAAAAAGTGGACGCTAATAGCTTCATAGACAAAACCAGTTGCCATTATCCTCCCTGGTTAAAAGGAATCCCCAAGAGTCAATATACTCGTATCAGACGCAATTGTACTGATATACAATGCTATACCGAGCAAGCTGGTTTCCTTAGAGATAAATTTATAGAAAAGGGATATGATGCTGGTGATTTGGACCAGACCATCTCAGAAATAGCTGATACTGATCGTAACTTACTCCTTGAATATAAAGATAAAACTAGCAACAATGATTTCCATACTAGGGTGCCTGTTGTTTTAAACTATAACAATAAATCCCATAGAATTAAAAAAATCATCAGGAAACATTGGAACATCCTACATAAAGATGAAATCCTGAAAAACATTCTTCCAGATGCCCCCACAGTTGTTTTTAGAGGAGCTCCCAGTACTACCAGTAAAAATGTAGTAAAGAAGTCCACTACAGCTCACTTTTTAAGTAGGAAATCAGGTTTTTATGGTTGCCTCAATTGTATTGGCTGCAGATCCACCATTAAACAGAAATATCCTATTACCAATTTTACCTCTAATAGCAAAGGGAATAATTTCGAAATAAAAAACTTTCTAACATGCGCCTCAGTAAATGTCATCTATTTACTGGAGTGTCCATGTGGACTCCAGTATATTGGAAGAACCACCAGAAAACTTAAAAAGAGGATTGAGGAGCATGTTAGAAACATAAAAAATGGTTTAACTACTCACAGCTTGTCTAAACATTTTCTTGAATGTCAACAGAAAGACCCCAAGAAATTAAAGTTCTGTGCCATTGATAAAGTCAATAAATACTTGAGAGGTGGTGACAATATCAAAAATATAGGCAAGAAAGAAATGGAATGGGTTTTAACATGAGCACCCTGAAACCTCTTGGGCTTAATGCTGATTTCGATTTATTAAATTTTATGTAAATGCAATAAATACTCTGGGAGGTTTTTAAGCAGTTGCTCCTTTTATTCCATTCCATTTTATTTCCCCTGGGATCTATAGATTCGCCTCTTCCATATACACCTACAGTGGTATATTTTATTTTAAATCTTTCTTTCTCTATACATATAAATATTCCCCGTTTTTTTTATATATCTTTTATATATTTCCTCTAACGATGTTGTTTAAGGGTGGAGCAGCTTCTTTTTATCCTCGTGATAAAGTATTGTTCTGTTGTTTACCATTGGTAGCTGCTGCCTTTGAATTTTTAAGATGAAACACTTGTTTTTTGTTTCTCTCCGTTTACTATACTTGCGATGTAACGGAGAATAAGGAGCAGCTGTGAACAGTAACATCGTGAGAACACGCCCAGCAACATCAATTGAGAAGTGTATAAATTCTCAGTGCACAGCAGGCTGTCCAGACGCCAAGTTGAAGCCCAGTGAAGGGGCGAAACGCGTAGCGTTCCTGGACATACCTGCATCCTTTTTTTTTTTTTGCTTGCCTTGGATTGTATCCCTGCTGCTGCTGAAAGGACTCTGTTTTCCCAGACTGTGTGGCGCCCACTGATTCTGTGCAACTTAGAGATCCTATGTGTGAGCAGATATTGTTTTCTTATTAAATTTTTGTACTTGTCTTACCCTAACTCCATCTGTGGGCATTTCTTTTCCTACACTTTGAGCTGTACGAGTGGAGGACAGAGAACATGGAAGAATCAAAGATTACCCCCTGTGTACACAGTGTGTTTCTGTGAGAAGTCGTTTTCCCCTTGGGAGTTCTGTGAGTGTTCAATTAGAGGGGAGTTGCTGCAGCCTCCCCCAGCCTCTATTTCTTCAATTATATCATCACCATATACTCACCTATTAGGTGTTTTATTATTTGCTCATTTACCACAGTTTACTTTTAGCGCACTTTTTGTACCTTTCTTTTTTATATGCTTTTATTGTGTGTTTATTAGTGCAGCTTGGTTTAGTGAATTTAGCAGTGTCATCACCATATTGTATCACCTGGCAGAGGTAGACTGTGGTAGAGGAGTACATAGAGGCAGAGGTAGATGTAGAAGTGGAGGAGATCAGTGATTCCAGAGTCAAGGAGACCAGAGACACCAGAAGTGTTACTGTTGTGGGGATAGTGAGTATTTATCAAATAACAATATATACAATGATTATTTATGGGAATCAGATTCTAATAGACTAGGAATAATATTCAAACTGTAGGAATTACTTGAAACCAGGATTTACCTTACCTAGTCTTCCACGGTACCCACCAAAGACTAACGCTGAATTGTGCATTTGCCCTGAAATCAAATTATTATTATAGCAAGACATATTAGTAACGACTAACAGCACTGCTTATTCTCTGATATACCCAGTGAGGAAGGCAAAAAGTGATTGGAGTTTGGTACATGATCTCTATACAAACCTGGTTCCAGTTGTCCTTAATCCTTTAACCAACCTTTTGCAAAATCCTCCTGAGGTCACCTATTTTGCAGTAGAGGATCAAAGCTCAGTATGTTTATCTAATATAATATACCCAGACAGTCAACTTTTATTTGTTTTCACATTTAAAGTACAGTTGAATTGGAGATTTTTCCTAACTTTAGGTTTGTAATTTCCATGACCATTCTCTGCAATTCCCTCTTTTAATGAATTACGCTCATAGTGTATATACTTCAAATGCAGTGGGTCATCGTTCACCTTGCAGACTGACTGGATGGGAATTAGTTCTGATGCTTCCATCCAATCTTATTACCACGCACTGTAAAACACTGAATCCAGTTACAGCACCAACTGAAGACAAAGGAATTATATCTGTAGTTTACCTGACTTAAAAGCAAAAGTGCCATTTAAGCCACAGAAAAACAAATATGCCTCTGTGAAAAACATTGTCTTGCTTTCTGCAATTTTGCATTGTATGACAGTATTGAGAACACAAATTAATTTCCACCTCAAAAAATTAACTGAAGAAAGAGCATGTGTCAGGTAAAAAAAAATACTTTCAAAATAAAAAGTGTTAGGTTATCCATAGATTTGATTTACACCTTGCTTCTGTAGGGAGGTGTGTATATAATGAGTTTCTCCACTTCAGCTCATGTTTCAAGACCTTCAGCACTATTCCATTCCACTCCCCCTGGAGTCACTAGATCTCATTACTTACAGAATTTTTACTTTGATACCTGTCAAGGGAAACAGTGCAAGAAGATTTTAGCAGGTCCTTGTCACTAACATATGGCATGCTCTAAACAATTAAGTGATAGCAGCTTAAATTATTGCTTATTCTCAAAGTCAAGTAGCGCTGAATATAACTTTGTAATAAAAGTGAAAAAAGACATTCATTTGCCCTAGCAGCATTTAGATTTTAGGAAATCTGTATATTTTATCTAATTGTACGCAGAATAAGTTAGAGTAATGTTATAAAATTCACCTGGAGAGAATAAACAAAACACATTTTCTATCATTTTCTTTTGGAGTAGTTCTGAATTTATTTGCAATAATGCTTTGCTGTTGGGTTTTACAAGTTCTTTCTAAAAGCAAATTATTTTCTTTAAGTAAAATAAACTTGTAAATGTGTTTTGGAAAGATCAGTGCACATACAATGGCATCAGTGTATATAATAGGAACATTTTAATGATATCTATTCATTTTGTACTTCAGATAACTCGCATATTGATTTGTGTTATTATTATATATGTTGAATGTAATCTTTATGATATTACCAACATTTTGTATTTTTTCATGACAGCTGTTGAAAGTTCAACCATATAAAAACTTCAAGGACAACAATAACTGCTCATTTTTGAGTATTGTCTGTGAGAATGTCAACATATTATTAAAATAATGCTTATGTGGGCATCTTACTAAGATTTACCCGATGCAGTGAAACTAAATGCTGTTGCCAGAAATTTAGAAAGATACAAATGAATGCATTAAGTCAGTGAATTAAAAACCCTGGATATTGGGCAACAGTAGCATCCCAGGCATGTACTCGAAAACAAGAGACTACATCAACATTTCCTTTCCTAGTTAAATACTTTGTTATTATTATTATTACAAACCTATTAGGTGTCTCCTTCTAGAAGAATTTAATATGCCCTACATAATTATTAGGGCCATATTCACCTCATTTCAACTCAAATCCACCTCCCCATTAGTGAAAAACTCCTAATGTTAGAACACAATATGTAAGGTGCCTGTGCTTCTTTATACCCCCCTGTTACTACACATTTGTATATTTGAAATTAAATCTGCTTCTGTTTTCTTCCAACTCGGGACATTACAGATCTATGTGGACGTTGTGTGTTTATATTCATCAACTGGAGTTTCCATCTGGAGGTTTCTTCTACAGCTTTTGCAGATAAACAGACAATTAACAAAACAATAGACATAATTCATCAGGATGTGTGATTGTTAATCTCTTAGTAGGGAAGAGAAGTGGAGGTAAATATTCAGCCAACCCAAGTTGGCAAGTCTGCTTTCCCCAGTACTGTTGCTCTGCAGATTGTGAACATAGGTAGAACTAACTAACACACATTCTTAGCCTCGACTAGCTACAATATAGACAGAGACCCTACACCGGCTGGAACTGTCTATGACTAAACCAATGTCAAGGAACTTCTGATGACATTGCAGAAAAGTATGCTGTGGAAAAGACCAAGTAGCATGTTCGGTTAGTGAGTTAAGTCCACCATAAAATTTCCTGAGGGAGCTACATATGCAATTAAGGATTCTAGCTTTGAATAGAGACAGACACATGAAAGAGGATTGTAACATCATCAAATGTTTAACTATTGCAGTACAGAGCATGCCACGTGGTTGAAACAGTACCAGTTTCACCAACATCAATGCAGACAGTGTCCAAATGGGCATAGCATTATTTCTTTAATGCAAGCCAAAATAAACATGCCTGCGTTATAGTCACAGTGCTCCCTTAAGTGAGGGTCTCTTAAGGCAAGCTGTCGACCTTTTGGCAATTGTTTTTCACACTGTTATTGTAGTGAATTTTCCTTTTATACTGGGGTATTACACAGGAATTTCTAAACTAGCAGGTCAACTTAAAATACACTGATTTGATTCGAAATCGAGCCAGATCAATCAAAGTATCCAAATTCCGGTATATTAGGAAAGTCGGCTACTCAATATAGCTGATTTCAGCCCATTATTGGACATTTTTGCCAATTTTGGGCCAATTATTACCATATTTGGTTTATGTGTTTTGTTCATGGGAATCATATGGATTCACCTGACTCAGTATGGCCTCAGACAGTTGAATTTTGGGGTCTGATTTCCATGGGGGGGAGCCACTTTACCTCGGGGAGTTAGTAATTTATTGGGTTTCCAAAAGGCATTTGGACAGCAAATAACCAAGAATTAGCCAACAGATGTATCATGAAGCAGGACTACACACATTCCTAGCTGTTCAAAAATCTGTATATTAAGTTCCAGAAGAACTGGCTAAAGGGCAAACCTCTCTTAGCTTGAAGAAATACCCATGTATAATACATTAGATGGGCTTGTTTCTAACCCCACTGTTGGGTGGTTGTAGTGGCTATGGAAACATAGCTGGAAATCTGACCCCTGTTCCAAAAGAAGTTTTTTCCATTACATTCACTTGAAAAATAGATGTCTCAGTGCGTGCCTCAGATGACGTCAAATAGTCTACTTTGGCATTTGTGTAAATGCCCAATATAATCTTCCAACAGCATGGATGAATGATTGAGATCTGCACATGTACCACTGAAGCTTTTAGTCCAATCTGCAACCTACAAAACATCTCAATATTAAGTATACTTACCTTTCCCATTGAAAGCTGACTCTTTTTGTTGAGTTCCACAGAACCATGCTTTGAATGGGTGAAGTACCATTTTCTATTTTGTGAAGATTTTTAGTCTGAGTGGTGCTCCTTGGACTATTGACATATGTATGGATATAGGTATACTGCTTTTGCAAGAGGCATAAGATAACTATTAAGTTCAAGTTTATGATTGGTGATGCGCTTTGGTGACAAGCTTTGGGACTGTTATTTCATAACACTATATTTGGAAACCCCTGAAGGTCCAGCTAGACTTCACAGCATTTTAATGAAATCGAGATTCAGGGATGTCCTCCAAAATAGAGAGGAGCAAAATTACACTCTATTTCCATTTTTTTCAATAGGGAAATGATGATAAATGGTTTTTAGGCAAAGTCCAATTGTCGAGTTGGAATTGGTCTGAAAATACGTTTCCCCATTCAAATGAATGGCCTCCGTTTTTTAATGGTCCCAATAAAATTAACACACCTGTCACCCAAAATATTTTTCAAAAATAAAATAATTAAAATACTCCTCCTTTTAGAAACCAGGACCAGGGGCTTCTGAAATTGCTTCCAGACCTCAAATACATATTGGGGCCAGGGCAAGTGCCCTAACCCCCCATTATAATCAAGGCCTGGAGCTGCCCAAATGCTTCAGGCCTTATAGTACACAAATGGGGGGCTAAGGCAAGTGTCCTTCCACTCTATTGTAATCAGGGTTGAATTTTATTTTATTCGAAGTCAAATTTATAAAAAACATTCTATCTGCTTTCACCAATCCCAAAGTTTAGTTAATAGACCCAAAAACTTTATATCAATCCAAAAATGTTGAAAATCTCACTGCTAAAGCAAAAAGGTTTGGACACTTGTCATCATCCAGAAGTTCATATGAACTCACCTTTCCTGGATGAGGTTGCTACTCAAATAAAAAATAAAGGGAGGGCTTAAGTTTATTTGAGATTTACTTGATACAAAAATGAATTATGAAAGAGATTACATAATACATTAGATTGATTGATAGGAAAAAATGCAAACTGTTACATCATACCAAAATAAGGTTGCATCAGGAAAGAATTAATGTATGCTGTTCTTTTGAGGAATTGCTCAATCCCGTATTGCTGTATATAAAGTGCATTGTAGTAAATGTTATGATTAAACAGATTTTTATTTATACACCAATAAAATATCAAATAAACAAGAAGTTAGGACATACCACATAATATCACAGATGCCCTAAAATAATTGCTCATTTGATAAGTTTGTGTTATATTCATGTTTTTATTATTTTTTATTTCTAAGAGGCTATTTATTGTTTCATGCCACAGACTGCAAAACAGGCCAAACAAAATGCAAATAATAAAAGAAAACTGACAAACAGCTCATCAAGTAAAATGTATTATGGGACACAATAAATCAAGGGCTACAAAACATATCATCAATCCCACATATGTCAGGGTCACAATAACTTAATATAATTTCAAACAATGTGAAGTATCTTAAGGCATCAAAGGAAAAGACAATGGTACTGAAAGAATTACACAGACTGAAAAGAGACATCTGTGTGCTAGCAAAAAGCACACATCAAAGCACAGAAATAAATGCCACTTAATTATCGAACTTGAATGTATGAAACATACTGCAGCTTAAATATATCTAAAATAAACAGGTTGTGGGTCATTTTGGAAGAGCTTTCATAGTTCACAAATAAATAAAAACAAAAAGAAAGTTAGTTATGTAGGTACTAATAAGAAATGTAAACACACACATGAATAACCTGCTGTACACATGCATGGACAATTCAATATCCATCAATGGCTATTCATTCTACTAAAATAAGCACAGAACACATCAATAAAAATATCACCTAAAAAAACAAAACAAATAAATTAATGTATATAAATACATTTATTGCCAAAGTAACTAGAAATATGGAAGAAATGAAAAATAGAGTATGTGAAACATGCAATAAATATCACCCTCTAATTAATAGACCACCTGTGTAAAGAAACAATTGATAAGATACAGATATTTTTTTTTAAACAAACTAAACAACCTGTGTAATTAATTAAGATAAGTTTAATCTGTATGTAACAAAAAGAGATGTTTTTAAGGATTCATCTAAGATTCATCTGATTAAATGTTATACTATAAGTAGTCACAAAGCAGAAGTCCCACCATTATTCAACAAATAATATTAGGGAGAGAAAAATACATCAATTATAATAGCACTGGATGCTGAAAAAGCATTTGACAGGGTGAGCTGGACCTTCCTGGAAGAGGTACTGGAGGCTTTCTGTATTAGAGGTGCCTTTAAATGAAACACCATGTTCCTATATACAACCCCACAAGCAAAAGTTGTGAGCTCTGATTTGGTCAATCAGCCTGGTTTGATATTAGAAACGGTACCAGACAGGGCTGTCCCTTGGCCCCACTCCTTTACCTGCTATCTATAGAACCATTGGCAGTCCTAATTAGACAGACACCAGATATTCATGGGATAACAATAGCAGACCAAAATATGAAGATCACCCTCTTTGCTGACGACATTTTACTTGCTTTTGAAGATCCGATACTATCAGTGGCTGCAGAAATGATGGTGATCCATAATTACTGTAAATTTTCAAATTATAAACTAAATTTGCCTCAACTCTGTGGTTGGAAATCTATGAACAATGAAATTGATTACCTGGGGATTAAGCTGAGTATGAACCCTGACCTCCTCATTCAGGCTAACTACTTACCTTTGTTATTGCACTTTAAAGACAAAGTGACTAAATGGAAGGGAATAGAGATCTCATGGTTGGGGCGAATCAACAACATAAATGCCTACCTAATTCCGAAATTGATGTATCTGTTTAGGTCTATTCCACTTCAAGTTCCTCAGAAATACCTGTCTCTGTTCAAAACTGCTACACTGGACTTTGTGTGGAATAACAGAAAGCCAAGAATAACATATAAATCTATAATTCTTAGAAGTAAACACTGGGGACTTTCTTTTCCTGATATTGAAACGATACATCAAAACACTATGATATCGCACTTTTTAAAAATGGAACACAAACTCTTTGTGGACAACGGATTGGAACCGTATTGAAAGAGAATCCTGCAGATATCTTAACCCCTTCCATATCTTATGCCTGGACAGCATTAGCTGTCCAGACACTAAGCTTCCTAATTGTATTGTGCAAAGCATAGCAGTCTCTTTAAAAAAATTTAAATCCCTGATAAAAATACCAAAGGCATACTTCATTCTTCTCCTTTAGCTATACCGAGAATTTAAACCTTAAAACTTGGTAAAAGAATGGTATCCTGAATCTCTCTCAAATGCATTCCCTTGAATTAATACTTTCTTTTCAAGATATAAAATGCCACTAATATTTTATCTACTTAAGGATTAGAGATATGCTTAACTCTAAAAATATAACTGATAGCTCTGTGATTGATAAATTTATATCAACCCAACAGGGAAAGAAACCTATAAGTAAAATTATGAACTTCTTGGATAATATTCTTCCAATAGAAAAAGATCCTTCGTGGATAAAGTGGGAAAATTATATTGGGTTTGTATGCACCCTTTAAGACTGGATAAAAGCTTTTGAACAGCTTAAAAAGTCCGTCCATAACCTATCCTTGCAAGAAATATTTTATAAACTTTGCTTTAGATGGTATATGACTCCATTAAAAACGAGTAAAGTTTCCTCAACAAACTTAAAATTATACTGGAAATGCGAACTAGAGGATGGATAAAAATCCAGACTTAAGTAGACAACGTGAATTGCCTGTCTGTCTCTCAATCCCCCCCCCCCCCTTCTACCCTTCATGAATTTTCTCCAATATCTCCCACCAATGCACTATGGTAGACTGTTAGACATGATCACTCTAGATTTGTTTTTTTCATAAGATATCTATCTATGTGCTCATAGATTATCTAGAATGAGGGGAGCTGATGTGAGGAGGGAGGTGGCTGGGATGAGGGTGACGCCGGAAGAAATAGTAGTGAAAATGCTATATTATATTTCCAAAATTAATTTTTATAATGGGTTTTGCTTCTACATGTATACTTATGTACAGTGGATATAAAAAGTCTACACACCCCTGTTAAAATGTCAGGTTTCTGTGCTGTAAAAAAATGAGACAAAGATAAATCATTTCAGAACTTTTTCCACCTTTAATGTGACCTATAAACTGTACAACTCAATTGAAAAAAAAACTGAAATCTTTTAGATAGAGGGAAGAAAAAATATAAAAATAAAATAATGTGGTTGCATAAGTGTGCATAACTGGGGATGCAGCTGTGTTCAGAATTGAGCAATCACATTCCAAATCATGTTAAATAGGAGTCAGCATACACCTGCCATCATTTAAAGTGCCTCTGATTAACCCCAAATAAAGTTCAGCTGCTCTAGTTGGTCTTTCCTGAAAATTTCTTAGTCGCATCCCACTGCAAAAGCCATGGTCCACAGAGAGCTTCCAAAGCATCAGCGGGATCTCATTGTTAAAAGGTATCAGTCAGGAGAAGGGTACAGAAGAATTTCCAAGGCTTTAGATATACCTTGGAACAGAGTGAAGACAGTCATCATCAAGTGGAGAAAATATGGCACAACAGTGACATTACCAAGAACAGGAGCTCCCTCCAAAATTGATGAAAAGACAAGAAGAAAACTGGTCTGGGAGGCTACCAAGAGGCCTACAGCAACATTAAAGGAGCTGCAGGAATATCTGGCAAGTACTGGCTGTGTTGTACATGTGACAACAATCTCCCGTATTCTTCATATGTCTGGGCTATGGGGTAGAGTGGCAAGACAAAAGCCTTTTCTTACGAAGAAAAACATCCAAGCCAGGCTACATTTTGCAAAAACACATCTGAAGTCTCCCAAAAGCATGTGGGAAAAGGTGTTATGGTCTGATGAAACCAAGGTTGAACTTTTTGGCCATAATTCCAAAAGATATGTTTGGCGCAAAAACAACACTGCACATCACCAAAAGAAAACCATACCCACAGTGAAGCATGGTGGTGGCAGCATCATGCTTTAGGGCTGTTTTTCTTCAGATAAAACTGGGGCCTTAGTTAAGATAGAGGGAGTTATGAACAGTTCCAAATACCAGTCAACCTTCAGGCTTCTGCTAGAAAGCTGAACATGAAGAGGAACTTCATCTTTCAGCATGACAACGACCCAAAGCATATATTCAAATCAACAAAGGAATGGCTTCACCAGAAGAAGATTAAAGTTTTGGAATGGCCCAGCCAGAGCCCAGACCTGAATCCGATTGAAAATCTGTGGGGTGATCTGAAGAGGGCTGTGCACAGGAGATGCCCTCGCAATCTAACAGATTTGGAGTTTTTTTGCAAAGAAGAGTGGGCAAATCTTGCCAAGTCAAAATGTGCCATGCTGATAGACTCATACCCCAAAAAACTGAGTGCTGTAATAAAATCAAAAGGTGCTTCTGTTGTGGATACAATGTCTCTTTTACTATTATATATTTGTGTTTATGTCTTATTTGGCACACTTCCCTAAAAGGTCATAATTTCTTACAGATGCTTACGTATAAGCATTGCATTCCTTTGTCTGTTTAATCTTTTACACATGTGTTCAAATAAGCTACTTCCTATGGAAACTCCTCCCATCCAAGCTACCCCTTCCCCCCTGCTAAGGAGCAAGTCTCATGTAACACATTCTTATAAAGACCAGCTTCCGGTACTAACTCCTCCCACTTTCTCTTGTACAAGTTATCACATGCCACGTGAATCACTGTTAAAGTAACAGTAACTGGAGCCCCTCTTTGTTCAGTAAACTACTCACTGTAACCAAGATGGAGCTGGAATGTGGTGGGAGAACTCTATAAAGATGACATCACATTCTGTAGGGTGGGCTTAAAAGAAGACCCTCCAACTTTTAGCCAATTGTTGAACGTATATTGTATCTTTAAACTATGACTGTACTGTGACGTATTCCTGCTTTAAAAGGAATCCCCCACTCTGGAAAATAAAGGTTTGCCTCAGGTTTTTCACTGATCAGAAACTTTGTCTCCGGTGTGAATTACTTCTAGGGGAGAGCGCATTAGTTGATCAATCTGGAAGGAGTAGATAGACAATAAAGCAAAGTTTGCTTTGATCTAAATCAGTTGGCGCCCGAACAGGGACATTTGGGTTCTGTTGCTACGGAAGCCGCATTGAGGAGACCCCCAGAGACTGGAAAAAACAAGGAGCCTGATCACCTCTGCATATGGTAAATTACCTATATATTTTCCTGTCTCTGGACTTGGCCTGCAATCCGTGTCTGCGCCCGGCTTCTCGTGGATAACTACTGAACAGGTATATAGTTTGCCCAAATGTCCCCTTTATTTGAATAGTACCTGTCAATTGTCTATCTACTGTCTTAGTCATTCCTGAGCGTGTGTTTTATGTGTGGAAGAATCTGCTTGCTTGAGAATCTGTTATACCTCTGTTGCATACTTGCCTAACATTGTGATGGTTTTTTGTTTTTTATTTTAGCCAGGGTGTCTTGACGTGCTACAATTTTACTTAATTTTATGCTTTGCCTCGTTTTGGATTGAACGTGGTTTTTTGTTTTTTTATTTTAGCCAGGGTGTCTTGACCGCGCTATTAGCCAGGGTGTCTTGACCGTGCTACAATTTTACTTAATTTTATGCTTTGCCTCGTTTTGGATTGAACGTGGTTTTTTGTTTTTTATTTTAGCCAGGGTGTCTTGACCGCGCTATTAGCCAGGGTGTCTTGACCGTGCTACAATTTTACTTAATTTTATGCTTTGCCTCGTTTTGGATTGAACGTGGTTTTTTGTTTTTTTATTTTAGCCAGGGTGTCTTGACCGCGCTATTAGCCAGGGTGTCTTGACCGTGCTACAATTTTACTTAATTTTATGCTTTGCCTCGTTTTGGATTGAACGTGGTTTTTTGTTTTTTATTTTAGCCAGGGTGTCTTGACCGCGCTATTAGCCAGGGTGTCTTGACCGTGCTACAATTTTACTTAATTTTATGCTTTGCCTCGTTTTGGATTGAACGTGGTTTTTTGTTTTTTATTTTAGCCAGGGTGTCATGACCGCGCTATTAGCCAGGGTGTCTTGACCTTGCTACAATTTTACTTAATTTTATGCTTTGCCTCGTTTGGAAAAACGTGGATTTTTGTTTATTGTTTTAAGTTGACTCTTAGTTTTAGAGTAACTAGATTTTAATTTCATTTTTTTATGATCTGCCTAGTTTAAAGGTGTTATTTGTGTTGTATGTTTAGTTAAGCTAGTTTGGTGAACAGAAATACAAACAGGCGCCTGTTGGTTTGGTATACAGATATTGTATGTGGAAGTGAGTGCTTGTGAGTGACTTGTGTTTTATAAGGTATCTGTAATTTAATTACAGCTGTGTATTGTGGATTTGCCTGTATATGTCTTTTTTGGGTACCATATATGTTGATTGTGAACTGTAAGTCTATGTAGTGTAGGTAAGTAAGCCTTTGTCCTCAGGAAAGCTGTGCTTCGGCAATCACATGGTTAAAAATCCTTTGTGCTTGCAAAACTTTTCTCCCCCTCCTGCTTTTTCACCCCTCCTTCTTTCTTGGTGTGCTGCAGCAGTCACATGGTTAAAAATCCTTTGTGTTGGCTGAAAACTGTCCTTCTCCCCCTCACTGCTGTTCACCCCTCCTTCTTTCTTGATGTGTAAGCAGAGAAACTTTTTGTGTGTGCACATCTGCTTTCCTCCCCTTTTTTATTGTCACCCCTCCCTTTCTTTTTTTGTGTGCTTAGGCACTCACATAGTTAATACTTTGTGATTGCAGAAACTGCAAAACACATGTGTTGTTACTGCAGTCCCATGAAAAACTCTTCAAAAGTTATTAACAGAAGAGAGATTGGTTACATTTGATGTTTCACTAGAAAAAAAAACATAAATTAAAAGAAAATAAATAAATCATTTCAATTATCGCTGAAGTAACAGAAAGAAATGCAGAGCAATATTGATAAGGATGATACACATCTTAAAAGTAATAAAAATACATGTTCCAACTTAAGTTTTCTAGAAACATTTTGTCATAGATAAATTAGATGTGTTATAAATTGTATAAAAGTGCAGATACAGGTAAATCTGGGAGGTGAGACTGATTTCTATTGTGGAAATTACAGAAACAGAAGTTGATAATGAGATGGTTCAAAAGTTATGTAGTTAGTTAATGGGTTAAGAGTCAGTAGATAGCTGTACTGGAAGATAAAGGAAAATATATGGGAAAGTACAGTCTATAGAAGGTGGAGAATGTTTTATTGTTAAATTTGATGGTTTATGCAATGTGGTGAAGAATGTTTATTGTCACTTTTTACTCTTTTTGTTTTGTGTTTTAGAGAAGGAAACATGTTATGCTAAGCAGTGGACAAAGCATGTAATCTGACCACTGAAACGTCAGCTAAGTCCAAGGGATAACACAAAATGGTATTGTGTATCGCAAATAGAACTAGTCTAAATTAGAGAATATGATGTCATTACAATATTGAAAAATATGGGAATTTTGCTTTTACTGATATATTGTTTGATAGAGATTTCTACAGGCCTCTATCTCCTTCACTCCAGATGGTAAGGTTAAGGTATTCACCCCTCTCTCCAGTGATGATACCTCAGCCCTCTGTTCTTTGCCCCTCCTACTCCACATGGAGTCGCCCCATGGGAGTGCAAGGGTCCCAGACAATTCCCCCAGTGCCCTTGACAGAGTTCCTGTGAAACTGTGGTCTACTGGTCCAGATGATATTGGACGTCTTGAGGTCCCTCCAATACTGGTGCAATTGATCCAAGGAGCAAGTCCGCCCAGAAGACCTCAATATCCATTGACACCTGCTCAGGCCAGCGCTATCACAACACAAGTTGAAAATCTACTTGCTACAGGTGCTCTGGTTAAATGTGTATCGCCATGTAACACTCCTTTGTTTCCAGTTAAGAAAAAGACCGAGAAAGGTGAACCGGACAAGTACAGGATGGTGCAAGACCTCAGAGCGGTAAATGATGTTACTATCCTGGAAACTCCCATTGTTCCAAATCCTCATACTCTTCTGTCCCAGGTGCCTCCTTCAGCTAAATTCTTCACGGTGGTGGATTTGGCCAATGCCTTCTTCAGCGTGCCTTTGCATCCTTCTTGTCAATACCTGTTTGCATTTACTCACGACCGCCAACAGTATACCTGGACTGTCATGCCACAGGGAGCACAGAATTCACCAAGTCAGTTTTCAAGAGCAATGGCATACATACTGGAGCCATGGCAGAAGTCTCACACGGATGTGGTCCTCCTGCAATACGTGGATGATCTCCTTCTATGTGCTGACGATCTCACAACTGCGGAACATGCTTCTGAAGATTTCCTCTGTTTTCTGGCCACCCAAGGTTGTAAGGCCTCTAAGAAGAAATTGCAGTGGTGCCAACCATCAGTGATATTTTTGGGACATTGTCTTTCTCACGGCACCCGGCACCTTACTAGAGACAGAGTGCGGGGTATAACATCTCTCTACACAGAGACATCTTCGTCTTCAAACGACTTTATTGCTACCTGATAATGTCTCTTTACAAAGATGTTACACTTTGAATCCTGCCACTCTTCTGCCTCTTCCCAAGGGGGGAGTACCACACTATTGGTACAGCTATCGAGGACCTGAAGAAGTGGCCATATTGAAAGTAAAAACTCATGGAAGACGGAATTCGGATGAAACGTGTGGCAATCATAAGCTATCAAGGATGCTGCATGTCAATCAAGGGAAGTGGACAGAAGAGTGTCCGGTGAGGAAATTCCTATCTTTCCCATGCAAACCTTACCTACGGATCTCAAGTTTTTGAAGGAACAGCAAGCAGCTGTAAGTCCCGAAGAAAAGGAAAGCTGGAAACAGAAGGGAGCAACCTTACAGGATGGAGTGTATACTAGCAACCTCAAAATGTGTCTACCCAAAAGTATGTATCCGTCTGTGGTTCAGTGGGCCCACGGAGCAGCGCACCTGTCTAAGACTCTTATGAACTCTTTAATTACTAAATATTTCGAAGCACCAGGTATTACCACTCTGACTAAAATCTACTGTAAGTCTTGTGCTATCTGTGCCAAGTGCAATCCAGGAAAATTGGAGAAAGTTGTCTCAAAACACCTGGCGAAGCCACACTACCCATTCCAGAGGGTCCAAATTGACCACATTCAGATGCCAAAGAGTGGCCGGTATGAATATGCCCTAGTTCTGGTGGACATGTTCTCAGGCTGGCCAGAAGCTTTCCCGGTTACTAATATGACCGCCAAGACCACTGCCAAGCGGTTGCTCACTGAAATCGTCTGCAGATATGGAGTTCCTGAAGTGATTGAAAGTGACCAGGGCCCGGCTTTCACAGCACTAGTGACTAAGGAAGTCTGGGCAGCACTGGGGGTGACCCTTGCATTCCACACACCCTATCACCCACAGAGTAGTGGTAAGGTAGAACGCATGAATGGCACCTTAAAAGCCAGAATGCTTAAGATGGCTCAAGAAACTAACTTACCCTGGCCAGAGAGTCTCCCCATAGCTCTGTTTAGTGTCAGGTACACACCAAGAGGGAAGTTTAACCTGTCCCCCTATGAGGTTTTGTTTGGTTCAGCCCCTAGGTTAGGTTGTTACTTTCCCCAACAACTCCAACTGCAATCAGATACTATGGTTAATTATGTAACTGCTCTTTCTCAAACTTTAAACAAAATACATGCTCAAGTTTTCTCTTCAATTCCAGATCCAGAGTCTGATACAGGCACACACAGGTTGCTTCCTGGTGATTGGGTTCTGGTTAAGAAGTTCCTGAGAAAACATACCCTTGAACCCAGATATGATGGTCCGTTCCAAGTTCTTCTAACCACAGCTACCTCAGTTAAATTGGCCGGAAAGAGCACTTGGATACACGCTTCACATTGCAAGAAGGTTACAACTCCAGAGGAAGCAGATTCTGTTGTAACATGAATTATTTTGTGTATTTTTTCTTGCTGCTAGGTCTGATAAAAGCCCAACAAGTTGCTATAACCAAGGACAATCATGTTTACACATTTTGGTACAATTCTTCTAGTACACGGGTAGCCACATTTACGTTTGATTATTGTGATGTCGTAAATTGTACATTTCTATGGTCATTGTCGTCAACAGTGTACAAAGATATACCTAACATGAAGGACCCATACATATGTGTGACTGATGACTATTGGGGATATGAGTGTAGTTCGTGGAAGGCAGCAGGTTGGAATACAGGAACTGCCTGGGGCTATAGACCACAAAGTGCCTTAGACAGATTAGATGAAAATGCGGAGTCCTTACTGAAGAGAATGACGTTCAGGAAACCAGGGGGAGCGACACCTATAAGATTAGCTTTGAACATAGAACATCCCAGTCCTGGGGATGCTGGGCAATATGTAATGGGAATGTACTGGAAGGGAGGAGGTTCATACAGTAAACAGGGGACCTTTTACTTACGGGACATGTATGACTCACCTGAATGGGTAGATGCCGCGCACATGACTATTAATCCTCTTAAGCCACACATTAAAACTTTAAGAGACATGATAGCTATAGCTAACCCCACGTATGAGGACACTATGGCTGTAGAGACAGGTTTCTTTGATACTAACTTATGGCTTGAGTGGATGAGATATAATGCTAACAAACACAACAGATCTAACTGCTATGTCTGTGGAGGAGCGAGGCCTCACTTAGGTACTGTCCCTTTGAACATACCTCCGGAGATAGAGATGTGTTTCCTAAGTCTCTATACTGCAATTAAAACTGACCGGACGGAATGTGAATCATGGACAAAGGAATACCCAATTATCCTTAAAGATGTTAAGCCAGATAAAGGTATCACCATATATCCAGGGAACTACACTTGTTACGGTATATATGATGGGGTAGGCCAATTCTTTGGTAATTTCACTGGTAAGTACTGTGCCACATATAGCCCAATTCCAGCCGCCCTAATCCAGCAACACGTAAGATCCCTTGGAGACATATATTGGATTTGTGGGGATATGCAGATTAGAACTAGATTGGAAGGTGTATGGTGGGGAGAATGTGCTCTAGCTAAGGTAATTATGCCTATACACATACTCTCTGACGGACACCAAGATACCCCAGGTACGTTACACCAATACTCTAGAATAAAGAGAGATACTCCTGTAAAAGGCAGTTTTGATCCCCATATCTATATAGATGCCATAGGAGTGCCAAGGGGGGTGCCAAATGAATTCAAAGCAAGGGATGAAGTGTCCGCAGGGTTTGAATCTATTTTCCCAATCATTACGGCCAATAAAAATGTAAATTGGATCAATTACATATATTATAATCAGCAACGGTTTGTGAATTATACCAGAGATGCCCTCCAGGGTTTGGCGGAACAATTACAAGCAACTTCCCAGATGACCTTCCAGAATAGAATGGCCTTAGATATGATTCTGGCAGAGAAAGGGGGAGTATGTAAAATACTCCCAGACACCATGACATGCTGTACCTATATCCCAGATAATACAGGCCCTAATGGTAAGGTAACATTGGCAATAGAAACGTTAAAGAGTTTGTCCAATGAACTGAAACGGAATTCTGGGGCCACGGATCCATGGGAAAAATGGTTTGGATGGATGTCTGGATGGCAAGGTGCTCTAGCCCAAATAGGTGTTGCCATTTTAATAATGATAATCATCCTTGCTGTTCTTGTTTGTTGTGTGTTACCCTGTCTTAGGAAATGCCTACAAAAGACAGTTGATCAGACAATCGATCAAACCACCCCGACCTTCCTTCACCAAGAGATTGACGACATAGATTGTGAAACACCACATACACCCTTACAGTCCCACCGCACTAACTAAACAGCTACTTTCTCAGGGATAGCGTCTGTCTCTACGGGCAAAAGTCTGTCGCGGGAGAAGTAGTGGACAAGCTGCTATGGGCCACCCGCGCAGTGAAGCGTTCGAGGCCTGTTCAGACAGATGAGCAAGATAGCCTTTTGTTATTTTTCTATAGGGACAGTATTAGGGTTAGAGATAGTGGCTGTTAGTAAACAGAGCCATTTTATAGGGGGGACTGTTGTGGATACAATGTCTCTTTTACTATTATATATTTGTGTTTATGTCTTATTTGGCACACTTCCCTAAAAGGTCATAATTTCTTACAGATGCTTACGTATAAGCATTGCATTCCTTTGTCTGTTTAATCTTTTACACATGTGTTCAAATAAGCTACTTCCTATGGAAACTCCTCCCATCCAAGCTACCCCTTCCCCCCTGCTAAGGAGCAAGTCTCATGTAACACATTCTTATAAAGACCAGCTTCCGGTACAAGTTATCACATGCCACGTGAATCACTGTTAAAGTAACAGTAACTGGAGCCCCTCTTTGTTCAGTAAACTACTCACTGTAACCAAGATGGAGCTGGAATGTGGTGGGAGAACTCTATAAAGATGACATCACATTCTGTAGGGTGGGCTTAAAAGAAGACCCTCCAACTTTTAGCCAATTGTTGAACGTATATTGTATCTTTAAACTATGACTGTACTGTGACGTATTCCTGCTTTAAAAGGAATCCCCCTTTCTGGAAAATAAAGGTTTGCCTCAGGTTTTTCACTGATCAGAAACTTTGTCTCCGGTGTGAATTACTTCTAGGGGAGAGCGCATTAGTTGATCAATCTGGAAGGAGTAGATAGACAATAAAGCAAAGTTTGCTTTGATCTAAATCACTTCAACAAATTATTAGTTTAAGGGTGTGCACACTTATGCAACCACATTATTTTATTTTTATATTTTTTATTCCCTCTACCTAAAAGATTTCAGTTTGTTTTTCAATTGAGTTGTACAGTTTATAGGTCACATTAAAGAAAAAAAGTTCTGAAATGATTTATCTTTGTCTCATTTTTTTACAGCACAGAAACCTGACATTTTAACAGGGGTGTGTAGACTTTTTATATCCACTGTATGTAATGTGCATTTATGCAATAAAGAAAAAAAAAAACCTTCATATGATTTTACATCGGCAGTAGCATAAGTCATCTTAATAAAAGACCTCTTATGACCTCTTTTCATGAATCTATTTTTTTTAAATCAAGAGCTTGCTTCTCAAATGTCAGTTGGTCTGTGCTGTTCCTGTTTAATCATATAGCTTTGCCAGTAGGCACACTTTTAATGACATGCCTAGGGTGGCAGAGGTTGGTGTGAAGGTCCGTGTTACTTACTAACAGTTTGTGGTAGACAAAGGTGACCATTTGTCCTGAAATAGAATTTGCACAACGTTGTAAATGAAGGATAAACAATTAACCTTTAAGTTAAAATAATTTAAATTAGCAATTAATTATGAAGCTACTTTAACTTAAAAAAATAATACCTTGGACACTGTACACATAAACAACAAATATTATCAATAGTTGGAGCACTAAATCAATTTGCGAGATAATTCTAGACATACATTATACCCTGTTTAAATATATATATATATATATATATATATATACACACACAAATCCAAAATATTGTGAAAAATATGTAGACATCAAAAAAAGAATGCACTTTACTATTTGTATATAATATAAAAAAATACTTACATTTGGATGTTGTTTTGATTGCATCTTTCTTCTAGATTCAAATGTTTCAATATAGGACAATACCTGAAAACAGAAAATGCTGCAATAGTGTGCACTATATATCTTTAAGACTGATCTCACACGTTTTGAAACATACTCACTTGCTCAGTTTTTCACATGTGTTTTTATGTATAATAGAATATTACTATAAGACTCCCCTTGAAATATGGCAACCTAATTTACTTCCCCATTCACATGTACAGACAAATCGAGGAAAGACAAAATACAGCATTGTATAATACGAATAGAAACAGAAATCGAAAAATTGAGAATAATCTCCAATCTTGTAGCTGGATGCCTCCTCAGAGACGTGGGTGGACATTTGGAATATAGGAACAAATAGAAAGGATATGCAATAGTGTAACACTGTTATATAAAGTATAAAAAGTGTACAATTTATTGAAATCAAACTCACAATGTAAGTGACACTGAGAACCAGCTCAAGTGCAAAATCACATAAAAGAGAAAGGTTACCCCCTCCAGATGGAATGTCAGACTCTATGCAATGTAGAGCTTTGTGGATACTCTCGAATCAAAAGAATTCTCGAGATGACAGCTGCAGGCAACCTTCTTAGTAATAAATAAAATATATAATAAAACCGGTAATTGGCATTGCATAATACTGTTATGTTTGTTTAATCAATACAGTTAACAGGAGTCTTATGGTGTATGATGGTGAGCTCTCACAAGAGAACTCACAAATGCACTTTGGTATCAGGCATTCCCCATTTAAATTAAAATACTCCAAAAAAAGACAAGGCCTGTTTCTTACTGCCCAACCAGATCAACAAAAGGTCATCTGCATGCCATCCAAAATATTCAATGTGCTCATTAATGGGGTTCTGCTAATGAAATACAAAATTATCCTGCCAGAATGTTAAGTATAAATTGGCAAATGAGGGTGCAAAATGCGCCCCATTGCTGTGCCGAGCGACTGTAGAAAATGTTTATCCTCAAAAATAAATTAATTATAGGTAAGAAGTATTTGATGGCAATAATAAAAAAAACATTGTGTATAGTCCTTACAGTCCCTACAAGATATGCTCAATATGGGCCAAACTATCAGTCTGAAACAGTGATTCCAAACTCCGGAATGATTTGGGGCACATTGGGGGCATTTTGGGAACCTATGGTCAAGCTACCCAATATGCCCCTGTGTGACCCCAAATAGGTTTTAGAATTTGGACAAGATAGTTGATTACACACTGGGACCTCCTGAAACTGAATTGCTCCCAGCCCCCTATAAAATACATCAGGGTCGGGGCCTTTTAGCTCTGATCTCCCTAACATGACTGGGGCTGGGAGTCACCCTAATGACTCTATGGCAGCATATGAGAAAAACAGAGAAGAAATAAGATTACTGATATTCTGATACAGATAGCTCAGATTGAGTCCAGACATAAACTGACATTAGATCTCACAACGTATCAACTACTTCTATTACTTAGAGCGAAACTGGCCACACTGATGGACTTAAATAACCACCATGCCTATTTAATTTTACAAACCAAGATCCATCAGTTTGGTAATAAATCAGGAAAGTACTTGGCAAGGGCATTAAAGGCCAAACTATCCTCGTCTTTTATCTCTAAGATAAAAGATGAGTGGAGTGAAATACAGAACTGCTCGGAAAAAATAGGTATTTTGGAAATATTATGGAAAACGATACAACTTAGAGGTGGGTCTACCTACACCAGGAATCAAGCAAGATACAGAGGATTATTTAAATAAATAATCTCCAGTCTCCCTTATAGAGAGTGCTGTGAATAATCTCGAGACCCCATCTCTTTGGAGGAAGTTAAGTCAGCAATTAAAGAACTACCGTAGGGCAAAAGCCCAGGTCCAGATGGCCTAACGACAACAAATTATAAAGAAACCCTGTCTGTTCAACTTGTGAAAGAATGTAACTTACTGTCAAGGGGGGTGATCCACCTCGGTCACAAAAGGCACACGTTGTAGTTATTCCAAAACCGGATAAGGAACCATTGCTGTGTTCAAGTTGTAGGCCGATTTTGCTGTTAAACAGCGATATCAAGTTATTTTCGAAGATCTTGGCAAATAGGTTAAAACAAATTCTGGGGGACCAAGTAGGAATTGTACCTGGCCGTGAGGCCAGGGAAAACACCACTAAGATCCTGAATTTGATTCATTATGCTGAGGAATATAGGGTCCCAATACTGCTGATCTCGATTGATGCAAAAGAAAGCCTTTGAAAGGGTAATCTGGGGCTATATGAAAGCGGTCCTCCTTCATTTGGGTATATGACCCAGGATGAGGAGTTGGATTGATGCATTATATCAGACACCTACAGCTAAGATACGGATCAATTTGCTTTTG
Source organism: Pelodytes ibericus (assembly GCA_036172795.1). Lineage (NCBI taxonomy): Eukaryota > Metazoa > Chordata > Amphibia > Anura > Pelodytidae > Pelodytes > Pelodytes ibericus. The sequence goes on from CM069859.1 coordinate 80,724,606, forward strand.
CAGATGACTTGTTATTGATAGTTACTCAGCCCCAGATATCAATGCCAAATATTATGAAAGGAATTCAGACCTACTCCAAACTATCAAATTTCAAGATAAATGTAGGGAACCCAGAGGTTAAATGTTTCAATATCTGGAGAAATGGAAAACACCCTTAGAAGATTATTGCCACTAAAATGGTCCACTAAAGCTATAAAATATTTGGGAGTGTATATTTCATGGGAACTGGATACAATGTACTCCCTGAATTATGCACCCCTTATAACAAAAATTAAGAAATAATTACAGACAGAGAATTTCATGGTTTGGGAAGGTGGAATTGATCAGGATGAACATACTGCAGAGAGTCCTCTATGTTTTACAAACCCTTCCAATCTATATACCAAAAACTTTCTTTAAAGAGATCAAGAAATGTCTAGTAGGATTTATTTGGGGTAACAAACAAGCCAGAATGGGATATAGATATTTGGTTAGACCTAAACATCTGGGGGGACTGGGGCTTCCTGATCTGGAATGTTACCAAAAAGCAGTACATCTTGCAAAGATAGTGGAATGAACTAGACCAAAAGGGAAATAATGGGTCCCACAGGAACAAAGGGGATTATCGATACTGATCCCCTTGGCCGCATGGGTCAATTCCTCACAGAAAATAATTTTAAACAGTCTACACCCCACCGTTGTGCCAACTGTTAGAACATGGAGGAAATTCATAGGATCCTGTGAATTGGTGAACTGCCCCTCACCGTTAACCTCACTGATATTTAATGAGGACTTTCCACCAGGTAGATTATATCCGGAATGGGGTAGAATCCTGCCTGGAGATACCGGATACCCTAGATTGGGCTTTGGAAGTTTTTATCTTTAGTTTATGTGTATGTGTGATCAGATTTTTTTTCTTATTATCTACATACTTATTTTAATTAAAAATAGATTAACTGTAGCATAAAATGTAATGTTTAAAGAGATAACATGATTCAATGAATTGGCATCTGAGATTGTTTTCACTTAATTAGCAGGTAGATGATGGGAAGTTTTGCTATAAACAGAATTACTTGACAGGTTTTATTCATTTTGGTGAAATCACCAATAGGGATTACTGGCAAGCATAAAATAGCATTATCACTTGAACCTCCACCCTGTCCCTTATTTTATTTTAGTTGTCATGATGTTAAGGGACAAAAGTCAACCTTCTGTAAGGTACAGGAGGTTGGATATAAACTTTTTGGATGCATTGTAATGAAAGGATCCTGGCTTTCAAGGTGGAGCCATGAAGGGTAATTTATAGTTATTTATGTTATAGTATTTGGTTGTTAAGTTTTGGTTAGTATTGGATATGCTAATACATTTCAAAACCTCTTGAAAAGATCATGGTCTCTACTAATTAATAGTGTTTGCGTGTGTATTTATTATAATCAGTTTTTTGTAAATGTACTTAGCATATCCAATGGTCAATGTAATGTAGGTTTGTGAGGAATGGGTTAATTACCCAAACAGGAATGGGTTTGTTACACAAGCAGGTCTAATTATACATACATATCAGCACTATCAGTGCACAAAATATATCCTTCATCAAGCAGCTATGAAATCTAAATTTCCGCAATTTTGGCAAACTGTTGCATTTTTAAATAAATGTGTGTATGAATTGGAAGTATAAAGCATTCTTAGTATAGATATATGCAGTTAATCAATATATAAACCAGGAAAAAAGGAAGTAACAGTAAGAAGAACAGGACACTCTGATGGTTTATACTGTATATCAATCATACAAATGTTCAGAATAGATTCCTCTGGACTTGTTTTATATGTTGTTTTTACTGTATTAGTATCAGGCATTGGCAGCTTTCCCGCATCAACTTTAAATTCCCCAGATGTATTGCTTATTCGGCTTTCCAAATTTTCTATCCCAAACCAAAAGTCATTAGACTTTCATTGAATGTGGTCATATTTCATAGAAATTTGTATCCGATCCATCATCAATTCTTTCTGTACCCCCACCACCAATTCATTTATATACCTGAACCAGTGTAAATAATGATTTAGCTGTTGTTGTTTTTTGTTAGCTATGAGACTGTTTTACAAAAGGAGCATGAATAATGCACAAACACATTTACTTACTTAAATAACTTTGGAAATAGCTTCAACACAATTTCTTCTTTTAAACTGATGACAGATTAAATATATTTATGCATAATAAAATGAATATTAATACACTCATTATGCAAACAATGCCCAGGGTTATATTGCGTTGGCATAAAATATAGAATATGTAATGTCCATGTAGCTACATATATTTACTTTCATTGTCACAATCATATGTTTATAAAGGTTCTTAATACAGCTGGATAAAAATAGAAATTCATTCAACCATTGCAATCCCAAGTAAATGTTGCACTGACTTCTAAATAGAAAATAGAATTATAACATGTGTTGCCATTACTTTACAAAAAATCAATATATACACTATATGGACAAAAGTATTGGGACACCTGACCATTACACTATAAGGGACTTGACATCACATTGTAAATACAATAACATGTAGTTTGTTCTCTCTTTGCAGCTATAACAGCTTCTGCTCTTCTGTGAAGTTTTTCCACAAGATTTTCTGATGTTTCTGTGGGAACTTCAGGTGGTCTTCCGTATTGTGAGTTGCTGCTGTTCCTAAAGACTCCCACTTTCCAATAATACCACTTACAGTTGACTTTGAAATATCTATCAGGGATGAAATTTCACAAACTGACTTATTACAAATCTATCATCCTTTCACAGTACCAAGCTTGAATCCATTTTTTTTTGGTTTGTAAATGCAGTCTGCGTGGCTAGGTGCTTGATTGGTCAATGGATATGATTGGAACACCTGAAAGAAGACAATTTATCCATATGCAGTTGATGATAACTACAAGAAAGCCAAAACTGAAAAATGGAGGTTGAAGGGTTCAATCTAATGGACACGTTTAGTCAGCAATAAAGAGGGACAATAATTTTCCTAATGATCACACACGTTAAAATATTCAATGCCAGGTCTATGCACCAATAACAGATAATTGAAGGCCCTAAAAGAATACTGGCCACCATTGTATAATTTGGAAGCATGAGTCAAAATAATTTACACTGGAATGAAGACTGCTAGCTGTAGTAAGAAGTGTGGCAAGGGCCTAGAGCACCGATGATGAGCCTAGGATGCTACAGGCAGCAGTTACACCAGATTGGGACTCTGGCTGTAAAGCTATCAAGTCATGCCAGCAGGGCATCCATCAGAAATTTCAGGGCCCCTTACTGAAAAAAATTCTGCCACTGATAATTTACTCATTAATAGCCACTGATAATGTGTCCATTAATAGCCACTGATAATTTGCTCATTAATAACCAGCTGATAATGTGTCCATTAATAGCCACTGATAATTTGGTCATTAATAGCCCGCTGATAATGTGTCCATTAATAGCCCGCTGATAATGTGTCCATTAATAGCCACTGACAATTTGCTCATTAATAGCCCACTGATAATTTGTCCATTAATAGCCCACTGATAATTTGTCCATTAACAGCCACTGATAATTTGTCAATTATAAGCCCACTGATAATATATCCATTATAAGCCCAATGATAATTTGTCCATTATAAGCCAACTAATAATATATACATTATAAACCCACTGATAATTTGTCCATTATAAGACCACTGATAATTTGTCCATTATAAGCCCACTGATAATATATCCATTATAAGCCCAATGATAATTTGTCCACTATAAGTCCACTAATAATATATACATTATAGGCCCACTGATAATTTGTCCATTATAATACCACTGATAATTTGTCTATTATAAGCCCACTGATAATATGTCCATTATAAGCCCAATGATAATGATATAATATGTCCATTATAAGCCCACTGATAATTTGTCTATTATAAGCCCACTGATAATATGTCCATTATAAGCCCAATGATAATTTGTCCATTTTAAGCCCACTGATAATTTGTCAATTAGTAGCCCAATGATAATGTGTCCATTAATAGCCCAATTAATAATTGTCCATTAGTAGCCCAATGATAATTTGTCCATTATAAGCCCACTGATAATGTGTCTATTAGTAGCCCAACGATAATTTGTCCATTAGTACCCCAATGATAATTTGTCCATTAGTAGCCCAATGATAATTTCTCCATTAATAGCCACTGACAGCCAATCACCCGCGTCCTTCCCCTTCCCCAGTACTTACCTGGATTCTGCTCATCCTGTGCAGTCTAGTCAGCAGGGTTTCTTCCTGCATGCACGCTGTGTGCAGGAAATACAGCCACCGGATATGACATGACGTAATTTCCGGCGGCTGTTACTAGAAATCTGGTCCGCATCCGCTCAGTGTGAGACAGTCACACGGGCATCGGGGACTCATGGGGCAGCTGCTTTGGACCTCCAGTAATGAATGGGCCCTGGGCAGCTGCCTCATTTGCCTACTCTTTTTTCCCCATTTTCTTTAAAGGGGCGGGGCCCGGGACGCGTGTATCACCCTTCCCCCCCCCCAATGGCGGCCCTGCATGCCAGGGTCTTTAGGAACAGAGACCAAAAAATCAGGATTGGATCTGCTATCACTGTTAATAATATATGGACAGAAATAGTCACATTGTATACAGCTTTTATTTTCTGCTTGAAAGGCAAACAAAACAGTGGATGACCTTCCACCTGTTGGTAAAAATGTAACGCGTTTCACGCCCAAAACTGCTGCTTCATCAGAGGCTAATTATTAAGCGCCAGTTTTGTGCCCAAAATGTGTGAAGTGTTTCATATCTAGTGAGCTGTGCCAGCTCAAGCACAGTTTGCTACTGCTCCAGGAGGAGTATCTGTGTATGAGCTGACACAGAGCACCATATATGAGGAGGCATGTCTGACTGAGATCTGATTCATCCTGCTATACCACTAACAAAGCGTTGCCGACATTGGACACACCTAGTCCATCCTGCAGTGAAACGAGCACTGAAAGCGATGTGTATTTCTACAATGCCTCCGTGTAGAGCCATTGTACAGCACCAAAAAAACTGCTGGTATTTTTTGATTGCTCTCCCAAGTGATTAAATGCACTCTGCCTTTAAAACATGTGTGCATCCAGCATTGCAAAAGAGCATAGGAAGCAGTGTAAATTCCATTGACTAAACATTTTCATCATAGTTTTAGTCAATTGCCTGTTTTCAGTGACTAAAACACAACGAATACGACTAATACCCATTGCAATTTTAGTCAACTGACTAAAATGTGACTAAAATGTTAGGGAGGGATTATTGCATTTACCTATTTGGACTTCTGGTTCTGGTTCCCATGAATCTCTGCTAACGCCCAGTCCCCTGACACTATCTGCAGTTGGATTGGCTCCCTGTGCCTGTCTGGAACAAAGTCTTGCAACTGCAGAGGAAGAGGCTACTTCTCCATCTGATTTGCCTGGTATTATCATGTGAGTGTTTCCCCTCCCTTCTTCCTAGCAAGTTAACTTAATACTGTGTAACAACATTCTCAGACCTGTTCTCTCCCTTACTGCTAGTGATGTAGTTGACTAAAACCTACTGGAGATTTAATCAACTAAAACTAGACTAAAACTAAAACAATTAAGGGCAAGATAACAGAAAGCAGCAAGGAGCTAACAAAAGGAGATGCACACTGTAATACTAAATTGTGGGTGAAACACTTATACGTGTTGCTCTTATGTCATATTATTTACTATATTTGTTATAAAACAGCAACAGGTAGTCAGGAAACAATTGACCATATTCCTTAAGTACATAGATTTTTATTTTAACACTGTTTATGATAAATCGTTGTTGCAACACAAATATTGGAAATCATTTGTCATTACAACACAAGTAGATTTCTTTGATTTTTCTTCATACTCCTGTATAGAAATATAGTTATACATGTTAGTTGTAATGTTAAATGGACATAGAAAGCAGTTAGCTGATTATGGATCATTCCCTAAGAGGACAAGGAAAATGTACTACATGAAAATCTAGCGTAATGCATCTCATTTATGGCTCCTGTGTCTAAACATGGAAGTTTAACTTATGATGTTAAACTGCTAAAGGGACTTGGCAATGCTATTTATTTTCTATATTTTATATATATATATATATATATAGATACCACAATTGAATAAATAAACAAGCTTCAACTTAGTGACATAAAATCCACATACGCTTTAGTATTTCCCAAGCAGTTAGAAATTCAGCTATGTATTAATAAAACTGTACAAATTCTGCTGTGTCTTACATTGTACATTCGCACTTTGAATATTTGAATAGGTAAATGAAAGTTAAGATCATATACATTTTCTTTTCCTCTCCCACAAACGATACAAACTGCAATTTGTTTTGTATTATTTTTCATGCTACATAATACTGGGTGTTCTTTGCATTATATGTTTTGAGATATATAGTAAGGTCTAATAAAGAAATAGAAAAATAAAGACGACGACCAGCACTCTCAAATAAAACATGGATTTATTCTGATAGCAACATTTCAACCCTTGGTCAATCCTCGTTTGATTTGAGAGTGCATTTTCGTCATCTTTGTTATTGTGCTGTGGGGATCGCTGTGGAGATCCTAACTGTGGCCCTATTGATTATTTGAGTGCAAACCTGCTATACACCATTGTAGTAAACAAATAGAGACTTGGAAATGATGACCCATGGGACTGTCCATGCATATGGCAATTTTGTGAAAACAAAGCAGACGCATGAAAACAATTTAAAATTACTTCTTTTTTCTATCTCTCCTTGGAGGTTACTATACATGTGGTAAGTGTATTGTTAACAAAATCTATTGTAATTTAACACATTTAACTATTCTACATCTATACATGAGGTACAGATATTTCACGGAAACTCATTAATACATTCATTTTATAGTGTTAAAGACTATTTTAAAGTAAGCAAACATAGTTTTTTTATTCTATAATATTTCATATATTGAGGTATGTTACATAAATTAGCCAAAATCATCTGCAAACCAAATTTTATTTATACTTGAGATGCATATTTACAAGCTCATGGTTTATGGATGATTTTGAAATTAAAAAAATAAGCATAATTATACCTCTTAATTTACAAAAAGTATCTCATTCAAGGATTTCAAAACATTCTACTTCACTTATACATTTTTGTTTATTTTACATTTAATTACCGTATGTTCACACTAAATTATGGATTAAAGTAAAAAAAGTATGCAGTTACAACATGTTTAGATTTTTATTTTGGTCTATTCCCTTTTTACATTACCTTTTTCTAATATAATATTAAACTAGATTACCAGGTGTCAGAAATAATCTCAGTGATATATTGAATGAGTTAAAAGTTCATATCTTTTTCCATTGAACTGAGGCATTATTATTCAATAGTAATAGTCATTAACGTTTATTAATTTTCTGCCATATTCAGTGTGATAACATTAACCTTGATAGACGTAATTGACTTTAAAATATACAGCACAACATTTACAATTTAATTTAAATGAGATGCTAAGGTAAAATGGAAAGTTGTTTGAATCAATGCTCTAGGATAAATATGCATCAAGGAAATTATATGTATACATGCTTTCTAACTTTTCCACTTTGTGGGACAGTCCCGATTTGGTGGGACAAAGGTAGAACTCAGCAGGACAGTGGGATTCTGGACTACAATCCTGCTATCATTTTCCAGTGTCAGACAATTCCTACTGCCCTTGCCTACCATGCATGAAGAGTAGCTCTGACACTTTGACCACCATCTCAACAGCATCCTAATTGACTGGGGCCAGAAGTTGGAATATATGTGTATATACACATGTATATAACCTATTTGCATTTTTTGACCTGTAAGTTCAGCCCACAATTGTTGAATTTGTAAAGGAGAGAATAACATAACTAGCTATTTTGGCCTGAATTCTGCAATCAATTGGAGTGACACTAGTATTCTTGTGTCATCTTCTATTGCCACCCTATGCATGCTTATATTGCTCCTGCTTTGCTCTACCAGCATATTTTGTTTGTCTATTTATTATATTTTGTTGTTGTTGTGTTTGTGTACTCCACCTCTTTATTTTTTATGTATTTGGATCAGGTATTCACATTTTGTTTCAGTGGTGTCAATTCAGGAACATCTATCTTTGGTTCTTCTCCTGCACTTTTATTTCCATTCATTCCGTTTTTACTATACTAATTCATCTGTACTATGCCATTTTGGTTTTATTTAGTCCATTCATGTTCGTATGTAAAGCTTTTGTCTATTTTCGTTTGTTACAACCGAATTTGTGAATATACACACACGGGGTCTAGTTCCCATTCGGTGTATTTCGTATAAGCTTGTATTATATCGTCTGCCAGGTTTAGCTCTTTGCTGCCGACATGAATGGACTTGGGATCCTCAGCGTTCATGTTGCCTCGGCAACGTGGGCCGGGTGTAACGGTAAAGTGCACCCCCACATTCTACTGCCGTGCTTTGGGGCACTCAGCACCTCGTTTTCCGAGAATTTGAGGGAGTTGACATAGTGATGTGGTAAGTAATTATGTTTTTTCTCGTTTCTATATATTTATGTATTTGCAGCCTGGTCATTTGTATTGAAATAGGTCCACAGTGTGGACCGAAACGTAGAAATAGCACTTATGTGACAGCTCATAGAGCATTTAAACTATCCACTTTTTCCTATATCAAGTCATGTGAGTGTGTGTATTTTTGGATTATATATATATATATATATATATATATATATATATATGTGCTGTATATAATGGCATGTGACATTTCTTTTTTTATCATATTTATTATGAAAAAACAAATACATACATAGAAAAGTGCATAGATATTGACTTTAAATCATCATATTATTTGTCATGTGTCGCCACATATGAGGTCTTTAAAGCCTTACCGCTTTCTCCCTTGACCGCAAGTAGCACATAAAACAATACTACAAACATAATTATTCACCAGATGATGACTCAGCTTTTCGTTACAGCCACTGGAAATGACGATGTCATGTCCCGTCGCTGCATTTCCTGCACGCAGCGTGCGTGCAGGAAACACCTCAGAGGAGATGGCCAACTGCAGCATAGAGGGTAAGTACTGGGTAAGGGGTGGGGTTAATTGGCAATTTAATGAGCAAATGATGGGCAAAATAATACTGGCAAATGATGGGTAAACTATGACTGGCAAATGATGTGCAAAATATGACTGGAAAATGATGGGCAAACTATGACTGGAAAATGATGAGCAAACTATGACTGGAAAATGATGGGCAAAATATGACTGTCAAATTATGGGCAAACTATGACTGGCAAATGATGGACAAAATATGACTAGCAAATGATGGGCATAATAATACTGGTAAATGATGTGCAAATTAACAGTGGAAAATGATGGGCAAAATATGATTGGCAAATAATAGGCAAAATTATTGTCAAATGAAGGGTAAAAAAAACACTGGGAAACGAATGGCAAAATAACACTGGCAAATGAATAGTAAAATAATACCGGCAAATGAATGGTAAAATAATACTGGCATATTAATGGCAAAATAAAACATGGAGGAGACTGCCAAGTGAGTACTGGGGAAGGGGGAGGAGGGTGGTGGTATAGTAATGGAAAAATTGTCTATGGCATATTAATGGGAAATTGGCTGTGGCATATTGGCAATCTGGCCATGGCACATTTACGGGCAGGTTAATAGTGGCATATTAATCGGAAAATTGGCTGTTGCATATTGGCAATCTGGCTGTGGCATATTAATGGGCAGGCTAATAGTGGCATATTAATGGGGAAAATGGCTGTGGCATATTAATTGTCAGAAATTGGTGTGGGAACGAGGATCACTGCTACTCCTGAGGAAGCCGGGACTTGAAATTATTACCCTGGAGAAACGTGTTGAGACCCTTGGACCACAAATTTAAAACTGGACTGGAACCACCACTAGATGGCCCTCGTGGACCATTTTTATTATTAGGACACCTTTTATCTACGGATCTTGTAAGTGCAATTTTTAGGCACAGACCATTATTTTAAAGTGACTTTACTGCTCTATGTGTTCTTTTGTATTTCACCCCATCCCCACAGATTAAACTGAAGTTTTCCATCTGAAGTTGATCATCTCTAAATGCCTATTTTATCTGGATGTTTTTGAGTTGCCTCCACATATTTTACAGCATATATACTTCTTTTATGTTTCCTATGTGACGCTCTGCGCCCTCGCTCCCACACCAATTTCTGTCAAATCATGTAGCACATTGAGGAGTGCTCAGAGTGGCAGCATTTGCACCCTAAGGGTAATTATGGTATTTAATTTATTGTTCTTTTGGTTATACACTATTTTTTCTTTAGCATATTAATTGGCAATCTGAATGTCTATCTGTGGCATATTAATGGGCAGGCTAATCGTGGCATAATGGGAAAATTGTCTGTGGCATATTAATGACCTGGTATAATATTAATATTCCTGGTATCTGACTGGCATAATATTCCTGGTCTCTGACTGGCACAATATTCCTGGTATCTGACTGGCACAATATTACTGGGCTATGAATGGCACAATATTCCTGGTATCTGACTGGCACAATATTACTGGGCTCTGAATGGCGTAATATTCCTGGTATATGACTGGCACAATATTCCTGCTCTCTGATTGGCACAATATTCCTGGTATCTGACTGGCACAATATTACTGGGCTCTGCATGGAACAATATTCCTGGTATCTGACTGGCACAATATTCCTGGGCTCTGCATGGCACAATATTCCTGGTATCTGACTGGCACAATATTCCTGGGCTCTGCATGGCACAATATTCCTGGTATAATTATGGGGCACCTGTGTGTGAGTGGCATAATTATGGGGACTCTTTTGTGTTGCATAATTATGGGGTACCTGTGTGTGTGGCATAATTAATTGGGCAGAGGTGAGGCATAAATAGTGGGGCTCTGGTGTGGCATAATTTATGGGGCTCTGGTGTGGCATAATTTATGGGGCTCCAGTGTGTGGCATAGTTATGGGGCTCCTGTGTGTGGCATAGTTAATTGGCCATCTAACTGGCATTACTAAGGAATCTGTTTGGCATTGTATTGGAGGAAATCCAGGGGGTTGACACCATGAGTTTCCGCACCGAGTGACACTAACCCTAGTGACGCCCCTGAAGTGCCCTGTATATTTTCAATTTTCCATATAGTATTCAATTAATAAGTTTGTGTTCCAAATTCCAATTAAGTGACTACCCAAAATTTGAATCCCAAAAATCCATGATTGCTGCCACTGTCAGTGCAAAATATCATATTTACATCTATAACTTATAGTTATTGAGTGATCATTACTCATTCAGTTATTGTGCCCACCTGACACCCAGATCTTTATGAAAGACAAATCAACAAACAATGTATTAATCATTGTGTGCCCACGCATTTTCTTTTTTTAACTACTATGTAGCATACATTTTGATATTCTGTATGCAGACTCCATGTATCCACACCACAAATGTCCCTTTCTCACTCCGAGAGGGAGAGAAAATAAAAAGTGAACCTCTAATCATAGCTTGACAATTCAAACTGTATCATCATATAGGCAATAATCATACATTTTTCGATTTTCATTCATCTTCTCCTCCAACCATTATCTATCTATATCACAGTGTGAGCACATATCACAATCATAAATTCATTGCATAAACCCACATCATCTATTTTGGCTACCATATAATATACATTTCAACACTCTATGTAGGCGCCCCCTTTATCCTTTCTATAAGTTTTTCATAGAGGGGGAGAGAAAAAAAAAATAATGAACCTCTATGCCTACCCCTACTCCCCCTTTTTCCCTCAGAGCTCCAAAAAATAAATGATCTATTTTCCCTCTAGCCACAACATTGCGGCCTCAGCTGATTCAAAACGATGTAAATGATCCTCAGTGAACACCACTAGTATTCAGTCAGACTTTTACCACTAGTAGAATCAGTCATACCTTGGATCAATCTTAATTTCTAATCCAGTGTGGTGAAGTAATTATGTCCTCCTTTGCAAGACTCTGGCTCGTCTTGGCTCGCCCTCGTCATTGTGGGTCAATCCGACACTTATCCACCTCATCTGAGGGGGTAACACTGAGGGTTATACCTCCACCTTATCCTCGGCATGCTGACTCCCCTGGGAGTTGTTTGGCTTCAACTGCTGGCATTCTTGTTCTCCTACGGAGCCTCCCTCAGGGCCCGTTAGCTGGTCCTTGCTCACCTCTCACAGCATCGTCAAGTCATCACGTAGCGCTGCGCCCCACTAAAATCCATGTTTGCCAAAGGGATTTTAACCCCTTAAAGAACGTTTTAGTGTGTCAAAAATCAGATAAATTTTTCAATTTTGTATAAGTGGCTGTTTGATCTTTTAATGCCTAATGGTGCTTTTATCTTTAAAGGTCAAGTAAACTTTTGTTTTAAACCTTGTGTGCTTCAGTTAAGAGCACACACAAAAAATAAAGTATATTTTTCCTCTAAGGACCAAAAGCAATAAAAGTGACAGAGACCACATCACATACAATGCAGAGGCATGTCAGAAATTTGGACACAACACAAATTAATAGCAACCAACTATCACTTTTGAGTGGTTACATTTAGCTTGTCAGACTTGGTCCACTCAAAGAGATTTGAAGGGATCTTGCTGCAATCCTCTGCATTGGGATACATAGCACAGCACATTGCTGGGGGGCCACAAGGAGCTGCTGTTCAGAGGATGTTCTGTGATGTCGTTTGTTCCATTTATTTAAGGACAGCATAACATTTTCTTCTTTGTCATTTAATGCACTTATACCAGTTATTTGATGTTTTTAAAAGGACAGTTAAAGCTTTCTTTGGATACCATAAACATATGTATAATCTACAATTTAATATTAAACATACATATGAAAAGAGGAAATTTCTCAATGATATTATAAACAACTAGTGCAACAATGCCAACTAGTGCAACAATGCCTCGCAGATTCCTGGAACCAAGAAAAGCTAGGTAGTGGTGCACATGAAGCGAATGGCGATCTTAAGTGCAGGATGACTAATCTTGTCATAAGGTCTCAAAGGGTAATGTTGGGGTCTCTTACCAGTTGGGAGTGAAGTCCAGATGCAGAAGACAATAGACGAGGTACAGGAAGGCAAAGCAGGAATCAAGGTCAGGCAATCTGGGGTTGTGGGCTGCCAGCTGAGGGTTGAAGTCAGGAACAGACAAGGGTCAGGAAAGGCGGCTGAAAATCATAGTCAAAAGGGAAGCAAGGGTTCGGCAACAGGAATCAAATAACTCAGCAAGGCACAAACAGTAGTAAGTAATACTTAACCAACTGACAGCTCCAAATACCGGAAGCAATGATACTCAGGTAAGGCGTGGTTTATATAGGCTGTAGGTATTGAGCTTGTAATTACAGGGGAGGTGTCAGAAATGAAGCTTGGTATGTTGTTATGGAGATCCACTATAGACACACCCCTTCGTGTGGAATCATTGGTTGGTGATTAGGAGGTGTTCCCTGGAGGTGAGGACTTGTGCCCACCATATTGGATCCATTATTGGAGACATAAAAGATTGTGTCCGCCATCTTCAATCCGTTACCTCGATGTTTTGTAGTTGCGCCCATATTGGATCTTCCACCTGGTGGGACCATCGTGGAGATGCAGCTGGATGGTGCATTGTGGGACACAGTAGTAAGTGTGACACAAAGACAGAGCTCTTCATGACAGGATAACTTGTCATCAGGGCGGGAAGGGATTAAATACTGGTGGTATTTAGTCACCTAGTGCTTAGAAACTACTGATTCCATTGAAATCTGCTTCATGGGTTTGGGGAACCGACAAGATAAAGTGAACCTGTGCGCTAAAAAACACTCTATACACTAAAACATTACCCTTTTTTGAAAGACGAATTGTCTCCAGTAATATGCAAAGGGAAAAATAAAACAGATAATAATATAGTGTAGTATCTCTTTAAATGTGTCAAAAAAGTGCAAAAAATATATAAACTGCACACTTACATGTACCTGAGCAATCAGCTGCTCAGGTAAAATTGCATTGAAGGAGCCCAGCTGTGCCAGGTATGATGTATCCAGTAGTTCCCGATAGAATGATCACATGGGGAGAGAAGGTAGGAATACAGGTGTAAAAAACTTTAATAGACAGCAATAAAATCAATAGTAAGATCTTACATTAAAATATCCTTAAAAGTCCTTATAACAGTCTCTTGAAAAATGCTGCAGTCCCCTTCTCTTCACAACGCATTTCCCCTCTTCCTGGATGCTTTTTCAAGTGTCCCATGTGATCAGAGCAGTCTTCTTTTATCCAGTCGCTTCTGTAGTGACGTTTCTCTTCAGTCACTCCTCTTTGTCTCTTCTCTGGCTGGTCTCCATTGGCTCCTCCCCTTTCACCATCTGATTGGTTGATGTCCTTACAGCATCAGGTCTCAGTTTGCTCCTCCCCTTAGTTCACCTGATTGGTGGATGTTAACATAGCATGTCCGTTGGCTCCTCCCCTTTGTCCATCTGATTGGTGGATATTTACATAATCGTCTCTACCTTTCTTTTCTCCGTTTCAACGGGGCATAAGTCCCAATGAAAAACGAAATAAGAGTGGGAGCACAGTGCATAAAGATAAAAATACACGTTTTAATACATATATACAACGAAAATGTAATTACACACAGAGATCAATCATACATAAAAACGGATGCATTCTGTTACCTCTACAGACAGCCATATCTAAGATGTGACTATCTCTAGTTATAATGTATTTATTTGAGTTTTCCATTGTTTAAAATTGAGATAATCTGATGAGGGTAAATGGAGGTGGATTTCAGAAAATTCCATTTGCTCCTTTGCATCTTTTTTTCAATTGTCCCCACGGTGATTAAAAATAGAGAAAAATGTTTGCCTCTTTTAATTTGTACAGTAACCATTTGTGTTGAACCATATCAAATGCCTTAGCAAAGGCTAAAAATATCACATCCACCACACCCCCTGTAATTTTACTCACTTCTGTATAGAATGCAATTCAGTTTATTTTCTCTCTGGGGTTTTGATCCGTTTTTAAATGTGGTCTATCAGGGACCGGCTTATCTCTTCTCTTGAGTATATACAATACGGCTCAGGTCATTGTGTCCCTTCATACCACTTATTTTTGTAACACTTTTTCTTCAATCACATGCTTGCTGTGTTCCATAAAATTAGCTTGCAGACATTTTTTTTTAAATATCTGCTTTCTTTCTGTCCCCACTAAGCATCTCACCTATTTCAGAAAGGAAAGACCCAACATTATCAGCCTTTACACGTTTTCATTTATATGTAATTTTAGTTTTAAGGTATTCCATCTTTCTTCTGTGTTTTTTTCAGAAAAAAAATCCATCCTAGTTATCGAGACTAGGATATTAAATCCTGAAAGAAAA
Organism: Pelodytes ibericus; assembly: GCA_036172795.1. Classification (NCBI taxonomy): domain Eukaryota; kingdom Metazoa; phylum Chordata; class Amphibia; order Anura; family Pelodytidae; genus Pelodytes; species Pelodytes ibericus. The sequence goes on from CM069859.1 coordinate 80,740,001, forward strand.
GCCAGCAGTATATATATATATATATATATATATATATATATATATATATATATATATATATATATATATATATATATATATACATATATATATATATACATATATATATATATATATATATATATATATTTATCTCCTCTCTCTCTCTCTCTCTCTCTCTCTCTCTCTCTCTCTCTCTCTCTCTCTCTCTCTCTCTATATATATATATATATATATATATATAAATATAATGAAATAACCTTGATATAAGAAAAAATCCCTTAGGTGTATCATGCCCCTAGGGTATAGAAATACCACGCAATGCATTTCGCTACACCTGTAGATTACCGTTATCAAGCAGATGCCCTCACTGCTCACTACTTACACAAAGCTTCTGCAACTAGACATCTAAGTTTACTCCAGTCCTTGGAACTTTACTTGCCAACCAATTATTGTCCACAGATTTACATTTATGTTCCCCCTTAATATTTAGTCTAACACCCCACTCCCAAGAGTCGCATTCCATTGTCACTCCATTACTTCTAAATGCCATTGCATATCCAAACACACAGCTAATACAACCATCACGTTCCTTTGGTGAATCAATTTGTAAGTTGTGTATGCAAGTTTAGTACAGAAGATCCTCTTCTATTCAGATACTGGGCTACTTTTACACATGGGTACAATCTTTATAGTCGTGGATCATCCCAGTGCTCTAAAAATCCCAAACCCTCCTTCCTACACCAAGACTTAAGCCACACATCAGCCTCCCTAGTCTCCTGATGTCTTTCTACAGTAGTACTGGGCACAAGTAGTATCTCAGAAAAGGCCACTTGCTCACATTTATTACACTGGTAAGTATCTTGGAACTGCTGAACCAACAGAACACACATGCAACAGTCAGTGCACTATTTCAGGTCACCAAGCTTGCTAACTACCATAATCTATACAGCAAAATAGGAAATAAATTCAACCAAGTGCAAAACAAATGCAAGAAGGTCCATATTGTTATTACCCCTGACGTTTTCTAATTCCAGGCTTTTAAAATGTAATAGTTTCCACTTAGGAGTTAAAACACAGAAACGCAAAGTTCATAATTTGCTTTCTTCAGCAAAATAAATGCAACAAAAAAAAAAAAATAGATTCAAACAGCAAAAAAGATTTTATCCAGATTGTTTAATAAACCCCTTAATGCTGCATGGTGCTTTTGTCCTTCATTTGCCTTTTATCTGTCCCTCTTGTGCGCACAGGTTTGTACATGCAGGTTATTGTGTTTGACAAACACACCTCAGTCAGAGCTGCCTTGTGCCACACACATTTTGTGATTACATGCATCTGCAAGAGGACACCAAGAGCTTAAACCCCAATTATAGGTTGCAACTCTAATTTATGAATATAATTAGTGTAAAAAAATGAGGCCAATAGTCAGTATAATATAGCATCTTTCCCTTCATAACTATTACAATAATATTTTGTCTTGAATAGGGTAAACCAATAAGCGCAAAGCTGTGGGCGCTGCTTGAGAGGAGGAAGGTGTAGCTTCCGTGCACACATGGTAGCACATGTCACTTAAAGTGACAGATGTACTGATTATTCATTCTCTGTGTCCCAAACACCACAGAATGAAAATCCCTAGCTTCTTAATCTAGACTGGTCTGCCTAAACTGGGGCAGTTGGGAGTTCTGGCCCAGCATGTTCACTCAGATCATTATATAAAAAAGAAGGAAACTTTTGCTCAGCTAAATGCACCGATTTTTCATGGCTGGCCAATGAATCTTTCAACCATTATCGATCCATGAAAAAATTCAATATTTAATTTTTAAAGCATATAAATGTTTTTTTCTTAAGGATCAATATTTAGCAAATATTAAAATGATTGTTGTAACATTATATCACCTTGCATCTTGAGAGGAAAAAAGTATGTGGAGCCTAAACAATATAGATAGATTTCCAATCAACAGCACAAAATAGTAAAACTTTATTGTACAAAACTTTATTGTACAAAACAATATGTACGGTTAAAAGAAAAACATTTTCATATATTATTCGTCAAGCAGGGCCTGATTGTAAGAAAATAATAAGTTATTAAACTGCATACAAAGAAATCCATAAAAGCATATGCGTTTAGATTCTCACAAATATTATATTGTTAGGTTTAAATATCAAATAAAACATAAGGATTTTGAGTATAATTAATGCTTAGTATGGTGACTAGAGAGGCAAAATGTAATATGATAGGAAGATGTTATTTGCCCAGAATGAATAATGAACATATGAAGAGGTGGAGATTGTTTATTCGCAAGTTAATATTGTTTCTTCAAACACAATCACAAACACTAAACTTCAAAAATTGTGATATTTAAATGTTTTATGCCATTAATTATTTTAACACATTAGACAAATGTGTGTTCTCTAAAATGGTTAAGCATATGGTGATTTCTACCAAGCTAGTTAGTTATAGATATATAGAAAGACTTAGCTAGCTAGATGATACATAGAAAGGGAGAGAGAAAGTGAGAGACAGAGGGGCCTTTCACTACAAGGTGAGTTGCAGGTGATCTAAGGTGAGATGGACATTTAATATTGCCATTTTAACTATACATTGTGCAGGGACAAACCTTGCAAGTTTGCTTAGAGGGAGACGCTCACCATGCTTGTCCCTGCACAATGTATAGTTAAAATGGTGACATGACATGATCATATCACCTGATACTCACCTTTTACAGAATAGACACCTTGGATGTTTTAACATATATAATAATTGAAGTATTTAATGGTATAACACCATTAACAATATTAAACAAAGATACCAATTGTTTCAGATTGCATTTGTATATAGCACACCATCACAAACAGTTGCATGCATTTTGAAGTATGGGAAATAAATCAAACAGAACTTTACAAATCCCCTTATAAGCACATCTTTTCATATAGAAACTAACGATGAAATAGTCAACAATATATTTGGTTTGTTTTCCATTTACATTCACAATGTACAGTGTGCATTGTGGATTGCTCCTTTTAGAAGCAAACAAAAATAATATGTGCAGGTAATTTCATCATCAGATTAATTTTACCATCTACTGTTTTCTATACAATTTATTTTTCTTTGCTTTTGCTCTGCAACCAGTACTCTTTTGAGTGGAGTTCATAAAATTCTCCTAGAACATTGCCTTTGAAAACAATAGTTTATATGAATAACATTATAGTAACACTTCCCATTTGCTCTTGAATGATTATGTTTCACAAAGCAGCAATAAAGTTTAATTTATACCTTGCTTTGTATCTGAAGTCCTCTCATTTGCTGATAATTTGTCAAAACCTGCTAGAAAATGCAAAGAATTATCTGAGTATGAAAATTATCTTTTGACTGCTTTTCTATAATGTGCTTCTTTTTGTCGGATGCATATTTTAATAGTGTTCTGATCTCACTTTGTAAGAACTTAAAACAAGACTCTAAAAAGGGATTTAAATGTACCCTTGAGAATCATACATAGAGTGATATACGTTGTACTTTTTATAACAAACTTTATTGTAGTATTGTACAAAATTCAGTGTTCCATAGTGAATTTAAAAGCATTATGCATATTTAGAAATATTGTAAAAATATTGTACATTGAAGATAAATAATAATTTATTACATAAATTACTAATATAAAATAGGATTTCATAATATAAAATAAAATATGTTAAACAAATATTTGTTTTAATCCGCACTTTTGAACTCATAGATGTACTCCCAAGAATGATAAAATACTGCTAACTTGCAGATTTTGCATTATAAAATCATGTTTGTATTTTTTTTTTTTGTTTGTTTTATTGTTACAATCTCTATGATCTTGAGGCACAAGAGTCACATACATCTGTTATCTCTTATGAAGTCCAAGATTTCCATGCTGGATACAGATATCATCCGATGTGGAGATAACTGCCACCTGTGTAAGTTATGTTCCCATGATTACAGTTGTACACACTACATATAATTCTTAGGTGTATCCTCAAAGGTTTGCCATAAGAGGCTATGTTATCTTTAACAAATTTGCAGTTTAACATTACTACACTATAAATGAAATATAAATCCATCTCTAATTTATTTCCTGAGAGTTAATAATATGCAAAGTGATATGCAAAATAATATGTAACTAATAGTGCAATAATAGCTCAACTTTTAGACATTCATTAATTTAACATTATTTTAATGAGTTAATGTATGTATGTGTTATAGCTGGAAGCTCTCATTACTTTAACTATATAGTAGGAAGTGGCTAAGTATGGTGTTATCTATAATAAAAAGCATTGTTTTACATGGCATATCAAGTGATTTGTCTGTCCTCCGTTTAGTTGCACTGTGGGATGAATTTTCTATTTCAATGTGTACTTTATTACATCTTTAAGATTTTAATAACTATTGCATTGTTCCTGAGCTGTTCCTGAGCTGTTCTTGAGCTGTCCAACTCTCTCTCCTTTTGTCTATTGCTTTTGTTTGCAGTTATCTTTGAGTCTCAGAACCTTTCTACAGCTTGCTGAGTCTAAACCTCTGCTTTCTTGTTTCTTGGGTAGTCACACTAGCCAGGGTCAATATTAGGAGATAAAAATCACAGAAAAGTTGAGCAGGGTAGAACTAGACAAGCATTCCTACAGTCATACAAGCCAGGATCAATAAAAAGAAAGTATGCAGTCATACAAGCCAGGATCAATATAAGGAAAGTGAGTAGTCATGCAACCAAGGACAGATATCAGGAGCTCAAAAATATCAGATGTAAATAGGATGAAACAGATTAGGGCAACACCAAGGTAAAGACCAAGACCTAAGCTCGGTAACATATCCAGATTATAATACTACAATTCCTTATATTACTGACCTAAATAATTTCAACTGTTTCTCAACTATTTATGATGATACATTTACATTTATGATGATAGTTTATTTTATAAACTCTTTTTCCTTTTTAATGTCTGTTGGGTTCCAAATAAGTAAAGAATTAATTATAAAAAAAAGCACTGCTCTCTTTCCAGTTTATCCACTCTATTGTTCCTGCATGCCTGTTTTCTGCTGTTTCAAAACCACTATTCTCTAATGTACTTCTATTTAATTATTTATATATGTGTAATATAGCAATCATTGTGAGGGTTATAACTCTTCATACAATAAAGAGAAATTGGAATGTGTTAGACCAGTTCAGTCTTTGTAAATGTCCTTTACATTTCCAGTCAAGGGCATGTACATAACACTTCCAAGACCTAGGGAAAATATGAGGTGGATAAATTTGGACCTAAATTTGAACAGTTAAAATAAGTTTAATTTAAAAAAAATATATATTTACATGACTCTGAAGAGATTACTTTTTTCCTTGTACTTGTGACACTTTGTGCAAAAAATGCAGTGTTCCTCCAAATATCAGAGCGTACACAAACAAACCTTGTTTTCATCTCTACTGTATAGAAACAGAGGTGATGCAAAGTCAGCTATGATTGGTTAAGTGACCAACATGTCTTGAGTGATATAATAAGCCCACAAACTAAAGAACTTTATAAAATGACCAATGTATTTTGGAAAAGACTTACATTATTTCTAGTAAAAATGTTTAAAGTAATTTGTAATGTGTTATCATTCTTTTTTATGTTTAATCTATAATTTTTACATTCAATAAATCACGTATTCTGGGCTTCCAGTTTTGTATAGAATGATCAATATTTCTTCAAACATGGGAGAGTTCACACCTGAAACTTTGAGGGACCTCTGTAACTTGGCAAGACAATCTATTACACAGGCAAGCATAACAGGATCATTTCTCAATGCTTCTGGTTTCTAAAATGTGTGGGTGTGTAATAATGTTATTTTGCTTCTTAGTCATTATTCTTTTTCTGTTGAATTTAAGAAGGTGCACATACAGCATTTAGATAACTGAGAAGCTAGTACATGTGCCTGCATGAGTAAATATTCTTTGATATTGTATGTGGGATTGTACACATAAGGGAATTTTGTATTCCCTTCTCTACATAATGTATACATCACTACAATTTAAGGCTGTTACTTCTGTAATTACATTTGAGAAGGACTTACACACTTCTGTTTTGGTTTCTAGCTTAACTAAACATACCTATATTATTTTTGTTTTTTATTGTGTATGATAACAAGGTAGATTGGTGCTGTTGAGTATACTGATACAGAGGTTTTTTTGTGGTTTTTATAGTATATGTTAAAGAGATATATTTTACAACATTTTAAATGCACATGTTTTAACTCAAAGCATAAAAGCTGACACCAGACATTAAAGGGATAGTCTAGTCCCCAAACACACTTTGGTGCAAGTTGAAGACTACTGTTTGATTAATGCACATACTTTTTTCCCCAGTGCGATTTGATGCAGACATTCTACATAAATCACATTTTTTATATTTTACTCAAGCCCTCCCCCAGTGATTACTACAGGTGCAGCAGCACTGACTATTTAGACACTGAGCTTGTAAAGTTTTGTTCCACTACATTAAATTACATTAACATTTATTTATATAACGTACATACTAAGTTAGAAAAACTAGAACAGACTGATACATGAGGTAGAGAGCCCTGCTCACAAGCATGCAGTCTAGAGGGAATGGGACACATGAAGTACATAAGGGAGTGAAGAGGTCAGAGGGAAGGAATGGTTTGCATTAGGTGTTCCACCTAAGAAGGATTATCTAAAGGTAAATTGACCGGTATTCTAGTTGGTTGGGTAGTATGTTTCTTTAAAGAGAGGAAGCAGCTTGGGTGAAATCTTGGAGGTGTGAGTGGGAAGAGGTGATGAGGTTGGAGAAGAGCTTTAGTCCCATTTAGGAGGGCAAAGGGATGTATTGATTCATGAGCGAGGCAATGTACAGAGAGGAGTGGAGGGCTTTGAAGGTTAAAGACAGAATTTAAAATTACGATTGTAGCATTTTCAATGCAGACCGTGAGCCAGGTGTAGGGACAGAGTTTGAGGGAGGGAAGAGGATCTGCTCTGTTTTTGAAAGATTAAGTTTCAGGTAGCGATCAGACATCCAAGTGGAGATGGCTGAGAGACAATCAACTATATTGGACAAGACAGAGGGAGTTAGGTCAAGGGAGGAGAGGTAGATCTGCGTATCATCAGTATCAGCGGCATGTAATTTGATAGTCTAGTGAGGGCTGTTTCAGTAGAGTGTAAGGGTTTCATTTAGTCACTTCCTGTGCTGTTGGAATATAATACATTGTATGGACTGTGATAAACTTGCTCTTGTACACGGGAGGATCTCTTAACAGCGCAACATATCGTCTGATGACAAAAGCGAGTGCCCTAGGATTGTGTCATTCTCTGCGCTGAGGAACAGCTGAATGCGAGCGATGTCCTTAGGTGAAGGCAGGATTTGGCTAAAGACTGAATATGGGGAAAAAAGGAACTAAATGAGTCAAAAGTGACCCCAAGACATCGGACACAGTCATCTGGTACGATTGTAGCATTTTCAATGCAGACCGTGAAGCCAGGTGTAGGGACAGAGTTTGAGGGAGGGAAGATGATCTGCTCCATTTTTGAAAGATTAAGTTTCTGGTAGCGATCAGATATCCAAGTGGAGATGGCTAAGAGACAATCAACTACATGGGACAAGACAGAGGGAGTTAGGTCAAGGGAGGAGAGGTAGATCTGCGTATCATCAGTATCAGCGGCAGGTAATTTGATAGTCTAGTGAGGGCTGTTTCAGTAGAGTGTAAGGGTTTCATTTAGTCACTTCCTGTGCTGTTGGAATATAATACATTGTATGGACTGTGATAAACTTGCTCTTCCACACGGGAGGATCTCTTAACAGCGCAACATATTGTCTGATGACATCACTAGAGAGACAGGAAATACCATTCATTTGAATGGCATTATTCTCATTGGTTTCTGCAGTAAAAAAAAAAGGAATTTACTTTTACTCAGCTAGTGGGGACAGTCCTGGTTTCTTGTAAACTGCTGTAATTTCACAATTTCATCTACCTGTGAGTATTTTATATTTTAAGCAATGCAAAATGTAAAACATGCATTTTAGAGTATTTTAAATGTACATTAATAGGCATTAATATGTGGAAGTTGCAATTTGGGCACCATATAATCACTTTAATTATATATCAGCTTATCTGGTAATAAAGTAACTAAATTGCATGTAGGGCAATGGAAACGTAGAGTAATATACAGATTTTATATAATTCTATAAAACACTTTATGCAGCATTGAGCCTTTGTAAGATGTATGAATGTGGGTTCAGTAGGTGAGCTTTAAAGTGCACAGCAGGAGATTATAGGGACAATGCACTTGCTAGAAGAACATTAACTTAGCAGAAGTGATTGTTAGTTGTAACAAGGCAGATAAGAAGGGTGGCAATGCACTTTATAAGTATACTCTGAAAATAGACAAGACCACATTTTAATGTTAAAGGTTATTTCCATGGACATTTCACATGCTACATTATATAGTGATATTAATACACATTCCATTACATACCAGCTGTGTTTATATATAGACAAAATTATTGGAATACACCACTTATTTGTTGAATTCAAAATGTTTCAATGAGACCCCTTGTCCAGGTGTATAAAATCAAGCACCTAGCCATGCAGTCTGCATTTACAAGCATTTTTGAAAAAAAAAAGGGTTGTTCTAAAGATCTCAGTGAATTCAAGCATATTGTGATAGAATGCCACCTTTGCAATAAGGCAGTTCATGAAATCTCATCGGTCAACTGTAAGTGGTATAATTGTAAAATGGAAGCATTTAGGAAGAGCAGAAAGACCACATAAAGTCATAGAATGGGTTCCCATGGCTAAGCAAATGCATGCAAACCTCATGTGCCAAGAGTTTGACTGTGTGATGTAAAGTCCACTGGACTGTGGAGCAGTGGAAACCTGTTCTGTGGAGTCTTCACTGTTTGGTAGTCACATGGGCGTGTCTGGGTTTGGTGAATACCAGGGGAACATTACCTGCCTGACTGCATTGTGACAACTGTAAAGTTTGGTGGATGAGGGATAATGTCATGTGGCTTAATGCTTCAACATACCAAGACATTTTGGATAATGCTATACTTCTAACTTTGTTGGAGCAATTTGAGGATGGAACCATAAGGTCCATAAACCCATAGTTGGATGAGTTTGTCGTGGAAGAACCTGACAGGCCTGCACTTAGCACTGACGTCAACCCCAACAAACACCTTTGGGATGAACTGCAATGGAGATTGTGAGCTAGGCCTTCTTGTCCAAAATCAGTGCCTGAACTCACAAATGCTCTGCTGGATGAATGGCCAAAAATATCCCCATTAAGATTCCATAATCTTGTGGAAAGCCTCCCCATAAAATTGTAAGTGGTTAACCATTTTAAACTCACATATATATGCTCGACATCAAGTAGAGACAAAATGGCATGCATGCATTTCCTGAAATATGCAATCACATGCAGCAGCCAACAAAAATAGTATACCTTTGCATTATTCAAACTGGCATGGCACTGCAACTCCAACTCCATATAAGAAACAATTGAAATCATGTAAATTTGATGTGTAAAACAAGTTTGTTGTGTGTTAACATTTGTTGTGCAATAGGTGTATTATTTATAAAATGAATACGCTCACACTCACTTGTCAAACACTACACACACTCCTGTGATGCTCCACAACACCCCTCTTACTCTGCACTGACTTGCTAAAATCTCCTCTTTCTCAAACCTGATCATCTAGTTCCTTAGTCTTGTGTGGTGTCTCACAAAAGGGTTATGGGTTCTCTGGACCCTTTATAATGGATTTTTTCAAGTATCTGTGGCTTATATGTGTTATCTGATTGGCTAAGAGCCCTGCAGAACCAGTAATTGGCTTGAATTGTATCATTTTCATTGTGTATTCTATTGCTTTTTTATTATTAACATCTGTGTTGTTATGTATGTTATTTAACTGATAACCAAGTGTTTTTACAATGATATGATATGGATTTGATATTAATTGGCTGATATTCTAAATCAATGAACAAAAAATAATTCTGCACCCTTTTATAAAAGTGTACGTTTCTTTTGTAATTTTCTAAGATCTACACCTTTATCTATCTATCTATCTATCTATCTATCTATCTATCTATCTATCTATCTATCTATCTATCCTTGTTTATACATGTACTATACAAGTTAAGAACAAAAGCAGACTGGCGCAAAACAGTGGGTACCTTAATTTAAACACATAACACAATAGTGCAATAATGCCACACCATATACATGTAATTAAAGATTGAGAATAGATGCACTCACAAACATACGTGAGTGGCAGTCACATCAGATGAGGCATGACTATCCATAAAAAAACATCTTTAATTGGATTCTGAAATAAAAATATACACATGTGCGGGACATTCGTCCTTTGTCAGTGAGTTTTTCCTGTATTGGAGGCCAATACTTCTGTATACATCCTGGTCCCGCATATGTGTATATTTTTATTTCAGAATCCAATTAAAGATGTTTTTTTATGGATATTCACGCCTCATCTGATGTGACTGCCACTCACGTATGTTTGTGAGTGCATCTATTCTCAATCTTTAATTACACGTATATGGTGTAGCATTATTGCACTATTGTGTTATGAGGTTTAATTTAAGGTACCCACTGTTTTGCGCCAGTCTGCTTTTGTTCTTGATATTGTATATGAGCATTTTTTTTTTAACAGAAATTTGTATTTCTATCTACAAAAGCCCCATTAACCCATTCCAGTCTAGAATTATATTTCTGTCAAAGTGTCATGGCTGCCCAAATCTACTAATATTTCTATCAGATGCATATGTATTCTTAGAATAAAAAAACTTGAATTGACAATACTTGTGACACAACTCAAGGTCTCTTTTTCTCTTGTACTAATCCACGGCATTCGTATGATGAAATACTGTATTAAAAAAGACTTACAACCTCAGCAGTTCTGCTCATAAACAATGCTAAGAACAAATGAAATAAAGTCTGGTATCAATAGATATAAAATATTCTCACATCTGTCCATTGAATCCTCTACTCAGAGAACTTCTGACTATTATACTAATATACAATGATGGATAATATGCAAATTCAGCAATGTGATGTATTTCAGAAAGGAAATTTTATACACTGCACAAAAGATAAAATAATCCCTGGAGAAAAACATTTTTACGAGAAGTACCATTTGTATTTGCTGTTTGTGCACAATATGTATTGAAGGACATAATACAGATGTATGTGTAGAATTCATAACTTTGGACATTTCCCATTCTTGAAATGGGATATAATGGCAAGGAGCCTAGAAGGTTGAGTGTCAGCGATACCATTGTCACTCAAACTAGCAATGTCAATCATCTTGACAGCTCTACTCACCTTCTCTGACATCAAAGACATGGGTGAATGCAATCTGTTCTGCAGAATTGCAGTCCTGAATCCTGCTGTCATGACGGAGGTAGAGCTTAGTGGGACAGCAGTAGTGAACTCCCCAAATCATGACTGTCCCAACCAAACCTTAACAGTTGGGGGGTATGATAATTAAACACCTTGCCCATGTGTACTAGCATGGATTTGCCAGTGAATGAGCATACACAATGCATGTAATTAGGCACATGTGCATTTATGTTGCAAATATTAAAAAAGTGAACTGTACATCTATTCCTAATGTAATGGACATGAAATATGAGGAACATTTTGCCACTACTTTTTAAACTTACAAAAAAACTATAGACTTCTTTGAACTATAATGTTCAGTTTAAATGTGCGAGAAAAGGAAAACAATCTAAATCTATAATTATCTTGTCAGTTGTAAAGTGTAGTAAAAACTTACAAATGGCGGTATTTATAGGGATTACAATGTTAGTGTGCCTAGTACTAAACTGGGATTGCATCTTGGAGAGGAGAGAGAGGGAGACCCATATTAGGAGCTGGAGGACCCATCATGATTGATCTCTTTCTGTAGGGCATGTTTTCTACCATTATTCACTGTCTGATAGACTTGGGTTAGATAAATATAAACTTATATTAGTTTTAGAATTTTATAGTTTTACCAAATCCATTCTAGTCTAATTATTTTAGCATAGAACATGTACTCATTGTACTGATGCTTTATATGTCTATTTTAATTCATAGTAGTTACCGTATTTTTCGCCTCATAAGACGCACTTTTTTCCTCCTCAAAAGTGAGGGGGAATGTCTGTGCGTCTTATGGAGCGAATGTAGTACTTACCTGCTTGTTGCTGCTCTCTGTCGTTTCCGCCGTGCAGTCTAACCTCCTGCACGGAGGAAGGAAGCTCCGGTCGCAATTTTTCTTCTTCTTAACTTCATTGAAGTCACGCTGCTTCAATAAAGTTAAGAAGAAAGTTAAAGGTTAGACTGCATGGCGGAAACAACAGAGAGCAGCATGGAGGTAAATACTAGGGAAGGGGGGAGGAGGGTGGCACAAACGAGCAAATCCTGGCATAATAAGGGGCAAAATCCTGGAATTGTGAGGTAGAAAATCCTGGCATAGTGAGGGGCAAAAGACTAGCATAGTGAGCGGCAAAAGCCTGGCACAGTGAGGGGCAAAATCCTGGCATAGTGAGGGGCAAAAGCCTGGCATAGTGAGTGGCTAAAGCCTAACATAGTGAGGGGCAAAATCCTGGTATGGTGGGGGGCATAATCCTGGCATATTGAATGGCTAAATACTGGCATAGTGAGGGGAAAAATCCTGGCATATTGAATGGCTAAATCCTGGCATATTGAGGTTTGTTTTTTTGAGGCGAAAAATACGGTAATTCATTTATACTAAATTCATAGATTTCTCCAAAACACCAAAACAACACTAATTTACACAAATTAATTTAAAAGAATATTGTTTTATAAACAGTTTTTACCTTTTTATGCCTTATTATAATGTAAAAGCAAAAAAATCAAGAACCACACAGCACTCAATCAAGTTGGGTGTTTATTTTCACCAAAGTGGCAACATTTTAACACTATCAGACCTTTGTCAAGCCATGACAAGGACTAGGGTTAAAACATTGACACTGTGGTGAAAATAAATAGTCCATTTGATTAAGTCTTGTGTGGTTCATTGTTTTTTTGGAACTTTTGTTTGGTACACAGTGGAGTCCTAAACCTGGCACCATTTGAAGAGTGAGTACTGATAGAGCTTATGTGTTATTGTAACCACGTGGTACCCTATTTCCGTCCATATTCCGTCTTGATTGCATAGAATTTAGCAGGGCTAACCATACAGATATCTTTTAACAACAATATTATATAGATCGTCAGGTTTCTTTATTTAAATTTATAAATGATTGAGAATACAATAAAAAAAAATAGGGAGTTGGAAGCAATAACCTTTTGTCTTTTAAAATATTTTATTGTATATAAATAAATATAGACAATGTATAAAAATAGCTTAATAATCCATAATAAAAGCAGAGTAAAGAAAGTTAAAAGCATATGCTTGCAATAAATAAAATAAAATCGGATACCCTCTTGGTTGTTTACAGGTTAATCTCTCATTCTTTGGTAATGCTGTTGCATCAACATAGTCTCCTCATTCTGTGTCAACTAACCAATAATTGGTGTTTATATAGATTTTAGATAACCTTACATCCCTACATTTATGGGCATGAAAATACAATATAATACATTAAAACAGGTAACTATGGTTTACTTTGGGGTAAATCTCGTTCAATCAAGAAAATATTAATTAACCTTAAGTCTTGATTTCTTGGCAAACAGACAAGGCCATGACAAAATAATGATGCACGTGTCCTGGCCTGACAGGAAAAAATGGCATCTATAGACTAAATATTTTACTCGCGAAGCTGGGCGTGAAGCCAGTTTGATAACAGAAAGAACACAGTTGAAGCTACAAAATTTTACACTGTAAGTAACAAGGTGGAAGAAGGGGGGAAACAAATCCTTTCATTCCTGCAAATGCCCGTAACATTATTATTTTTTAAATGTAATAGTAAACACCTGTTTTGATCCAAGTAAATTTACAAATACAGACATGGTTGTTACTAACTTGAATTTTTTTTTTTAAAGGGTTTCTCTAGTATCTGAACCAGAAGTATAGCAATTGGGAAAAAAAATAATATGTCAGAACAAAAATAGAATCACTTTTGTCCATCAGTCAGATATAAACCCAAACATGTTTGAGAATCACCACTTTCTCCAGTGTAAATCTTTGGCTGCATAAGCTCCCTCAAAAAGGGTTTCAAATATATTTTCTCAGCCGCTCATTTGTGTCAATGCCATATAACTATATAAAAGCATAGTTGTATTTTCAGATGTTTGAGTCCCTGTAACATACATACAGGAGTCTATTCACTAAAATCCAAGGTTGGAGGTTGAGATTAGAACAAATCTTTTCTCTAACCTTGAACAGACTCGTCCCCACTCAGGATGCCTGATCTCAACCCTCGCAAAATGGTACTGACTAACACTTTTTATGATGTTGAGATGAGGCAAGATGAGGAGACATGAGGTAAAACATGACCTCTGAGACTAAGTCAAACTTGACCATTGAGAAATACACTGGAAATACAGACTGCTAGTTTCAGTTCGCCTCCCATTATAGCCTAAGGAACTGAATTGAAGAATTGAAATATGAGGTTGAATTTAACTTTTAAAATAAAATGTGGAGTTTGTTCCCCCTCCCAGCAATGATTATAAATATGGGGGGCCAGATCATTTAGCCCTAGCCTTCTGTTATTATTGATGGGGCCAAATGGGTCCTCCTAATAATGTTACCAGAACTGGCAGCCTACTAAATGGCTTTTCGCCACTCTAAAATGAATCATTCAGGGACTTGTTCAAGGTCCATGGCACATTAAAAAAAAACTGCCACTCCAGCCCCACATAATGATGGGGGTTATAATTAACACCCCCATACACTGTTAAGAAATATTCCAGGGGTTTGCTCAAGGTGCCCCCGAATCTGAATAAATAATTTGACCTCTAATCTCAATAATACCTGGAGGTTTTCCAAAGGATCCTGGGCAATATTAAAAATATTTTCCCAAGGCCCCAGATATAATTAACCCATTCAGGACAATGCCCATACATGTACAAACTGCATTTAAAAAAGTGCAATCGTCTGCATTTTTGCCGCAGTTCATGCTATTTTCGGCTTTGATGGATGTTCACTCCTGTAAAGCAAAAAAAAAAATTACCTGTCTTAAAGTGACAGGCCAGTGACAATAGTCACTGACTTGTCAATCACACTCCCTCACCCTATGCAAACAGGGTAAGGGGTGTTTCAGACTGCCTCTAATAGAGGCAAGCTGGAAACACCCAGAAAATGGTCTGTCTTACATGCAATAGCTGAGTCTCAGCCATTGCAGTGAGGATTATGATAGCTGTAAAAGGCTAATCACAATCAATTGCCATTCTTCACTAAATTTGGGGGGAGACATGGGAAAAGTTGATCTTGGTTGCCTTAACAGTTAGGCAGATCAGGATCAACCATTTTTTTTTGCATTTATTTATGAAATACATTTCACATTGATCTTATGTAATAAAGGCAAAAAATTAATTAAATGACAATCAGTGCTGTAAGAACATTGATTTTCAAATCTTCCCTCTCTCTCCCTGATATATTTTTATCTTGTGTCAGAGAGAAATATACTGTGTCCCAGAAAAAAATATAATGAAAAAACGCCCACAAAAAACAAGATGTTGTTTTTACAATTTTTACACTTTTTATTAAATTGTATACATTACACAAATCATAAAAAATTGTTTGCAAAAAAAGCCCTATCTTTCCTTAAAAAAACTATATATTATATGTGGGGAGTCATTAAAATAGCAAGCTTACACTTTAATTTACACGCACACATAGTTAAAGTAGAACAAAAAGCTATTGTCCAGAAAGGACATCAAAACAAAGAATACCATTGTCCTTAAGGGGTTAATGATGAAGTAAGTTAAAATAAATAAAATGTCCCTCTCAGGAGTATTAAAAAAGATCAGAATTGTATGACGTCTGAAGACTGGCACACCCGCAAGAACGGAATTTACACATTTCTCCTATAGACACTGTTCATATGCTAGGTTAGATATGGTGATAGGAAACATTGCATTAGTTCACTGCATTAGAAAAGTTAGAATTTAAACATTTTATGGTCAGATCACAATGCAGTGATTTGGGAAATAAAAAATAATATAAAGAGAGATTTAAGAGCATGGAATCTAAATAATAATCTCCTAAATAATGAAAAGAATAGAAATTAAATTAATCAAATGACAGAATTCTAATTCCAGGAAAATACGGGGTCCGAACCAGACATTAGATGGAGACCATACAAGGCAGTGATAAGGGGACATTTTATAAAATTAGGAAGTATAGAAATAAGAATCGAGGAAGTATGTATGTCTCTTTGTACAAACTTGAGAGAATTAACAAAGACACACCTACAGAAGGGAATGCAGAGAGGATCTACGAAATAAGAAAGTTTATAAATGAACATAACATGACAAGAATAAATAAAAATGTAGAAAGGTTAAAATAAAGTTGTTATGTTTACAATAATCGGGTAAATAAAATTCTTACCAATAAGTTAAAAAAAAGCAGGCCCTAAACCGAATTGATAAAGTAATCTATAATGACAAGATTCATAGAACACCAGACGAGATTGGTATAAATTTCAATAGATATTATAAGTCACTCTATAATAGTGCTGGAACAGTCACTCTAGATGAAGTAGAACAATTTATGAAAGGTCTAAACATCCCTAAACTTACAAGAGAACAAAGAGAGTACTTAGAAACACCCATAGAGGAAAAAGAAGTAGATGATTCAGTGGACACACTGAAAAGAAACAAGGCCCCAGGACCTGATTTTTGGAGAACAATTTTATAGAGTGATAAAAAAGAAAATAATAGGCTGTTTAACACTGATTTATAATGAATTTATTAGGAAAAACAAATGCCCAAGGGAATTTTTAGTAGCGAACATTCTACCTAGACCTAAGCCGAATAAAGATCAGGCCTATGTTAAAAATTAAAAATCGTCCTATTTCTTTGATGAATGTGGATGCCAAGCTTTTTGCATCCATCTTGGTGGGGATAGTGAAAAAGATTGTGGCACAGATAGTAACCCAAGACCAAATAGGTTTTGTTCCCGGTCATAGCTCTGCAAATAATATCAGAAGAATAATTGACACTATAGATATGGCTAAAAAAGAACAGAGGGAGCTATTTACCATCGGAGTGGATGCAGAGAAAGCCTTCGACCGTGTGAACTGGAAATTTATGTTGAAAACATTGGAGGCTTTCGTATTTGGGGAATCTTTTCTTGGAGCAATTGGAGCAAATCACTATATAGTGTACCACCTGCCAGAACAATAGGTCAAAACATACGCGCTGATTGGTTCGACCTGGACAACAGGACAAGACAGGGATGTCCACTGTATCCTTTGTTATATATACTAACTATAGAAATTCTGCCAATCAAGATAAGGGGAGCCTATGGCGTTTGGGGATATCCAGTTGCCCAGCGGGAACAGAAAATTGTGATGTGAACTGATGACATCCTGCTAACTTTAACTGACCCAGAGAAATCTCTTCCCACCTTGATGGATATAATTACAGCTTACTCAAAAATATCAAACTATAAATTGAATAGTGACAAAACAATAATAATGGGTATACATATTTATGAGGAGCTCAAAAGTCACCTTAAAAGGAGTTTTAACTGTATATGGACAGACAAAGAATTCATTTATTTAGGAGTTAAGATCTCTCCCAGGGTAGAAAACATAATGGAGTTACATTTTTTAGATCTGTTAAAAGAGACTAATTATATACTACAGGGATGTAAAAGTATGTATTTATCACAGATTGGAAGGATAAATGTCTTGAAGGCATTTGTAGTCCCAAAATGGCTATATATGTTTAGGCATTTGCCCATGCTAATAGCAGAAAGCTGGTTAAGCATTATTCAGTCAAGCTTCTCCTCTTTTATCTGGCGGGGCACGAAGCCTCGGGTGGGTATTATAAAGATAGCTCACAAAGTTGAAGAAGAGGGATTGGGAATGCCCATAATCAAGGACTACTATCTTGCAAATATGATTTTTCATTTAAATTTGATGCAAACTCCTCAGGCACAAGAAGAGTGGTGGTACAAGATAGAATCCCAACAAACCCAAACAAAAGACCTGTCAAGTTTGATTTGGAACTCTTCTAGTTTGAGCCATAAGGAATATTTTAAAGTAAAGTATTTAATAGGAAATTTATTGAAGATATGGATACAATTTAAGAAACATATAAATTGCTGCAAAAATATTAATGATTCTATAGATATAAAGGATATCTCACTGCAAATGGAGGAGTTTGGGTATTAGAAGAATAACAGATTTTCTTATAGAAGGGGAAATAAAAACATTTGAATATGCTTTACCCCCAAAAAAGATCTTCATGTATTTAAGGGTCAAAAGCTTCTTACAAAAAGCTCTTTATAAGAGAAATATACAAAGATTGGCACACATGAAAAATATTTCTTGTGACCAAAATATTCCTAAGGTAATGTCAAAAGTGTACACATTGATTTCATTAATAGAAGGAAGCAGCCAATTTATGGCCTTGAAGAAATGGGCAAAAATATTGAGAATTAACATTGAACATGGGGATTGGTTAGGCTGTATTAAGAGATGTAGTACTGATATGCATTGTGTAACCATGATTGAAAATAGATTTAAGCTATTGAATTTCTGGTACCTTGTCCCTGAAACGATATCTAAGTTCTCTACAGGCAATACTAACAATCTATGATGGAGATGTAATAAGCAAGTTGGAGATTATATACATATGTGGTGGGGCTGTGAGCTTGTGGCCTCCTTCTGGGATATGGCTTTTAATAAATTGAGTATGTTAGGGAAATTTAAGATAGAAAATTGCACTTCTACATCTGAATTGGCCGAGGCTAACTAGAAAAGAGGAACTAATGACAACTAACTTTATAGTAGCAACACAGACGGTATTAGCCAGAAATTGGATAACCAGCGATAACTTAAATTGGTTAAATCTGAGAAACCAATTACTGTTTCACGGGGAAATGGAAAATGGCCTAAAATGGCTAAATAAGATGGCCAATATAAACAGTATACTTATTAAGGAGTGGCTAGATCATTTAATGTAGTCTGATGGACTAAGAAAAACAGGGCTTAGACTATGAGTATGGGCATCAAAATATCCTATATCAGTGGCAATTGTATTTTCCCGTGGGGTAGCTGGCCCAGTGTATAAATGTAAATTACTGTGTGTTAGTTTGTCTTTAATATAAATGGGACCCTGGTCTATAGGTCCATAGGTAATTAATTTTCTAATAAGATGAGGAGATGGATATAACAAGGGTGATCATTTTGCGGAATTTGTTGTATGCTGTTTTATGTTGTTTAATGAAAAAAACCAATAAAGATGATGTATAAAAAAGGGGAAAAAAATCCCCCTTATCCAGTGGTATCCAGGGGCTCCATATACATACATACATTTTATACAATTAAATACTTTCTACCTATCCCCCTACCTCTTCTTTGGCCCCTCCTCCAACCTCGAGCATGTCCTTGGCCCATTTATTTTAGGGGGTTAAGAGCCATTAAGCTGACTCACAGCCTCAGTAAAATTACTGAGGATGCTGTAAGTCAGTTTGCAGGCTTCTAGCCCCAATAATAATAATGGGGGACCGGGGCCACTTGCCTTGGTCCCCACATCAACATTTGGTGCTGGGAGCATTGCCAGCTCCTGGCACCATTTTAAGTATAGGGGGGGGGGGGGGCAAGGCTACTTGCCCTGTCCACCATATGTGTTAAGGGGCAATTTGGGTAGCCCCAGGGACCCAGTTGGTTTTAGTGAATAGTGTAAGGAGGTAGACTTGGTAGATCAACTTTTAAAATGAAATGACCACCCAAGTTGATCTCCTAACACTATTCTTGAATTTTAGTGAATTGACCCCACAGTGTTCTTAAAATATTTCATCCTGAATTGCACCTTGATGTCACAGTTATTCAAATAATTTATTCTACCTTAGGAGGCAAATTAAACTACAACCTTTGTACAATTAGAATTGTAGTGATGTGTTATCTAGAAAATAACTAGGATTTGATTCAATATTCCTCCAGATTCTGGCAATACATTATACCCGGTCAAATGGCATGGAAGCCAATTGGGATGGCTGAGGGTAGAACTGGCTTAGGCACCCACATTGTTCACAGTGAACATGTATTGGACTTTGTAATGGGCAATTTAATGAAGCTTTATTGACAGACCTTCACAGACCTTGCCACAAACACCGGTGTCAGGGTTCTAAACTGACCTTCTGACTTATGCACTTAAAAGTCATCATTTATGTGCTTATACACCTCCTGCCTCCTCTAGAGCCCTCCCTACCTTAGTTTGCTTCTATTTCATCCCCTCTGTTTGGTGTCAGGTGGGCTCATTACTTTTGCAACATACCCAGGTTAAATAGCTGCGGTTGACTGCAAACAGTGCTTTTGCATTAAAATTGGACACCTGACGTCTGAGAGCTGCTTCTTCTGTTCCTGATCCTCAGCATAAAGCTCATTTGAATTGTGTCCCTGTCCAGGAACTCTGAATATGAACCTGGGTGGCTCTCCTGAGACCCTCTGACTACAGCAAGATTTCTTCAGCTAAATTGCTCCCTTAAAGTCACCCTTTACAGTCCTCACCCTCTCCAGGGTGTTCCTTATGCTTAGCTACCCTGCTCAGTCCTCACCCTCTCTAGGGTGTTCCCCCTGCTTAGCTACCTATCTCAGACCTCACCCTCTCTCGGGTGTGCCTGTTTAGTTACCCATCTATGACCTCACCCTCTCTCAGATGTTCCTGTTTAGCTACTTACCGCAGGCCCCACCCTTACCTCAAGCCTCACCCTTACCTCAGGCCTCTCCCCTTGTTTAAATCTCTCTACCCCTACCTTTGCTTTGTCTACAGTCCCTGCCATAGCTCTTTGTTTATTCTGCAGTTCTTTGCTAAAGTTCCCTTTTGTCTCTCCTTCAGTCTTTATTCCAATCTCTATCTATTTGTCTCTTTATCTGTTCTCAACCTGCAAATAAATAACATGCAACCAGACACCTCCGCTATCCCTGCACTGAAACTCCAACCTGACCTGGTAAAGGCCCGGCAACTGATTTCATTATATGGGAATTGAGCCTGTCACTTGGGCTGATGTCATAGAAAGGGGGTGAGCAATACCAATTTGTAATGTAACATAAATGGCATTTATTTCATACAAAGATTTACAAAAACAAATAGATAAATAAATACAGCTTACTGTCATTTTGAACTTCACAGCTTAAACACCAAAATTAAAATTTTTTTTTTTTTACAATAAACCTTGGTACTTTGTGCAGCTGTGCATCTTAATCCTGTTTGTTACAATATTAAACTTCATAAATAAAGCATTAATAATATTATTTGTAATGTTATTACTACATGGGCGTAATTGTTTCAACTATAAAACTTTAGCAGATTGCCGTTATAAGACAACATCTAGTGAAGTCGTGCAACATTATATGAGGACATTGATTTTCGCTTCACAATAGACTAGCTGCAGAATGAGAATGTGATGCTCACTTACTTTTCTGAATGTAGCTATAGTGACCTGACTGCTCATATAATTTCTGCTGGCTGGAGACTACTTCACAATGCTAATCATTTAATTACAACACCTTTCTAAATGCGATCACATGAACATACTGATTACTTCTACATTATTTCTGCTGGTTGGATACCAGTTTACTTCCATCATCTAATTGCAACTGCTTTCTGAGCTGTCGTGTAACACTGTCTTGTGATGTACTTTATAGAGTAGAATGTCAGATTATGTTGACTGTGTTGCTGCTTCATTGCAGGATGTGGTTTATTCATGCACATAGCACATATCATTGTGGTCTTTAATGTGGAAGTTTTTTGCTTTTAATTGATTATGTTTTGTTTTATGCAGTGATGAAAGTTAGATAACGTAATGTATTTCTATGTCAGACAATTTTTTATGTGTCTTTAAATGTATGCTAACTGAGCATCATGCCCCATGATGCTCAGTTAGCTATAAAGGGTCACCTAAGCTTTGTTTATTCTGTGACTATTAAAAATAAAAAAACATATACAACTTTATCTATAGCTTGGGTTCGCATGATTCCATGCAAATGCATAAATTAAGAGGAAAATGTGTTTAAAGTGTGTATGTGATGGCATGATCATGGTGAGGGTGTGCAAGTTGTAAAATAAATTGACTTATCTGTTGGACTGGGCATTGATTATTAATCAATGCCCAAAACAATTTCCCCCCAATTTTGTTGCTCTCAGAAGATGTAGTGCTTTAAGGATCCAGACTCATATATATAACACCAGAAATGGAAAATTCCCCTTTAAGTCATGTTGTTATGGAGATTTCAACCTCCATAAGGCACAGGCGCTTGCAAGGGTGGACAGCCAGAGAAAAAGCACAAAGAAGGAGATACACACCAATATTTTGTTTATCTAGCTGTGCTAAGAATATATAAATAAAGGCTTTTTCCCATTTACATTAACCTACAATCTACGTTAAACTCTACTCAAACCTGGTAAAGGGTGCAAAAAGAGTCTACTCAGGTATATCCAATTTTGAAGCCAAAATTATGCTCCCGAAGTCTGGGCATATTTGAAGAAATTCTGTGGGAAGAGAATACCCAAAGTCCAAATGCACCGAACCAAAATGATAGCCAGAAATGGCCCATTATATCCAATAGGAGCTTTCGTACACAGAAAAAATGACCCCGAAATGACCAAAGTCTAACTGAAATAAAACCGAAAGAAAATTCATAAATGCTCATATGCGCTAAATAATTAAACGTTTTGAGACAATAAATGACTAGAACAGAGCACAACTTGTGAGATAACCAGATACAACATTAATACAGTATAATAAATGCTATAATGAGAAGAAAAGTACATTTGAATTTAAGCACCGATTTTTGTGACAATAGCATATTGTATTCTTTTCAACAATACAAAAAAACACAAACATATGTTAGTTAGTTACAGAACTGTCGAACTATCACCATCAGGGGCCATAGCCAGAAAAAGAGAAATATCCTCTGGAAAGGGATCACCGACCACTTAAACACAGTTATAATGCATGTCAGATCAATAGCTGTTGCTAATAAAAGGTAAAAATCCCAGTACTCATACTATATTATACTATCATCATATACGACCCATGCACATAAAAAATAAAATGAAAATTAAAATATATTAAGGGATAGCATAAGGGTTAGAGTTGGGGTTGAATTTAGGTTTTGGGTTCGGGTTGGGGTCAAAATACATACCCATGCACATAACAAACACACCTGGAGTTCTTATCATACATATGTTACCCACATAAACACAACTTGTCTGACAAAGCCCCATGTCTGCATGATGACACGCATAAAACATCATGTTTTGATGTCATATTGTATGTACTCAGATGTCAGGAAACAAGACTAACAGGTGTGGCACAGCAACACACATCCAAGTATGAATATGAGCTGGTGCTCTGCAACCTCATGGATTCATCAACAAAATGTGGATCTGACAAGACTATTGATACAAATACACCAGCATGTGCATACAGTACATACATAGCATGTGTACGCTAGAATTACCAAGTATTGCTCCGGCAATATGGCTATGCCCACTTGTGGTCAGAGCTTCGGAAGTAAAAAAAAATCCACTTCTGTCTCTCTGAATATGTTTCTTGACTGCCCCTAGAGGCAGTCAGCAACATTGCAATGAAAAAAAAAAGATTTAGATTAAGGTTAGATTAGCTGTTAGGGTTACAATTAAATAATGTTTCGCATAAGGGATAGGGTTAAAATAAAATAAAAAAAAACAGATATTAAGGGATAGCATAAGGGTTAGAGTTGTGGTTAAATTTAGGGTTATGGTTAAAGTTAGGGTTCGGGTTGGGGTCAAAAGGTCAATATAGTAAAAAAACACTATTTTTTGTTTTTGCCCCATAACTTGCAAAAAATGCAGAAAAATATGGGAACATGCATATTTATGAACTTTGGGCAACATTTAGAAACTATTTAGATGGGGGCTTTTATAATGATTATATTTGTATACATTATATTTTAGGTCAAATTTAGAAATAGTGTTTTTTCATCACATTTTATGATTTTTTTGTAGTAAATTATAAGATATGATGAACATAATGTTATCTAATGAAAGCCATTCTTCTGGTGATAGAAACAACATATAATTTGTGTGGGTACAGTATGTGAGAAAGAAGAAAAATACAGCTAAACACAAACACCCCAGAAATGTCAAAACAGCCATTGTCATCAAGGGAAAGTCAAGGTAAAAATGTTTTGTGTTTTTTTTTATTACATTATTTTAGAAGACACAGTATATTTCTCTGCTCACTCTCTCTGACACATAAATGTGTAAGTGAAAGAGAGGGAAGATTTTGACAACCAGTGTTTATACAGCACTGACTGTCATTTGCTGTATTTTTTGCATTTATCGCATGCGATCAATGTGATTGATTTTCACAGTGATCATATTATTAAAAATTATGGTTGATCCTGGTCTGACTAACTGTTAAGGCAACCAGGATCAACTTACCCCATCTCTCCCCCCCAAGTTTGGGGGAGGATGGCAAAGGATTGTGACATGTCTATGGACATATCACAATATTCCCTGCAATGGCTGAGACAGCCTGTCTCAGTTATTGCAGGCTAAGACAGACCCTTTTTTTGTTTGTTTAAGACTTGCCTCCACCAGAGGCAGTCTGAAACACCCCTCACCCGATTTTCACAGGGTGAGGTGGCGTTATTGACAGGTCAGTGACTATTGTAATTGCATTGCATTGGGAGCCCATATGTGTACAGCATTATCATGAACGGATTAAGATATGTTGCACTGTACTTTTGAGGCTTTTAAAGTTGTATTTTACATCTATAATCTTGAGAATTCCAATAGGAAAATAATGTGAATGTTTGTAAGTCGAAATCAGAGCGTGTTTAGGGATGATTCACTCAAATGGGCAGCCAAAGATCTACGCTTTTCATAGCTTTTCAAATAGGCCCAATCCAAAAGAATCCAATGTTTGAATGTACAATTCTCTAAGGATTCAACCCGTTTGCAGACTCATCCAAGCTGTTTCCAGTTATTTTCATATTGTTTTTGCTTTGCTTATTAACTATGCTTGCTTCTGCTTTTGCTTTGCTTCCTTGTTTTGCTTTTTACTTATGCTCGCTTCTGCTTTTCCTTTGTATCTTTGTTCTTATCCCTTCCTTGCTCAGCCACAGTGTGTCACTCCAACCCTTCCATTGCTCGGACAGAGTGGCAACTCTTCCTTGCTCGGCCACAGTGTGGCGACCCAACACTCCCCTTGCTCGGCCACAGTTTGGCACCCCAACTCTTCCCTTGCTCAGCCACAGAGTGGCAACCCTTCCCTTACTTGGCCAAAGAGTGGCACTATTTTCCTGTTTGTCCTCTGAGAGGATCCTGCCTAAGCTTAGCCATAAGACCGGCACCTACCCAATCCTAGAAATAGTATGGTACCTGCAAAGTCTAACCCTAGACTGGCACCTGCCTAAGTCTAGCTACTCCAGTACCTGCCCAAGCCTACACATAGACCGCTACTTGCCTGAGTCTGGCTATCATCTGGCACCTGCACAATCCGGCTACAGTCTGTCTTGTATAGCCACCAGCCCCACAGATCTAGATGCTAACATAAAATAGATCTCACCTGTAAACCGCTCCACTTTTGAGGACCTCTGGGCAATCCTTGCTTGATCCTGAACCGATGAAACCACTGACCCAGATGCTGGTCCATAATCTCTCCCTCTGATAACACCAACCACTGCACTCTGACCTGCAAGAAGACATACCTGTGGAGTGCTTATGTGCTTTGCCTCCCTTTCCTCATCTGCCTGGCCCCTAGATGAATGGAGTGCAAAAATCTCCCTGCTCCTTGCTGATCTGCCCCGAGACTGTGCTACCCTGTGCTTGGTGAGTTACTCCGGGTGAGATACTGCACCCCAACTCCTGAAGAAGCTGGGACAGTGACTCACCTGGAGAAACACATTGAGTGGGTGTTTTTGATTTGTCACAATGTTGGGATTTTATCATCTTTGTGGACTCTATTGTGGACTTTTTACATTATTTGCTGAACATACCTGTGGATTCTGTAAGTGTCTTCTCACATGCAGCTTTTATTTGTCTGAATGTACTGCTCTATGTTCTGTTTCATCTCACTATTGCAGAGTAAAATATAATTTTGCCGAACTGCAGTTGTTTATTAGGCTCAGACACCACGGATGTTTGTAAGTGTATTATACGTAAAACAGCACTTAACACTGAGCTTGTTAAGCTTTATTACACTATATATGATTAAAAGTCACTCAAGATGACATTCTAGGGCTGCATAATGCTTGTGATAAATATTTGAACATAATAAAAGCAATGCTTTAATATGTCCCAATAAATAAATAAAAAAATACATAAAAATATTGCATGTATATAACAATTAAAAGTAGAAAAACAATATATATATATATATATATATATATATATATATATATATATATATGTACATACACATTAGACATGTGCATTAGTTTTATGACAAAAATAGTATTTTCGGACAAAGATAGGATTTTCCGCAATTTGTCCGAATAACGATTAACGAAAATGAAATACTAACGAAAGCCAAATGAACAAATGCTAAATGAACAAAATGAATATGTCCATCTGGTCATTCGTTCATTCGGATGCCGACAGCCACTCTGATATGTCCAGTTCGACAATTTGTCTCAATTTTGGCTAAAGTTATAATATGTAATGGTAATAGCATTACATTAGCTGAAATTGCAGAATACAAATGAATCATAAATGAAAACTGACAGTCTGATGACTCTGATCCGTGAAATTCGTCCATTCGGCAATTATTATTTATTTGGCTAAATTTAGTCTCAATTTCGGGTAAAAATGTATATGGGTCTATTCACTAAAATTAAGCTTTGGAGGTCAACCTTTATTTTGAGACAAAGTCAAATTCGGCACCCGAGATTGACTTAGGAAAAAAAAAAAACAGGTTCGAACTGTATACATTGAAAGTAATGGTTGGTGAAATGATCAAAGCTATTTGTGAGACGTAAGTCAAATTTGGCCCCTGAGTTTAACTTAGTCTCAAAAATAGCTTTGATCATTTCAGCTCCCATTTTTTCAAAAGGGAAAATTCAAACCTGGGTTTCCTTTATCTAAGTCAAATTCGGGTACCGAATTTGACTTTGTCTAAAAACGAAGTTGTTGTTGTACATGTATGTATACAAGTATAAGGTTGGGGAATTCAAATGAAAGAGCTGTATTTCATCCCCTACCTTATACTATTGAGCTTAGGTGAAATTACCATTAGTTTTAGGATGACATTCGGTCGTAATACAGCTATTTCATCTGAAGTTTTATACTATTGAACATAGGTGAATTTTCCATTTGTACGAATGAAAATAATGAAATGAAAATAACAAAACAAAAATAACGAACAAATTTCATCCAAAAAGAATGCAGCAATAGAAGAAATTTGTTTTGAATGAAATGAAAACATTTTTTAGTCCAAAAGGACATAAACAAAAGGAAAATTGTAATTTTGCCCAACTATAATACACATGCATACACATATCATCCATGTATGTCCACCTGAAGAATGTTGTAAAGAAGAGTGGGACAACAGTCCTCCCCAATGATGTTAGAGACTCATAAAGTCATACAGAAAATTATTACATCAAGTTTTGATGATGAAGGTGGATCTATAAGCTATTCAATCATGGCTACAGCATTTTGGCTTGACTGCTTAAGCTCGTGAATCCCACCTCCCAATCATGAAACCCAACTGAGCTCACTGAGTAAGGGGTAAAGGCTTGTGTGTCAGGGCTTGGCCACAGCTTTATTAACATTTTAAACAAGCAAAATTGCCATAACATTTACGACCCACCAGCTGCAAAGCCAACAGCCTCAGCAGACAGTTAACCCAACATATTGACCAGTTCTAATCTCTTAATGACACCATTGACCGCCAGCAGGAAACAGCTCCCCAAACTTAAAAGGGCACACTCAAAGATAATCAAGCTCTGTAACTAAAAGATAAAAAACAAGAAAAATAAGGAGGGGAGGCAAAAACAAGGATCTTGTACCCAGCTCGTCCTGGAACCAAACAAGAAAAGCTGTCAAGTTGCAATGGATTTTGTAATTTTACAACATTGTAACAATCATTATAGTACAACCAATAAGAACTTAAAAGGCTAGCATAGGCCACCAGCCGTGTTCCCCTTTCTTAAAAATGCATGTGCGTTATTTATGGTTGTTAAATAAAACATGACATGGTGTAATATGTCATGTTATCAACCGATAATGGAATTCAAAAATAATACCCAAGGTGAGCCTCATATATATGATATTTTATCTCTATTTTCCACAGTTTTTGAAAAATCATTGTTTAATAGCATAAAGCTTTCATCAGCACAAAATAAATATATTTTTTTAACTATGCTTTTTTAAACATTAAATATTTGGTTTAAACATATTTATAAATAATATGATGAAATACACTGAACAAAATTATAAAAGCAACACATTTTTATTGAGCTGAACTCAAAGATCTAAGACTTTTTTTAATGTACACAAAAGGCCTATTTCTCTCAAATATTGTTCACAAATCTGTCTAAATCTGCATTAGTAAGCACTTCTCCTTTTCTGTGATAATCCACCCACCTCACAGGTGTGGCATATCAAGATGCTTATTAGACAGCACTATTATTGCAAAGGTGTGCCTTAGGCTGGCCACAATAAAAGGTCACTATAAAAAGTGCAGTTTTATCACACCGCACAATGCCACAGATGTTGCAAGTTTTGAGGGAGCGTGCAATTGGCATGCTGACTTCCGGAATGTCCACCAGAGCTGTTGCCAGTGAATTTAATGTCCATTCCTCTACCATAAGCCATCTCCAAAGGTGTTTCAGAAAATGTGGCAGTACATCCAACCAGCCTCACAATTGCACACCACGGTGTCTTGTAGATATTGAGAAATATATACTGATCAGCCATAACATTATGACCACCTGGATAATATTGTGTAGGTCATCCATTAACTGCCAAAACTGCCCTCACCCATTGAGGCATGGACTCCCCTAGAGTTCTGAAGGAGTGGTTTGCTATATGACACCAAGAAGTTAGCAGCAAATCCTTTACATCATGTAAGGTGGGGCCTTCAGTGATCAGACATGTTTGTCCAACATATCCCAATTGATGATTGATTGGATTGAGATCTGAGGAATTTGGAGGCCAAGTCAACACCTTGAACTAGTTGATGTATTCTTCCAAACATTCCTGAACTATTTTTGCTTTGTGGCAGAATGAATTATCCTGCTGAAAGGAAGTCAATGCCTTCATCGAATACCATTACCATGAAATGGTATACACAGTCTACAACAATGCTTACGTAGCATGTGCCAAAGTAACATCCATATGAATTACAGGACCCAAGGTTTCCCAGCAGAGCATTGCCCAAAGCATCACACTGCCTCTGCCGGCTTGACTTCTTCCCATAGTGTATCCTGGTGCGATGTGTTCTCCAGGTAAGTGACACACCTAGGTCACCTTCTTCCATTGCTCTGTGGACCTTATTCACAGCTATTCCTTTCTTTGTTCACTGTTGATATGTACTGACCACCACAGACTGTGAACACCCGACAAGAGCTGTAGTTTTGGAGATGCTCTGACACAGTCGGCTTGCCTTCACAATTTTGCCCTTGTCAAAGTCACAAAGATCCTTAAACTTGACAATTTGTTCTGCTTCTAACACATTAACTTTGAAGAAAACATGTTTACTTGCTGCCTAATACATCCCACCCACTGATAGGTGTCATGATAACGATATTATCAGTGCTCTTCACTTCACGTCAGTGGTCATAGTGTTGTGGCTGATGTAAATGTATGTTGATGTCCTACACATCAACAAATATATTCTATAGATGTATTCTTCATGTAGCTGATTAATGCAGCATACATTTACAAAAAGACTGCAGAATTACTGATTCAGATGTGAAGAAGCTACATTGAGTAGACTCTGTCATCTATACATTAGTTATATTTGCTTTGATAACAAATTAATTACATTCAGTGGAAATTGTGTAATTTACATACCAATTGTTTGCAATTGCTCTAAACACAACTTAAAAAATATTTTTTTATAATTTTTTGTATAGTCGCAGTTTAAATAGTATTTAAGTGACTGACTCCCTTTAAGGCAAACCAGGCAGTTGTTTTAGGAGATTAGACCTGTACCTCTTAGCATGACAGATGGAGTCCAAAAGCAAATACAGACACTAACCGAATAGTTGGAGATGAGACAACAACAGGGTTAGTGGCTTGGTACACAAGAGCAAATCTTGATCGAGGAGTACGAGCAGAAGGTCAGAAACATAAGTAGGAACTAGAATCACAGAGAGGGTAAATAATCCACAGCAGGTTTGGAAACACTGACTGTAAGCCACATTAACAAAGCACTCAATTAAATAAGTTTTGGGTACATATAGACAGCTGGGGAGTGGCCTTTAATTTGATATCTTAGGTGATTGCTTTGTGGAAATGTTTGTATAACATTTCGCAATGCTGACTCATAGTGTGACCACACCTCCCCTGATGGTATTGAGTATATGGCTTTGGAGAGCGAGGTTGATTCTCCCACTGTATATGTGTTGTAACATTGTAGGGACTGACTCTGGTCTGTTTGCTTGTACCCGCCATCTTGGACATGTGAGCTCTGGTGCCACTGTGATGTTTCTAATGGAAGGAAAACTCTGGTGATGATGCTGCCAAGTGGGATCCAATGAGGATCACAGACATAGGTATGGCATACGGTGTCAGTGTAAGTGGTCATCATTCATGCTTATGGGGGGATATTGTTCTGTCATATTTCCCATAAAATGATCTGTGCTCACTACCATGTGCCAGTTACCTTCACAACTGCAGTAATTTTGTCCCTCACTCCATTCTCACAACAACCCCAAGTAAAATATGGCTATAATATGCCTATTAAGAATGAGCATGGTTACTTGGCTGTACAATTGGACGTAGAAAGCAAGCAAACTGTGACTGCTATGGAGATTCCATTCCTTGTTTGACCACAAAATTCAGCAGCTGTAGGAGGTCTCTTGTTTTAAAAGGGAGGCAAATGGGCATACATAAAAATAGACAGGTGAAACACTTTATAGTATAATGCTCATGGCCCAAAATGTAAGTGAAACCACTTTAAAACTGTTGTGGGAATTTGTTCCGGAGCCATGGTGCATGGCATTATTAGTGGGACCTTAATGGAAGCTTAATGAGCTCTGTCTGTAGTTATATAGCTGTCTTGAGATCCTATAACCTTTATATACTTAAATAATTATATTGGTAATTTAGCTATAACAGAGCCATGAACTAGTAGTGGAACACATTTCTCCTGGACTACTATAACGGTCTTCTGACTGGACTACCTCTGGCTCGTCTGGCTCCCCTACAGTCTATCCAAAATGCGGCTGCCAGACTCATCTTTCTTGCTCGTCGGTCTGATTCGGCGGCTCCTCTCTGCAAGGCCCTCCACTGGCTTCCCGTCTGCTCGAGGATAACATTTTAAAATTCTGTCTTTAACCTACAAAGCCCTCCACTCCTCTGCTCCTACGTACATTTCCTCCCTTGTTAACCGTTACCTCCCTGCATGACCTTTGCGCTCCTCAAAGGGGTTAACACTCTCTTATAATCTCATCACCACTTCTCACTGGCGTCTCCAAGATTTCGCCTGAGCTGCCCCCTCTCTCTGGAACTCCCTTCCCCGGAGCATCCAGCTCTCTCCCTCCTTTTCAAACTTTAAAAAGTCCCTCAAAACTCATCTCTTTAGAGAGGTTTACTACCCAACCCACTAGTTACCAGTCACTTTGCCTCTAGCTGATCCCACCTAGCTGGAACACACACTCCCTCTTTGACCTATCCCACCTAATGCCTCCCATCCACTCTACTGTTACTACAACTTCAATGACCTCTTTAATCCCTTAATTGTCTCATGGACCCCATTCCCTCTAGATTGTAAGCTTACGAGCAGGGTTCTCTACCTCATGTACCAGTCTGTACTAGTTTGTCTAACTTAGTATGTAGTCCCCTTCTATGCTCTGTACCAAGCGCTACGAGAATTGGTGGCGCTGTACAAATAAATGTTAATGTAATGTAAATAGTTGCAGAATTTTAGGTAAGTTGTACATTTGCATTAAATCCACTCACCCATACCAAGAAATGTTAAGTTGATTTCACCACTTTGTATCTTCCACTAATTGCTAAATAAGTGGGACATTTGTTCTATTCCTGTTATTTAATGACCTTGTGTTATTAATTTATTAGCATCTTATGCTTCTTGTCTGGCTATTAAAATGAAATTAATTTTTTTCCCCGAAGTTCTGTCTTTTGCTGTGAAAGATTAATGTTATGTGTCATCATTTGTAAATGTATGCTCCATGTCACAGTAGTTAAGATAATGTCTCTGTTAGTGTACACTCTTTTTTAATTTAAACTGTATCTATTGTTCAAAATTGTTTAGCTTGGCACTCATGCTCATTGTTTTACCAAATACTAAATATGTATCATATATATATATATATATATATATATATATATATACTGTTCACCCAAAACATTATGACCACTGATAGGTTTCAAGCTGCTGGGAAACGTTTGGTCCTGCCATTCATGTGGATGTTACTTTGACACATACCCCCTACCTAAGCATTGTTGCAGACCATGTACACCCTTTCATGGAAACGTTATTCCTTAATGGCATTAGACTCTTTAAGCATGATAATGAATCCTCTCACAAAGCAAGAATGGTTTATTAATGGTTTGAGGAACACCACAACATGTTCAAGGTGTTGACTTGGCCTCGAAATTCCCCAGATCTCAGTCCAGTTGAGCATTTGTAAAAAGTGCTGGACAAAGTCCGATCCATGGAGGCCCCACCTAACAACTTACAGGAATTAAAGTATCTGCTGCTAATGTCTTGGTTCCAGATACCACAGTACTCTCACACTGAGCACAACAACAGAGCACTATACTGGTCCATAAAGTGTGATAATATAACACTGGAAATTACATTTATTGTCCTACTTATGTCTTTTGATTTGTATGCTTCCTTCCTTTCTATGTATACAGTGACACTGCAAAGACTTCTCAATATTTATGTCTAAAGTTAATTGGTTTATATATTTTTATCTCTAGTCTATACTTTTTGGCACTTAGGTTTTTCTTCTCTTTGCTTTATCATTATTTGAAGTGTGAGACAAATCTTGAGTGCTGCCTACACTTTCAAAGGTCGCTGTGTGTTATTTTCTCTTTTCTACCTTACAACAGACCTTAACAGTAATGTCTTAGTAGCAGATAGCACAGCATACCTTCAGAGGTCTAGTGGAGTCCATGTCTTGAAGGGTCAGGGCTGTTTTGGCATCACCTCACAACTTACAGGAATTAAAGTATCTGCTACTAATGTCTTTGTTCCAGATACCACAGTACTCTCACACTGAGCACAAGAACAGTATTGGCCTGGAATAAAGAATATATAAAAGGCCATCATGACAGGAGTTGTCAGTCATCACAACACACCTTGTCTATCATATCCTGTGACCAGTAAGGGCACAGCAAGGGGTGGTTAGTATCTCAATAAGGGGCTGGGCTTGAGGCATATATTGTTAAGCATAACAAACAAACATCCTGTTTGAAAAAATTATGGCAAGTTCCCTCCTTCCCTTTTTTGTATATTTTTCTGTCTTGTGTGCAGGGGTCGCCGAGGTTTGGTGCCAGTGCAGGGGTTGGCCATCTTGGGGTGTGGCAAACATGGGTGGCAGTAGCTGTGGGAGCTATCTGCACGGGCTCCCCATGGGCTCGTCCCTGGGAGAGTGAAGTATGGCTACTGTGCATAATATCAACGCCAGTAGCCACAGGGGCAGGGATTACACCTATACCAGATCATCGGGGGCCATATCCTAGGTGGGCTAGGATAAGTGACACGCTACCGCTTATATATTCATGATAAGTAATTCTTATATTACTATGGTTACAGTTTATTGATACCCGGTTGTTATTAAACATTTGGTCTGTATATTATTATCTTTTTATGTTTACAGCTATCTTAAGCTGTTAGTTTTATGTTGCAGCATTTATTTTCTGATAAATAAATCCTGCGACCTTTCTAGCCACTCCTGTGTCTGTGTAATTTATTGGTGTAGGGGGATGTATTATCTGGCATACCCCTGTCAAGAGTAGTATACTGGTCCATAAAGTGTGAGTTCTATAACACTGGAAATTACATTTATTGTCCTACTTACATCATTAAGATATTGTCCCATGTGATTTTTATGTTTCCTTCCTTTCTATGTATACAGTAATACTGCAAGGACTTCTCAATATTTATGTCTAAAGTTAATTTGTTTAAATATTTTAATCTCTAGTGTATACTTTTTGGCACTTAGGATTTCTTCTCTTTGCTTTATCATTATTTGAAGTGTGAGACACCAGAATCTTGAATGCTGCCTACACTTCCAATGGTCGCTGTGTGTTATTCTCTCTTTTCTACCTCACAACAGAACTTAAAAGGAATGTCTTGGTAGCAGGTAGCACAGCACACCTTTAGAAGTCTAGTGCAGCCCATGCCTTGAAGGGTCAGGGCTGTTTTGGCATCAAAAGGGGACCTACACAATATTAAGCAGGTGATCATATGTTATGGCTGATCTGTGTATAAATATATATACATATATATATATATATATTACTTGTACCCTAAGCACCTCAAGCAGCTACTCCTCTCCTATGTTTAATGTTAACTCAACTATTATTTTTAGGGACACGTATAACATTTGCATAATTTATATGTGTTTAGAGGGTAATTAAGTTAGTTCTTATGGGATCCTTTCCTTTTATGATGTAATTTGATAATCTGTGTACACAAATTATCTAAATTCTGCTGGGGAGTATGTAAAAGTTATTTGTGCCTCGCAAACAAATGGCAATGGCATGTCAAATATTGCCATTATTAATTATGAGCTCTACTTTCGAGCTTTGATAATTTAGTGCTTTCATTTTTTATGAAAGGGCATCTCTTATTTCACAGTCCAGTGCTCTGAAGATGCACTGATGAAAATGAAAAACAGTACAGTATATAGCAGTAATCACACAACAAGGATCTCTAAGTACTAGTAAGATCATGACTTCAAAAGTTTTATTAATTTTTAATTTAGGTAATCTTTGTTGGCCCCTTTTCATCGAAAGACACAGCAGTTGTAAGCTTTGGTTCCTTTGCAAAATATTTTGTCTTAATTTCTTTTCTAATCAGTTTTTCATTTTCCGCTTGATATAATCTGATTGTTCTTTGCAGATTGGGTTATATCTGCTGTATTTTTTTAAAGTTGCCATTTTCTCAACTGTCTCAAGAATGTTAAATGATCAATTCGTCTTTTTTATTCTATCACTTATCTGTCTATTAAGCTACATACATTTTGATTTGTTTCTCTTGAATTTATTTCCCAATGGTATCACTGCCTTATTCTAGAGGTTTTAAAATGGCATCCATTTTTCAGATTTCTTTTTTCTTTATACGATGCCCATGTCCCTTGACAGTATACATTTTTTTATAATAAATGAATAGTAATAAAGCTCATTTTTAATTTTCTTCTTAGATGTTCTCTTACAAAAATATCACTTCCAACCTAACAGTGACCTTTATTGCATAACATTTGATTAAACCTTGTTACTGTATCTTGAAAAAGCCTCTCTGGACAGTAGAAACATCTCTTGAAGGAGGTGGAGGATTATTGAAAGCAGTTTTGCACCTTGCACTGAGACTCTTTTCAAGGATTTTCTGGACATTGCTGTTTTTACTGTAAGATTTTAATATGTTTTATACTATGTGAATAAATGTTGGTACTTATATTCCTGCCTCCTCTTCTCCACAAGCCTTATTCCTGAGCAGAGTACTGCTCAGGCAAATGTGAGTGTGCACTTCATATATATTTTTGGGTGTGCCTATGCAAATTATCATAATATATTACACTATATATTTTTTTCATATATTTTCATCTCACCTATTATCGTGAGTGTGCAAAGTATTTGATTTAGCGCACTTAATCACTTTATTTTGATTTTTTGCCATATTGCTAGGAGAGAACACTAGCTGATTTTTGTGCTGCTCACTCTATCACATATAGGTGCAGTGTATTATCTTTGTATTTGTTAAAAAATTTAAAAGTACTTGTTTTTTTAACTTTAGACCTTTTTCAATATAAACTAAAAAATGCATTTATAGAAAAATAACATTACACCCTACTAAGCATCTTGCTTGAACTGTACAATTAAAAGATATAGTTAATTAAAGCTAATGTTGTAACACTGATACTGACTTTAATATACATTTCTTTAAACTAAAACAAAAAGTTATGTGAGAATAGTGAATATTGTTTTGCTTTTATTATTAATATTTTAAATGTTTTTTGCAAATTCCACTGGCTTACAATAGATATTTATATTAAAAGCAATGTGTGTCATCTGGTAGAAAGAACTGGGAAGATTTTACCTTTTTGTCCTGTATGCTGTACAAGGATGAACATACTAAATCATAGAGAACCAAACATGACAATCAAAAAAAAAATCTGTTTTTGTCTATTGCATTGAAAATTGCAGTTAGTTCAGCAAAACTGAGACATCTGGTCATTTTATTCAGAACACTGTCATAACAATAAAGATAGGCAGTTTTGGAGTCAATGCAAATTTAGTAAAAACAAGAAAATGTGGTTTCATACAGTCACTTTTTTAATCAAAATTCAGAATTTTGCATGAATAAATCGAAGCAGAATGCATAGAATTTATTTGAACATTTGAATAATTTCATATCATGCATCATTAACAGAAACATAGAATATTTGACCTGAAACTACCCATTATTAAGCACTGTTATCTCCCAAAATAGTAACAAGACAAAAATGACGAGGAAAGGCTTAAGGATATTAAAGGGAAGGTCTAGTGCCCTGACGGGGTTCTGTCCCTCTATCATGCTAAGTTCTACCTCTGTTGGGACAAAGATAGAGCTTTGTGGGACAGCAAGATTCAGGACCGCAATTCCATGGTCCATGCAAATTCCATGCAATCAGGGTTTTTGGGAGGAGGGCTGGTGAGTGGATGTGTGAGTGATTGATAGCAGTTAGGGAGGAGTTTAGTGGCAAGTAATAAAAGGGAGGGCCTTACTGTCCTCACTTCAGCAACTTCATTTAGTTTTCAGCTCAGCAACGGCTTCCCGTGTGGTTGGAGCTGTAAAGTTAGGGCCTGGATCATAGACATAGAGTCTGTCCTTGAAGCCATTAGGGCAGCACCTGTAGGCTCAGCTAACCCACCTGTAGGCCTCTGCTGTTGTCACCATCAATCTCGGAGGTGGCCGCAGTTCATCATGACACTATGTACACCCATCAGCCTAAACCCATCCACTGGCTAAACCCATCAACTGGAAATTCAACCATTTACAGAAAGAGGATCCCTGCACAAGGCCTGTGGACATGGAGGTCTGCTCCTTCTTTAAGTGGTGTCTATGTTGACACCTACCTCCTCATGGGTTGCCCATCGCTCAACAGAAGCACCTCTGCATTCCATGATGTTTGGTCCTAAGACTGCATGATGGTCCACCAGAGCAACACCAGGGCCTCCAGGAGGGTGTGTAGGCTGCAGGTGGCAGTAGCAATGGCCTCTGGTTGGCGCTGGCAGCCCCTCTCCCAGTAACCTCCCCTGAGCCCTATATCCCTGTGAGTGGGCCTTCAAGTGTGTTGGGGGATGGGAGAGTTTCCTGCTCACCCATATATGTTTTCCAAGCATTTTCATCTGCAGTTGCTGCCATCCATGAAGCTTTGATAGCTGCTGTTTCCAGTCTCTGCTGATAACTACTTCCAGCCATGTGGTTCGCAACTCCTCCACCCAACAAGTGCTTCCATCTACAATGCCTGGTTATATGTTCTGGTCAGGCCCTCTGCACCTGTATTTAAAACAAGAAATCAAATATAAGATACGGGTTGCTTCTGGTGATTCACAATGAAAATGGGGCACCAGTGCAGATGTAAACGTGAGTTCTCCAAGTGTGGATGTTCCCACCACATGTCCTGTTTCTTCAAATGGGGTAAGGCAGGTGAAAAAGGAATGTGGTCTCAAAAGGCGAGGACTCCAGTGAACATCGTTACAATGCATGCTTGTTTAAGTTGTTATAGAAACAGGAAGGCCACGAATATTCTAGTTTCTTGTTTCAGTGAGGGATTCTGGATCAGGATGATTCTTTCCAGATCAGTATTATGTTCAGTGCAGGATCATCCTGATGTGCATGAATAATTTTGCAGGGTGGTAGAATATTTTTGCTGGCACCTGATAAGACCATAGGGCCTGCAACATATATGCATTTCCTAGTGATCAAGATTGACTTAATTGCCAGGAAATGCCCCCTCCTGAAAGACAGGCTGACAGATCTGTGCACTAAAGTAGGGGCAGTATGTTTCTGGCTTCTTACAATGGCCTGTCCTTTTAGCAGTCTGTGGAAATGTCCAGTGTGGATCTCCATTTCACTGATGTGGCTGGGTCATTGGAATTTGGGACCATATTAGGCACTCACTGGTGCTCAGACTCATGGCAGGAATTCTGGCATGCATCCAGATAGACCAAACACTTGGCTTTCTTGGTGCTTTTCCCATAGGGGGTGGGGACATACTGAGGGACTGCAACTTAGTTCTTCCTTGCTATAATTTGTAGGTAGTGAAGACCATCAATCACCGTACAGCCTCTTTACATTTTTAATAAGCCAGGCCAAAAAGGTTTGCTCCGTTGCCTGTTTTGAACAATTCTGCCATATTCCTCCTAGATGAGGGTTGAGGGTAGCACCCTTCGGAAACTGTTATGCTAATTGTTTGATTGGCAAGGATGAGTTGTATTTCATGTTTAGTGTTTTTAATATTTCAAGTTATTTATTGGTAATTGGTAGAGATGTCCCAAATAGTTCGCCGGCGAATAGTTCCCAGCGAATATAGCGTGTTCGCGCTTGCCGCGGCGTGCGAACAATTGCTATGTTCGGTCCGCCCCCTATTCGTTATCATTGAGTAAACTTTGACCCTGTACCTCAAAGTCAGCAGACACATTCCAGCCAATCAGCAGCAGACCCTCCCTCCCACCTCCTGGACAGCATCCATTTTAGATTCATTCGGAAGCTGCATTCTTAGTGAGAGGAGGGACAGTGCTGCTGCTGATTTAATAGGGAAATTGATAGCTAGGCTAGTGTATTCAGTGTCCACTACAGTCCTGAAGGACTCATCTGATCTCTGCTGTAAGGACAGCACCCCAAAAAGCCCTTTTTTAGGCCTAGAACATCAGTTTTTTTTCCCTGTGTAATCTAATTGCAGTTTCCTGCCTGCCAGCGTGTGTGTCAGGCTCAAAGCGTATACTGTGCCCACTTGCCCAGTGCCACCACTCATATCTGGTGTCACAATAGCTTGCATTGAAAAAAATATGCATTGAAATAATGGCAGTCAGTTTCCTTAACACGTGTACGTTTCAGGGCCTGCCAGGGCACAGTGTCACACCAGTGCAACTCATATCTGGTGTAACAGTAGTGTAAATTTAAAAAAAACAACACTTTTTTTTGACTGTGAAATAATAGCAGTCAGTTTCCTTCACATGTGTGCGTTTCAGGGCCTGCCAGGGCACAGTGTCACACCAGTGCAACTCATGTCTGGTGTAACAGTAGTGTACATTTAAAAAAAAAAACACTTTTTTGACTGTGTCTGAAACTGAGTCGTGGGAAGTCTAACACCCACCTAGGTACAACTGGTTTGCGAAGGCACATGATCGCACATCACAAACGCCTATAGGATCAACACATGAGTACAAGCAGCACACAAACTCAAAGCCGCCATCCTCCTCCTGGTTCAGCATCTTCAGCCACATCAACCACTGCTGTCCTCCTTGCCCCCTCTAAACCATCCGCCACTCCGTCTCTCGCCTTGAGCAGTTCCTGCTCATCTGCCCACAGTCAGGTGTCTGTCAAGGACATGTTTGAGCGTAAGAAGCCAATGTCACAAAGTCACCCCCTTGCCCGGCATCTGACAGCTGGCTTGTCTGAACTATTAGCCCGCCAGCTTTTACCATACAAGCTGGTGGAGTCTGAGGCGTTCAAAAAAATTGTAGCTATTGGGACTCCGCAGTGGAAGGTAGCCAGCCGAAATTTCTTTGCACAACAGGCAATCCCCAACCTGTACTCGATTGTGCAAAAGGAAGTAATGGCATGTCTGGCACACAGTGTTGGGGCAAGGGTCCATCTGACCACTGATACCTGGTCTGCAAAGCATGGTCAGGGCAGGTATATCACCTACACTGCGCATTGGGTAAACCTACTGACGGCTGCCAAGCATGGAATGCGTGGCTCTGCAGAGGAGTTGGTGACACCGCCACGACTTGCAGGCAGGCCTGCTGCCACCTCCTCTACTCCTCCTACTCCATTCTCTTCCATAACCTCCTCGGCTGAGTCCTCTTCTGCTGCTGCGTCTTGCTCCACATCAACAGCACCCCCCCAGCTCCCAGCTACTATTCCACATCACAGATACGGCAGTGTCACGCCGTCTTGGGGTTGACTTGCCTGAAAGCAGAGAGTCACACCGGACCAGCACTCCTGTCCGCCCTGAACGCACAGGTGGATTAGTGGCTGACTCCGCACCAACTGGAGATCGGCAAAGTGGTTTGTGACAACGGAAGAAATTTGTTGGCAGCATTGAATTTGAGCAAGTTGACACATGTGCCGTGCATGGCACATGTTTGTAATCTGATCGTACAACGCTTTGTGCATAAGTACCCAGGCTTACAGGACGTCCTGAAGCAGGCCAGGAAGGTGTGTGGCCTTTTTAGACATTCCTACACGGCCATGGCGCACTTTTCAGATATCCAGCGGCGAAACAAAATGCTAGTGAGGCGCTTGATTTGCGACAGCCCGACACGTTGGAATTCAACACTCCTAATGTTCGACCGCCTGTTCCAACAAGAAAAAGCCTTTAACGACTATTTGTATGACCGGGGTGCTAGGACAGCCTCTGCGGAGCTGGGAATTTTTTTGCCATGTTAGTGGACGCTCATGCGCAATGCCTGTAGGCTCATGCGTCCTTTTGAGGAGGTGACAAACCTAGTCAGTCAAACCGAAGGCACCATCAGCAGACTACCTCGCCTTAACTGCAGATATCGACACTCTGAGGAGCCATGAACCCCTTGACTACTGGGTGTGCAGGCTTGACCTGTGGCCTGAGCTATCCCAATTTGCGATAGAACTTCTGGCCTGCCCGCTTCAAGTGTCCTGTCAGAAAGGACCTTCAGTGCAGCAGGAGGTATTGTCACTGAGAAGAGAAGTCGCCTAGGTCAAAAAAGTCTAGATTACCTCACCTTTATTAAGATTAATGAGGGATGGATCCCGAAGGGACTGACAGTGGGCGATACATTCGACTAAAAAAGGCCTGATGAGGGGGACGTAATTTGAAACTGATAAGAATAGTACTACTTAACACACCACTCCTATCTGGTGGCACATTAGATTACACACGCAGTGTCCCAAATTTGAAGTAGGAGGACCAACCAAGCATCTTTTTCCATCTCCCGGTTCCTAAAATCAATGTCATATACACGTCCCCTGATAGGGGACGTAACAGGGATTAAACTGATAAGAATAGTACTACTTAACACACCACTCCTATCTGGTGGCACATTAGATTTCACGCGCAGTGCCCCAAATTTGAAGAAGGAGGACCGACCAAGCATCTTTTTCCATCTCCCGGTTCCAAAAATCGATGCCATAAACACGTCCCCTGATAGGGGATGTAACAGGGATTAAACTGATAAGAATAATACTACTTAACACACCACTCCTATCTGGTGGCACATTATATTACATGCGCAGTGCCCCAAATTTGAAGTAGGAGGACCGACCAAGCATCTTTTTCCATCTCCCGTTTCCTAAAATCGATGCCATATACACGTCCCCTGGGGACGTAACAGGGATTAAACTGATAAGAATAGTACTACTTAACACACCTTATAATAACGCAGAGAGGCAACGCAGAGAGAGGAGTCTGAAGAAGAGGAGTCAGAGGAGGAAGGTGGCTTTGAGGAGGTGGAAGACCAAACACAACAGGCATCCCAGGGGGCTTGCTGTCACCTTTCGGGGACCCTTGGTGTTGTACGTGGCTGGGTGGAGGAAGAGACCTTCAATGACATCAGTGAGGACAAGGAACGGGACATGGCTAGCTTGGTATCCAACCTTGTGCAAATGGGGAGTTTGCGGTTGTGCAAATGGACTGTTTGCGGTTGTTTGCGGTGCGTTAAACGGGGAGTTTGCTCTGTCACTGTGAAGTGGGCATAACCCTTACACTACCTGATCGATACAACATCATACCTGATGTTTTAAAGCACGTTATTCCAAACAATTTATGAATGTTAGGTGATTT
This sequence comes from Pelodytes ibericus, assembly GCA_036172795.1. Classification (NCBI taxonomy): domain Eukaryota; kingdom Metazoa; phylum Chordata; class Amphibia; order Anura; family Pelodytidae; genus Pelodytes; species Pelodytes ibericus. Next base: position 80,782,503 of record CM069859.1, read on the forward strand.
ATGCCCTTTATGGATTAAAACCAGACTCTGCATCAACTATGTAATTTTCCATGGGAGTTTTGCCATGGATCCCCCTCCGGCATGCCATAGTCCAGGTGTTAGTCCCCTTGAAACAACTTTTCCATCACTATTGTGGCCAGAAAGAGTCCCTGTGGGTTTTAAAATTTGCCTGCCTATTGAAGTCTATGGCAGTTCGCCCGGTTCGCCCGTTCGCGAACATTTGCGGAAGTTCGCGTTTGCCGGAAAATTTTATATTCGCGACATCTCTAGTAATTGGTCAATAAATTCTGTGGTCTATTTTTCACCAAGAATGTCTTGTGTTCATAATTGGGGATGTCATGATGAGTGGTGTATTAAGGGGTTATGACATAATACCATGTATGGTGGTAGAGAGGAATGATCCTACATACCCTCCTGGTAACCCCAAATAAAGACTTGAGACATTATATGAAGTTAAAATAGACCACAGAATTTATTTTAAACAACTTTTAAGACTGTATTAGGCAAATTATCATAACTAACTTTATCAATAACTTTAAAACATAAATATCATAAATACAGTTTTAACAAACATACGGACGTCCTTGCCAATCTCCTAGTCTTACACCACAAATGACAATATAAACTATTAACCAAAACCATTGTCAGCTTCCCTCTAGATTGTAAGCTTGTGAGTAAGATGCTCTACCTCACGTACTAGTCTGTTCTAGTTTGTCTAACTTAGTATGTAGTTCCCTTCAATGCTCTGTATCTAGCGCTATGTAAATTGTTGGCGCTATATAAATAAATGGTAATGTAATGTAATGTAAGGTGATCCCCTCCCCCATAGTCCATAATTAGATCTCAACATTCTTCCTTCCTAATGCCAACCACCATCCGGCTATAAGCTTGGTGGGCACAACTGTTATTAATAACTCACTACTGGCCGAGGTAAGGGGAGGGGCCAGCCCCAACCATCCATCTTAATTGCAGTACTCCTCCTTTAATTATCTCAATTGCCAAGGACATACATAGAAACATAGAATGTGTCAGCAGATAAGAACCATTCGGTCCATCTAGTCTGCCCAATATTTTTTTTTTGAGTACTTTTATTAGTCCCCCGTTCCCAGTCTTATAGCTAGGATAGCCTTGTGTCTATCCCACGCATGCTTAAAATCCTTGACTGTGTTTACCTCTACCACTTCTGCTGGAAGGCCATTCCATACATCCACTACCCTCTCAGTAAAGTAATACTTCCTGGTATTACTTTTAAATCGTTGCCCCTCTAATTTAAGACTATGTCCTCTAGTTGTGGTAGTTTTTCTTCTTTTAAATATACTCTCTTCCTTTACTGTGTTGATTCCCTTTATGCATTTAAATGTTTCTATCATATCCCCCCTGTGTTGTCTTTCCTCCAAGCTATACATGTTAAGATGCTTTAACCTTTCCTGGTAAGTTTTATCCTTCAACCCATGAACCAGTTTAGTAGCCCTTCTCTGAACTCTCTCCAAAGTATCAATATCCTTCTGGAGATATGGTCTCCAGTACTGCCTACATACCAGCCTGCTGTGACAGAAAGAAGTGTTAGAACAGACAATCATAAACAAATACAAATAAATACAACAAATAGGGAGGGTGAGACAATTGTTGCTGGGCCACTGAATAAAATGGCTTCTGGTAAAGGGGAGGAGGAACAAGCGTTTTAAAATGTGTTATTAGCAGTTATTTGAGAAGTTTAGCATTTATCATATACATTTTGCACACAAGTAGAGAACAACTTTGCTGCTTAAAATAGATAATAGAAAACCTGAGAACCTGGAGCTTTGTAGGATTTATGTTTATTAATTATAGTTATGATTTCCTCTTCTGAGATTGAGGACAAAAATGAGTTGCCTTATGCGATTGTTACTTTCGGCTACCTTTTCTTTGATATCACATTAGTATATTTTATCTGAATTTTTCAGCTTACATAGCCATACTTCTCACCAAATTTGTTCACCATTTGTTTTAGGTTAATAATTGTTTATCTTGACTGTTTTAGTTCAGGCTATATTGGCATATTTAATTTGTTCCCTTAATCTGTAGGTCAGCAAGGGTCATGAGTTAGTTCATATGAGTAATAATTTCATTACAACTTTCAAGTAATTACTTGATTTGTTGTTTTCAAGATGTATAGTTCTTCCTTTAAGTCTGCTATTATCTTGGTTGATTACAGTTTTGGAGATACATTGTGTTTTTGGACTGTGTAGCAAGAAATAAGCTTATTTTTATGTTGTGATTCCTTGATTTTTTTCTGTAAGTGGCAGTTTTAATTAGGAAGCCTCTAATTATGGGCTTGTGGACTGGCCAGAAGGTGATATCTGAAGTTGTTTGTTCTTCCTTTAAGCCTGTGTTGGTATAAACACCGTGGGTTCCTACCATTCAGTTGATATACCTTAGAAATCAAAGTTAATGGGGCATGACCAGACCAATTCATTGCACCAATTGAACAGATATCTATTTTCCAAGTGATTCATTTGTCAACAGCAAAATAACCTATTCTTGAGTGAAAATTCTGAGGGATTGAGTAGAATGTGACTCTTTCATCTGGGTGGCTACTGTGCCAAAAATATCAGATAATAATGTTGCAAATTCCTATTATTTATAGAGATATGCTACCTTCTTTTAGAAGTGTTTGAAACTTTTGTATTCAAATTAGGCTCAATTCATATGTCCTCTCTTCTTCTATAATAATGCCTCTCCAGCTGTTATTAAGTCCTCTTTATGTCTTTTGGAAATCTTTTTATATTTGCTCTGCATTTGGGGTATATATAGTTTTATGGGGATATAATGTGTTTCATTAATAATACAATTATCTACACATGCATCATCTTTCGGGTTTTCTTGTCCTCTCAGAGGAGAAGATGGTGGATCTTGAATTTTCTCATGGACAGAAAGGTGTGATTTTCTGCTTTTGCCTCATGTTGAAATACCCAGAGTTTTTTTTTTCTTCTGTAGGTGGAAGGTCATTGCCTTGTTCATGTTTGCTTTCTATTAGTGTAGCTTGTCGGTTAGATTTATCATCATATATATTTGGAAACTCCTCAGACTTTTCAAGAATAGTACAATATATTTTTAAATCACTTTAGGGTGATATAGTGATGCTTAATTAAATTCATCCAACAATATTACCATAATGTGCAATGTTTAAACTTCTATTTTAAAAACCTGTGCTAAAATTATATTCAGTTATATTCAGTTAGCGGTCAGCTAAATTATATTAATGCCATATATATTACATTAACATTATTTATATATCTTCGTTTTTTGTCTCAATGAGTTATTAGGGTATACCCAGACGTGGGTCCCTAGCTCGCTGTACCTAGAGGGATACCAGATGTGCCACACTGACGAGGCCAATGAAGGCCAAAACGTACGTCTGTGGTTGCTGTATTCTTCGTGCAGAGGAGACCTGCCAGTAATTTGGATCTGGACTGCCCTTATAAGTGGGACCAGTCTGATTTGCCAATGGAGAGGTTTCCTCTGTAATGGTGTAAGCGAGCAAAAAATGATGATTCCTCTCCCGAGTAGGTTACATCCTATAGGGTTGGCTATTTCAGCTTTTGCCCATTCTCACTGAGAGGGATCTCATATCTTCATTTTTTGTTTCTTATTTATATAGCGCCAACAATTTTTGTAGCGCTAGGTACAGAGCATAGTTGGGAACTACATACTAAGTTAGACAAACTAGAACAAACTGATTAATGAGGTAGAAAGCCCTGCTTGTAGGGTTATATACAATCTATAACAGAGATGTCCAGAGGTCTAGAACAGTTCAAAGTTAATAAATAATAATGTTATTGCAATTATTGTAATAATATAATAATCATTATTTTATGTCATTTTAAATGTCTGTTATTTTAATTTATAATATGTCAATTCTACAGTTTTAAAGAAGTATCAGGTTCCAATTGTTTAACACCAAAATTGGCCAAGCAAAAGAGCACACAGGAAGCATGAAGTGCCACTTTGAATCTCAATTCAGTCACTAGTGTAGCATATAACGCTGACTAATGATCCTAATTTTAAAGATTTATATCTTTTCATTAGAGGGTTTATAACATTTCACAAGTTCCACTTCTGTTAAGGTGTACATTAAGATTTATTGACCCTACATGGTAAAACTGCCTGGGTAAACATTTCCCTACGTAAACATTAATCATGATGTGCAGTAGAACAGAAGTAAATACTTTTCTGAGTTTAGGCATGAGTCACAATCTTTATTTCACCGGACTGAAATATGTTACTGGCAATTTTATCGTTTGTATTTTAATTTGTGAAAATGATGATCAGAATATGAAAATATTTAGCATTGTCTCCAATATCACTGCTAGTCAAAAAATGATGAGAGAAAGTATGCAGAATTTAATGGTGCAAAGAATTGTGAAAATAAAAAGCCTCAAAGATCAAATAAAACAATTTGGGTATTCATATATGCAGACCCAAATGTAATACTATGCAAAACACAGTAAAAACAAACTGTAAGAGGAAGAGCAGTAATAGGTAGGGGAAAGGCACATGAGACAAATAATGGATAGAAGAATATTCATTGAATTAAGGAGTCATAACTTTTATTAGGATTCTTTGTAAACCGATGTATGGTAAATAAGTCATACATGTGACAATAAATACTTAAACGTTTTCTCTTTTTTTTTTTTTTTCCACTTAACTTCAATATGTGCATGTTGAGAAGCCAAACCTGTTTCACAATGAGACAAAATGTATGGTTCCATTACACATCTATAAATCTAATAAAATAAATGGAATTGCACTTTTGTCACCTGTCTACATAAAGAAAATTAAAGGTTTGGGAAATTATCAATACACAGAGTGTTTTCTGCTGATCCTAAGGTCACAGATAGGTGAGTGAGAAAGACAGAATCAATTATTAATACCATGCACAACCTTAATTTTTAATAATTACATGAACGAGAGTAGAGAACTCTATGATTTTATGCCAACAAATCCAAGTTGGTAATCTAGAACAGGTTTACGTAACATTCTACACTCCAGATGTTGTGTCTACATCTCCCATTGATGCACAATGCATCAAGGGAAATGTAGTCCACAGCACCTGGAGTGCCAAAGGTTGCCTAACCCTGCTTAAGAGTTTGTGTACGAGTTTCTTTGTGACTGAAAAGACCGCAAGTTCTGTTTTATTCACAAGACCACTTCAGCATAAAAAGAAAAAACATATTAAAGCTGAGATTTTAACAAATGCATATAGTTTTGCAATTTTTGTTTCTTTGCAATATTTATACAAATAAATTGCATTCCATTTACATTAAATAGTCACAAATAGGTGTCATGTGCACACAGAACATTATATGTCTAGAAACAGTTTCTCTCGGATAATTAACCCCTTAGTGACAAGACATTTTCACCTTGACTTTCCCTTGGTGACAATGGCTGTTTTGACATTTCTAGGGTGTTTGTGTTTAGCTGTAATTTTTTTCTTTCTCACATACAGTACCCACACAAATTATATGTTGTTTTTATCGTCATAAGAAGGGCTTTCATTAGATACCATTATGTTCATCATATCTTATAATTTACTACAAAAAATATCATAACTTTGACCTAAAATATTATTTACACAAATAAAATCATTAAAAAATACCCTGTCTAAATAGTTTCTAAATGTTCTCCCGAGTTCAAAAATATGCATGTTTCCATATTTTTCGGTATTTTTTTGCGAGTTATGGGGCAAAAACCAAAAATAGTGTTTTTCTGTTTTTTCCTATATTGATCTTTTGACCCCAACCCGAACCCAAAATGTAACCCTAACACTAAATTTAACCCCAACTCTAATCCTTATTATATCCATTAATATTTTTTAACTTTAATTTAATTTTAACCCTATCCCTTATGCTAAAAAATATTACATTTTAACCCTATAGGCTAATATAGCTAAATAACCTGTTTTTAATTAATGAAATATTTATTTTAAATATTTCCCATTGCAATGCTACTAAACTACCACTAGGGGTAGTCAAGTAGCATATTCAGAGCGACAGAAGTGAAGTTACTTTCACTTCCGAAGCTCAGACCGGCAGAGGACTTAGCCATATTGACGGAGCAGCATGCTCCGACAATATGGCTCCCCACGATCGCTCCGTGGGGCGATCGTGGGGGTCCCGAAACAGAAATTTCGGTGCTGGCTATTGCCTCGATGTCGAGGCAATAGACCAGCACTGTTAAAGCGGTTTTCGCGATCGTTGATCGCGAAAACCGCTTCATTCAATGCAGGACGTGCCAGGCACGTCCTTTGTTGTTAAGGGAGTTTCTCCCAGGACGTGCCTGGCACGTCCTTTGTCGTCAAGGAGTTAAGCAAGCAAGAATCAACATAGGGATACAAAACAAATAGGTACACAACATAGTGTACTTAAGTATAACCCTATGGATTTTAATATCCCCTCAATGAATCACACGTACGGATTTATCAGTTGAAGCTTCAACAGGGTCCTCCAGAAGCCTCAAGTGAGAACAGAACAGACATGTAGTAAGTTGAAACAAGCTCTGGTTACATGTTGTTTTAATCTTGTATGAAAAATAAAGAATATTTAGATATATTAAAAACCAAAGCTGTCTGATTTATATAAAATATTTGTACTACATATTGTTAAAATGATAGGAGGAATAACTTTTTTTTTATAAGACAGGACACATTTCACCTCCAAGAGGCTTTATCATAAATCAAAAATAGTGATAGATGTGTAGTCTCCTGAACAATAAAACCTAAAACTGGAAAAAACATAGTGAGGAATGGGCAAAAATGGAAGACGGGAGACTGAATAAAAAGTAGTAAAGGGTTATAAAACACTTAACAAAATACAATTCATATAAAGATATATATATATTTATGCTGCAACACTGTCAATGTATCATCGACAGGGTTGCTATGTGGCTGGTATTTTACCAGGAAGTCAGTAAAAAATTGTCTTCAGGCAATGGTAAAAATATAGAGTCAATCACATGGACATTATTTTTTGAAGAAAACATGGCAACCATACTGACTCAGTATATAATGACTGGATTTATGGTGAATCACCATTAGTGCCTGGCTCATAACCATCCACTTGCCCCCACTATGGAAATTGGATCTGCAGCAAGAGAGGGAGAAGCTGTAGGCTGCTTTGGTTTGGTTAACTAGACACAGAGATCGTAAAAAACACATGTCAGAAAAAAATATTACAGAAATAAATATTTTATTTAATTCTATACACCCCCCCCCCCCCCCTTCCAGAGTGGCTTTGTCTACTCTCTCAGGGCTGTCTTTACAACAGAGCAAAAATGGGAAACTGGCTCACTGCAGGGTCCACTGAATCTTCTACTTGAGCCATATCGTTTCTGTATCCTTTGCTTCATATTCATTCATCAGGGTGGATGACATTATACTGGTTTAACTTATTATTCATTTTATTCTTTCCCTCACTCACCACTAAACCCCCTTAATTATTGTATAGCCCAAGTTCCCTTAGCTTATTTCAACTACCATTGATTTCATTTCCTATTGGTCTCTCTCCCATTCACTCTGACTTCCTTTACCTTGGGATTAGGTGGTTTCTTTTTAGTCCCTCATCTTTATTAATTTTTCTTCTGCCTGTGCAGGAGCTGTGTAGTGTGCTGCTATTAAACACAAATCCAGTATGGAGTGTTTGCAGTGTGTGATTAGCACCAATGTGCTCTGTGCTGCACATTGGCAGGGAGTATTTTGTTCTGTACATTTGGATTAGGGGTTTTGTTGAGTGAGGGAGTTGCAGGTGGCAGTTCAATGCAAAGATGGTACCAGCAACATGCTTGCTGGTGCATCACTTTGTAATGGGTAAGATGATAATACAGTATGGTCAGGTACCTTTAGTGTCACATTCTGTGTGAGAGAAAATGGGGTTTGGAAGAGACTGTATGTGACATATTTCAAGGTTTAGGTGGCACATATTGTACCACCTTCTGTGTCTGGATCACTGTACAATGACATGCATTATACTGTACCACAATATGTGTCTGGATCACTATATCATGATAGATGTTATACTGTACCACTGTCTGTGTCTGCATCACTATAAAAGGATAGGAGTTACACTGCACCACTGTCAGTGCCACAAAAGAATGATAGGAGTTACATTACACCACTGTCTGTGTCCCTATATAATGATAGGAATTATACTGCACCAAGGTCTGTGTCTGAATAACTATATAATGATAGTTGCACTGTACCTCCATTATTGTTTGGATCACAATTTTCCATTTTTGCCTTGGGTGCAAAATAAGCTAGCACTGGCTAAAGTATTTGCAGTATTTTTTTGTGAATATTTATTAATCATAATAATCTTCAAATGTGTACATTAATTGTCGCTCATAAGACTAATCTTTGGGTGTTCTATATTTCCATGGATAACAGAACTTTCCTAACAAAAGCAGTTAGTTAGCTTCTCTAATATCTGAAAAACAACTGTAATTCTCCTTAAATGAATATATGAATGAAAATGGAAAAAAAAAGTATTATATAAATTATTTAATAAAAAGAAAATTACACATGGTTGGTGACATCACTCAGTGTTCACCTCTGCCCCTCATGCAGATAAGGATCTCTAATTTTACTTGATGGTGCCAAACTCAAGAATATACATTTATTTATGTTAAATCTTGCCTGGGGTAGTAAAATTTGAATGATTACTCTTATATGGTCCATTCACATTTAATTATTCAACATTCCTTGCGTCATAATTTATCTGCATGTGAATTAAGGCACACACAATAAAGATGAGATTTTGTGCATTGAAAGTAAACTATATGTGAATTTCTAGGCATTGCCTCTTTAACACACTACTTGCTTTCTATCAGTAAAAAACGAATACTTTCATCCATTATTTCCCTCTCAGTGCAGCCAGCATCCATTTTGTCTACCTCTTCGGTCGCATCCGACTCAAGGGAGACCATCTTGGCAGCTTACCACTGTGCATTGCATTCTAAGAGCCTGCATGTGCAGCATATAACATTTCATAAACTCTGAGCCTCGGCTGTGCTCAGCGCTCATTACACGGTATTTATTTCACGTGTGAGCGCTTTGCACAGTGGTAAGCTGCTGGGATAGCTCCCCCTTTGGTCAGATGTAACCGTAGAGATGGATAAAATAGATGCTCCATAACTAGAATATATGGTGAATATAGACATATCGGGTTGCAGGCAAGCGGGGATAAACAAGTTATCTGACTTGTATGTAAAAAAATGGAATCAGGGATTTTAATGAGCTGAAGGGAAAATAAAATATGCCCTCAGGAGAATTATTTAAATTCCTGACAATAAATTGTTTCATCCAGGAGGGTATATAGAGGTGTAAAGAAAATAAGGTTGATTACCAGATTGTAAATGTGTTGAATAATGCAGCCAGCACTGCTGGGGAGGGAAATAACAGATGACAGATAACAGAAAGTGTATTTTATCATAAAAAAAAAAAAAAATGAAAATGAGTGCAATAACACTATACGTATCTGTCCATCTATCGATTATAACATTCATATCTATTTTATTTATCCATGATAACATGCATATTTCCTTTTAAAACTTTGCCATATGTGCCACTGAGAAGCCCAAGAGTGTTACCTGGGATTACAGAGATGCCTGTGAAAGGAGGATTGCACTAACAGCTCAGGCCTATGACCAAAGACTCCAAGCCAGTTCCCTGGTAAGCTGGAAAAGATAACAGGATAGGTGGCCATATATGAATGTGGGGGGCTGTATCTTTGGATAATGCTGATTTGTATTTATGTTCATGTACCAATTTCTTTTTCTTGTTGCAGCAGGCAGAGATTTTTCCTTGCCAGTCGGGGCTGACAGTAAAGTGAAAGAGTTAATTTGACCAAGAAAGATGGGTGGGCTTGCTCCCTCCCCTAACCTTTTAGTTGGTAGTAAGTAATACCAATGGTCATGCCCATTAAGCTAATAGCGGGCTGGTGGTCAGCATTAGGAAATGGCAGATGACAACACACCTAAAAATAAATATATTTTAAAAAAGTAGCAATAAAAAAATAAAAACTGATTGCACCCTTGTGGAGAGTGCTACTGGTCCCATAAATGATAAAAAAAAAATTACCCTGGACCATTTATTATAATCTATTGTTAATTGGGACTATGAGCCGACCTTATAAAAAATGATCCTGGGAACCGCCCAAGTGGCCCTACCCCACTATAATATACATTATGGGTCAGGGCTGGCCCAAAGGTCCACATGTGCAATAAAATCAATAATAACTAAATAAATCCTACCGTCCCATTATCTTGCCCAGGTAGAAGGGATAATCACCTGTAAAAAATCCACTTTAAATGTTCTACACTATCCATGATGCCCTTGATCCTCATCTTCGGCCCAGAGTAAGGCGCCATCCATCTATTCTAACAAATGAGCAGTGGAGGACTAATAGAAAATTAAATCTCCTCCTAGGAGAGCAGGGATTTCATTTCAAATGAAGAAGACATAAGATTGACTGTTAGGCAATTAGAAGTCTCCCTGTCTCTACCACTGGTTGGGTTTTGACTCTACACTGTCCTGTAGGAAGCTTAGTATGAAGATTTAATGTTCACTCTCTACTATTGTTCCCCCCTTTTCCCTCAAAAGATTAAAAATAAAAAGAGATTTCTATCTCCATTATATGATACCACTTATATTTCCTATAAGTCTGTGGAGAAGATAAGCCTATATAGCACCTAAACATACACTGTCAAAAAATGTTTGTATCCAAATAAATCCTCTTCCCATCATACTTTATTTTGCATAATTTTCCATGAAAAGGCTTTATATGTTTTTCTTTCCTGCTTTCCATTTTTTCAACCCCGTTATTTGAAATAATTCTCCTTTAATTATATTACTGCTACTGTTAAGACATTGCAATCATTACCATCAAGTAAGCCCGCAACTAATTGCCTTGCTTTGAACTAAGATATTGTTATGGATTACAACTTCTAAATTCATTACATACAATTTTTTCTTTTTTTTTTAACAGCTAAAACACTTTCTCTTCATTATCACTATAAGTTTATGAACAGCCACCAGCAATAAAGAAAACAATGGCATAAGTAGGAGTTAGACATACATATTCCTTAAAAGTAAGTTTCTAATATTTATTACTACAAATTATATAATCTTCAATGTCTAATTAATATAGAAAGAAGCAAAATATTAAACTTAATTAATTGATCCAATCTTTCACACTAATTTTATATCACATAAAACCTTTCCTTTTCTTAATTTCTTTCACCATTGATATTTTTTAGTCTCTGAAAGTTTGGATTAATTTCTAGTATAACAATGCAAGCATGTTAGACTTCTTTAAGTAAAGCAACAAGTGGTTCTTCCTGAGAATTGTGTAAAACCTGAACAAAAAGTTATTTTGTTTTTTCCATTAGTTTTCTTACATTATATGAGTCTGTACGTTGCTTGTTGAAATTCCTCTGGTTGTAAGCATTACATATATTTATTTTCAAATGCTTGTTTTGTTGAAAATATGGACCTGTTATCTTCCCCTGTGCTAGTCTCTGATCACTGTATTGTCATAAAATGATATACCATGTTTTCTAACTAAAATCTGCCACTATCTGTCCCTCACTGTCCATTTTTTATCATTTCTACTGTATATTTATTTTTTGGAAAAGTGTGTTTTTATTATATCATATTGTAGACCATTTGTTCATCAAAATCCATAATACCTCTGAGGAAGTCCTTACCATAGGGCGCAACACGTCAGGTACTTTATTTGATTGGAAATATTTCCTTAGGTCAAAAGCATTATGTGAACGCAGCATAACAGGATCCTGAGGAATCAGCTGCTGTATCCAGTATAAGACAA